>JBBGZY010000159.1:602500-1802500 GCA_037952925.1 Lithobates clamitans
ATAAGTATATATTGATTGGTTTGCGCAAAAGGTATAGCGTCTAAAAAATAGGGGATAGTTTATGGCATTTTTATTATTAACTTTTTCTTCACTAGTTATGGCGGACACATCGGACAATTTTGACACATTTTTAGGACCATTGGCATTTATACAGCAATCAGTGCTATAAAAATGCATTGAATACTGTAAAAATGTCACTGGCAGTGAAGGGGTTAACACTAGGGGGCGATCAAGGGGTTAATGTGTTCCCTAGTACGTGTTCTAACGGAAGGGGGAGGGGACTGTGTAGGGGAGATGACAGATCGCTGTTCATACTCTGTATGAACAGACGATCTGTCTCTTCTCCCCTCAGAGAATCGGAAACTTTGTGTTCACACACACAAATCCCGGTTCTCCGTGTGTCAGCGGCGATCGCGGGAGCCCGCCGGTGATCGTGACGCCCCCTAGTGGCCACAGGGTGAAGCGACGTTACATAACGTCGTTTCGCCCAGCCGTGCCATGCTGCTGCAGTACTGCGGCGGTTTGGCAAGTGGTTAAAGGGATCCGCTTGTTATGATTAATCTTATGACATCTTTGGCTCACCGGCTGTGATTGACATTAGTGGGAGCCAATGGCTGCCTGAGCCAGTGAGGAGGGAGAGACCCGGGTGAGCTGCTGCTCTTGTGCACTTCACTGGATCGAGCTGGGGCTCAGGAAAGTGTTGGGGGGGGGGGTCTGCTGCACACAGAAGGTTTTTTACCTTCATGCATTGAATGCATGAAGGTAAAAAACCTTGAGCCTTTAGAACCACTTTAAGCCAGCAGAGGCTTCCAGTATTTGATTCAATAATTGATATACATAGGTCCCACATTCAAAATTAGGACGCCACATTGTATTCAGACAGCCCGTTGCACTGTGGATAATGAGTGATAATATTTTGTATCTGAAATCACTGAAGTAGAACCTGCTACTGCAGTGATCTCCACTAGCTTCCGGGTTCCGTGTCAAGAGGCTGCTGTATTCTAAACACAGGAGGTCGGCACTGGCACCATTCAGAGATTGTTTTACATTTCCTCAATGAATGCAAAGCCTCTTCTGATTGGATGAGGCGTAGAGGCAGGCCAGTGATGTCACACTCTTCACCTCGTCCAATCAGAGAATGTTTTGCATCCATTGAGAAAATACAAAGCATTCTTGGACAGCGCTTGTGCCGAGCAGGCAACCTCCAGTCTTCACAATGCAGCAGGGCAGCAGTTCAGCATGGGTTCTGGAATCTAGTGGAGACCACTGGAGTAAAGGTGTCTAATACAGTGAATTCCAATTCCAGAGCAGGGGTCCCTGAACTTTCTAAACAAAGGGCCAGTTTACTGTCCTTCAGACTTTAGGGGGGCTGGAGTAGACAGAGGGAGTAGAAATTGTCCTGGCGTCAGTGGAAGTAAACAATACATCTTCGGTATAGGGGGGAGGAATAGTGCCCCATCGCTGGTGTCAATGAAAGGAATAGTGCCCCATCGCTGGTGTCAATGAAAGGAATAGTGCCCCATTGTTGGTGTCAGTGGGAGGAATAGTGCCCCATTGTTGTTGTCAGTGGGAGGAATAGTGCCCCATTGTTGGTGTCAGTGGGAGGAATAGTGCCCCATTGTTGGTGTCAGTGGGAGGAATAGTGCCCCATTGTTGGTGTCAGTGGGAGGAATAGTGCCCCATTGTTGGTGTCAGTGGGAGGAATAGTGCCCCATTGTTGGTGTCAGTGGGAGGAATAGTGCCCCATTGTTGTGGTCAGCGAGAAGAATAGTGTCCTGTTATTGGTGTCAGTGGGAGGAATAGTGCCCCATTGTTGGTGTCAGTGAGAAGAATAGTGTCCTGTTATTGGTGTCAGTGGGAGAAATAGTGCTTCATCATTTGTGTCAATAGCAGGAATTATGCCCCAAACTACAGCGCCCCATACAGCCTACCTGACGGGGCCCCATACCCCCATCCGAAAGTGACTGAGGACAAAGATTTATCAGTCCATTTCTCTGTATCCTCAGCTGCACAGATGAATGGATAGGAAACACTCTGAGGCTTTCTGCTCATTCACAAACTGATGCATAGTAAACACAGTTTACTATGCTTCAGTGATGAATAGACACAGGGGTGATTGGTACCGATCGCTCACTGTGTTCATTCAGGAAAGGAATGAGCCAGTAAATGACATATTTATTGCCTCCTTTAGCTGCTCTTCATCTTGAAACATCACCCTGTGTACCCGCAGCAGCAGGAGAAGAGAGGAGAGAAGCTGGTAGCACTTTGGAGGGAAGGGGCACACGGGGGACCTGGACAGCAGATTGAAGGTGTGCATGTTCTAGAACCAATCCCCCTGCAGCCAGAGGGGGAAAAAAGAAGAGGAGAAGCTGGCAGCGCTGCAGGGGGAGGTAGAAGAGGATCGGTGTCTATAATAAGACAGTACAGCCAGACCTCCTGCTCAACGGAAGCCTGGGCCCCCCTTTTGAACTGATGGAGCCCAGGTCCAGTACAGGAGGGCTGGCTGTACTGTCCTATGAGCAGCCCTGTTAGCAGGAATTGTGCCCCACTGTTGATGTCAGAGGAAGGAATAGGGTCTTGTATCAATGGAAGGAAAAGGGTGTTCCAAGGGCCAGATAAAGACAAGCAAGGGACCACATCTGGACCCCCGGGCTTCAGTTTGGAGACCACTGTTCTAGAGGAATCCCACAGGTATTGTCAGTGGGAGGTATACAATACCTGTGGGATTCCTCTAGAACAGTGGTCTCCAAACTGAAGCCCGGGGTCCAGATGTGGTCCCTTGCTTGTCTTTATCTGGCATAGTGACATTGGCCCACCCTGGACCAATATACCTACCCTGTTTCCCCGAAAATAAGACCTAGCGCGATTGTCGGTGATGGCTGCAATATAAGCCCTACCCTCCAAATAAGCCCTACCCTGTTTCCCCGAAAATAAGCCCTACCCTGAAAAGAAGACCTACAAGGACTTTGACTAGGGCTTATTTGGGGGGTAGGGCTTATATTGCAGCCATCACCGACAATCACTCTAGGTCTTATTTTCGGGGAAACAGGGTAGGAAAAATATCTATACCTGGAAATTCGTCTGGAACTTCTGCTTTAAGGGAGGTGACCCCCTGACATGCCACATTTGGCATGTCATTTTTTTTGGGGGGGGTACCCTCTTTTTAGAGGGTCCCAGATGCAGTATTTGTAGCTGCTGACTTTTTTTTTAAGCGGAACTCCGCTTTAAGAAGTCTTTTTAAAAGTGTTGTCCTGATGGACCTTTAAGTGCGGCCAACTGCAGTCACCTACAACACCCAATCAGAAGTCATCTTTCCTGTTTCTGAGCTAAATTGATGAGAAATCATATGTGATAGCTTGCTATAAATATTAGGAGCTCATTGATCGCTACTGATGCTCCTTTGTTGTGCACTTTGTCCATGTCAAATTGTGTTTATGCCTTTGTGAATGTGAGGTTTTTGAAGCGTTATCGCAGTAGACGGCGGGAAGCTGGCTTGTTTGGTTGTGCTGCAGGAATCTGAGAACAGCTCACAACTGTGAGTTATATAGTCAGTGAAAATGTAGGTCATCCTGCTTTGAAGGGAAAATCAGAACACAAGGGAGCAATGTCTGGATGAACTGTGGATAAATGTGAGATATCTCAGCCTGCTCTAGTATATTAAGCTTGCTGCGGGCATGATATACCATCTTAGCCCACTCTGAGGGTCAAAGAAAACATGCCCGAGCATTTAACCATTTCAGTGCCAGCAGCAAAATGTTTTTGCCTGTGTAGCCTCCCTGGTGATATGATTATGTCAGGTTTTTGAATCTCAAAGCGGTACTACGGTATTATTTTGTATGGAAATTTGGCGTTTTATATTGTAGGCCTGTAATTCTTAGGAATAACTCACTTAAATCTGTCCAAACAAGAGTCTAGTAGACATCCCGGGTATAATGAAGTTTGAAACACGAAATCATAAATTATAATATAATAAATAACTATAAATAATTATAAAAAATAATAATATATTAATAAAATGAATTTCCTTACGATTCACTATCGCTCAATTCTGCAAGTGTTCTCATTTACTATCGCTGTGTTCTAGCTGGTCTTAAAGCGGAGTTCCACCCAAAAGTAGAACTTCCGCTTTAAGCACTCCTCGCCCCCTGACATGCCACGTTTGGCATGGCATTTTTTTTTTTGGGGGGGGGGGAGTGTGTACCCTTTTTTTCGTGGGACTTCCTGTCCCACTTCCTTCTTCCTGTTCTCGGCCGCCTAGGTGACTCCTCCTTTCCCCCTAGGTGGCCCCTCCCTGCCAGCAATCTTCTGGGACACGTCACAGGTCCCAGAAGATTGGCTGGCCAATAGCAGAGAGCAGCGCGAATCAGCTTACAGCTTCACGGCCGGGTGCCCACAGTTGCTATGACAGTGCCGAGGAGAAGAGGGGGAGAGGAGCGAGGCTCCGTGCGGCCACATCGCTGGTCCGTGGGACTGGTGAGTGGCCGGAGTCAGCAGCTGTGCTTTTTGTAGCTGCTGACTTTTAATAAACTAAAAAACGGGTGGAACTCTGCTTTACACTGCTTTTGACGTAAAGGGACACTTTTTGGTTGCTATGGACATTTTCAAGTTTCCAGGCAGAAAAAACAGTATATATAATATAAGAGGGCATGCAGGGCACTGGACAAAGCGATAGGGACAAAAGGGAGGTGAAATGATTTGATAGAGTAATGTAATCTGTAAGATTACTGTGTACTGTATGTGTTCTGTTTTTGTACTTTTTGAATTTGCCGCCGGGTTCCGCCCCCATGCGTTACGACGCTCGCAGGGAACGGAGCCCAGGACACACAGAGCATCGGGCGGAGGACACAGCGGGGGGACATCGCAGGATCCTGGGGACAAGGTAAGTATGCTATACCTGGATTCTGCAATGCAATCCTGAGTGTGGCTCGGGGTTACCGCTAAAATTTAACCCCAAGCCACACTCAGGAAAACCGCCAGGAGGGTTAAAGTGGTATTAAACCCAAACCAAAAATGTAATATATTGCAGCTTACCAATCATTAGATGTGGTGACTGCATTTGTTTTCTTTCTTAAAACTTTTTTCCCTCTGTTTTCACCTTGTGATCTGGCCAGTAACACACCTCCTGTATTAGAGTGCCTGAATAAAGGGGCACAGGGGGGACAGTAGACAGAAGCATTGTCACTGTGGGGAGAGGAGAGTGTTAGACACAGGGATTTTTTTCAGCAGGAGCGTGGGGGAACACAGTTCTGACACCTCCAGCACTGAGAATACAGTATGTAAGGGCAAGGGGTGCTGCGGTGTGCTGGAGGGTCAATTGATACTGGCTGCTGAGGGATCTATTGTTGCTGGGGGATCAGTTGTTGTTGGGAGGGATCTACTGTTGAGGGAGGGGTCTGTTTGATGCTGGATGATGGGGGTCAGTTGTTGTTGGGAGGGATCTACTGTTGAGGGAGGGGTCTGTTTGATGCTGGCTGCTTGGGGGTCAGTTGTTGTTGGGAGGGATCTACTGTTGAGGGAGGGGTCTGTTTGATGCTGGATGATGGTGGTCAGTTGTTGTTGGGAGGGATCTACTGTTGAGGGAGGGGTCTGTTTGATGCTGGCTGCTTGGGGATCAGTTGTTGTTGAGAGGGATCTACTGTTGAGGGAGGGGTCTGTTTGATGCTGGCTGCTGGGGGTCAGTTGTTGTTGGGAGGGATCTACTGTTGAGGGAGGGGTCTGTTTGATGCTGGCTGCTGGGGGTCAGTTGTTGTTGGGAGGGGTCTACTGTTGAGGGAGGGGTCTGTTTGATGCTGGCTGCTGGGGGTCAGTTGTTGTTGGGAGGGGTCTACTGTTGAGGGAGGGGTCTGTTTGATGCTGGCTGCTGGGGGTCAGTTGTTGTTGGGAGGGGTCTACTGTTGAGGGAGGGGTCTGTTTGATGCTGGCTGCTGGGGGGATCAGTTGTTGTTGGGAGGGATCTACTTAGGGTTGCCACTTTTTCTTCAGGCCAAACCCGAACACTTTAGTGGCGCACGGCAACATGTTTTTTTAGTAAATACTATAGGATAACAGACCTGGGACACCTTT
Source organism: Lithobates clamitans (assembly GCA_037952925.1). Lineage (NCBI taxonomy): Eukaryota > Metazoa > Chordata > Amphibia > Anura > Ranidae > Lithobates > Lithobates clamitans. Next base: position 608,564 of record JBBGZY010000159.1, read on the forward strand.
GGGCACTCCAAAGAGAAAAGTAATGTGGCGTGCATCGGGGATGGGGATTCACCCATTCATGGTCCTGTACTGAGCCACATTTTTATCTGAATAATGTGTCCGGGTTTCAGGTAGACTGAAACCTGGACATATGATTCAAAACCCAGACTGTCTGGGTGAATCCCGGACAGGTGGCAACCCTAGATCTACTGTTGAGGGAGGGGTCTATTGTTGCTGGATGATTGTGGGCATATTGATGCTGGCTGCTGGGAGATGTATTGTTGCTGGCTGGGGGTATTTTCATTGGGGGGGGGGGGGGCTTATGTTGCTGGGGGATCTATTTTACTGCTTTTCTTTTACTTAGTACCATAAAATGATACTTGGTTCTGTATTCCCTAGAAGGGGTGGAATTAGGAGGTGGGTAGGGGGTCGAACCATGGGAAGGTGCTCGGAGGTGGGTAGTGGGTGGAAACAAGAGGTGACGCTGAAGGGGGGTAGTACCTGTACCTATTCTCTAAGAAAAAAAGGCCCTGGTTAGACATACTAGCAGATTTCAATACACTAACAAATTGAAGCCATACTCCAGCTTACACTTTATAATCAGTTACAGCACATGTGTCAAACACAAGGCCGAATCTAGCCTGTCAGGCCATTTCATGTGGCCTTCGCACCTCCCCTGCAGCTGCACACAACCCCCTCATCTCCAGACCCATCTTGTCTCAGCAGTCGGCAGCAGAGAGGAGAACAGGATTCCTCCACCAGATCCTGCACTTAAATGTGCAGCCTCATCTCCGTCTCCCCTGGTCTCAGCATTTAGCAGATTCTGGCAACTGACTCCAAACCCTCCTCTGGTCCTCCTCCAGACCCTGCACTTCTGCATCCCAGCGCCGCCCTCAGCTTCCTCCTGACACCAGCACAAGATAAGAAGGGTGCTCTGTGATGTAAGGGATGGTGGGGGACTCTTGTTTTATGATGATGAAGGGGCTCTTGACATCTGATTTATGGGGGGAGTCGGGTGCTCTGGACATCTAGTCTTACAGATACGACCGACCCTCAGCAACCATAATGCTGATGCGGCCCGCGATGAAATTGAGTTTGACACCCCTGAGTTACAGCAACGTTTTATTTTCCTTTTGGGATAAAGGTTTTACATAAATAAATAAAAGCTGATCACTGTAAGCAACCCTGTTAGTGTTAAATGGTTTGTCCCATCCCTGTAAACTGATATATCTGGGAGAGAGCTTGTTCTTTTGAAAAACAATGGACTTAGTGGCTGGATCACCAGATGAAAATAGAAGAAAGAAAGCCTAAAAAAGAAAACTGATGCAGCCACCACATCTAAAAATTGATAAGCTGCAATAAAATAAATGATTGCTTTTGGGTAAAATACCAATTTAATAAAGTACTGGAAAGAGTAATGGTGTGCAGTAAAGCCAGTCATGAATCAGAATTCAGCATTCAGTAGCAATGTCTATTTGTGGAAATTGATCTTTAGGCGGTTGCTATGGACTAATGTACTCAATGCTCAGTGCTCAATGCTATTAAGGACCAATTTCACTTAATGTTGTTGTGTACAGTCCTTGTGTACAGATGAATCTGCACTGAGCAAATGACAGAAGCAAAATCTTGGTTTTAGAGAGCCTTCTATGTTATCCTGTGGAGGAGAGGGTGCTGCAAACCTCTAGAGCCGGTTCACACAGGGGCGACTTTTTAGGCGACCTAGCCGCCTGACAAGTCGCCTCCCGTTCTGTACAATGGAACCGTTCTAATAGGAGCGACGCAAGTCGCTCCGACTTAGAAAAAGGTTCCTGTACTACTTTGGGGGTGACTTGGGGCGACTTGCATAGACTTCTATACAGAAGTCGTTTTGCAAGTCGCCGCGGAAGTCGTTTGCAGGTCGCCTCGCTGAGGCGACCTGCAAGTCTTGCCGCCCCTGTGTGAACCGGGGCTTACTGTGGGGTATATTTAAAAAAAAAAAAACCTGCTGTCCAAATGTCTCAGCATTCACTCAGTCATTGAAAATAAAGCCCGTAAGGTGTCTAATATGTTTATTTTCTAGGATCATCAGCTCGTAGAAAGTCCTAGTCAGTGGACATAATGCATTATTTCTCAGGCTGAGGTATTTCAGGAAAATACCACGTTATGACCACTAGATGGAGCTGATGACCCTAGGAAATAAACATTTTAGACACACTGCGGGGATAATTTGTGACAACTGTGCACGTGCCTGAGCAATAAACAGATCCCTTGTGCCCGGGGGTCTCCTCAGCCAGAAATAGCCCTCCTGTTTATTTCAGTTCTCAGTCTTTACAAAGGCAGGCGGCCCTCATGTCATATTTGTCAGTGGACATGTATAGGTGAGTAACTGGTGTCAGATAAGGCTATGCCAGTACAGACAATGCAAATAGGATTGCTGCTCTGTACCTATTGCATTCCTTGCCTGGGGACCAAAACTGCTACCTTGCCTCCGGCCCTATTTTGCCCTAATCTGTCTCAGGCCTAATCATCTGGTTGTGATCTCTCGGACATACTATATTTTTGCCAGATTTACAATTGGTGTGATAATCACCATCATTCCGTCACAATGTTTATCATTAGTGTGCTTTGAGTACTTGTTACAAATCCATGACTGGTGTATGTCTGATGTATCGTTTGCCTCACCTGTTACCCCCAACCCTTGCATTCTTCCCCTTACCACCACTAATAAACACATGCCACACCTTCTGGATTAAATGGCCGCATGGCCCCTTTATTAACAACCATAACAAACTCTATAAATTCACTTCCATTTTAAATATATATATACATATATGTCTGAGGTTAATGAAGGAAGGTATTCTATTGCATCGGCTGTACCACCACCACTTCGGCATCTTGGCCCCTAGCCGCGATCCCACCAGCTCAGGGACAACTATTGCCACCTTCTTGCCCAATGCAGCCCAATGACCGGTAGTCCATAATGTCCAGATAGGGAAGATACCCATACTGAGATAGGCCCAACCTGCTCCACACCGTATACTGTATACCTTCCACCATTTCGACCTTCACGAAACAGAGACCCCTGCAGCCAACCTAAAAGAAGAAAATATATCATCAAACAAACCACATATCTTAACTACAGGGAGGGAAACAAAAGATTTCTATGGTGTTGCCTCTTGTCCTGCTCACCCCCTACTAACTAACCCCCGCCCTTCCTCAGGCTTGACCAATGCCCAAGCTGCACCTCCAAGCCCTGTCATTGCTCCATACCTATTACCCCCACCTCTTGACCTGCCCCCTTTAGGAACAAACCCGTGCAACCTCTAACAGTAACCCCCAGTCATGTGGGCCCTACACCCAGGTTCCTTTGTTCCAGGCCCGTTCTTTAGGCTTTGGGCCACCTCAGTTGAGTAGAAAAGGATATTGTTGTAGGGATATCCTGCTGCTGGAATCCCGGAGTCATATAAGAAATAAGCATGTTATCCTTCTTAGGAAACTGAGATCTCACTTTTGAATATAGATAACTTTTATCTGCTCCAGCAATGCTCCTGGTAGATACTGGAGCAGTATTTTTACACCCTCAGAACCTGTAAATGTTTCTAAAAAGTCACATTTTGTTAGTGCCAACAGTTTGCCCAGTGCTTTACAAAATAAAGGGAGACAGCGCTGTTACAATACAAGACAAGAGGGTTTGGAGGGCTTTATTCATGAGATCTTACATCTAAAGGAAAGGGGAAATTATATAAAAGGTAGTAACTGTGTGAAGTTGAATTGTTCAAGAAAGAAGGATGCAGATGCTAGTGACAGTTCTTTGAAAAAGTATTCATACCCCTTGAACTTTTCCACATTTTGTCATGTTACAACCGAAAACATAAATGTTTTTTATTGGGATTTTATGTGATAGACCAACACAAAGTGGCACATAATTGTGAAGTGGAAGGAAAATGATAAATGGTTTTCAACATTTTTTACAAAAAAATATGTGAAAAGTGTGGGATGCAATTGTATCCAGCCCCCCTGAGTCAATACTTTAATTAATACTGCAGTTAAAGCTGCAAGTCTTTTTGGGGATATCTCTACCAGCTTTGCACATCTAGAGAGTGACATTTTTGCCTATTCTTCTTTGTAAAATAGCTCAAGCTCTGTCAGATTGGATGGAGAGCGTCTGTGAACAGCAATTTTCAAGTCTTGTCACAGATTCTCAATTGGATTTAGGTCTGGACTTTGACTGGGCCATTCTAACACATGAATATGCTTTGATGTAAACCATTCCATTGTAGCTCTGGCTGTATGTTTAGGGTCGTTGTCCTGATGGAAGGTGAACCTCCACTACATTCTCAAGTCTTTTGCAGACTCTAACAGGTTTCCTTTTAAGATTGCCCTGTATTTGGCTCCATTCATCTCCCCATAAACTCTGACCAGCTTCCCTGTCCCTGCTGAAGAAAAGCATCTAGACAACATGATGCTTCCACCACCATGTTTCACGGTGGGGATGATGTGTTCAGGGTGATATGCAGTGTTAGTTTTCTGCCAGAAATAAAGTTTTGCTTTTAGGTCAAAAAGTTCAATTATGGTCTCATCTGACCAGAGCACCTTTTTCCACATGTCTTATGGCTTTCTTTCAACAATGGCTTTCTTCTTGCCACTCTTCCATAAAGACCAGATTTGTGGAGTGCATGACTAACATTTGTCCTGTGGACAGATTTATCCACCTGAGGTGTGGATCTCTTCAGCTCCTCCAGAGTTACCATGGGCCTCTTGGCTGCTTCTCTGATTAATGCTCCGCTTGCCCGGCCTGTCAGTCTTGGTGGACGGCCATGTCTTGGTAGGTTTGCAGTTGTGCCATACTCTTTCCATTTTGGATGATGGATTGAACAGTGCTCCATGAGATGTTCAAAGCTTTGGATACTTTTCAGAACCTAACCCTGCTTTAAACTTCTCCACAACTTTATCTCTGACCTGTCTGGTGTGTTCCTTGGCCTTCATGATGCTGTTTGTTCACTAAGGTTCTCTAACAAATCTCTGAGGGCTTCATAGAACAGCTGTATTTATACTGAGATTAAATTACACACAGGTAGACTCTATTAAATAATTAGGTGACTTCTGAAGGCAATTGGTTCCACTAGATTTAAGTTAGGGGTATCAGAGTAAAGGGGGCTGAATACAAATGCACGCCACACTTTTCAGATATTTATTTGTAAAAAAATTGAAAACCATTTATCATTTTCCTTCCACTTTACAATTATGTGCCACTTTGTGTTGATATATCACATAAAATCCCAATAAAATACATTTACGTTTTTGGTTGTAACATGAAAAAATGTGTAAAATTTCAAAGGGTATGAATACTTTTTCAAGGCACTGTAGCAGCGGTATGGGCTTCCCTGAAGAGATGCGTTTTCAGAGCTCATCTAATAGGACATAGGAAACACCCATACAGGTTAGGGTAGGGAGTTCCAGAGGATAGTAGAAGCTCTGAAGAAGTCCTGGGTCTTAAAGGAGAGAAGTGAACACTTTGGGTGATATTTTGAGATGAGGTTGGTGATAATGCTGGGGGTAGGGTTGTGGATGGCTTTGTAAGTTGTTAATATTTTGAATTTTATTCATTGGCCAATCAGAAGCCAGTGGAGGGATTGTCAGAGAGGGGTGGTAAACACTTAGCAGTTGGTAAGGTGGATGAGTCTGGCAGCAGCATTCATGATGGACTGTATATCCCACCAGATTTTACCAATCACTTCCCTTTTGACTTCACCAGCAACACTGACATCATTTCCAAAAATGGTATCACCACCAATGGACCCCGTTGGCATGCCACAGCTTTTAAGAATAGAATGCAGTGGAGTGTGGATATTACTGCACTAAACCAAAATAGTTGGGGTGTCAAGCAGCTGCATAAAAATGTGACAAACATATAGAATCTAAGTGGTAAATACTGCAGCACTAACCAAACAAATACATAAGTGAAAAGAGTGGTGGAGAAAAATGATACAACAAATCAGATGTACAAAGTATCCAATAAATGTACAAAAACTTAATAAATGAGTGACCAGACACCAGGGGGCCCTGGAAAATGTGGAAAAATAAACAGGTGTATGGGTTATAGTCCAGCCAAGGCTGATCTTTTATTAAAGAGTGGTGAAGAACCAAACACTGTTTGATATGGAGGACATCAAAGATACTGCATCATCAACAATAGAGAAGTGCGTGTGGCCTTACCGGAACAGGCGGACTCCTATGTCAGCGACATGTAGTCATACAGACATGGTGCCACAAATGGCCAAAGTGTGGAAATCAGCAGGGTCCAGGACATCCAGGGTGGAATCCAGAAAAGATACGAAAAACCGTCTCTTGCCCCTGTCGCCCCTGGTCGAAACGTGTAGGTTTTTTTTGGCTTATCGCTCTCCACATTGCCCAGCTTTTATTTTTGTGATCACTTTTATATTTGTATGCTGGTTTTTAGAAATAAAATACCATCTTTTTGATCTACACCATGTGGAAGCATTTTCTTTCTCCACATAATGCCTCGCTGAGAGTGGCTCCGGAGTCCTGTTGATCCTATCATCCAGATCCAGTTCGATGCACCAAGAATTGGAGGTCCATTTGGAGGTTTTCCGTCTCTTTTCTGGATTCCACCCTGGAAGTCCTGGACCCTGCTGAGCTTCACACTTTGGCCATTTGTGGCACCATGTCTGTATGACTCCAAGTCGCTGACATAGGAGTCCGCCTGTTCAGGTAAGGGCACACGCACTTCTCTATTGTTGATGATGCAATATCTTTGATGTTCACCATATCAAACAGTGTTTGGTTCTTCACCACTCTTTACTAGAAGATCAGCCTTGGCTGGACTATAACCCATACACCTGTTTATTTTTCCACATTTTCCAGGGCCCCCTGGTGTCTGGTCACCCATTTATTGAGTTTTTGTACATTTATTGGACACTTTGTACATCTGATTTGTTGTATAATTTTTCCCCACCACTCTTTTGACTTATGTATTTGTTTGGTTAGCGCAGTGTTTCTCAACTCCAGTCCTCAAGGCACACCAACAGGTCATGTTTTTGGGATTTCCACTATTTTGCACAGGTGATTTGATCAGTTTCACTGCCTTAGTAATTACCACAGCTGTTTCATCTAAGGGAAATCCTGAAAACATGACCTGTTGGTGCGCCTTGAGGACTGGAGTTGAGAAACACTGGGTTAGCGTTGCAGTATTTACTACTTAGAATGTAGGAGTAGCTGATAGTCCTACTGATGTACACAAAGGTTGAACAATGAAAAATAAGGTCTTCACTCTCCCAGCCACCAGGCCTCTCATGGTCTTCTCTCTAAGCCCTAATATGACCTTATGGGGCATTGTGCAGCTGTCTAGGGCAGCGGTCTCAAACTGGCAGCCCTCCAGCTGTTGTGAAACTACAAGTCCCATCATGTCTCTTCCTGTGGGAGTCATGCTTGTCACTGTCAGCCTTGCAATGCCTCATGGGACTTGTAGTTTCGCAACAACTGGAGGGACGCCAGTTTGAGACCCCTGGTCTAGGGCAAAACTTCCCTTTCTAGTCAAAAAATAATGCTTATATCATCCTATTATCTTTCCATCTCACAGAGTATCTATGGTGCAAGACCTTTCTAAGGATAATAGGCTTAGACTGCTGCTTCTTCATTGCAGAAAGTCTTTAGATCTGCTGAGAAGACTACATATAGTATATTATAAGCAAGCAATGTTCAAGGAAGTTCAAACTTGCTTTCCACTGTTCCGATCAAAAGTGAAAGATCCCATTAACCATGCCTAGTGAAAAGCCAGTAATGTCATATTTTGTATCTAATACTTGTAGAAGAAGCTGACTGATTACCAAATATTTCAAACGATCATAAAAGATTTGCGTATAGCCCAGAAATATTTTTCCTTGTAAATGAGTCTTGGTTTTCACTACTGATCAGTAGTAATTTAAATTTGTTTATTTCCCCATTCAGTTCTGATGATCTACTGAAGATAAACTCAAAAGAATGTGTAGTCTCATTTAATAAACAAGTTATATCCTTGGAGACACTGTTGCTCGGGAAGACTTAAAGCATAGAGCAGCAAAGTTTGCCTGTAAATCATATTAAAACGTTGGCAGCTATTGTTGTGAAAATGATGTCTGTTTCAAATATACTGTATGTATAATAATGCTTGGGACTTGGTGTTTTCCATTGTATAAAAGTATTCTAAACAGTGACTACAGGTATGGGTAGGTATCACCCTGTGCTTCACATATCAAATATAGTACTCTAAAAATAGCAGGTTGTTCCCTATAAATTAGTAGCGAAATTATGTCATATTTCCAATCTTGCAATAATATTATATATGAGCATGTAAACAGAGCAAAGGATAACTTAAAACAAGAGGTGATGTAATGGAAAATGAAAAACAAATGGATATGTCTGACCCTTTTGTAATGCTATCTCCATAGGAGCTGCTTGGTAGTTTGGGCTCTCTGTTCTTTATCTCGACTCTGGAAACAACCTCGGCTCCTCTGATACACTAGATTACTTTAATAGATACTGCAATACTGTTGATAGCACAAATAAAAATACCTTGCCCATGGCTATGGTTCAGTGTCAGGAAGTAAATACCAGATGGTTAGTGGTAAAGGAATTCAATATATTGCCACAGATTAAAGTAGATAGCAGTATAAGCATAAATGAGCCAGTAGAGAATTAAATCAGTCACGGTTCCCTAGTTGCCCCAATCTTCAGCCAGCTAGCGCTAGGGCCCAGTCTTTATGGTGGAACACATAGGTCCAGTCTTGTGGCAAAGGCTGCTAGTCAAATGTCCAGTCTCTATTCACTCTGTCCCTACTAGTAGCAACAAGGTCTATGGCGGCATTGCCTTTTAACAGTTCCAGTGGTATGACAGCAAAGGTCCCGATGTTCTCTGGATCTTCCTGCAATGGTATCGGTCCTCTGCAGCAAAGGTCTGTGTCCTGCCAATAGCTGTCATCAGCCTCTGCACACTCCGATCCATCCATGCTGTCTATGATCTCTAGCACATAGGACCCCGATCTCTGGCTCAGGTTGGGGACTTGTGTCAGGTAGACGCAAAACCACAGTCTGGTCTCTGCGCATTAAGAGAGGAACCTCCTTGGTCAGCAACCCAGAAAATATAGCCTTTCTTTCTCCCTTACACTGTCTCCTTGTGGATACTGTAGTTTATTGGTCCATAGGATACTATAGCATGGCTCCTATTCAGGACTTTAACTCCAATGTGGCCAGTATAAAGGTCTATGGTGTTTCTTTAACTTGTCTTCTCCCCCCCGCTGGCGGGAGGCAGACAGGGTTGCTAGATCCACCACGTCAGTTCAGTGAGGGCATAGAGTGCAGCTGCACTGTGTTCTAACTCGCTATCTATTTAGCCAAGCACCTGGCTACACTTTTGTCAAATTTGCGACTGATAATAACTTAAACATGTGTTTGAATTTCTATTAGGTTTGGGGAGATTTTCCTTCATTTTCTATTCCAGTGACCTCTCAGGAAGTGAGAGAGGTCTCTAAAATGGGACGCAGATAGCAATAAAATCTTGCAGAGCTTCCAACCCTTCTCCACTCTAGTTGGTGTATATTTTGGGGGAATTTTTTATTACTTTCTCTTGTGTCAATGGGACAGAAAGTGAGGGTAAAACTTTCTTTATACTTCCTGTCTTGGTGACCACGCAGAAAAGAAGTAAATGGAAATCTAATCATTTATGGCACAGACAGCAATATAAAACCAAAAGAGGAACTAGTCCTTCCCCAAATTGCAATAAAGTCTTCGCTGAGTCTCACAATATTTTATTTTATTATATGTCCAGAACATTTCTTAAATATTCTACAGGACAACTTTGTGTCCCAATTGGTGGATTCCCCGACAAGGAGTAATGCATTGCTAGATCTTTTATTTACAAATAATACAGATCCGATTGCAGATGTGGAAATATGGGACAACTTGGGAACTAGCAACCACAGAAATATTACATTCCTCGTAAATCATTGGAAAAGGAGGCGCGAGAGGAGTACAAGAACACAAAATGTCAAAAGAGCCAACTTTTCTAAACTGCGCTCAATGCTGCAGGATATTAAGTGGGACCAAATCCTTGAATCATTGAACACAGAGAAAAAATGTGAATGCTTTAGAAACATATTAAATAAATGTAGCACTGACTGCATTCCAAGGGGTAAAAAAATGTAGAAGAACAAAGGTTAAACCTGGGTGGCTAAACCAAAATGTAAAATGTCTTATGAAGGACAGAAAAATGGCCTTTAAAAAGTACAAAGCAGAGGGGTCAGTGTCAGTATTCCAACAATACAAGGTATGCAGTGCGAGGTGTAAGAACGCAATCAGGGTGACTAAAGAAGACTATGAGAGACACATAGCGGAGGAAAGTAAAAATAATCCCAAGACGTTTTTTAAAAATATTAACAGTAAAAAGGTGAGGACTGAACAAGTAGGCCCCATAAAGGACGAAGAAGGGAAGGTGGTTATAGATGATAAGGAGAAGGCAGCTGCTTTAAATGCTTTCTTCTCCTCAGTCTTCACACAGGAAAAATGAGGGGTATACCGACCATGACAGTGTTGTTAGCAACACGCCACAGAATCTACCCTTGTGGCTAACAGAGGCTGGACTCCGAAAAGGATTAGAGAGTCTTAAAGTGGTGTTCCACCCAAAAAATAAAAAAAATACATGAATGTGCCTAAAAAAAAAAACATTTGGAAATTTTATTTTTACTCACCTCTAAATGCCTGTTGCTAGGGGGTCCCCTGTAGTCTGCTTCTTTCAGTGCCTGGGCTGGTGACATCACTTCCCCTTGGCACAGGAAGGGCTCAGCTCTGCTCCCTCCCTCTTGTCAATCATCTGGGACCCATTACAGGTCCCAGACGACTGGGTGGCCAATCACGGCGCGTGGAGCCGCTCGCGCATGCGCAGTGGGTGCCCGGCTGTGAAGTTGCACAGTTGCAATGCCGCGCCACCGAACGGAGGGGGAGACGGGCTTTGATCCCCCGCATCGCTGGACCCTGGGACAGGTAAGTGTCCAATTAAAAGTCAGCAGCTGCAGTATTTGTAGCTGCTGACTTTTAATTTTTTTTTTTTTAAATGGGAACTCCTCTTTAACATAAATAAATCACTAGGACCTGATGGCTTACACCTGAGAGTCCTTAAAGAACTCAGCCAGGTTATAGCCAGACCGCTATTCCTAATCTTCATGGACAGCATACTGACAGGATTGGTACCAGCTGATTGGCGAAAAGCCCACATTGCAATGCCGGCGCCGCCGAACGGAGAGGGAGACGAACGGGGCTTCGATCCCCCGCATCGCTGGACCCTGGGACAGGTAAGTGTCCAATTAAAAGTCAGCAGCTGCAGTATTTGTAGCTGCTGACTTTTAATTTTTTTTTTTTTAAATGGGAACTCCTCTTTAACATAAATAAATCACTAGGACCTGATGGCTTACACCTGAGAGTCCTTAAAGAACTCAGCCAGGTTATAGCCAGACCGCTATTCCTAATCTTCATGGACAGTATACTGACAGGATTGGTACCAGCTGATTGGCGAAAAGCCCACATGGTACCAATATTCAAAAAAGGGCAGAGATCCATTCCCGGGAACTATAGGCCTGTCAGTCCAACGTTGGTAGTTTGTAAACTATTTGAGGGGATGATAAGAGACCATATCCAAGAATTTGCTGATGAAAACAGTAACATTAGCAGTAATCAGCACGGGTTTACAAAAGATCGCTCTTGCCAAACCAACCTATCAACCGTCTGCGAGGAAGTGAACTGCCATCTGGACAAAGGTAGACCAGTGGATGTGGTGTATCTGGATTTTGCAAAAGCATTTGATACAGTCCCCCACAAACGCTTAATCTACAAGCTGAGGTCCATAGGGTAGGTACCTGGATAGAAAACTGGCTACGGGGGCTTGTCCAAAGGGTTGTGATAAATAACGTATACTCAGAATGGTCAAGGCTCTGTCCTGGGACCAATTCTGTTTGATGTATTTATAAATGATATAGAGGATGGGATAAATAGCTCAATCTCAGTGTTTGCTGACGACACAAAAATATGCAGGTAATAACAACACAGCAGGATATAGAAATTTTGCAAGAGGACCTGAATAAATTATTGGAATGGGCTACTGCATGGTAAATTAAGTTTAACACTGGTAAACGTAAGGTAGTGCACTTGGGGGATAAAAATATATACACAAATTACTCTTTATGGGGAGAACCCCTAGGGGCTTCCAGGATGGAGAAGGATCTAGGGGCCCTAGTAGAAGACAGACTGAGAAATAGCATGCAGTGTCAAGCAGCATCTACCAAAGCCAGCAGAATATTACATGCATTAACCACTTGACAACTGGGCACTTAAACCCCCTTAATAACCAGACCAATTTTCAGCTTTTGGTGCTCTCACATTTTGAATGACAATTACTCAGCCATGCAACACTGTATCTATATGAAATTTTTGTCCTTTTTTTCACACAAATGGAGCTTTCTTTTGGTGGTATTTAATCACCGCTGGGTTCTTTATTTTTTGCGCCGTAAAAGAAAAAAGACCGAAAAATCTGTAAAAAAAATGCATTTTTCTTCATTTCTGTTATAATATTTTGCAAATTAGTAATTTTTCTTCATATATTTTGGCCAAAATTTATACCGCTACATATCTTTGGTAAAATTAACCCAAATCGGTGGATATTATTTGGTCTTTGTGAAAGTTATAGAGTCCAAAAGCTATGGTGCGAATATTTGAAAATTGATCACACCTGAAGTACTGACGGCCTATCTAATTTCTTGAGACCCTAACATGCCAGAAAAGTACAAATACCCCCCAAATGACCCCTTTTTGGAAAGAAGACATTCCAAGGTATTTAGAAAGATGCATGGTGAGATTTTTGAAGTTGTCATTTTTTCCCACAATTCTTTGCAAAATCAAGGTTTTTTTTTTACTTTTTTTTTTTCCCCACAAAATTGTCATATTAGCAGGTTATTTCTCACACACCACATATGCATACCACAAATTACACCCCAAAACACATTCTGCTATTACTCCCGAGTACGGCGATACAGGGGCGGATCCAGGGGGGGGGCAACAGGGCAATTGCCCCCCCCGAAATAATAGCACACACACTCTTAATGTAACTGTCTCCTGCGCTCCGCTGCCGGCCCGAGTCTCTCTCACATGTGCCGATCAGCGGCGCCGAGAGAGAGACTCGCGTGTGGTATGTACGGGTGGCGGCGGCGGTCACTGACACTGAAGGTGGGTGGAGCCTCTTCCCTGCTCTGCACTCGTTGCTAGACGCCAGGCGGCCCTGGCATTAGCAACGAGTGACGTCACGGTCAGTCACACTCACACTGCAGTGAGTGAGTGAGTCACGGCGTCACGTCGGAGGTCGGACTCGAGTCTCTCAGAGCCGACCGACGTGACAGTGTGACAGGGCCTGGAGCGGGCGGCTGCTGTGTGACTGAGGCTGAGCGAGGCAGCGAGCAGGCAGGTGTTGAAGCCGCTCCCCTTCTGATAATGTGACTGAAGGGACGTTGCGTCGCGGCCATCTTGGTACTCCCGCACTTGTCCACAGTAAGCCTAGTGTTTGTAAGTCGGCAAGCGGACATCTTTATACACCCACCAGAGTCTTGCTTATCATAGTTATTTTCAACAGTAAACTCAACTTATATTTCACTAAATAAGCTGAGTTTACTATTAAAAATAACTGTGAAAAGCAAGACTCCGGTGGGTGTATAAAGATGTCTGCTTACCGACTTCTAACTCTAGTCTTACTGCTGACAAGTGAGGGTGTACCAAGATGGCCGCAATGCAACATGCTTTTGCATGCATGTTCTGATGAGTTACAATATCTCTCACTGCCCGCCCTCACTCTAGGACACATCCACTGGCAACTTGGCAAGTGACAATCCGCATGTTGTGGCAGGCGACATTGGCAAGTGACAATCCGCATGTTGTGGCAAGCGACATTGGCAAGTGACAATCTGCATGTTGTGGCAGGCGACATTGGCAAGTGACAATCCGCATCTTGTGGCAGGCGACATTGGCAAGTGACAATCCGCATCTTGTGGCAGGCGACATTGGCAAGTGACAATCCGCATCTTGTGGCAGGCGACATTGGCAAGTGACAATCCGCATCTTGTGGCAGGCGACATTGGCAAGTGACAATCCGCATGTTGTGGCAGGCGACATTGGCAAGTGACACGCTGCATCTGGTGGCAGGCGACGGTAGCAAGTGACACGCTCAGGGCTCCCAATGATTCTGCATTATGGTGAGTTGAACGATTTCATTTTACATTACAATGTAATAATATAAATAATGCGCCTCAATCATCCTGACACCACATCAACCATGGTGCTGTTATGATTGAAGCGCCAACACCAGCCATTGCCCGACAAATTGCCCGCAAAATTTTATGGCAGTGCCCCTCCCGAGACTAGGCTCTGGATCCGCCCCTGCGGCGATACCACATGTGTGAGACTTTTACACAGCATGGCCACATACAGAGGCCCAACATGCACGGAGCACCTTCAGGCGTTCTGTAGCTTCCAGGCCAATTCTGACATTTCTCTCCTACATGTAAAAATCATCATTTATTAGCTAGAAAATTACATAGAACCCCAAAACATTATATATGTTTTTTTAGCAAAGACCCTAGAGAATACAATGGCGGTCGTTGCAACTTTTTATCTCGCACGGTATTTGCGCAGTAATTTTTTTAACGCGTTTTTTTTGGGAAAAAAACTGTTTTGTGCTTTACAAAAACCAAAACAGTAAAGTTAGCCTAATGTTTTTGCATAATGTGAAAGATGAAGTTATACTGAGTAAATAGATACCCAACATGTCACCTTTCAAAATTGCACGCGCTTGTGGAATGGCGCCAAACTTTGCTACTCAAAAATCCCCATAGGTGACGCTTTAAAATTTTTTACTGGTTACATGTTTTGAGTTACAGAGGAGGTCTAGGGCCAAAATTATTACTCTCGCTCTACCGATCGCAGCGATACCTCACATGTGTGGTTTGAACACGGTTTTCATATGTGGGCGGGACTTACATATGCGTTCGCTTCTGCATGCGAGCACGCAGGGACAGGGGCGCTTTAAAATTTTTAATTTTTTTTTATTGTTCATTTTACTTTATTTATTTTAGTTTGATGCTTTTTTCCAAAAAAAAAAAATTTTGACCACTTTTATTCCTATTACAAGGAATAAAAAACATCCTTGTAATAGGAATATGGCATGACAGGTCCTCTTTACAGTGAGATATGGGGTCAATAAGACCCCACATCTCACCTCTAGGCTGGGAAGCCTGAAATAAAAAAAAAAAAAAAAAAAAACGATCCTGGCTTCGATCGTAGCGGTGAGTCGGTAGAAGCGCGGGAGGGGGGGACATCCCCTCTCGCCTCCCGTAAGAACGATCAAGCAGTGGAACAGCTGCTATGATCGTTCTCATGGTGTAGGGAATCGCCGGCTGAAAAAGCCGATGTCTGAATGATGCCTGTAGCTGCAACCATCATTCAGATATCTCTGCACAAAGTCAAGGACGTTGTATGACGGCCGGTGGGCGGGAAGTGGTTAAAACGCATTTTTTTTTTAACACAAAGTTGTCCATTTATACAATATTTCTACCACATAACATGTACATACAAAAAAAGACACCCCAAAATAGATTCCCCTGCTCCTCCTGAGTACGGCGATACCACATGTGTGAGACTTCCACAGCCTGGCCACATACAGAGGGCGAGTACAGCTGAGCATGGCTCAGCATGGCAGGGTATGGCGGGGTATGGCGGGGTATTGCGGAGTATGGCGGAGTATGGCGGAGTATGGCGGGGTATGGCGGGGTATTGCAGAGTATGGCGGGGTATTGCAGGGTATGGCAGAGTATGGCGGGGTATTGCAGAGTATGGCGGGGTATTGCGGAGTATGGCGGACTATGGCTGGGTATGGCGGGGTATGGCGGGGCATGGCAGAGTATGGCGGGGGCATGGCATTGTATGGCGGGGGCATGGCAGAGTATGGCAGGGGCATTGCAGGGTATGGCGGGGGCATTGCAGAGTATGGCGGGGGCATTGCAGAGTATGGCGGGGGCATTGCAGAGTATTGCACAGCATTGCAGAGTATTGTGGGGGCATTGCAGAGTATGGCGGGGGCATTGCAGAGTATTGTGGGGGCATTGCAGAGTATTGTGGGGGCATTGCAGAGTATTGTGGGGGTATTGCAGAGTATTGTGGGGGTATTGCAGAGTATTGTGGGGGCATTGCAGAGTATTGTGGGGGTATTGCAGAGTATTGTGGGGGTATTGCAGAGCACTGCACAGCATTGCAGAGTACTGTGGGGGTATTGCAGAGTATTGCACAGCATTGCAGAGTATTGTGGGGGTATTGCAGAGTATTGTGGGGGTATTGCAGAGTATTGTGGGGGTGTTGCAGAGTATTGTGGGGGTGTTGCAGAGTATTGCACAGCATTGCAGAGTATTGTGGGGGTATTGCAGGGTGTTGCAGAGTATTGCACAGCATTGCAGAGCGTTAGGGATGGCTGAGCAGGGATGGATGGATGCCTGGATGTCTCTGTGCAGCGCTGTGGGCACTACACATACAGCCCACAGCGCTGCAGACATCCATCCATCCGCCTCTCCGGTCACTGTGTACCGATCGGGGGAGGAGAGGAACTGGCGTCATCAGATGACGCCGGTCTGTTTACATGTGATCGCGCCGTCATTTGACGGCCCGATCACATGGTAAACGGCCGCGATCAGCGGCCATTTACCGAGATCCGTGATGCGCCGGGTCCTCCGGATGTGTTCGGGTGCGCGCCCCAGGGGGCGCGCGAGAGGGGAATTCTGGGAGGACGTCATAGTACGCCCTCCCAGAGTTATCCAACCGCCCTGCAGCCGTCATTCGGCTATGGGCCGGTTGGTAAGTGGTTAAAAAAGGAAGTTACTCCAGAGATAAAACGATTATTCTGCCACTTTATAAAACTCTGGTTCGGCCGCATCTGGAGTATTCCGTCTATTTCTGATCACCGATCCTCAGAAAGGATGTGCTGAAACTGGAGAGAGACCAGAGAAGGGCAACTAAATTAATATGGGGACTGGAGGACCTCAATTATGAGGAACCACTACAAGCACAAAATTCGTTCTTCCTGGAGAAGAGACGATTGAGAGAAGATTTGATAGCGATATACAAATATCTCAATGGTGATCCCAGCATAAGTATGAAACTTTTCAGTCCCAGGGAGTGTTAGAGGACACGGGGCCACACGATGAGACTGGAAGAGAAGCGGTTTAACCTTAAGCTGCGTATGGAGTTTTTCACTGTGAGGGCGGTAAGGATGTGGAACTCTCTTCCACAATCTGTGGTGTCAGCAGGAAGAATGAATAGTTTCAAAAGACTCATGGACATGCATCTTAGTGAAAACAATATAAGGGGATATGGGAAATAATTGTTCTACACACTCACACCTACACAGGTTGAACTGGATGGACTGTTGTCTTTATTCAACCTAACCAACTATGTAACTATGTCACAATATTTTAATTAAACTATTATTAATGTAGGGCTCCCCCCGCAGGAGCCGCTGGTGAATGAAATATCTCCCACCCTGCACGGCAAGGCACACAAATTTCCCACAGCACACTGCAGTCAGAAAACAGTTCTTGCAGCTTTGTTTTTGTATTTTATTAGGGGAGTTGAACTTGGATAGAGTTGAGGGTATTATGGGATGCCCACTTGATCAAACTCGGAACTCTTCAGGGACACAAACTATATACAGCCTGTATATACACTTCTCCTTCTACCTCCAGCACAATCTTGTTTGACTCCCAGGACCAGCTGGCACTGTAAGGATAATCTGACAAGAGCAAAATCAGACCATAGCAAATGCTCTTTGCAGGCAAAGACCGGGGACCCCTTTGGTAGTGTAACAAAAAGAAGTCCCAGTGCTCAGCTGACCTACTCCTGTGGCTACTGATTCCAGTACCACCTCTTCAGGCACTTGCAGCCCGCCTGGCTGCAGCTGCCTCTTTCACTAGCCCTCCTGGCTAGTCCTCCACAGTCCTCCCAGACTGACTCTGCATCCATGCCAGACTGTTTCCACCCAGTCTCTCAGGCTGCCTCTCAGTCCTCTGACTGTACACTCACCAGCCCTCCTGGCTGTCTTCCTTCCTGGAGATTTTCCCGGCAGTGTCCTCCTGTTGTCCTCAACCTTGTTCCTGTGCCTCCTGGTCAGGATCCCTCCATGTGTCATGAGAAGGGTCCCTTCCGCACCTGTGATCAGGCCCAAGGTCACCCTCCCAGACTAGGGGGCACCTCAATGGACACCAACCGCCTAACACTCCATCTTCCACCTGAACTTCACTGCCCCAGCTGGGCTGACCCTGAGTATTTGAGGAGGCCTGCCCCCTGCCAACCCTTCTGTTGGGGATTGGTCAGGGCCCTCATGAATACTCCAGGCAGCTCCTCTTCACTTCCCCTCCCATTCTTCTGGAAGTTTCTAGTAGGTAGAGAAAAGTAGGGGGGAGGTCTCAGTGATGCTGCCTGTGAGTCACCCAGCTCTCCCTGGACCTCTGCCCAACCCAGGAAAAAACACACAGACTTGGCTGCCAGCCAAGCCTGAGCAAATTTACCTACACTAAACAAAATCTTTTTACACCTCTAGCACACTAGAGGGTGCTACACTAATTTTATTTATCAACAGATGACTGTAAGCAGAATAATAAAAGTATACAGTGTCAAAGTTATTGTACTACATCCAGCATTGCAGGGTTTTGGGGGTAACTGTGCACTACACATTATTCTTTGAATGATTAAATTGTACCATGCTGCTGGTAAACCATGCAAAAGTGCCCAACATTACCAGTCTGGTTATTTTTGCAGTCAAGCAATACAGTTAGATCACCTCCCTGTCCCGAGACAGTGATTGTTTAGCGATGATGTTCTCTCTTCTCCTCTCAAAATGTTCCTTGCCAGTGGCAGGTAGCACACCTGACTGGCCTCTGGTTCAGACCTTCTTTGGGTCTGAGCTCTGCTGCACATGGGATTACAGAAGACTGGAAGTGCTTACACTAGGCACATTTAAAAATCCATTTTATGATTTTCTAAGGACTACATAACGGATTTAGTAGGTGTTGTTTCCTGCCTGAAATTTTAGGCTCTGAGGGCTTTTTTTACAGCGGCAGCTGCAAACGCACAGGAAACAGTGCTGATCCTGTCGCATTGCATTGATTACTGTTTTTTTTTTTTTTTTTTTATAGAACTTTATTGAAAAGGACATTTTATTAAACTCTATTGGCTGCGGCACTGTGCAATGGGTGCCTTGTGTTGCAGCATGTTTGCAAAAAAAAGCATACCATACCTCTTTTCAGTGTAAACTGGCCTCATAGAGATCAAGGCTTTTTGCCTTGAATTGTTTTGGGACTCTGTTGGGCAAGTGTGTACAGTGCTGTCCTAACACACTAGCTGTGAAAAATCCCTAAAACCTTTCTGCTGAAAAGATCCCAGTGAAAAGTTATCATGCTGTCTGTATACACAATACACACAAAATATATGAACATGGGGATGATTAATAGCATAAAAACCCAAATTCTACAATAATTGGTGCCTTTATCTTTGTTAGAAAGATGCTCAAGAGTGGATCAAAACAATCTCCTGTAAAAAAAAAAAATGCCTCCTTAGATGAATGAAACCCAGTGGAATGCATAAATGTTAGTGGAGATTGTTAAGGAAAGAGTTAAATTCCTGATAATTCTATTGTACAGTGGGTATAGAAAATAATCACCTCCTTTAAAATAATCACATTTTGTTGCTTTGCAGCCTGAAATGATGACGGACACAGTTTTTGTTTTATCCAGCTGTATTTACCCAGTGCAACATCCAAGTGAAAGATATAACACCAACATCAAAAAAATCAAAAACAGAATCACTGAGTTGAAATAAGGATCACCCCTTTATGTCAGTACAGTGGAACCTTGGATTACGAGCGTAATCCATTCCCAGGAGAATGCTTGTAATCCAAAGCACTTGCATATCAAAGCGAGTTTCCCCATAGAAGTCAATGGAAACGAAGATAATTCGTTCCACATTGACTTCTATGGCATGCAATACCTCATGTGGCCAGAGGTGGGGGGCGCTGGACAGACTCGGAAATACTCGGAGACCACTCGGCTGCACTCGGAAACCCTCGGAAAGGCTCAGCAACACCCGAGAACAGAGTATTTCTGAGCGTTTCAGAGTATTTCCGAACGGCTCAGAAAGGCTTCGAGTGTCACCGGCGCCCCCGTACCTCTGGCCAAATGCGGTACTGCACACCTCAGAGGCTTGAATCCTGCTCGTTTTGGGAGACAACACTCGCAAACTGAGTCAGGATTTTTAAAAAATAATTGCTCGTATTGCGAAACGCTCGTTAACCTCGTTACTCGCAATCCGAGGTTCCACTGTATTTTGTTAAATCACCTTTTGCTTTAATCCCAGCCTTTAATCTGTTGGGATATGTCTTTACTAACTTTGCACATCTAGACTTTGCAATACTTGCCCACTCTTCTTTGCAGAACTGCTCAAGTTCAGTTCAATTTGATGGTGACTGCTTGTGGACTGCAGTCTTCAAGCCATTTCACAGATTTTCAATGGGATTTAAGTCTGAGCTCTGACTAAGCCATACAAGAACATTCACCTTTTTCTCCTTCAACCTCTGTGTGGTCATTTTTGCTGTGTGCTTTGGGTCATTGTCATCTTCCCACTGACAACTTCCTGGCAGACGGCAGCAAATTTTCCTCATCAATTTAATGGTATTTTGCCCCGTTTTTCTTCTATCCTGACAAGTGCTCCAGTCCCTGCTGCAGAGAAACACCCCATACCAGGATATTACCACATCCATGCATTACTGTAGTAATTGTGTTATTTGGATGGTGAGTTGCATTGAATTTTCACAAGACATATCGTTTGGTGTTGAGGCCAGATCATTAAATTTTAGTCTCATCTGACCAGAACACCCTTTTCCATGTGGCCTCAGAATCTTTATGGTGTGTTGGAGGTGGTCATATGGGACTAAAAAAACAAAAACTGCGTCTGTCTTCATTTCAGGCTGCAAAGGAACAAAATGTGATTATTTTAAAGGAGGGTGATTCTTTTCTATACCCACTGTATATGGCAGTAACTCAGTTTTGATACTCTAAGTCCTAGAATAGTCGACCCATAAATCTCACTCTTGTGCCTATACTGCAATTTGCTTAATTGTACACTATTTATAATGCTTTTGAATCAATATTCTACTTCCTAACAAGTAGCACTGGAGGTAATAGCCTTATAAAAGAAGACTATTACTTTGTGTGGATCATTTTGCTGGGAGCTCTCATAGTCATACAGTTTATAATCGTACCTGCACTGCTTTGGGCACCTTCTCTAATGTTTATCACCAGAGACCAGATGCAGAAAGCAGTGGCTCTTCTTCCCGCACAGCATTGGTATGCTTATACAGTGGAACCTTGGATTACAGCATAATCCGTTCCAGGAGAATGCTTGTAATCCAAAGCATTTGCATATCAAAGTGAGTTTCCCCATAGAAGTCAATGGAAACGAAGATAATTCGCTCTGCATTGACTTCTATTACATGCAATACCGCATGTAGCCAGAGGTGGGGGGGCGCTGGAGAGCCTCGGAAATACTCGGGGACAGCTCAGCTAAACTCGGAAAGCCTCGGAAAGGCTCGAAAACACTCAGAAATTGAGTATTTTGGATTTTAATGGATAAAGGATTTTCCTCAGATGAAACAGCTGTGGTAATTACTAAGGCATTGAAACTGATCAAATCACCTGTGCAAAATAATGGAAAGCCTGAAAACATGACCTGTTGGGGCACCTTGAGGACTGGAGTTGTGAAACACTGCTCTAGAAGTTTTTAGAAAATCTACCCTTGCTTCTATCTCTTCAACACAGCTGGGGCAAATTGGGTTCCTGGTCTCTTCCAGTGTTCCAGTGTTCTAGATAACCAAAAATGTGACCCATCTCCCATTTTTCCTTCAACTTAGGACAATGAGGATGGCTATAGATTGACAAAAGTCTCACAGAATGACAACCAGGCAATGAGAAATATGCCCGTTCTTAAAGCAGTAGAACTAGAAGATACTTTTTATGGCAAAGTTAGACAGTCTGGTTGAGTTTCAGTTCAGACGTTTGAGGACCTGTCACTAAAAGGGCGACTTCATAAAACAAATATAATAAATCAGTGAACTGGGGTAAAAGTATGTTAGCTCCTGGGGCTGGGAACCGAGTGCTGGTAATTTCTAGTGCAGGGGTTTCACTGCTTGAGGACAATTGAAAATCCTAAATTCCCTGTAAATTTTCCTAACTTTTATCTTTGACATGTACTCTTTACTCATTCATGTGGGGAAGGGGGTTAGGCAGTATCTGGGGGGGGGGGGGCTGTTATTTTTAACGGGAGTTCTCAGATTACAATAAGTCCCTCAACCACAGACCCCAACTGAACACAACTATCGTGGCAGGGTTGTGGGTAAAAAGCTTCTTTTTAAAGTCTGTTAATGAAGCCAGGTGAGGAGACTACAGTATGGCTAAGCTACAGTGAAATGAGATGTGTGAGGGAAAGAAAGACCCAGAAGTTCTAAGTTTCTTATATACTCCAATTGAAACATTACTCCAATCAGGAATATTTAGAAACATAAAGATTAAATAAATGAAGTCAGTAGCTATACATGATGAATGTCAGAATGGAAATTAAAGACATTTAGTTAGTATGATATGAGCTCGATTTTCAAAGCTTCACCACTGGCCTAAGGCACTTTATTTTGACTGTAATTTCTAAATGTCATTGGACTCAACTGAAAATAACTGCCACTTTTTTGAAAATACTTATCTTGGCGTGTTTGCTTTCTGAATTGAATCTCATGACTTTAGATGCCAAATTCTAAGATGCTCAGGAAGCTAAATGTTTAATTGTAGAGTTTTTTTTTTTTTTTACATGTTTTAATGTTTTGCCTAAATAAAATCTAGTCTCCTTAGTCTACCTGTAAAGTGGCAAATCTGTACCATGTCTAGAATCTGCTGCAGCAATAATTGCATTTATAAAGCCAAAAAAAAGACATTTTCCCTGCAAGCTGCCTTTATTTTGCTCAGCAACAGCTGGGGAGCCAGTGTGTATGATGAGGCCACAATGTAGTGCACTGGGAACAAGATTAGAGATTTTTTTGGATACATTCTGGTGTCACTTTGACTTTGGATAGAAGTAACGGGTGAGTAAAAATTGGCCTTTGGGTGTCGTGGCACCTTCCCACCGTAACCCTATAGATGTACTCTTGATGAAAGCAAGAATTGGCCTTGCTGTAAAAAATGCACCTGTCAAACAGGTGCATACACTATAATATGCTTCAATATAATGTGCCAAACGTACAGTGACGCACAGAATTATATGGCGTTAAACTGTCAGTAACGCACACAGAACTATAGGGCTTTAAACTGTCAGTAACGCACGCAAAACGATATGGCGTTAAACTGGCAGTAACGTACACAGAACTATATGGCTTTAAACTGGCAGTAACGCACACACAAAATGATATGGCGTTAAACTGGCAGTAACACACACAGACCTATATGGCATTAAACTGGCAGTTACACACGCGAAACGATATGGTGTTAAACTGGCAGTATCGCACACAGAACTACATGGCGTTAAATTGGCAGCAACGCACGCAAATCAACATTGCGTTAAACTGGCAGTAACGCACACTGAACTATATGGCGTTAAACTGGCAATAACGTACGCAAAACAATATGGCGTTAAACTGTGAGTAACGCACACAAAACCATATGGCATTAAACAGGCAGTAACACAGAACTATATGGCGTTAAACTGGCAGTAACGCACACAGAAGTAAATGGTGTTAAACTGGCAGTAACACAATCAAATAGACGGTGTTCAACCGTCACTACACTGACGCAATATGAACGGCCCCTACCCTAGCTATACACTAATGTCAAGATTATTGACACATTCTCACTACACTACACTGAGCTGTCCCTACTCTACACTAATGTATGTATGAATGACACGGTCTCACTACACCACAATAAAACTATCTGAGCTATCCCTACTCTAGCTGCACACTATGCAAAGCTGAATGATGGTCCTCCTCACTACACTCACACTATCCCTAGACTGACACTAAACTAATATTCTACACTGACAATTGAAGCAAAATAGCACAGTATAGCACACTAACTAACTAATAACACTGAATACAGGCATACCCCACTTTTAAGTACACTTTGGGGTTTATTTACTAAAGCTGGAACGTGCAAAATCAGGCTCACTTCTGCATAGAAACCAATGAGATTCTAACCTCGGCTTCTTCAATTATGCTTTGGTAATAAAACCTGGAAGCTCATTGGATTCTTTGCAGAAGTGAGTCTGATTTTGCACTTTCCAGCCTTAGTAAATAAGCCCCATTGTGTACTTAAAAGTGGGGTATGCCTGTAGAGCCCTGTTCTATCTCTCTCTACGCCAAAATCACACTGAAAATGGCTGCCATTGAAAGAATACTTTTATACTGTGGGGCGGGAATGAGCCATAATTGGATAAAGTCATGATGACAGTGTCCAATCATGACTGACAGTGCTCTGTACCCTGATTGGCTGAAGCTTTCACTGCTTCAGCCAATTAGGGCTTTCATTGCACTGTTCAGCGCCACAATGCATTGTGGTCGGTTCGGGGGGGGGGGGGAACAAACGGTTGAACGACCCGACCCGTTTGTTCGGCTGTTCATTGAACGTCCGAACAGCGAAAGTTCGGCCCAAACTTATGCTCGGCCCGAACCGTTCACCCATCCCTACCCATGATACTCAGTTTGTAAAAATGCTGGGCTTTCCAAAAAGAAAGCCTAGCACTGCTTGCCTTTTTGGCAGCTTCTGCAGACTGATTAAGGTGTTTCCAGCTGTGCTAGTGTAACAAGGGAAGTGTGTATACCTTCTGATTCATTCAGCCTTTTTTTTTTACAAATGTATTAGAATTGAACATTAAAGAGGCTAATATATTTATATACTAATGGAAAATATATAAAATAGAAATCAACATAGGGCAAATATTATAAACTGTATAAACTGCTGTTTTTTAATAATGTTCCTGCCTACATTTCACATACTGTATATTGTATTAAAACATGAAAAGATACGTTATTTTGGTATATTTCTCTGCAGCAATACAATTATTCTTCTGCATTCATTCATTTGAGATTATGTGCAATGACATTACAGCACAATCTCCTTAATTTAGATGGGACAGTGGTTCAATACATCCCCTGAGATAATGTCGTCTTGAACTGGTCCAGGGGTGACTTAGGAGCTTTTGCATGAGTGGTATTGATGTCCGCAGCAGTCCTGTTTTGTCAGCTAATCTCTTCAGACATTGTATGGATTGCTTCATCCCTCAAAATGTCATTTTTAAATACCCCAGGGAGTTCTGGGAGGGGGAGCTGGGATATACCTTTGCAATAATGCTGTGCAATGCAAAGCTTTTACTATATTGTTTTCATTAAATCCCATCTGTGGTATGAGCTCTAATTCATAATTATGCAAAAAACAAACTTTGCTTCTCAGTCTATGAAACCTACATGGATGAAGTTTTTTTTTTTTCTAGCTGACATTAAATTAAAACTGATATGCTGGAATGTTTTGTTTCTGTAATTTCAGATGATCGGATCTTGAAGAGATCTAAAATTGTCTGTCACTGTTCATCTTAAGCCGTTATACATCTGTATCCACCTGTATTAATAAATTCACTTGCTTTGGATGATGTGTTGCCGGCTATACTTCTCAACTCTGTGCTGCATTAGGGTGTTAGGAAGACACCATTAGCCAGAGCACCATTGACTCACCCCTCTAGGGAATCCAGATGGGCGTTGTTTCTTTCCCATAACTGTTCATCTTAAATTTATCTGCACTGACCCCAAAAATCTGACTATATACTCACAGGCCACTTTATTAAATACACCTGTTCAATTGCTTGGTAACATAAATTGCTAATCAGCCAATCAAATGGCAGCAACTCTGTGCATTTAGGCATCTAGACGTGGTGAAGCTGACTTGCTGAAGTTCAAACCAAGCATCAAAATGGGGAAGAAAGGAGATTTAAAGCGAGAGTCCTAAAAAAAAATAATTTTAAAGTCAGCAGCTACTAGCACTGTAGCTGCTGACTTTAAATAAGTACTTACCTGTCCTGGATGCCCGCGATGTCAGCCGCCCGAGGCCGACCCGTCTCTCGGCTCTCGGGTCCCGGCACCGCCATCCTAGGAAAGGGAAACAGGCAGCGGAGCCTTGCGGCTTCACTGCCAGTTTCCTACTGCGCATGTGCGAGCGGCGCTCCGTTCTGTGAATGGCCCCGTGGTGTTCTGGGAACACACACAGTTCCCAGAAGACAACGGGGCCGCTCACCGAGGAGAAGAACTCACCGCGGAATAGGAAGAGGCAGATTAGGAAGACTGCCTAGCAACAAGGGTTTAGGTAAGTTTGATTTTTTTTTTGTTTAAAAATTATTTTTTTTTTTAGGATTTTTGGTGATTTTTTTTTTTTTAGGGTGGCCCTCCACTTTAAGTGACTTTGAACGTGGCAGGGTTGTTGGTGCCGATGGGCTGGTCCGAGTATTTCAAAAACTGCTGAACTACTGGGATTTTCACGTACAACCATCTCTAGGGTTTACACAGAATGGTCCGAAAAAAAGGAAAATTTCTTATCAAATACTTACCGTAATTTTCCTTTCCTGATGGACTCCATGGCAGCCTACGTGTGGGTTAACCCCGCCTCCTCTCCAATGCTATAGGACCCCCTACCCTATAAGAATGAGCTCACCTGTACAGACTGTGTTCCGTAACTAGCCTACTCATTGACCGATGGGTGGGAACTCCGTCTGCCATGGAGTCCATCAGGAAAGGAAAATTACGGTAAGTATTTGATAATAAATTTTCCTTTTTCCTGACAGACTCCATGGCAGCCTACGTGTGGGAAATAACTAGCCATTCCACACGGGTGGGTATGCTGAACAGCAATAATATAATTTGACCCGTCAACCGACAGGATTTATAAACCAAAGCTCACAGAAGAAAGCGAAGCAGGCTCAGTAAAGTAATCTGACATTAAGGTTTCAATAGGGGCCCTTGAGGTCGCTTGCAGATAACGCCTGAACACACGTACCGGGCTGCTGCCCATGAAGCCGCTATACCCTTGGTGGAACGTGCCGTCACCGCCTCCGGAGGAGTCAGGATCCTATCTCTATAAGGCTGATGAACAAACTGTACAGTTCTGGACGAGGCTTGATCCAGTTTGCTACTGCCGAAATGCAGGATGGACAGGTAGACGGAATGTCCAAAAGGAAGGAAGTAGCTTGCAGGTATACCTTCAGAATTTCGTCTATGACCAGAGGATAGGACGATTTCCTGGATCCTATGGAACCTTGAGGTAATTCTTGGATTTGAGCTGAGCATGGGAAAAAAGAACCATCTGGTCCGGGAAGAAGGACAGAAAAAAGATTCTTCGTAACCTAGGGACGTGACCTCCGAGACCCTCTAGCCAAGGTAATGGCTACTATGATATTGATTTTAGTTAAAAAGGCCTCCAATAGAAAGCGGGGAGGACCCCGTATTACTGAGTTCAGACAGTGAGCCAATGACAAGGGGAAGGTCTCAATTGGGAAATCTTGGTCTCCTTTTGAGGGCTAAGCTTTAGCTGCCCATGGGATGGATGGTGGACTAAAGGGTAAACAGCCCACGAAGTTCTGGAGAAGGCCAACAAGGCTGAGACTTGGACCCTAAGAGAGCTGATGGATAGAGATAAATCTAGGCCGAAAAAGCTGAAGATATCCTGAGCTTTTGGATTTCTGCATGACCTGCTCAGAGAATGAGAACTCAACCGACTTGTCCTGAATTCTCCTGTCGACCTAATTCATGCTCGTCCCAGTAGAGTTCATGAGAGTGGCAATCACCCTTGAAGCGCATCCGAGCCGGACAAGGGTGCAGAACTGTCCCTTGAGAAAGAAGGACCAGCCTGAGAGGGAGAGACACCGGATCCCGGAAGCTGAGCTGGCTCAGGAGGGGGAATCAAGGGCGATTGGCCAGTAAGGGGCTACTGCCACCACTTTGACTGCTTCCTCATGAGATCTTTGTAAGAACCTGAGAATTATTGGGATTGATAGAAAAGGCGTATGCCCTCTTGAAGCTGAAAACGATCTGTCAGGGCATCCACTCCAGAGGCCTAGCTGTAATGACCCAGGGTTGTAACACCTCACCAGCTTGAGGTTGCCTGTGAAGAAAAAGAAAAAGATCCACTTCGGGATTGACTCCCAGGAACAGAATCCGCTTGAATGTCTGCACACGAGAAGACCATTCTTTAGTGTTTGCGCATAGAAATACGATCAGACGATCTAGATTCGAGGAATATAGGCCATTGAAATGCCGGTCAGGCTGGGCCCAAGATATGATGGGCTTGATCTTCCGACATAGTGTGGAGCTTCGAGTGCCCCTATGACTCTTCACATAGAAGATCGCCATTGTGTCATTCCATTCTTTATAATACTGACTCTCCCTTCCAGAGATGGGAGAGGAACTGAAGGGCACACTAGGCTGTCCGAAGATCCGGGACATTCTAGCCCGGGTTGAGAAGACGCGTACCCAGCTTGCCTTAAGCCAGATCCTAACTGCAGAGGGCTCCCCAACCGGAACCGCTGGCATCAGTCGTGACCTTGACCATGAGATGGGACAATGAAGTGGCAATTGAGCAGATTTTGCGCTGAAGACACCAGAAGAGGCTGCTCCACGCCGTTGATATGTAAATAGGTTGACTGTTGCCCCTTGATCTCCCTCGCTGCAGAAAACCTGACTGGAGCGGGTATAACCTCTGCAGGGACCACTTGACCATAGGGGTCGTGAAGACCGTCGAGGCGGTAGTTCTTTTTTTTTTTTTTTTTTAGGAGCCACCTGAAGCTGGTCAGGGTGGAGATAGCCGGTTCCCTGAGAACCAGCAACTGGTCTTTGTGTTAGGATAACAAGGCGAGGTCACCGAAATAGTGATAAAGACGTACCCCTCTCGTTTAAATGAGGGCCACTATGCCGGAGGAATTTTTTTTTTTTTTTTTATGAAGACACGTGTGAGGTCATCAGCCCGATAAGGAAGAAGAAGAACTGTAGATGGTCTCGCCCAATTTAGAACTAGAGGTAACATCTTTTAAGTCAATTGGGATTAGCCAATGTCCTGGCCGTATAGAAGGTCGACAGAGCCTTCCAACGTATCTACAAATTTTATATACTTGTATAGGTAAGATAGATCTAATACTAGACACCAAAACTGTTACTTTTGTGTTTGAGAAGAGGGGAAAGTATACCCCTGGAATTCTACGTCCCTCGGGGCGTGTACAGTAACACCTGCTCCTGCTCTTCCAACTGAGTTAGCAGAGTGGAATAAATCTGGGGAAAGGGGTATTAGTGAAGGACCATGTGTGGCTCGATAAAACCATCTTGACAGACCAGTAACCAGTGATGGAGGCCACCCAGACATGCCGGAAGAGGAGCAGACGAGCCTCCCCGCCCAGGCACCCGTGGGCGGGTGTAACCCAAAAGTTTCGGCTGGTTCCCGACCAACAGACACCCTACTCTTAGCGGGTTTTATGGAAGGATGCTTGTACTCTGCTCCAGTTCTTTATGAAGACCCAGCCAGGACTTAAAAACACAAGCTTCTCACGAGCGTTCAACACCTCCCGTACTGGAGACTCTTCCGACCGAGCAGACGCTTAATCTGCGGAAGGCATAACTATAAGGCCCGTTGAACCATGACCGAGGATCATTTAGTCCAGGCCAACAGGTGAAGCAGATTGTCGCCGGCTTCAGCTCCTTTACTGCTAAACTTCTGGAGAACTCTTCCGAAGCTCCCCTGAGTACGAAGACTGCAATCTCTGTCCAGGCTTCCATAACCTTTGGACATAGCTGCCAGGGCAGGGTTACAAGCCATACTGGCAAACCTGTAAGCTTCCTTGAGATCTTGATCTGACTTCTCTCGAGCCTGTCCTGCAGGACACGGCATCTTCTAAGGTAGAGCAACCTGTAATGTCAGACGCAACAACGCTGCATTTATAAGGGGAGTGTTTCCCCGACACTCCACTTCTTCTGTCTTGAAGGGATACACTCTGGAGGTATAGTTTGATGTGGAAGTTTTCTCGTCCACTTAGTTGCACTCCTCATCCTTTCATCCGTGAGGAGCAGAAAGAGAGAGAGAGAGAGCGCGCCCTTCCCCCAGGTGCTTAAAGAACTACTATGCTTAGGGGGGGAGGAAGGGTCTACTCACTTAAGGGCTTCCTTAAATCGCTTTGACTCGTGAAGGAATCAGAGAGACATCAGAGTTTCCGACACATTCATCCCCTTCCAACTTGATGTCAGAAGAATCCGGAAAAAGCAGCGTAGGGCTGGGAAGGACCTAAAACCCTTGGGCTATACCAGCCAAGGAGCCGGGTGGGATGGACAACTGGCTCCATGTGAGGGATGTCTCCCATCTCCTAGGGATTACTTCCTCACCTGTTTCACAAGAGACTCCATAATCTTGTTTTCTGTTTCTTATCCCCAACCGCCCAGGCACAACAGTGGACACATACAGACTCGCTTTCCGAGACTCGTGTCCCATATCTCCAGCAGGCTCTGCCATCCGAGCGGCTGATAGGGCGGTGGGTACGGTGACTGGAGGAGGAATGGCACCATCTCCTCTAGATGAAGGAGGAATGGCAACATCTCCTCTGGATGGAGGAGGAATGGCAACATCTCCTCTGGATGGAGGAGGAATGGCAACCTCTCCTCTGGATGGAGGAGGAATGGCAACCTCTCCTCTGGATGGAGGAGGAATGGCAACATCTCCTCTAGATGAAGGAGGAATGGCAACATCTCCTCTAGATGGAGGAGGAATGGCAACATCTCCTCTGGATGGAGGAGGAATGGCAACATCTCCTCTGGATGGAGGAGGAATGGTAACCTCTCCTCTGGATGGAGGAGGAATGGCAACATCTCCTCTGGATGGAGGAGGAATGGCAACATCTCCTCTGGATGGAGGAGGAATGGCAACATCTCCTCTGGATGGAGGAGGAATGGCAACATCTCCTCTGGATGGAGGAGGAATGGCAACATCTCCTCTGGATGGAGGAGGAATGGCAACATCTCCTCTGGATGGAGGAGGAATGGCAACATCTCCTCTGGATGGAGGAGGAATGGCAACATCTCCTGGATGGAGGAGGAATGGCAACATCTCCTCTGGATGGAGGAGGAATGGCAACATCTCCTCTGGATGGAGGAGGAATGGCAACATCTCCTCTGGATGGAGGAGGAATGGCAACATCTCCTCTAGTTGTAGGAGGAATGGCAACATCTCCTCTTGTAAATGTTGTGGCCTGGCAAGGTCTCTGTCAACTGATCTCAAAAAGAGCTGAAAAAAGAATGGGGGGGGGGGAACAAAACGCGATCTCAATCCTTTGAGACTTCAACCTCGGCCCCTCCCCTCGCCTGCACACACCTTGTGCATGAGGGCTGGCTGTATGAAGGCAGTGACCTATCCATAACCGCTTGGACAGAACGTCACCATGACACTGATGGTCTATAGATGACCCGGAAATGCTACACAAACCGAGCCAACCGGAAATATTATATAAGATATATATATATTTACATATATATTTTATTTATGATTATTATTATATATATATATATATTTTTACTCACAATCCAAACAGGAGTGTAGATACATGCTGTATAAAGTAAGAACGAGTATATAGAAGTATAAAGTCCTCTTTTATTCCTTTATTTATTTTCTTCAATATATGCATATATGTTTATAAATTTTTATTTATTTTATCTTCAATTTTTACCCTTTAAGGGGAGAAAACTCAGTTAGACCAACACTGACCAGGCTGGGGGAAGTTGCCGCTTACTGTCTGCGGGAAATCCTGTCCTTGACAGGCGATGACAGACAATCAAGTCCCCCGCCTGAGTGACGTCACCCCTCCTCCACCACGCGCCTGCGCCGTGGGAGACAGCCATACGGTGCCTGTGCGGCCGTCGGAAGATTCGCCACTCCGCGCATGCGCGAGCCAAGCCTCGTTTTCACGAAGGCCCCGCGCATGCGCAGAACGACTGCGGCGGCCGCTACCCGGAAGCACCGCAGCGGCCTGGAACGCGGAAGCGTTCCGAATGCCATGAGGGGACACAGAGGTACCGGGGAGAACCGCGGAGAACCGGGAGACAAACAACATAATAGTATATACAAAGAAACGACTGCCATGGAAGAAGTAAAAAATTTGCAGACCTTGCCAGCCGATGATGCGTCCACCTTCAAGCATAATGAGGCATCCACCCTCCACGAGTGGGGTATTTTAGTGCCATGAAAGCTACTCGCCCGCTCATAGCTGGGCCCTGAGCCACACCGTACCATGGAATGCTAGATTCTGGAACAATCCGACCGGACGCCAACAGGAACAATCGTGATGTAGGTCCATGGAGGAGGACAAAAAAGGAACACAGTCTGTACAGGTGAGCTCATTCTTATAGGGTAGGGGGTCCTATAGCATTGGAGAGGAGGCGGGGTTAACCCACACGTAGGCTGCCATGGAGTCTGTCAGGAAAGATAAAATATCTAGTCAGCAGCAGATGTGTGGAAGAAAATGCCTTGTTGATGTCAGAGGTGAATGGGCAAGGTTCGAGATGATAGAAAGGAAACAGTAACTCAAATAACTACTCTTTACAACCAAGGTATGCAGAATACCATCTCTGAATGCACAACGCATCAAACCCTGAAGCAGATGGGCTACAGCATCAGAAGACCACACCGGGTGCCACTCCTGTAAGCTAAGAACAGGAAACTGAGGCTACAATGCATACAGGCTCACCAAAATTGGACAATAGAAGATTGTAAAAATGTTGCCTGGTCTGATGAGTCTCGATTTCAGCTGGGACATTTATATAGTAGGGTCAGAATTTGGTGTAAACAACATGAAAGCATGGATCCATGGATCCATGCCTTGTGTTAACAGTTTAGACTGGTGGTGGTGGTGTAACGGTGTGGGCACACTTTGGGCCCCTTAGTACCAATTGAGAATTGTTTAAACCCCATGGCCTACCTGAGTATTGTTGCTGACCATGTTTATCCCTTTATGACTACAATGTACCCATCTTCTGATGGCTACTTCCAGCAGGATGATGCACCATGTCACAAAGCTCAAAACATTTCAAACTGATTTCTTGAACATGACAATGAGTTCACTGTACTCCAATGGCCTCCACAGTCACCAGATCTCAATCTAATAGAACACCTTTGGGATGTGGTGGAACGAGAAATTCACATCACGGATGTGTGATGCTATCATGTCAATATGGACCAAAATCTCAGGAAATTTTCCAACACCTTGTTAAAACTATGCCATGAGGAAGTTCTGAAGGCACAAGGGGGTCCAACCCGGTACTAGCAAGGTGTACTTAATAAAGTGGCTGCAGAGTGTATATGCTGTCTGGTGGTTTAGCTCTTCAATATCTACCTAATGTTGAAATATTGGGTTTGGGTAGACTGACTCTATAAGGCCTCATGCATTCTGGGCATGTAGTCTCCGTGCATGAGATCCCAGTGTTTTGGTGTGGGTGGAAGGCACAGGTGCACCACTCAGCCCAGCTGCTGTCAGCCTGTAAAGCTCTATGAAAGGTGGAAAATTGCTGCGGCTGGACGGTACACCAAGTGGTACTAACATTTAGGGCTGTAAGCGCCCAGAGACAAATGTAAATAATGCAAAAAGTCTGTGTTTCTAAACTACATGTTATTACACCTAGGTGCACCAACCAGCTGTAGCAGCTTTCAGCCTCTTATAGAGTTTTACAAGCTGCCGGCAATGGGGCTGGACAGTGGATGGTGCTCGTGTGCCTTCCACTGCACCAAAACCCCAGGATCACATGCACAGGGGCTAAAAGCCCAGTGTGCATAAGGCCTAAAGTAAAATATTTTTGTGGTGAGTGTGCAGGAACAGACCAGGACCACAGAATGGTTATAGCAATTGTGACACGGGGTAGTTAACTCTTGTGGTAGATGCGTTTATACAGTGAGTCCACTGCAGACAGGAACTATTTTCAAGGGCTTGGTAGCCCACTTTTATTTAAAAGAAAACAAAAGTTCACAAATGAATGACATCTGACGCAGGGGATCATCATCAGCTTCAGCAGGATACAAACACTGAAAAATGCTCACCTGGCTCATCAGCTCACTCAGCTTCAACTGCAGTACCACGCTGTAACTCTTAGCAGTCTCTCAGACTGTGTTATCCAACTCTTATGGATACTTGGCTCTCTAGCCTTTAGTCACAGCACCCTGCTGCAGGGCCCAACTCTGGCCTATGGATTGGGGGTTCTCTTGACACCCCGATAGGGGATGACCTGACTCCTGACACCCTCTGTCTCTTGGCTTCCAGCTGGGCCCTCGGAACCCTCAATGAGACCTTCCGTCTACCCCCACTGGGAACGGTCTCCAAACTGGGAGCCTCAGCTATCCTCAGACCTGAGTATATAACGAAATCGCACTCCTGTGTACTCAGCCAGGTTGCAGGTGTTTAGCTAAACCTGAACACAGAATTGACTGTTCCGATCCAGAACTGCAGAATCCAGAGAAAGCCAAATACACAGCTTTACTTTTGCAGCTTACTGTTTCTGGGCAATACTCTGCCCAGAAACACCAGTCAGGAACGTTGCATTTACCCTAAATGTGAATCCTGTGTTACATTTTCCTATATTCTCACAGTGACAAAGTCTCATGCTGTTACACATATTATTTTAAGATGAAACTATGCCTCCAAAGGTCCTGAAGAGCACTGGCCATAATCTTCAGTTATGCATGGCATACTTGCACATTATATTAAACCACTTAGTTTACTCTCCTTCAGCGCTTCAATTCCATGCTTCCTCTCCCCATTTCATCACCAATGCTCTCTTCTCCATCACCAGTGCACTCTTTATCCGTCCACTGGATATGTAATTCACATGAATGCTCACTAAACTGCACTGAATGTACTGCACTGCTCACTGAATGTACACTGTACTGCACATGCACCAGAGGTAGTGTACAATTTAAAAAAAAGTTGCTGGCATACAGATAAAGGAGTTGTTTTATGGGAAGGGAGGGGGGGCTTGCTTTACTAGAGCTTGTTCTGTCTCAAATTTAGTATAAGATTGGGGGCGGGGGATACTCACCTTGCATGGGGGGGAGGGGGGTACCTTTTCTAGTGTATGCACTCCCTAATGCCTGGGGCTGCAGTCATGTGAAAATAAACACTATGGCAGGACCCTGGTTTATAGGTGGGCCTTGCACCTTGTACAGCTGTGTAACGACATGCAGATGCCTACTGTGAAAGACTCTGTCCCATATCGCTGCACACCTTGTCTTCCAGAATGTAGCATTTAGAGGGGGACACTGCTGAGCTTGTGTCCCGCTCCACCAGTCCAGCATTACTTTGCCACCTCACTCCCAGTGACAGAATGGGGTCCACACACTAGGCGCGGACCTCATGTGTAGACTTAATTATTTCTTTCCTGTATCATGTGGCTAGGCCTAGTTTGCGGTGGTGAGCTGCGGCGAGCACCCCTATTGGACAGCTACTCATTACTCACCTGAGCGGTGTATACATTTCCTTTGGTAGCACTCTTTGATGTCTGGCGGCTATTACATTGCCATCAGTTCATGGTTACCCATAGCATCTACACACTTCCCACCAACCCTTCATGATGGCCTTCCATTCCTTCCTCTTCACCACCATTACAGGCCCTATTCTTCCATGCACCCCATT
Source organism: Lithobates clamitans (assembly GCA_037952925.1). Taxonomy (NCBI): domain Eukaryota; kingdom Metazoa; phylum Chordata; class Amphibia; order Anura; family Ranidae; genus Lithobates; species Lithobates clamitans. The sequence continues at coordinate 644,369 of JBBGZY010000159.1, forward strand.
ACAGGCCCTATTCTTCCATGCACCCCCATTACAGGCCCTATTCTTCCATGCACCCCCATTACAGGCCCTATGCGCCATGTACCTCCATGCACCCCTTTTGTAATAACTTCAGACCAGGTATGAAACAGTTGATCAGACTTTACTGGGCAACTTGGCAATACAGTTCAACAGTGCAATAACAGTTCCTTTCTAACTAGCTAGATCCAGGCTGCCCGTTGCATACCTTTCCCCAAGGTGAGAGTTCATCGTGTGGAAGAGTCCTGGCTCAGACAGACTTCCCTAAGGTGCAATGCGTATACTGCTGGTGGTTACATCTTTAGGCTTGGCCTCTCAATTCCGTCCCATGCAGACCACAGTAGAGCGTGCCCAGGCCAAGCCTTCCTCCATTTATTGACAGCACAGAATGGAGGGCAGAGCTCAGAAATGGCTGCGAAAATGCTAAACCTAGCTTAACACCTTCCCCTCAAGGCAGCCTGAAGAAACTAACTAACTCCATGCAACCAACCTGCAAGCACCTGCTTACTAGATGACCTCACCGTATAAGAGAATGAAAATTAAGATGCAAGCATTTGGTGGGGGTGATATTTCACTTTAACTAGAATATCCCCTTTCTCATATCTCAAATTTAGTTTATGACAACTTCACTGTACATAAGAAGGACTAAATAAATAAAAAACTGGAGATGCAGCATTTGAAGCAGGCTGTGGGTTGGGGCTATGGTTGTATAAAACTATATGCCTGAATCAAGTTTAAGCCACTTAGCTGTACCTTTGGAGACTGCTCAGCTTTCCCTGTTTTTGCTGCTTCAGCTGCAGGATAATAGGATTTTCTTATGTGACTCTAAGAAAAAAAAATGTAATTTTTACTGCCAGCACAATAAATGTGTACTTTTAATAGAACTGAAATAAGGGGTAAATGTACACTGCCAGATTTCATTTTGCGGTTGACAAATCAAATGTTTACAGCTGCTGGTGGGAAACACATTTGATGAAGAACATGAGGAGGGACTACAAAATCCACTTATGTATTATTGCTATCGTGCTTCTGCAAAGTTTACAGTAATCTGCACCTTTTGGGCATATTTGGAAATGCATCATATTCGAATATGTAGCATTACCCCATTATTTCTGTATCAGTGACAGTGGTCATGAAGACAAATGGAGAGGTGAATCTCCCCAGTGAGGATACAGACAACCAGCAAAAAAGGGAAAGGGAACAACTGTATGCTTGGAAACTGGTAAATCTCCATGGCATACATTATACTTTGAACTGGTGGTTGCTTCTCCAACATGAATTAATGCTAGTTAAAGTGTTACTAAATCCAGGACCTTGCATTCATTATATCTCCTATACAGTGACGGCCCATCCATACGGGCACAGGGGTACCGCCCCCCTAATCCATGCGCCCGGCTCCTGATTTACATGCAGCGTGCTGGACGCATTGATTGCAACGGGAAGTTGTTTTTTTTAGAAGCACATGATTAGAGCCTGAGGCTCTAATTGGCTTCTGAAAAGGGCATGCTTTGCGCCCCGAGCCCACCCACTTGTGTGACAATAGCAAATTAATATTCACTATTGTCTTCCTGCTTCTCCTCCTGGCCAATCTTGGCTCAGGAAGCGAGACCTGATTGGCTGAGAGGAGAAACTATCCTATTGGCTGCCAAGGAGGAGGAGGGAGGAGACGCAGGGGAAGCCGGGTCACCATGAAGTCGAGGAAGGAGGAGACGCAGAGGCCCGCCGCCCAGGGGAAGCCTGCGACCTAGATGGGGTAAGTGCGGGGACCAATCGACTGACCGATTGAGGGGGGGGGGGGTGGAAGACCTGACCGACTGAACACTGGGGGGAGGTTGGCAGTGGACAGATTGTGCCCCCCCAAAAAATACCTTTTTTCACCAGCAGTATATAGCAGTCTTATGACTTCTATCAGTGTCGAGCACTAGTTAAAGCTTGTGGGTGGAGTTCTCCTCTGAGTGTTCTATGAGGCTGTATGACTCCTGACTATCTATCTGGACAGTGATGATTGGCCCTATGCTGATCACATGCACTCCCCCCACAAAAACAAAAAAACTCTCAAGTAATACACACCAAACTGAGCGTGTACAGAGTGCCCCAAAGGCTCTATACTATCAGGAGATGGACTGGGGACTGTGGAAGAAGGGGAGGATCAGATTAGACAGGATCAAAAAAACTTTTTACACAATGCAGAGTATTAACCCCTTAGCATCCACAGTGAATATAACAAGCATGCTTTACTACTTATACAGACTGATTTTACTGTTGTGGGTTTAGTAACATTCTAACTCTTGTACTAGCCATATTCTTGTTTGACATGCTTACCAGTTCTATCCAGAATCTGGTTAGGGACCTTAATGAGGGCTGGTAAAGGTAGGATGATCAACCATGCAAACTGTGTGGTCATCATGCAATTAAAATAATATCCTGATATTAGCTACCAACCATAGCTCCCAACTGTCCCTGATTACGAGGGACTGCCCCTGATTTGGAACAAAGTCCCTCTGTCCCTCTTTCCTCCTCATTTGTCCCTCATTTTGGTCTGATCTATATAGTTGTATATAAAATGCACTATTTATCTTTCAAAAAGTGTTTCCAAGTGCTAAACCTTTCATCCAGTTTCTAAATTGCTGCATTTGTAAATTTCAAAAGCCAATATAAAGGAATAGTAGTGGTAAAAAAAAGCACTTATGGGTTTAACTAATCTTCTTTTTTTTTTGTATAATTCTCCTTTAAGGGGGTGTGCCCTATGTGTACATACTGTTGCAAATTGGTGTCCCTCATCCTTTCACTGGACACACATATAAAACCGTAGATTGAGTCTAAAAAAAACATCCACAATAGGTTTCAGAGTACAGAGGTATTTACAAAGGTGGGTTGATCTCATTGTTTTCCTTGTAATAGATAAGAAGGCCAACTCCCCTGATGGCTGGGAACCATGCCACCAACTTAGAAGCCTTCAGGGTCTGCCTGGTTGTGGGTGGCCTGAGGCTACTAAGAACAGCCCACGCATCTCACTTTACACTTGTGCTATTTACATACCCAGCTACTGGTTCTGGGGGATAGGGCTACTTTCTTTCAGAACAACCTTCACAGTCCACAGGATATTTCACATGGTTCACCTGTGTACAGTATATATAGAGACACTTAGTAGGGTTCTTGGAATTTATATTACAGTTCCACATGCTTCCCATAGACCAGGCCAGGAATGGAGGTATCAATACTCGTGTAGTGCACCCCCTAAGGAATCGCAAGTAGAAAGGGATCCCCAACCGTGCACAGCCAGGCACAACATCTTCACAGCACACTTGAGTCAGGAGAACAGTCTGGTGCTTTGTTTTATGTTTTATTGAGGCGCATATACTTGGATAGGGATATTTTAGGATGCCCACTTGATCAAAGCAGTAGAACTTTTCAGGGACACAACTAGATACAGTCAGTATATACACTTCTCCTCTCCCTTCTGCACACAGCTTGATTGCAGAACTACAACTCCCAGGACTAGCTGGTACTGTTAGGTGATCTGACAAAAGGCTCAGTCAGATTAAAAAGTAAAAGCTCCTTACAGGCATGGCCCCTTGTTTTTGTAGCAAAGTCCTAGTGCCCAGCTGTCGTCTTCCTGCGGCTACTAATCCCAGCACCACCTCTTCCGGCACTGCCAGCCCACCCGGCTGCAGCTGCCCCTTTCTCTAGGTCTCCTGGCTACTTCTCCAGATTTCCCAGACTGACTCTGCATCTATCCCAGACTGCTCTCTTCCAGTCCTCTCAGGCATGCTTCTCAGTCCTCTCCTGACTGTAACACTCACTAGCCAACCTGACTGTCTTCCTCCCTTTAGATTTGCCGGGAGTGTTCTCCTGCTGTCCTTCTCCTGCTCTCGTGCCTCCAGTCAGGACACCCCTGTGTGTCGTGAAGAGGGTCCCTTCCGCACCCGAGCCCAGACCTGAGGTCACCCCCCCACCAGACTAGGGAGTACCCTCAAGGGCCATGACAGCCTAACACTCCATCTCAAGCTTCTCCCTGTCCCAGCTGGGCTGACCTGGAGCATCTGCTGGGGACTGGTCAGGGCCCTCCGAATACTCCAGACAGCTCCTCCTCACCTCCACACCCATTCTTCTGGAAGTTTCCAGCAAGTTCTAGAAGTAGGGCGAGGTCTCAGAGATGGTGCCTGTGGGTCATCCAGCCCTCCCTCAGTCACTCACACTCTGACGCAGGAAAACACCAGGCTTGACTGGTTGCCAACAATTTACCTACTCTAACAAAAATTCCACTCTAGCACACTCAAGTGTGCTACACTCATGTCACGGGATGGACACTGTCTACCCCAGCCATAATTAGCAGCACACTCTGCAAGTGTACATACATACCGTATTTATCCGCGTATAACACGCACAGGGGTATAACACGCACATTCATTTTAAGAGGGAAGTTTCAGGAAAAAATCTTACATTTTAATTAAGGAACTTTGAAGCAAAATAAGGGTCAGTGCCCATCTGGAGCCTCACCAGTACCATCAATGCAGCCTGATCAATGCCCATCTGCAGCCTCACCATTGCCTTCAATGCAGCAGCCTCACCATTGCCATCAGTGCAGCCTGATCGATGCCCATCTACAGCCTAGAGGGGACTGGAAGGGGAGTGGGATGAGTGCCGACAGATTACATACAGTGAGAATCTCCTATGATAGACAGAACAGTGGTCCAATGGCGGCCCAGGAGATGGGACTTCCTATTACAGAGGCTGCCAAGTAAACAGGAGATTCTCACTGTATGTAATCTGACGGCGCTCGTCCCGCTCCCCTCCCTATCCCCTCAGATGCAGCTAAAATTGAAGTATTGGCGTATAACACGCACACGCTATTTGCACTTGATTTTCATGGTGAAAAAGTGAGTGTTATACGCCAATAAATACAGTACTTAACACTCTTCATCTATAGATACGGAATGTCCAACCAGATTAGCTTTCCATGAATGTTTTACTTCCATAGTTATTTATTTAAAAAGTCATAAAGTGTGCAATTTTTCATAAATCAGGCTTGTGTGCTCACCAATGGTCAGGTATTTCTTTTAGTTGCTGTCCAGCTAAATGGTTCTACAGTCTCTGGTCCTAAATGTGGGGATTCTCTAAATTTCCATAAGTGGGGTGACTTAAGACCCATGATAGTGGGGATGCCAGCATGGAGAAAATCTTTCCACTTCTCTCCTCTGTCTTAGACTCCTCCCTACCCCTACATATTCCAAACAAGATGGGCAGGGGCAGCCACAGCAGACTAGCAGCAAAGAGGGTGGGAGCTTAACTAAAATGAACTAACACCCTGCTACATGGAGGTTTGGTTGAGTAGAAGCTTTCCTCCTGTCGCCCATTATTCTCAGTGCATTGCTAAGTAATACGTGATTTCATTGCATAGTAGGCAGTAAGAAAACAGGAAATTCATTTGGCGGTCTAATTCATTTCTAATACTCTATTAGCATTTCTAAAGTATAGCAAGGCTTTGTAGATTTTTTCCCTGCTTTTTATTTGCTGTTATTTGCATTGCTATGCCTTTCATTTCTACTTGAACCATAGCAGGAAAGCACCAACACTCTTTTGGAGCATAAAAGAAAGGGCACGCCCGGTGAAACGGTCCATTACTGTATTTTGCTTGTAAACTTTCCATGTTAGAGTCTAGTTTAAATTCAGGTCAGAATGTTTCGGCCTTGGAGAATTTTACTCACCCACACACAACTGAAAGAAAATGTCTCAGCTAAAATCTTGTTTTTCTAATTGAACGGAATCTAATTAGATCAGCGCTGACATTTCAAGAGGATGATTTTCTGTACACAGCAAAACCACTGCAATTCTCCACTGGCCATTTTGATGTCAAATATGATGGTAAATAGAAAAATGTTATAGGATCAAGGATGCAGCATTTACATAGTGTGATGTGCAAAAATGTCCTGTAGCTAAAACCATGTAAGAAGAAAACATGCTTTTTTTTTTACAGCTTATGTCAACCCTACAGTGTTTTTTACAGTGATAGTTACATATTGGCTGTGTCTTCATAGTGGCAGATGTTAAATATACCATGTAAGAGCATTTCATGCCCTCCTTGCTGCCTCTTGATATTGCCCTAAGCAAATGCATGCAGTTAATCACTGAGGTTTCTATATTGTTCTGCAAGCTTTTGTAATGTGCAGGACCCAACCTGCTATTTCTCAGGGCCACAGTCCACCCCATCAACCTATTTTCTAATATATATATATATATTTTTTTTTTTTCATGTGTAGCACCCTCCTGTTAGACCCCTTTCACACTGGGGTGCTTTGCAGGCACTACAGCGCTAAAAATAGCACCTGCAAAGCACCATGAAAGAGGGCTTTCACACTGAAGCAGTGCGCTGGCAGGACGGTAAAAAAGTCCTGCTAGCAGCATCTTTGGAGCGGTGAAGGAGCGGTGTATACACTGCTCCTGCTCATTGAAATCAATGGGGCAGCGCGGCTATGGGGCAGCGACATTTGCGGGCGAATTTAACCTCTTTTTGGCAGCTGGTGGGGAATTAAAACTGCCCCGCTAGTGGCCGAATAGAGCCGCTAAAACGCTGGTAAAGCGGTGCTAAGAATAGCGCTGCTTTACCGCTGATGCCAGGGCGGCTCAGTGTGAAAGGGGTCTTAGGTGGGTTCAAATGGTGGTTTGGGGAGTGTATAAATAGTCTGAGACTCCAGAGGCCAGGGTTATTCATTCCCTGGAGGAGAGGCTCCCAGCCAGGAGGGCAGCCTGCCTTCCTGCCCATCCAGCTGAAGGTTCATATGTGTGCTACATATGTGTACTATGGTGTGAAAGGACCAAAACAAGGAGATAAAGGAGAAATGACTTTTGAAGTGACAATAACATGTTAAAGTCTATATGAGATTTTAGTGGTTGAGTTTACATACTGTATACTTTAAGCTATACTCCATCACATGCCATTACAGTAAAAAATGATTTTTGTGGCACATGATTGGATGATTGACTTAAACACAGTCCCACTTTCTTCACTAAGCTAAGTAAACACTCTGTGAAGTGAACAGTCTCTACTGCTTACTGACTGTCCTCAAATGCGCCAATGTTGTTATTGGGCCCCGTCACTAGCCGGCTGAAGAGTCAGGACTAAGGATTACTCTTTTCTGTTGCCACCCAGTGACCCTTGCCGGCTGTGTGCTCATTTATGTTTGACCTGCCATTTATTCTAACCCATATAAATATGTTGTCATCTACCACCAAACAGCCTTATGTCTATTTTCTGCCAGTGTCCTTATATGTGCATGCAGTGACTTTCATTCAACCAGGTGTGCCAAGGGGCTGAGGTTGTTCTTGGAGTCGTACAACAGAACAGGGAACCCAAAATTATCAAGCGACTTTTTTGAGGGTAGCACTACATGAGGTGTTCTCTGATTGGAGCAGATGTAGAGGTGGGGTGGTGACATTACAATCTCCACCTCATCCAAGCAAAGAACAGTTTGCAACCATTGAGAAGGATACAAGATGTTCTGTGAATTGCACCTGGGCCAAACAAGTGGCTCACTGTGATTACTATGCAGCAAGGCAGCTGCTCGGCATGGGACCCGAAAGACAGTGAGGATCACTGTAGTAGCTGCGACCACTACAGAAATGTTTTGCTTGCACAGCAGTCCCACAGGTATGACATATGCATACTTACATTGGTCCAAGCTGGCCTGTGCAATCAAATCAATACCTAGAGTTTAACTTTAACTTTACAGCTTGACATACAAGAGAAAGAAAATATTCACATTTACTGAACTATACAGAGAATCTGACTACTCTCGTTACTCTCTGAACTTTATATTGTTAGACGAAACAAAGCAAATAAGGCTGCTAGCAGGTGTAAAGTGCCTAAGTGTTGGGCCATTCTGATCCAGCAAAGTTTTGGCAATTCCTTGTGATGAGCCAAAAGGAAAGGGGGAGTGGCGATAACCAGCAAGCTGAGACACTACCTGGAAATGCTGAATTTAGCCACAAATATCCAACAATAACCAAAACATGAAACGTGATAAGAAAAAAGAGATTACACTTGGTACATTTAGAGAGTTTTTACTGATCCCCCAACCCTTATACTCAAGCATTGACCTTATGGTAAATGCAGCCCTGACTGTAGGGAGAATTCAAGACAGAAGAACTTTTAATTTAATATTTAAGCAGAAGTTGTCTGTGCTTGAAATGCCATATCATCCTACTAAAGCCACCAGTTTGGCTGCTGATTCGGCTCTGCATTATAATGGTAGGAGGCTCATATGAAACTCTCCAGTGGGTGGTACAGAAGTATTGTAAGGATAAGCAAATTATACACTAGGGACAATTAGTGCTGTCATAGCAGCTTAGCAGTAATAAACCCAAAAATGTAATATATTGCAGCTAAAAAATTAAATAAAAATATATTGCAGCTTACCAGTCATTAGATGTGGTGGCTGCACCAGTTTTCTTTTCTTTGGATGTTTTCACCTGGTGATCTGGTCAGTAACACACCTCCCGTATTAAAGTGCCCCCACTCTGGATGAAGAAGCACAGGGGCACCTTTAGCAGCACTGTGAGTCTAGGAAAAAGGGGAATGTTTAATGTTAAATTTAACCAGTTCCGGACTTCCTCCTGTAGCTTTACTGCTACAGTGTGGCCCCACTGCGCTGGATCATGTATATATACACGTGATGCAGCATTTTTGGGTAAGGGGCACGTGTAGATCTCAGTGTCATTTCGTTTTTTTCCCACCCAGTGTCAGTTAGTGTCAGATTGCCAACAGCACTATCACAGTCCCACTATAATTCGCTGATCATCACTTATATTTAAAAAAAAAAAAAAATTCCAGTATACTGTATATACCATACAGTAGTTTGTAGATGCTATAACGTTTACGTAAACTAATTAATAACTAATTAATATATGCTTATTGGGATTTTTTTTTTACCAAAGATATGTACAGTGCCTAGAAAAAGTATTCATACCCCTTGATATTTTCCACATTTTGTTATGTTACAACCAAAAATGTAAATGTATTTTATTGAGATTTTATGGGATAAAAAAACACAAAGTGGCATATAATTGTGAAGTGGAAGGAAAATGATAAATGTTTTTTAACATTTTCTTACAAATAAATATCTGAAAAGTGTGACGTGCATTTGTATTCAGCCCCTTTACTTTGATACCCCTAACTAAAATCTAGTGAAACAAATTCCGTTTGCAGTTTGTGAGAAGTCTTGTGAGGGACACAGCAAACATGTGGAAGAAGGTGCTCTGATGAGACCAAAAATGAACTTTTTAGCCTAAAAGCCAAACGCTATGTGTGGCGGGAAAAGTTACTACACATCACCCTGAACAAACCATCTCCACTGTGAAACATGGTGGTGGCAGCATCATGTTGTGGGGATGCTTTTCTTCAGCAGGGACAGAGAAGCTGGTTAGAGTTGATGGGAAGATGGATGGATCCAAATACATGCCAGGCCAAATACATGTCTTAGAAGAAAACCTATTAGAGTCTGCAAAAGACTTGAGACTGGGGCGGAGGTTTTTGTATGTTTTATACAAACAATATAATCACAAAAGAATGTGTGTAGAAGCACTTACAAAAGCAATAGTGGATCGGTTGGAGAATGAGTAGGATGGATAGTCCAAACCCCCCTGGAGGTACATATGGGGACACACCTGAGGACAACAGTGCAAAGCTAATATAAACACAGGAGGAATGGTTACACAGAATCCATTACAGGATAAAAATCAAGTAACACACTTACTAGGGTAACAATAGTATTCCAACCCAAGGGTAGAGGGATGAATGTTTTGACTGTAACCCGACTCAAGATAGGGTATCCTAAAATCTAAATACAAGCTTGCATAATGCCATAGGCTACAGTGCCTATAACTTAGATAACTTGAGGCATATATGTCTAATATAAGGGTAGGAGGCATATTAAAGCCATAATTCCTTACCTTTAAATAGTATGAAATAGCTAAGATTTAATGCTACATGGATAGCTGATGTGTATCATCCATTAAACAGGCTTTTAATGGATTTAATGGTTTGGTTGGGAATGCACTAGGTCGGTGCACCCTTTCTTTTGCTGTTGCTTTCAGTACTATAGCATTGCCACCAGTTCTGGTTACCCATTGCTCCTCCTAGTTAGACATGTCTTCTCACTGGCTCCAACTCCTCTGTATAGTTACAGTGGGGCAAAAAAGTATTTAGTCAGCCACCAATTGTGCAAGTTCTCCCACTTAAAAAGATGAGAGAGGTCTGTAATTGTCATCATAGGTATACCTCAACTATGAGAGACAAAATGTGGAAACAAATCCAGACAATCACATTGTCTGATTTTTGAAAGAATTTATTTGCAAATTATGGTGGAAAATAAGTATTTTGTCAATATCAAAAGGACAGGACGACTAATCCATGTATATGAAAATGAATGGGGCCATGTATTGTGAGATTTTGGGTGCAAACCTCCTCCCATCAGCAAGGGCTTTGAAGATGAAACGTGGCTGGGTCTTTCAGCATGACAATGATCCCAAACACACCGCCCGGGCAATGAAGGAGTGGCTTCGTAAGAAGCATTTCAAGGTCCTGGAGTGGCCTAGCCAGTCTCCAGATCTCAACCCCATAGAAAACCTTTGGAGGGAGTTGAAAGTCCGTGTTGCCCAGCGACAGCCCCAAAACATCACTGCTCTAGAGGAGATCTGCATGGAGGAATGGGCCAACATACCAGCAACAGTGTGTGACAACCTTGTGAAGACTTACAGAAAACGGTTGACCTCTGTCATTGCCAACAAAGGATATATAACAAAGTATTGAGATGAACTTTTAATATTGACAAAATACTTATTTTCCACCATAATTTGCAAATAAATTATTTCAAAAATCAGACAATGTGATTGTCTGGATTTGTTTCCACATTTTTTCTCTCATAGTTGAGGTATACCTATGATGACAATTACAGGCCTCTCTCATCTTTTTAAGTGGGAGAACTTGCACAATTGGTGGCTGACTAAATACTTTTGTGCCCCACTGTATCCCTTCCTTGGTGGCACTCTTGCTTTTCCTCTTCATCCCCATTGATGTTACAGGCCCTGTCCTTTTGATACATCATGTACCTTAATGCACCCCTTTAAATAAACTTCAGAGCAGGCATGGAACAGTTAATGACACTTTACTGAAGCTTCTTTGCCAGTACAAGTTAAAGGGGTTGTAAAGGGTTTTTTTTATTTATTTTTTTTAAATAACAAACATGTCATACTTACCTCCTCTGTGCAAGGGTTTTGCACAGAGGGGCCCGATCCTCCTCTTCTGGGGTCCTCCAGCGGGGGGGACCTCCTCCTCTCGAGTGCCCCCATGGAGACCCGCATTTCCTGGGAGAACCCGTGCAGGTGCACTCCCGAGTCCTGCTGCTGCATCCACTAACATAGACAGCAGGACTCGGCCCGCCCCCGGCTCCTGTGTCACTGGGTTTGATTGACAGCAGTGGGAGACAATGCTCCTGCTGCTATCAATCCAGCCAATGAGGACCCAAGACAGCAGCTGGAGCTGCTCTGCTGGAAAGATCAGGCTCAGGTAAGTAAAAGGAGGGCTCTGGGGGGCTGTTTCACCACAAAAGGTTTTTCACCTTAATGCATAGAATGCATTAAGGTGAAAAACCTTGAGGGTTTACAACCCCTTTAATACAGCACAGCCTCTCAAAGTTATTCATACACAATCATAACACTAGCTAACTCATGATTCCCATGTTCATACCTTGCCCAAAGGAAAGTCCATTTAACTTAAGTGCAATACTGGCAGAGTCCAGGGAGAACCCCAGCAGGGTGGCCCAGAAGGGGGCCATGTGCTCCAGTAGGATTACATGGTGCAGCAGTATTTTCTCTGTAATCCCATGTGGAAGAGAGTTCTAGGAAGGCCCGGAGCTAGGAGGAACGAAGAAAGCGTAGGGCTGGCATGACAGGGTGGAAGGGGAACCAGACAGTTGAGGGTTAATGTGCCAAAGAGATAGGTGGTAGTTTCTTACTTACGTGATTGAAAAGTAGATGGAGTAATGGGGAGGAGCATAGGAGAAAAGTCCAGAGGAAGGGGTGGTACCGTAGCAGCCGACGTTGGGAAGCCCTCAGATGCACGTCCTGCCTTCCCTCCCTAAGCTAGAGTAAGTTGGTTTTTAGGGTGTAGGCGTGGAAATGGCTGTAGGGATCCCTTGGATGGGGTTAAAAAAATCTGTTGGTGGGATACAAGTGGGGAACCATCGTTGGTATCGTGTCCTCTGGTTGGGTGTGGTCCACTAAGAGGGACCAGGTAGTGGTAGACTTGTAAGGTCTGTGGGGCAAGTGGTAATATCCCTGAGTTGGTGTTCTTGCGGCTGAGGACATCTAGTTTTGGTTAATGTTAGTGTTTAAATTGTTATTTATTAATTATGTTGTTTAATAAAAGGCTTGACGGCCATTTAGTGTCATGTGTTTTAATGAGCATGGGGGTTGGAGGTATAGGGGGCTATGTATTAGTAGGAACTCTGAGCTACCCTAGTCATGCTCTGAGCCCTCCCCTTGTATTTATCTGGCTTACAACAGGGGGCAGGACCCAAGAAAGCCAGGGAAAGATGTGAGACACAGTTCACCCCTTCCCATCCTGGGCAGCTTCAATGGTACCCCATAAGCACCTGCTTGCAAGTGCTGACGAATATATAACTAATCTATGATCTGCTTTAGGCCTCATGAACACGACCTCACAGCATGCAGAGCCAGCATGATGACGTTCCTGGGACTCTAATGTCTGTTGCGTTCAGCTACATATTGAGATGCATTAGATGTGGCAAATGTATGCGGATGTGCCCCAAGAGCTGCATAAAGCACTTGCATGAGCACTGGCGTATTCTCTGAATGCAGGCTGTGTGCATTTGGAGTTTACATCAGTGTACATGTGGGTACTTTAATCAAACCCTGGCACACAACAGCCACCTCTTCTAATGCATCTCAATGGCCAGATGTATGCGGCGGCAGTGCGTCCCAGGAAGGTCATTACGCAAACTCTGCACAAAATATGATCGTGTACGCCTGCATACATAAAGCCTAAAACGTTAATATTTGTCCTGCTACTATGCAATCCAAAATGAGACAGATGTTTGGTGTCACATATATTTTTTATGTGTATGCATGCTAAGTAATACATAAATGTAAAACTGATAGGTATTTATTACTGCTCACATAGATAAGGACTCCCTGACAATGGCTTTATTTGCTTCTCTTGGTGCCATCTTGGTGCCATCTGCAGTCCTCCAGATTCAGTATCTATTTCCAGGATTGAGATGTTGGCTCAGAAATGACACAATCATGGAAAACCCTGGTACCTGTGCAGCTATAGGCTGTTTTTTATAAATGTCTGACACTTGCTGCTGCACACTCTTACGCACCTGCTGCAAAGTTACAATGTTGCAATATGATCATGACAGAGAAGAGACTGAAAAAAATCTTCTTCCTGTCTGCAGCAGACCGATGACATCATTCTCTTAAACTCCACCTAGGCAAAGTCATTGAAATGCTTCTTAACGATAGACGGTAAAGAAGGTAAAGGTTTATAAAATATGATAGTTTCTCTATATTGACTATATACAACTGTATAACATGTCAGAAGTTCCTTTTGCAGACTTGTAAAGATACTGGAAAGTCCACTTTAATGCACCTGAGAAAACTGTATAATACATTTTAGCAACTACATTGTTAGATGACATTTTGTCAGAAAATAGTGAGTGAGAAAAATATTACACTCGGTTTTGATAGCAGAATGTACTGCTTTTTTTGCTACACTTAAGCCTTAAGGAACGGTTATTATCGTAAGTAGGTTAATGTGTGTCATGGGCTACGGTTATATTTTCATTGTCCTTGGGTGGCTGGCATAGAGAAGCATGTTGGGTTTGGCGGTGCGTCTTTCACATTAGGCTCCAGTCTGTGACAGAATGTGTTTAGTCATCTATTCGTCAGAAGGATTTGGCTTAACATGGAAGATCTTATGTTCTGTGCTCTTTTATAGGCAAGCAAAGGGCAATCTGTCATGACAATATTTTAATTCGGTTTAATGTGATGGAACGTCTGTTGATATAAAAATGATTATTTTTACTCACTGTAACTGGAAAACTGGGTGTTGTATGGTTACTGTTATTAGAACATCCACTGAAAAGCATTGAGTGCCATCCATTGTATGCAATTGTGTTGCTAGCTGTGATTGGTCACAGTGATCACATGGCACAGGCAGGGCCAATGACAGCCCATTTGTACCATATGATTAGCTGTGGCTAATCACAACAATAACCACTGTCTACACACTGTCATTCAGCAAAAATCTTTGCTTATAGCAGTGAAATTCACTATATAGTATGTTAAACAAAAATTCAGATCAACTCCCCAGGGTGTTACAGTGTTACCATGGTAACGCTGTATTGCTCTGATCACAGTATACAAAAAAAATGTAAGAAATACAAAAAAATGAAAGAAAAAAATAATTAAAAATATATATTATTATTTTTATTTTTTTTTACATACTGTCACCAGTCAGTGTCCCTAGTCACTGCCACACCAGTTATATGATGATGCTGTGCTGCACTGGTGACAGTATGTAAAATAACAAAAAAAAACTCCCCAAAAAGTGACAAAAAATTTCAACTTCAAAAAACACGCCATGCCTCTTACTAAATACCTCAGACTGTATGTTTTCCAAAAAGGTAATTTCGGGGGTATATTAGTAATGTCCTGGTGTTTTCGGGCCTCAAGAAATGAGATAGGCCATCTGTACATCAGGATTGATCAATTTTCAGATATATATACCATAGTTTTGTAGACGCTATATTTTTCCTACAGACTAAATATGAGGTATAAAATTATCATGCGGTAAAAACCGCACCAAAAAAGCGCGCAAAAATAAGAAAAGCCTCCTGTGGCCATCCATAGGGGGGATAACATCTTCCCCCCGCCAATCAGGAGTATCCGAGACCTGTACATGGACGGCGTAATGACGCGCCGCGCACAAAACAAAAACAAAGGGCACATGACCGCATCGCGATCATGTTTCCTTAAAAGCGTGGCCCAGCGGGATGACTCGGCACGTTTGACGCGCCACAAACCTCCGCCTCAAAAACAGGTGACCACGTAGCAGGCTCGGATCAGGTGGCACAGAGGATGTCAAAACAATGACACCTCCTGGCGCAGGCGCACAAGTATCACCTGTAAGAGGCCCATCTCTGTGGCTGTACATCCATCACAGGGAAAGCGCAGCGCCATGTCCACAGTCAACAAAGCTGTGATAACACAATATGCCGCACATTCCTCGCAATGAGGTCACAGCAGCAACTAACAAAAAATCAAACATAAATAAATACACCTGTAACAAAAAATGGATTTGGCATAAAAATACATGATGATGTATAAAATATACCATATAAATATAAGATATATGAAATATATATAAAAATACATGTGGAAAATAAATAGAGCCCCATGTGCTAACAAGGTGGCACAGGGTCATATAGCCAGACATGATAGATGTGTCCAGTGTCACCCAAATAAAAATAATGAATATATATTATAACAACTGAAAAATATAATATGTATCTCTAGCCCAAAAAATATATCGATCATGGATGGATATAAAGTTTAATAAAATCATTAAGCTTGATTGATAAAAGAGTTGATGTACCACTCAACATTCATCCCATAGGGCGAGTAGGATCGCAACTCATGTATCCAATACGTCTCGAGTCTCAAGACTCCACAGATACGAGATTCTCCTCTCCAGTTTGGAACGAACTTGTTAATGATCAAAAACTGAGTACCCTTGGGGTCCCGATTATGGTGATGAAAATAGTGTCGAGAAACGCTATGATTGGGCTTACCTGCCTTGATGCTGGTAAGGTGCTCATTAACTCAAATGGAAAAAGTCCTTTTGGTATGTCCTACGTATTGTTTTTGACAAGGACATGTCAAGAGGTATACTATAAACTAAGTAGCACAAGTGCTTCATAGAATATATTCGTTGTGTGACAGATGATTGAAAGGTGTCAGTTTTACGTCTACCGTTGGTATTATGTAGACATACATTGCATTTTCTGCAAGGAAAAAAGCCCTTGCAATGTTGGAAGAATTAAATGCTTTTGGAGGGGGTCAATAACATTGGGAGCAATCTGTCCCTGAATGGATCGAGCTCCTCTAAAAATGACCCCTGCCTGTTCCGGAATAACCGGTCCTAAAACTCTGTCATTTTGAAGGACCTCCCAATGTTTTTTAAAAATATTGAGGATTTGCCTAGACTGAGTAGAGTAGGTGGTAAAGAAGGACCACTTGAATTTATTATTTGTGGTGATCTTAGGATTTGCCTTCAATAAAGACTTTCTATCGATGGATGCAATTCGTTTAATCTCCGCATCTAGATCGATAGAGGCATAGCCCTTCTCAATAAATCTTTGTCTAAGAATCTGGGACTGGGCAAAGTAATCAACTGTTTGGGTACAATTCCGCCGTAGTCTCAAATATTAGCTACGCGGAACTGACCTCAACCACTGAGCATGATGGGAACTATCGACCGGAATGTAACCGGTCTTAAACTCAAGACATTGATCCACAACAGTGATATCTAAATCCAAGAAATGTATAGAGGTATCGCTGGCCTCATAGGTCAGGTGTATGCCACGGTTATTAGAATTGAGAACGACCATGAATTCTTCTAGTGATGTAAGGTCACCCTTCCACAGGAGGAGGATGTCGTCTATGTAACAAGCCCAATGGACCAATTCTGGTCTCCTGAGAGCATAGACGACATCCTCCTCCCATTTGGCCATAAAAAGGTTGGCCAAACTGGGGGCAAATTTAGCCCCCATGGCCACACCCCTGGTCTGTAGATAGAAATGATCTTGAAACCAAAAATAATTGTGTTTCGTGGTGAAACTAAGGAGGTCCATAATAAAATTCCGCTGTATCAGAGGAAGAGAAGCATTCTAGGACAGTGACAGTTTGAATATGGAAAGGGAAAACCAATGCGTGATGATAGTGGGTTGAGTGTGTCTGTCTGCATTGACAAATTTAATTACTTCTTCCTCTTGGTGGACCCGAGCAGTCCAGTTTTATCTTTTTCTTTTTTTTTCTTATTTTCTTCTTTTTCTGTTAATTGTAGATATGTAATATGTGCTTTATCTCGATTTAAGTTTGAGCCAGGGAATGCCCAGGTGCTGTGTTTTGTTAAATGTGCAAAGATAAAACCAGAGGAAGAGGAAGGAGTATTTAAACTTGTCAGTGCAGACAGGCACACTCAACCCTCTATCTTCAAGTTTAAAAACTTAGTACATGACCATGCCCATAAAAGAACATCAAGTCAGTAAAGGCATATAAAGGAGGATTCTGATTTAGAGCACTTGGGCTTTAGGCTATTTATGAAAGGGGGACCACACAAAGGTGATACATCTTATGTTTCATTAGTATGAAGAGATTTCACCCAGACCCAAAATTTTGTAGGATGATGGAGATAATAACTGATGTAAATACATATCCCTGATGAAGATATTTTCGAAACGCGTTGATTGTCCCTTTCTGTATTCAAACTGTCATTGTAACCCATGTGTTGTGCAGTGTTATATGGTATTGGGTATCACCACTGCTAAATCTATATGTGCTATTATGTAGTTTTGTCCTTAAATGTTGTTCTTTAAATAGTTTTGAGCCTCATGGATGTATTTTCAAATGTGATAAATAAAAAAATGTATACTTTTTATATAAAGCCATTTGGTGGTATATTTTGGGTGCCATTCAAAAGTCCTATAAAGAATAAAGTGATGAACCACAAAGAGAAAAAATTAAATTCTCAAAGTTGTTGCCAACATCCCGAACTCTATTAATAGAAGGAACCCTCAGAAAAAGGGGGGAGAGAGGGAACACTTGTACCCCCCCGGTACAGGGGACTTTGAAGACGAACAGTCAAGAAAAATAAAACCATATTTATTTATTTAGAAAAATTGCTTAAAAGAGCATGATAAGTAGAAACATGATGACAATCTGTACATAACAGTAGTATATATTACAGTTTGCATATAATCAATTTTCTATAAATTCCAAACTGAATCCAGATTTCTCCATAAGCCTAACATGTTTCACGATGATATCCCTTCTTCAGAGGCATTTTTATAGGAGAGAAAAGTGGGTATATTCAGTATTGGTGTGAAGAGATATGTATAAAAATATATATGCAAAAAATATTTTCCTTAGGGATTTTGAATAAACCTCTGCTACCAACTGTCCATCAAAGAGATGATGGTCCCCGTTCGTACCCAGAAAAGCCCACACAAGGACGGCCATCACGGCGTACCCGTAAGGGACCTTTTGGAATGAATCAGAGTGACCAGGGCGTTGTTCCTCTGGTTAAGCATCGGTCTGCCGGTCTGTTGCTAATCCTTGACTGTTCGCCTTCAAAGTCCCCTGTACCGGGGGGTACAAGTGTTCCCTCTCTCCCCCCGTATTTTTCTGAGGGTTCCTTCTATAAAAAGTCCTATAAAAAAAGTAATTAATAAAAAAAAAAAAAAGAAATGCTAATACTGTATTTTAAAACCATTTTTTTCTGCATGTTTTTTAAGAATTTATATTCAAGCTCTGATTCCTCCTTTGCAGTGCTACAAATTGGTTATGTTTTACTGCTCCTTCTCACAATGTAAGTCTGTGAGTCATATGTCTTAAAATGCACTCCCAAGGTGGCTGAAATCATACCTGAACGATATGGGCATAGGGGCTGCACTATGCCAGTGGGATGAAATGCAAGTCTCTATATTTAAAACATATAATAAAAAAATGTAAAAGCAAGCATATACAAATATGAGAGTCACAATGAAAATTACTTTAGGTAAACTCTTTTATAATAACAAACCACAGCATGCGCTCATTGAAAGTACTCCATAATTTCCCTTTACCAGGGAACATAGAACAGATGGCATCACAAAAGGGGATACTGTGAGAAAACTCATTTTGAAGAAGTATCGCACAATATAACACAATCCTCGGAAGTTTGTGACTGGCACAACCCTGTTCGAAGGATGTGCAATTCTCTTTCTTATGCCCCGTACACACGATCCGAAAATCGTACAAAAAATGCCGCATTCGAATCGATCGTACGATAATCGGATCGTTAGTACACAGCTTTCGAGAGCCGATCAGGACAGTTCATCTGATATTATTCTATCGGACATGCACGGAAATTTTTTTCGTACGATGCCAGATCGTACGATTTTCGTTTCATCAGTACACCTATCGTTCCAAAATGCAATACAAATGCATTACAACACATGACATCACTTCCGAATTTGTATGCTGTCGTACGGGAATTTTCCTGACTTTAGTAAACTCATCAGATTCGACGTGAGATCAGCATGCAAAAAAAAACGGCGATCATTCGTCCGATAATCGGATCGTGTGTACGGGGCATTACTCTTCCTGTGATGGGCTGTAGTGGTGCTCAGAATATATATATATAAACAACTCAACAGCACTCCACAAAACAGGGACTCCGGTTGAGTTGGGAATCCACTGACATACAATCCAGTAAGGATGCCAAACAAACATTCTAGAGTCCAAGGTTTTTAATGATAGAATTGATTTAAAATATACGCTGCTAATTTCTGCTGTTAATCAATTTTATCATTAAAAACTTTGGACACTTTGACATTGGACACTCTTATTGGATGCTGAATTTGCACAAGTTACTTTTACTTGGCTGTCTTCAGCAACTGCTCCCAAGCCTGAGGAAGTATTTGGCATGGTACACTCAGACAGGACTTGCTTTTTTTCACGTGACAACATAGTCAAAGTGGCGCAATGAACAAGCTCAAAAGCTCTGGTGAGGCGGCCGCCATACAGCAAGGCTTCCCTTAGCATTGCACCGATAGAAGCATCGGTATCTGTGCCGATACTAAGAATTCGCATGAGTTGTATGGTGTGAACCAGGGCTTACAGTTTCTCAGAATTATAAAGAAACGGTAATCATTTTTCATTAGTCTGAAAAAACTGTCACATGAAACTAAAAATAGTTACAGTATCTATAATTGTAATTGGTGTCGGCCAGAAAAAGTATCAGTACTCGTAACTGGTCTTAAAAACCTGATATTGATGCCTCCCTCGATAGGTACCCAACAGTAGCTCAAGCCATAGAATACAGAAAAGAGTGCCAGACCAAAATTGTATAAAAAGAGTCCAAGATCATTTTAGTTGTTAATAAAAAATTAAAATAAATATAGCCAACACGTTTCAGGGGCAACACCACTCCCCCTTCTTAGGAGCTCAACACAGGATAAAATTTGGATGGACTCAGGGAAAACATTGACTTTACAGATCTATATTAGAACCGATATTGAAAGCTGCTTCTGGAAGAACAACTAGACAGCGGTTACTGAGCAGCAATGGAACTATGTAGCTATCAAGTAATGTAGCTCAGTTAGGGTCAAACAATTGTGTGCAAGGGTAATACAAGAATACAAGATAATGGGTTCCTCTTTCACCATGAAGGATGTACAGAAGTACCAGGAGCCTATTTTAGATACTGTATGTTGCGTTAGAGTGTAGGAAAACACAAGACTACCCCCAAAAAACTGGACTGTGAAATCCTAACCATTTCTTATGCCATTCTCTATCCACGGCATACTGAAAAGGTCAGTAGCTGTGATTCTCCTTCTTCTTCCTTCCTTCCCATCTAGGTGATCCTAATAGCCCAGATAGACATATGGGGTAGATACAATCAGACATACCATGAAGTAGTCTTGGCTTTCCATTTTTTAATTTTTCTGCTAGCTCTGCAACTGGTAATGTCACAGACTACTAGAAGCAATGTTTTAGGGCACTGGTGCCCAAGCAGATGTCCATGGGCTAAATGCAGCCCTTTGCTACTTACCCCAATAATTTGTAAAAGGGTGATACTATTGATTTCTACTAGCATCATGTAATATACCCCCTAGTCTCTAGCTTTATTCTGCAGCATGTCTCCAGTCAACCATACCCATTCTTAATCAGAGTTCTGTAAAACTATAGGGCTGCTCCAGAGGTTGCAAAGAGTTTCTTGCACTATGGCTGATTGACTCCTCATCTGATAGCTCCTACATGGTTCCAGGGCCAAAGCCATTTGGAAAAGCATGTAAGAGCTTAATTCTGACCACCATTGTAATGCCCTGTACACACGGTTGGATTTTCCGACGGAAAATGTGTGCTAGGACCTTGTTGTCGGAAATTCCCACCGTGTGTAGGCTCCATAACACATTTTCCATCGGAATTTCCAACACACAAAGTTTGAGAGCTTGCTATAAAATTTTCCGACAACAAAATCCGTTGTCGGAAATTCCGATCGTGTGTACACAAATCCAACGCACAAAGTGCCACGCATGCTCAGAATAAATTAAGAGATGAAAGCTATTGGCTACTCACCTGTTTATAGTCCCGACATACGTGTTTTACGTCACCGTGTTCAGAACGATCGGATTTTCCAACAACTTTGTGTGACCTTGTGTATGCAAGACAAGTTTGAGCCAACATCCGTTGGAAAAAATCCATGGGTTTTGTTGTCAGAATGTCCGATCAATGTCCGATCGTGTGTACAGGGCATAAGAGTTACATTCTTCCTATTGGCAACCACTGTAAGAGCTGCATTCTTCCTCCTGACCACCAGTATAAATAGCATTTTTGCAATTGACCCCGTAAAAGTGGTTTTAGTAAGGGTTCAGGACTTAAACATTATTTTAGGGGTTCCTCTGGGTTTAAAAGGTTGGGAAAGGCTGTTGTAAAATGTCTAGTCTCCAACCATCATTTCCTCTGGTATTTCTGCAGTTTTGGTAGTGCTCTCTAGCATTACATATACTGATCATTATAGTTGATGCCTTGTATACCTTGTAAGTTGACAACCACCCTTTTGAGAGATGCAGACTACCAGCTGACATTCTGCACCCAGGCCCATGGACAGTAGGGATGAACCAAGGGATTTTGGCAAAAATGATCTTGCCATCAGCTACATTTCTCTGTGCAAACCCTCCGTTTTGCTCCTTGAACTGCTTAGGCACATTGTTGTTTGGAGGGTAAATTAGGGTTGCCACCTTTTGTTCAAGCCAAGCCCAAACGCTTTAGCGGCGGCATTTTTTGGGGGAGTATGTGCTATAAGATTTAAAAGACCCGGGACACTTTTGGTGGCTTGAAAGAGAGTAGTAATGTGGCGCATAGCTCGCCGCAGAAAACAGTGTGTGTGGCTGAATTGTGAGCAATCTGCACAGAATTCAGGGGTCAGATATCTCCTGAGGAGAGGGCTAGTGCTAGCAGGGGGGGGTGGGAGAAGTTAGATATGTGCTGGGGGGCAGTGGCGGCTGGTGCTGAAAAATTTTAGGGGGGCGCAAAAAAAACTGAAAAATTCTGGAAAAAAAACCCATCAATTGCAGCCCCACTGTGCCCCATAAATTGAAGCCCCACTGTGCCCCATTAAATGCAGCCACTGTGCCCCATCAAATGCAGCCACTGTGTCCATCAAATGCAGCCACTGTGTCCATCAAATGCAGCCACTGTGTCCATCAAATGCAGCCACTGTGCCCATAAAATGCAGTCACTTTGGCCCAACAAATGCAGCCACTTTGCCCCAACAAATGCAGCCACTGTGCCCCAACAAATGCAGCCACTGTGC
Source organism: Lithobates clamitans (assembly GCA_037952925.1). Classification (NCBI taxonomy): domain Eukaryota; kingdom Metazoa; phylum Chordata; class Amphibia; order Anura; family Ranidae; genus Lithobates; species Lithobates clamitans. Next base: position 667,044 of record JBBGZY010000159.1, read on the forward strand.
CCCATCAAATGCAGCCACTGTGCCCATCAAATGCAGCCACTGTGCCCATATAATGCAGCCTATGCTCATCATATGCAGCCTGTGCCCATCATATGCAGCCTCTGTGCCCATTATACAGCCATTGTGCCCATCATATGCAGCCTCTGTGCCAATCATACAGCCTCTGTGCCCATTATATGCAGCCTCTGTGCCAATCCTACAGCCTCTGTGCCCATATGTGCTGGGGGCGCTTGAGGGGGTCAGATATGTGCTGGGGGGGTGCTTTGTGAGAGAAAAGGGCCAGTGCAAGGGGAGGGGTAGGGGGGTAGGATATGTGCTGGAGGGGTGCTTTGGGAAGGTAGAGTGCAAGGAGAGGTTGTCAGATTTCAAATCCAATCCACACTTCTAGCATGACTTCCCCTGCCAAAGCCCCTCCAGCACATATCCTCCTAATCACTATATCACTCCACATATTTTCTACCTTGTCCTCCTTTCCAGCCGCTCTCTCCCCCTCCCTCCTCCATCTACAGAGCATAATAAAAAACTTTCTACAGTACAGACCTGATATTAGCGTGTCCCTGCGCCCCCCTCCTCCTCGTGTGTGTACAAAACGGAGAAGGAGGAGGAGGGGAGGAGCTTTGATACAGTGACACTCTGCTCTGCTGAACCTGTTGAAGCTGCTGTCAGGGAGAGGGGAAGCATGTCACTCTCGGTGCAGTCCAGGTGAATGATGTGTCCGGGTCTAGGGCAGAAGCAAACCCGAACACATCATTCAAAAACCAGACTGTCCAGGAGAAAACCATACAGGTGGCAACCCTAGGGTAAATTATTAAATTTTTTGTTTTTAGTATATGTGTTTTCTTTTTCTTGTGTATTTGAAAATAGCTGAATTCTTTGGCAGACAGCTAAATATATAGTTAAAATTTGCTTTCCTGCCAAAGGATTTGTAATACTGTTTGTTAATTCCTGAGATTTAAACAGCCTTGCCAGACTGCAAGCCCAGCTGGTGCCCTGACTTTTCTTTGCTACTGTTGGAAGCAGTGGCGGCTGATGCTCAAAATTTTTTTGGGGGGCGCAAACAAACTGAAAAATACTGAAACCCCCCCCATCAATTGCAGCCTCACTGTGCCCATCAATTGCAGCTTCACTGTGCCCATCAAATGCAGCCTCACTGTGCCCTTCAAACGCAGCCACTGTGCCCATCAAATGCAGCCACTGTGCCCATCAAATGCAGCCACTGTGCCCATCAAATGCAGCCACTGTGCCCATCATATGCAGCCATTGTGCCCATCATATGCAGCCACTGTGCCAATCATATGCAGCCACTTGTGCCCATCAAATGCAGCCACTTTTGCCCATCAAATGCAGCCAATTGTGCCCATCAAACGCAGCCACTGTGCCCATCATACGCAGCCACCGTGCCCATCATATGCAGTCACTTGTGCCCATCAAAGGCAGCCATTTGTGCCCATCATATACAGCCACTTGTGCCCATCATATGCAGCCATTGTGCCCATCATATGCAGCCACTGGGCCCCCCGACCCCCCTCATGGCTCTGACAGCCCCCCCGCTGGTGATCCGGCACTTACCGCCAGTTCTGAGTGCACCAGAGCAGCCGTGGTGGCGGGGATGTCCGTCCTCGTGTCTCCTCTGTGCCTCCTCTTCTTAAGCGCCAGGCATCCAATCTCTGCACCTCGAGCCTACCCTATTTTGAAGCCTAATAGAGCCTCTGGCTCTAATCAGGTGCTTCAAAAAGTACCACCCCCTCCAACCCCCGCCATAAGAATCCATACGATCGGCGTCCTGAAAGGGGCCAGTCGCATGGATGGGAGGGGGGGCGGCGCTCGTGCGCCCACAATGCATGGGCCCCCCTGGTTGGAAGTGTCTCTGTTGCTTATTAAAAGTATCCATAGAAATGTCATACCAGCAAAGAAGGAAAGGAATACTTACCTCTTCTGCTAAATGCACCACTAAACACTACTCTGTTGCTGAGTAATCTTTGACTGAAGTCTCTTCTGACACTTCCAGGAGTGTCAATCTTCTGGTTACTGCACAGCGCTCTTCCCTCCTGCTGATCTCCATGTCATTACTGTACGCTGTAATTAGCTACAGTCAGCAGGAAGAATCACTGAGTGCTTTGGGAAACCCAGAAGATCAACACTCCCAAAAGTGTCAGTACTGGAAGAAACTTCAGCCCAGGATTACCCAGCAATGGAGTAATTCAATAGTCCAACAGTGTAAGCAGCGGATGAGGTAGGTGTTCTTTTCTAGATATGACACTTTTAACGATACTTTCAAAAGAAAATCTATGGTCACAGCAGACAATTTCATTTTATAACATCAGCATTGTTATAGCAATACAAACATTAGTTATATTTGACAATCCAATATAAGCTGACATGAAAAATCTTTTTATGTTGTGAGTTCTGCCTGTCTACTAGCCATCTCTTTCCACAACTTCCCTGCATGCTTTGTAGTTTCTCCTCTGCTGTTTACTTTCCAATTTTAAAGACTACCTATCCCATGGTACCTTGCTGCCTGTAGGAAGTAATTCCTGCACCACCTCTTAGCTCCTCTGTAGTTCAGAAGGCAGGCTCTGTGAAATGTGTGACACGGCAGTGCCTACCCACAGGTCATAGTGAACACGTGTCACAGAATTAAAGGAAGTAAATGTGTGGGGATCCTCACAAAGGTACGTTTACAAAGATCAATCAGACTATTAGCAGTAGGCTAGAAATAATTGAAATACAATGTGGAATTAAATCTATGATTTTACATTTGACCGTAGATGCACTTTAACCACTTCAGCTCCGGAAGGTTTACCCCCCCTTCATGACCAGGCCATTTTTTGGGATACAGCATTGCCCTGCTTTAATTGACAATTGTGTGGTCATGTGATGCTGTACCTAAATAAAATTGATGTCCTTTTTCCCACAGATAGAGCTTTCTTTTGATGGTATTAGATCACCTCTGCAGTTTTTATTGTTTGCGCTATAAACAAAAAAGAACGACAATTTTGAAAAAAAAAAAACAATATTTTTTACTTTCTGCTATAAAACATATCCAATAAAAAAATGTAAAAAAAATCTAATTTCTTCAAAAATTTAGATCAATATGTATTCTGCTACATATTTTTGGTAAAAAAATTCCAATAAGCATATATTGATTGGTTTGCGCAAAAGTTATAGCGTCTACAAACTAAATTTTGTTTATTTTATATTTTTTACTATTAATGGCGGGACTGCAACATTGCATTTGACAAATCTGACATTAAGTGAAAAATTTTGGGGGCCAGTGACACCAATACAGTTCTTAGTGCTAAAACAAATGCACTGTCACTGTACTAAAGACACTGCTAGGGAAGGGGTTAACATCAGGGGCAGTCAAAGGGTCAACTGTGATCCCTATCAGTGTTCCTGCTTAGCAGAAACACAAGATCTCTGTCTTGCCTTTTCAAAGAACGGCAATCTGCCTTGTTTACTTCTAGCTGTGAAACGATCCACCGGATCGGTGGATTGGCTCCTGCTGTGTCCAATCACAGCGGTAGCGGGTGCCAACGGCACGCGCCCCAGACCTGCAAGTGTCAAATCACGTCACTGGCAAGCATCGAGTCTCACGAGCGTATGGGCTGCAATCACATACTAGCCGCGCTCCTTCATCAAGCTTGATGAAGGAGCGCGGCTGTCATGTGATTGCAGCCCGTGCGCTTGTGAAATGCATCGTTTGCCAGTGACATCATCACCCCTCGCCTGTTGTCCATCTGTGCTCCAGGCCTCGTTCTGGTTTTCGTCTCCACCGCGGCCGGCTTACCATCTAGCGGTGTCCTCCACACGCGGCAGAGCACCTAGCAGGCAGGAATAGCTCTTGACTAATCTGATTGTCACCCCTCTGATGGATGTTCTATACACACATGCTGTTGGATAAAATGTGAGTTGTTTATACATGTGATTTACGAATAAACTGTTTTTACGTCTGCACCCAGAGGAGCCTCTCTCTTTGTGCTTCTCCGGACCAGGCTGGCTGCATCCACTGATCTACAAATATCCCTTCGACAGAAGTCAATCAAACAATTAACTTCTGTTGATTGGGGACAGCCACACACTGATCGCAATTTGTCCCTGCTGAACCAGCTGAATTTCAATCACTGCATGGCCAATTTAAGACTGGAAGGATCTCATTGTTACCAAAGCACAATTAACGCATACAATTTATGGTACATTCCAAACGCAACACTTTTTACTCAGTGTGGGCACCATAGATCTGACAATACCCTTAAACCTCGTACACACGATCGGATTGTTGGCAAACAAAACCGTAGATTTTTGTCTGAAGGGCGTTGGCCCAAACTTGTCTTCCATACACATAACACATAATTGTTGGTCAACAATCACGGACATAGTGACGTACTATGCTTTTTTTCAGCTCTTTAGCCCCTCCCTTTTGGCTCCTTCTGCTATTTTCATGTTAGTAAAAGTTTGTTGAGTGCTGATTCGCGCTTTTCTTTTCATGCTTTTCATTTAGCACTTTTCGGGTTCGTGCTTTTCATTTCAAGCTTTTCAGTTTGTTTCTGAATGGCCATTCGTCAACCAGAGATATTGCGAAATCGGAGGAGATAATGTGTTATTTAATATTGGCCTTGGAGTTATTGCTTTGACATAATTTTTTGGTTGAATAATTATTTGATTTGGTATAATTTCTATATTTTTGGATGCATAGGATGCACTTTTTGGTTAAGTTCTATTGGCAGATAGTGTCATGGTTATGCAATAGTGTTGTCTATCAGCTTACCTGTTTCCATGTGTTCATCTCTAAAGACCAGCTGACTCTCACTTGACTGCTTTTATTAACTCTCCTCTAGCACGGCTCCACCCCAGCTCCTATCAGAGAACTCTATATTAACCTCTGTACTGCAGGCCAGCCCTGCTGATCAATCTTTGTGTGTTTGGCTTCCTGTTCCTGCCTGCCGTGTGCTCTACGTTTGTTTCTGTTACCGACCTTGGCGTGTTCTCTACTATTCCTGTCTGCTCGTGACCCTGACCTCTGGCGTGTCCCCGACTATCCCTGTTTGCCTGTGACCCTGAACCTTGGCGTGAACTCTGTTGTCCTTGTCTGCTTGTGGCCCTGACCTTGGCTTATTCCTTTACTATCCCTATCCTCCAGTTGCCTACTGTGGGTGTGAGCTGGGGGACCCTGGGGGTCGCGACCTGGAGCCAGTTGCAGCCCAGTCCATCCTCACCACTAGAGGCTCTGGTGAAAACCTGCTGGCGCTTAGACTCCGCGCCCCAGGGAATCCTACGCTCTAACCCCAGTGGGATCAATGTTGGTGTCCCAGCAGCCCTGCCTTCCTTACCACCCGGACTCCCATCCGCAGCAGTCAGCCGTAGGGTCCACTGCCTTGTGGTGCACTCCTGATCCCAACGGTGTGCATCTGTCACCTCTAGGTGACCTGACAGATAGCATGTCTAATCTTATTTGTTTTCTTTTTTTAATGCACAATAAAAAATTTGTGGAGAATAATACTTGGCTATGTGTTTTACTTGATATGACATTTTGGTAGTAGGCAGTTACATTTTAAAAAATACAATGTAAAATTGACAAGGGAGTTTCTTGTGAAAAAAAAAAAAAAATTGACAAGGGACACCAACATAGTTGTATCTTTGATCTTAAAAACTACGGGATAATGGTGTTTTGATAACTTGCCCAAATAATTAAAAAAAAAGTATAGTAATATTATTCTTGATATCACTAGAAAAAACAAGCCTTTGAAAATTTGTTTGCAATAACTCCATCCGTATCACCAGCAAAGCAGCTTCATTATAATAACATTAAAGAAGAAGAGAATTGTGCGCTGCATTTCGAGATTTCATAATTTGCAGCGTCACGAATGTTAATTCTCCCTTACAAATGCTAGTTTACAAGACCGACCGCTTCTGGCTCGTCCTTGCTTCCGAGTATGCATGTTTGGACTTTGGACTTTTGTCCAACGGACTTGTGTACACACGCTTAGAAAATCCGACAACACACATTTGTCCGCGAAAAAATTGAAAACCTGCTAGCCAACATTTGTTGCTGGAAAGTCTGACAACAGTTTTCCGATGGAGCATACAAACGGTCAGATTTTTCGCCAACAGCCTGTCATCGAACATTTCCTGTTGGAAAATCTGATCGTGTGTACGAGGCTTTAGAGTAAATGAGATGTCTGTGAGACCGTTATGTGGCCCTATCAAGTACTATCACAATGAAACAAGAAAAGCCACTCCAGGTTAGTGAGCCTCCGGTTTATCCCCACACACACTAGTCAGGTGCTAGCCCAGCTTGCATGCTGTGTAACAGAAGGAAATCATTCCGGACGGCTGCACTTTCTAAAATCCTTTTATTGAAGCTTCATATGACAAGTGGTTGACAGATGGAGCAGGGGACAAAGAGGTAGACGCGTTTTGCGCAAATGTTAGCTTTTAGTCATATGAAGCTTCAATAAAAGGATTTTTGGAAGTGTAGCCATCCAAAATTAGTTTCTTATGTTACACAAGTACTATCACAGTTCCCAACATTCCCTTATTTGGAGGTACTATCCTTCTTTTGGAACCAAATACATCTGTTCCACTTCCACATTCCTGCTCGGTGGGCTCTTTATTTGGTCTGAATTTTAAACTTCATTAAAGAAAAAATAATATTTCACTATCAAATGTCTCACTAAACCCCTCATCCAACTTTTACACTATTGCATTTGCTACTCTGAAAGCTGGTTCAGGAAGAGGAGGTGGTTAAAAAGCAACTTGTGGGTTAAACCAATCAAATAAATGACCAATTCCCCATCAAATAAAATACAATATTAAAATAAAACACTCCATGGTTTCTACCAAGGCTTGTGTGCATTTCCTATTCTCTTCTGACATTTTATCGACATTCACTGCAGTAGATAAAATAACTAGCTTTACCTAGCACAAGCCCTGTACTGTAATCATTATATGATTTACAGATTGTTATTGACTCTTGAGGAATGTTATTTTCAGCTCTGATTACAAAAAAAGAAGCTTAAACTTCAAGCAAAGTCCTCAGATTTTCTAAGCAAAGGGCTAGTCCACTGGCTCCATATGTCATAGTCACATAGTTACATAGCTGGTAAGGTTGAATAAAGACACCAGTCCATCCTGAGTGAGTGTTTACAATTGTTCCTATCCCTGTACACTGCATCTCATTAAGATGTTCATCTATTATATCATTATGTATTTAAGGTACCCATATAGCGCCATCAATTTACACAGCGCTCCACACACACATCGCACACCCACATCAGTCCCCACCCCCAAGGAGCCCACAATCCAAGGTCCCCAACCCGCATACACCCTACACTAGGGCCAATTTTGGACAAAAGCCCATTAACCTACCAGCATGTCTTTGAAGTGTGGGAAGAAGCCCACGCAGGCACAGGGAGAACATGCAAACTCCAAGCAGGTAGTGTCGTTATTTGGATTGAAACCAGCAACCCTTTTTACTTCTAGGCGAGAGTGCTACTCACTACACCACTGTGCCGCCCAATTGTCCTTTTTAGCATTACCATTGAAAGTGAAAGTAAAAGAAAATCACAAATTTTGGGTTGTCCCTGAAACAGAGTGAAAATCTTCCAATGAGGACCTAGAAGGGCCCAAAGAGATTCCCTTAAAGTAATTGTAAAATCTTGCTTTACTTACCTGCTCTGTGCAATGGTCCCCTTCTACTCTACTTCTACTCGGGTCCCCTGCTGGTGCTCCTGGCTCCTCCCCTTCGCTAAGTGTCCACCATAACAAGCTGCTTGCTACGAGGGTGCTCATACATGCTCGCTCCTAAACCCCACTCTGTGTATCCATAAGACACACAGAGCAGCGCTTGGCCCTGCCCCCTGTTCGCTCTGCACTGGCTGAGATTGAGAGCAGCAAGAGCCAATGGCTCCCGCTGCTGTATTTGAGCCAATGAGGAGGGAGAGAGCCGAGAGAGCCTCAGGTCTCGTGCACATCACTGGATCGAGATCGGGCTCGTGCACATCACTCGATCGAGATCGGGCTCATGTATGTATTTAGGGGGGCTGCGAGGGGAACTGCGTGCAGGTTTTTTACTTTACTGTATAGAATGTAGTAAGGTAAAAACCTTCAACCTTTAGAACTACGTTAACCGCTTGCCGACCAGCCGCTGTCATTATACTGCAGCAGGTCGGCACGATCCCGTGAGTCGTTGTAGCTATATGTCGGCTCCTTTAAGCGATATAGCAGGCGTGCGCACAATGGCGGAGGGGCACGCACGCGCCCGCTGCATTGCGGAGGTCCCGATGCTCGTGGCCGATAGTCACAATGACTGCCAGCCACAATCAATCGCAGGCACGAGAGGCAGAACAGGGACGTGTGTGTGTAAACACACAAATCCCTGTTCTGTTCTGAGAGGAGAGACAGATCATGTGTTCCTAATAGTTAGGAATCACGATCTGTCAATTCCTCTAGGTCAGTCCCCTCCCACTACAGTTAGAAACACACACAGGCAACACAGTTAACCCCTTGATCTCCCCCTAGTGTTAACCCCTTCCCTGCCAGTGACATTTTTACAAAAATCAATAAATTTTTATAGCACTGATCACTGCATGAATGCCAATGGTCCCAAAAATGTGTCAAAAGTGTCCGATGTGTCCGCCATAATGTCGCAGTCCTGATAAAAATCGCAGATCACCGCCATTACTAGTAAAAAAAATAAATAATAATAAAAATGCTATAAATCTATCCCCTATTTTGTAGACGCTTTAACTTTTGCAAACCAATCAATATACGCTTATTGCGATTTTGTTTACCAAAAATATGTAGAAGAATACATATCGGCCTAAACTCAGGAAAAAATAGCTTTTTTTTAAAAAAAATGGGGATATTTATTATAGCAAAAAGTACAAAATATTGTGCCTTTTTTTATAGCACAAAGAATAAAAACCGCAGAGATGATTAAATACACGAAAAGAAAGCTGTATTTGTGGGAAAAAAGGCGTCAATTTTGTTTGGGTGCAGCGTCGCATGACTTGGCAATTGTCAGTTAAAGCGACGCAGTGCCGAATTTCAAAAATGACCCGGTCATTAAGGGGGCAAATCTTGCGGGGCCGAAGTGGTTAAAGTAGTTGCATAAGAAAATAAAGGACGTGCCACATGACTGCTGCCCTATAAGATCATTGGTGGTGTCCACCTACCTCAGACATGCAACCCACCCCCCCAATTTATGAATCAATGGATTATACTTCCCTTTCTAAAAGGCATCTTCATTAAGAAGCAAAGGTTTTCTGGTTATTCATAATCAAATGGACTTTGATCTATTCGCTGCACATGCAAATGCAAATTTGCTGCTTGTGCACTCAGTGGACAGTCTGCTTTGTCGCACATCTGGATTCCCCAGATCTTAGTGTTAGAAATATGTTACAACAGTTATACTGTACAAGCCACTAGACCATTTGCATTCTAATGCCCTGTACACATGACCGGTTTTGCCGTCGGGAAAAACTCTGAAGGTTTCTCCAACGGAATTCCATTCAAGCGGTCTTGTCTACACACAGTCAAACCAAAGTCCGACCAAAATGCAACCGTCCAGAACGTGGTGACGTACAGCATGTACAATGGGACTAGAAAAAGGAAGTTCAATAGCCAGTAGCCAATAGCTTCTGTCTCGTACTTGCTTCAGAGAATGCGTCGTTTTTGGTCCGTCGGAACAGCATACAGACGAGTGGTTTTCCCGATAGGAATTGGTTCCTTCGGAAATATTTAGAACATGTTCTAGTTCTAGGTCCGTCAGAATTTTCAAAAAAACAAAGTACGATGAGGCACACATATGATCGGAATATACGATGAAAAGCTTCCATCAGACTTTTTCTGCCGGACATTACACTCATGTGTATGCAGCTTTAGCCCCTGATTCCTATAGGATACGCTCTGCACTTGTACCTGCTTTCCTGTACTTGTTCTCCATTGCTTGCAGTCTTTGCACATAAAATTCCAGCTTTATTTCAGTCAATCCTCATTTGCATTCTCCCTCTTCACTGGCCCAGTGTAGAGCATTCCTGAATGCGCACACCGAATACCTGCTTTTAAAATATTTCGCTAAGCTGCTAAAAGCAGATGTTTGATTGGACAGTTGTACACAACAGCTCTCAATGTTGTTAAAGACATTCGTGTGCCGAGACTGGTGAAGATCATCTCACCGGATGGATAGATCATAACATGTAATCTATTATAATAAATTCAGATACAGAAGGATGCTCAGACTATGAAGCTCTCAGAGAGTGCATTTGTTTCCGATCTCAGGCATGGATCATGTTTTCTGTGGCTACAACTGGGAAAGCTCACGGTCAATAACCTGCCTTTAACAACAGCATGGAAAAAGGCCGGCTCGCCAAGGAATGTCAAAATAAAAAAACCCATCTTGACATATTATATTTTAGGCAATTCACAAGAGCAATTAAGGCTACCGATAAAAATCAAACGGTGCCATAAAAAGGAAGTTCGATTGTGCTAAGATGTCAAATGTATGATTTACTTTTCAATGATGAATTTTTAATTGCCAAGTTATTTCAGTCAATGGTTTTCATAGCTTTTTGTTTAAAAGATCCAGATACAAAGGGGCTCTCCATGCAAAAATAATATTTAACTTTTTGGTAGAAGGTGGCATGTTGGATCAGGACTTTCCAGAGTCAAAACCTCGGGACACAGGACAGGTACCATTCAGTATGGATGTTTAGATGCAGGATAAGGTTTGCATGCTTCTAAACAGATTAAGTCAGTCTTTGAGATTTGCTTACAGATTATGTTCATATTAAAGGGTAACTCTGTTTTAGTGAAAAAAATATAGCAAATAAAAAAATAGCATATACAACTGCTACACAAGCCATATTGAAACTTAATGTTATTAAAATTACCTTTCCTTTTCAATCTCAAGCTGCTGTAATTTTCTGTAAAATTCAATTCAATATCAAACTGGAGGCACTCTGTACACTGCTGGTGTACAAAATGCCCCAGGAAGTATCATTTCCTGCTTGTGTGATTGGCTCACTGATTTTCCCATAAGTCTGCACTAAGGTACAAGTCAAATTTAAGGCATCTTCTGCAATAGATAATTGAGTTTTGGTGAGATACTCCCTAAGGGTTAATTACTTCCAAAGGGATGCGGACACTGTAACTTTTCTCATCAGAACACAAAGAGGGCACCGGCTGAATATAATGAACCAGACCCTCTTATTCAGAATCAGTACCCAAAGGACATAATGGAACAAGCAGCTTTCTCTCTAGAGCAGAAACAGTAGGGCTCTACAACGTTTGTTAAAATCCATAGATCACCTAGAGGGGATTGAGTTTGTCAACGAAAGTGGTATTACTCTTTAAGGCTAATGCCCCGTACACACGGTCGGATTTTCCGACGGAAAATGTGTGATAGGACCTTGTTGTCGGAAATTCCGACCGTGTGTAGGCTCCCTCACACATTTTCCATCGGATTTTCCGACCCACAAAGATTTAGAGCAGGATATAAAATTTTCCGACAACAAAATCCGTTGTCGGAAATTCCGATCGTGTGTACACAAATCCAACGGACAAAGTGCCACGCATGCTCAGAATAAATAAAGGGATGATAGCTATTGGCCACTGCCCCGTTTATAGTCCCGACGTACGTGTTTTACGTTACCGCGTTCAGAACGATCGGATTTTCCGACAACTTTGTGTGACTGTGTGTATGCAAGACAAGTTTGAGCCAACATCCATCAGAAAAAAATTCTAGGATTTTGTTGTCGGAATGTCCGAACAAAGTCCGACCGTGTGTACGGGGCATTATATGTAGATTTCATATTAAGATTAGAGTCCAGGGTGTTAAGATTTAAATTAGATGCTAGGGGGTGGTTTTTATGGTTTATGCTTAGAAGTTTTAGGGTCAGATTAAGAGTTTATGATTCAATTCAAAGGGTAAATTTCAGTCTGAGAAAATATAAAAAGTTGAGTTTATTTTATACGTTAGGTCCTAAGGGCTGAGAAAGGTGGTACAAAATGTTAGGGTCTGTTTTTAAATTACACTTAAATCTACTTTTAAGTAAATTTAGGCGACCGCTTGTGAATCTCTGCTCCTACACAAGGACCCATTGACGCATACTATATCCCAGCTATTACTCCATTATCTTGATGGCCGCACATCCAGATCTCTCCGCCTATACACAGGCTTGGGAAAGAGAATTCCAGCTTACGGTTACCCAAACAGACTGGGAAAAGAGCTTTATCCTGACCCACAAATTACCGTTAGTTGCTAAGACACAGGGAAAGGGGTTCAAACTTATAACAAGGTGGTACAAGTGCCCTTCTGTTATCCACCACTTCAATAGTGCAGTTCCAGACACTTAGTGGTGGTGTCACACCTCCAAAGGCACCATGTTTCAAATCTGGTGAGAATGCCCCTCTTTCCATGTTTTCTGGATGCGAAAAAAAAGGAATTACCCAAGATTAAACTAAATTACACTTAAAGCTGAGGTCCAGCAAGGGAACGCCCCCCTAACTAAAATGTCTAAATACCAGAAATACTCAACTGAATAGAGTTGGTTTGCCATTTTTCTACAGATGGGCTTTAAATCCAGATTTCATGCTTTCCCCTACCTTGTTAACCCCTCCCCACTGGAGAACCCCCATGGCCTTAAAAAATATCAATAAGAAAACCCCTTTTCCTAGGTTTATTTAGTCTGGTCAATTGATATCAAAGGTCTTTTTCACCCTCTTCTTACTTCTGTGGTGGGTAGATCCTAAATACTGCAGGAAGTGGAAGGCATCTATGTAATGATGATGTAACTTGACATAAGGGCCAGTTCACACCACATGCAGTCCAGTGCATTTTTTTCTGCATCAAAAACGCATGGAAAGTAGGTTACAGTATATGGTTTTCAATGGCATAGTTCACACCAGTGCTTGCAGTTCCAGTGCGTTCCAGTTCCAGAAAAAAAAGTAGAACAGCTGCATTTTTCCTGCACTGGAGTGTACTGGAATGCTGTAAAACGCATCATAAACTCACTGGAACGCACCTAAATGCATCAAAAACACACTGGAACGCACATGTCCTTATTTAAGATTGAGAAAAAAGAGGGGAGAAAAAAGCACTGGACTGCATCAAAAACACACTGGAACGTGTCAAAAACGTGCATGCAGAAAAGCATCTGGAACGCCTCCGGACTGTGTTTCTATGGCGTGAACTGGCCTTGAAAGACATGTACGTTCCAGTGCATTTTTGATGCATTTAGGTGCGTTCCAGTGCATTTTGATGCATTTACAGCGTTCCAGTACAGTCCAGTGCAGGAAAAATGCAGCATGTTCTACTTTTTTTTCTGGAACTGGAACGCACTGGTGTGAACTATGCCATTGAAAACCATATAACCTACTTTCATTTCATTATTGATGCAGAAAAAAAAAACGCACTGGACTGCATGTGGTGTGAAATGGCCCTCACTCTTCTTTTTGGAGTTGGAACACCATGCCAAGAACTGCTGCTTTAGACCCCTTTCACACTGGCATCGCTCTGCTTTAGTGGTAAGGCAGCGCTTTTCGGCCGCTAGCGGGGCACTTTTAACCCCCCCAAGCGGCTGAAGAAAGGGTTAATTGCGCCTGAAAAGCGCAGCTGCCGAATCGCTTTACAGGCGCTTCAGCAGCAGTGCCCATGCATTCCAATGGGCAGGGGCGGTGGAGGAGCGGTGTATACAGGCGCTTTACATGCGCTATTTTTATCCCTTTAGTGCCTGAAAAAATGCCTCCGGTGTGAAAGGGGTCTTAAAGATTAATAGAACCATAATCACCTACTGACTTGCAGACAGGATAATGTTAAGTACCTAAAGTAGGTGACCAGACGTCCCTGGTTTCCGGGGACAGTCCCCAGACTGAGGACACCGTCCCCGGACCAAGTCTGTCTACGCATAGGGCTGCCACTTGTCCGGTATTGCCCCGGACAGTCCAGGTTTAGACACTTGTGCTTGGGTCTCTGTCCACCTGTGACCCGGACACAACATACTTCCAGTCCAATTCATCCATCCAGTAAACTTGTCTTGGGGATGGAGCTAGTGCCGGACCAAGTTCTGGCACTGCACTCCACTCAATGAGATTGCTGTCAGCTGCACCTCTCTGCCTCCCCTGCGCGATGCCACTCTCACTCCCTGCCGCCACTTCCGCCGCCTCGATGATCTCCTTTGCAGTCATTGGTTGCTGTCCTAGCAATCAATGACATGCTTTTTTTGCCATTCACACTGCACAGTGGGAGGTAAATAGCTCTAGAGCGGCTCCACCTCCCAGCTCTGCCCCCCAGCTCGGCTCCCACACTTCCCTCCTTGATTGCAGTAGCTCCCGGGTCCCACTGGTAAGGCAATATGAATAGATGTGTTAAAGAGGGCAGGGGGCGCTGATATCAGGGGGGTGTCTCTCTGATCTCTGGAGGTCTCTAAGGAAGGGGGTGGGCACTGTTATAAGGGGACTGTGAACTAATGGAGGTCTCTAAGAGGGGGTACAGACTACTGATCTAATGGTTAGTGATCAACCATTAGGTCAGCAACACCCACCTTAGAGACCCCCATTAGCTTACAGTCCCCTTATATCAGTGCCCCCCCTTCCTTATCAGTAATGCCTGTCAGTGCCACCTATCATTTCCCTTCATTACTGCCTATCAGTGCCCATCACTGCCCATCATTGCCCATCAGTGCCACATATCAGTGCCGCCTATCAGTGCCCACCATTGCCACATATCAGTGCCGCCTGTCAGTGCCCATCATTGCCACCTATCATTGCTCATCATTGCCACCTATTAGTGCCCATCATTGCCGCATATCAGTGTTGCCTGTCAGTGCCCATCAGCTTTTCGCCTATCAGTGCCGCCTATCAGTGCCCATCAGTGCCACCTATCAGTGCCCATCATTACCACATATCAGTGCCGCCTATCAGTACCCATCATTGCCGCATATCAGTGCCACTGCCCATCAGTGCAACCTCATCAGCGCACATCAGTAAAGGAGAAAAAACAGGTTTTGCCGTCGGAATAAACTCTGAAGGTTTCTCCGACGGAACTCCGAAGGAATTCTATTCAAGCGGCCTTGCCTACACACGGTCAAACCAAAGTCCAACCAAAGTCCGACCGTCAAGAACGCAGTGACGTACGACGGGACTAGAGAAAGGAAGTTCAATAGCCAGTAGCCAATAGCTTCCGTCTCGTACTTGCTTCAGAGCATGCATCGTTTTTGGTCCATCGGAACAGCATACAGATGATTGGTTTTCCCGTTAGGAATTGCTTCCGTTGGAAATATTTAGAACATGTTTCATTTCTAGGTCCGTCAGAATTTTCGAAAAAAAAGTCAGATGAGGCATACACACAATCGGAATATACGATGAAAAGCTTCCGTCTGACTTTTTCTGTCGGACATTCCGCTCGTGTGTATGCGGCTTAAGAAGTATCTTTTTTTTATCTCATGGACGAAATGTGAGAAATAACGTATATATCATACAATCATTCCATAAACACATACACTGCATATATAATTTGAGGAAAATATGCTTATAAAATAGTGTACCATTTGCCAAAAAATATATATATATATATTTCCCCGGATTTCATTTTAAAAATCTGGTCACCTTATCCTAAAGGACATGAACTAATGTGAATAGCACTACATAATTGGCTGGTGCTCATACTTGAATAAAATAAATTATTCTAAAACTGGTCAAACAAATTCCTCGCTCTGATCATGATGTTATCTTTTACACTATTATTGTTTTAGAAGGGCATATGAAAAAGGGCAGTAATGGACTGATTGCTGTCAACAACGCAGAAGGATTTTCCCTATTTGAGTGATCTTAGATCTCTTCATTGGTATAAGAACAAATATACTCTATCATAAGGTTTCAGTATAAACCACTGTACAACAAAGAATACGCTGTAACAAAGAATTCTCCGTAAGCCATGAACTCTGGACCCCAATTGATCAAAATTTTTTGTGGTAGACATGATCATCCATCTGCTCATTAAATGTCACCAGGTCCGCAGCAGGCAGAGGTGTTCACTGGGAGGCTGGCTCTTCAACTTTATACTTTAAAGAAATGTATAAAACTAAATGCAAAAGTAACATTCAGAGTTGTTTATAAAAAAGATCCCACTCCTGCACAGAAATTATTATAGAGTATATGGAATTTAGGTCCTTTGCTTCACAAGTTCTCCATTAGCTGCCATGTTGTGCTAAAGGAAGCTTTAGCATGATGGTAGATCTCTCTATGAGAGTGATGGCCAAGGAGTCACTACAAGTCCATCTACTACACCATGGTGTTTTCTGATAACTGCCTGAAACCTTGGCATACTCATTTATCCAAATTGTTAAAACCTTTTTTCCAGAGACCAGCTTGCAATTTATGTTTAGTGGCTTTTTAAATCTTTTGAGATTATGTGATTATGATGTACTCATTTCATTTTTTTTCTTTCTCATTAGGCAAAACCGAAATGAATGCCATGGAGAGCAGAATGATTGACTACCGTATTAGTGGTATGTATTTTTTGTGTTTCTAGAAAGAAAAAAAAGATTCTATTCTATGTCTATGTCCACCATATGAAATACACAGGTTTTTTTTTTTTCAGAAAAAAGTGCCAATAATAGGGACAATACGTAAAGTACACTAGCCTATAGAGTTCAATATAATTTCCTTGAAGTTTTATCAGTAAAAAATACATGATTGGTTGATATATGTTTCTGCACTTTCACAATTCTCTTACAAATATTGAAGTAACCTGACAGGGCATCGGTCTAAAGGCTTGAAGTGCACCTGTGACCTTACTATCGGTTTGTCGCCATTCCACAAGTGTGCGCAATTTTAAAGTGTGACATGTTAGGTATCTATTTACTCAGCGTTACATCGTCTTTCACATTATACAAAAAAATTGGGCTACATTAAGGCTGGGTTCACACCTCCGACGGATGCAGCTCGCAGCAGAGGTCTGGTGCATCCCTGTTCTTCATTTCAGGAACGATTCAGGGCCAAATTTTTGCCTGAATTCCACCCTGAAATGGAGCCAAAGACGCACGGCGTTTTCTGTGCAAGCCGCTCCACAGCCGCAACGGAGATATGTGAACTGGCTCCAAAGTGAGCCAGTCACAATCTCCTGCCATGTGAATTGGATGTGGAGAAATCCGCATCCAATTTGCATAGGTGTGAACCCAGCCTTAGTGTATTTAAAAAAAAAAAAATTGCCTTTGAAAGACTGCTGCGCAAAAAAAGGTGAGAGAAAATATTGCAACGATAGCCATTTTATTTTCTAGAGTCTCTGCTGAAAAAAACAAAAAAAAAAACCATAATATTTGGGGGTTCTGAGTAATTTTCTAGCAAAAAATACTAATTTGAACTTGTAAACAAAAAGTTCAGAAAAGGCCTGCAAGCAAGTTTTTTTTAGTGTTGGACAGAATGGAGGGGGATTAGAACACTTGTCAGTTTTTATTGCTGTCTGTGCTCCTGTTAGGGAGATCCACCCCTTCTATTTGTCCTAATTACCATTATCATTGAAAGTGAAAGTAAAAGAAATTCCCAAATTGTGGGTTGTCCCTAGAAAATTACTAGAGGGGAAATCTTCCAATGGGGACACTAGTTCTGGTGACCTGAGGGTCACCAAGGGATTCCCTTCATTTGCAGGGATTTCCTCTCACTTCCTGTTTGGCTATGGGACAGGAAGTGAGGTCAAATCTCCCCAATGGGATATGAGATGGCAAAAAATAAACTGACAAGGGTTATGACTCTCCCTTACTCTATGGTGTAAAAAAAACCTTTTGCCTAAAGTTCTACCCCAAGCTCTTTACACAGGGATGCTACGATGTGGTAGTAGTGTGAACTGACACCGTAATGCCCCGTACACACGGTCGGACTTTGTTCGGACATTCCGACAACAAAATCCTAGGATTTTTTCCGACGGATGTTGGCTCAAACTTGTCTTGCATACACACGGTCACACAAAGTTGTCGGAAAATCCGATCGTTCTAAATGCGGTGACGTAAAACACGTACGTCGGGACTATAAATGGGGCAGTGGCCAATAGCTTTCATCTCTTTATTTATTCTGAGCATGCGTGGCACTTTGTCCGTCGGATTTGTGTACACACGATCGGAATTTACGACAACGGATTTTGTTGTCGGAAAATTTTATCTCCTGCTGTCCAACTTTGTGTGTCGGAAAATCCGATGGAAAATGTCCAATGGAGCCCACACACGGTCGGAATTTCTGACAACACGCTCCAATCGGACATTTTCCATCGGAAAATCCGACCGTGTGTACGGGGCATAAGAAACAAGGCACATTGCCTTGACTTTAGATTGGGACTGCCCTGGACAAAAGGTGCCCAACATAGTTCAATGCAAATGATGTAAAGAAGCTCTCAAAAAAATAAGGAGAGGGGCTGCACCCTCAGTGCTTCTGTACATGCAGCTACAGATATCAGTGATGGCTTTGATGATTTGACTGCTTGGTAGGAATGTATATACCATGTATATACCATTAACTGTATATTTTAAATTGGGGATCTATCAAAATTTCTAGCTATAACCACTTCCCTGGCAGTAGGAAAGTAGGTAATTTGAACATGCAGTGCAGTACCTGGGAACCCTGCGAGTACAGGCCTGATGGTACATTTTGGTGAGGCTAAACATGTACTGTGCCTCCTGTAGGGCCATCATCACACATAAGCACGCCACCATCACCGTTGCAATAGTGTACATGTAGCATCCACTCATCCCATCTCACACAGATTCCCTTGTTTACCATCCTCTAGACTCCTGCTGCTGTGCGAGAGGAAGATTCTGCACAGGGTTCTGAACACTGTTTAGAAGCCTATTTCAGAGCTACAACATAATAGCATTATTGTTATATGATATCTACTTTTTCTTGATGAACCACCACCCAAAATTCACTCAGTGGGTGGCTCAGTTGCCACCCTTACACCATACATCCGTTGATTGAAATATTAAAGAAGCCAGATAGAAAGTTTTTGGCCCAACAGCAGCTGTATCCAATCAGATGCAGTTGCTGTTCACGTATTGTGACAGCCATGGGCGATGCCTGTCGGAATACAATAACTGCAGTAGGGGGGTTTTCCATCTGTGCTGTAAAGTGTGGATGGAGAAATCTGTTAATTTTTTTATTTAGAAACTCTCCAAACTTTCTAAATAAAGGGCTAGTTTACTGTCCTCTAGACTTTGGGGGGGGGGGCGGAACAGTGGCCAGTGGGAGTAGAAAATGATCCAGCATCAGTGGGCATAGACAAGGTATCAGGTCTGGTGATCAGTGGGAATAAAAAAAAATTACATAGCACATATGATCAGTTGTTGGAAGATCTGATGAAGTCCACGCCCGTGGACGTAACGTGTATAAGGGGGCGGAGCCTGGAGTGTGAAGTCATCTCATGCCCATCTCTATTTGTGGTTGTAAATCGACATATGCAATATTCAGCCAGCACTGCTCAAGTGCTTTTTATTGTAAGTGTATTTCTTTCTTTTAAGTGTAATAAATATTTAAACAGAGATCCCTATGGTAGATTGGGTGTGTTCTATCTCCATTTCTGTATGTACATCTTTGTATTTGGAGAGTGACATCGGGACATAGGAGACTTGTAGGAGTGAGGTCGTTATACCCCCATCTTCAATTCCCTTAAAGGGAACCACTGCTTGTTAAGACTTTACTGGTAATGCAAGGGTCGTAGCATTAGGGTGAACAGTAAGTGAAGCACGAGTGGTGGCTGACACTGAAAGATTTGTCACATGGTGGTGGATCATTTACCATTCTTTGTGGACTAATGTCTTACTGTACATCACAGTGCAATTGATATAATCACTTTATATGGACTTTTGCGCACTTTATTAATTATATGTTGTAATAAGATATCACATAGCACAGTTGTGACATTTGGGTTCACTTTAAACTGTGTTTTGATTTATTGATTTTATTATTTGAAATTGCACTATACTGTATAGTTTTGTTTTATAAGTTCAGTGTGGTGGAATCACTTTTGTTGTGGGAGCAGCAATTTCAATTTTTTTAGCACAGAAGAAGGTTGCGCTAATTGTCTTTGCTTGGCTTTTGGTTTAGACAAGCTATCAGGTCTGGTGGTCAGTGGGAATAAAAAATCAAAAGAAAATTACATAGTGTGAACAGTAGAAGGAGGAATAGGGACCCCTCATTGGTGTTAGCGGGGGAAATAGTGCACCATTGTTTGTGATAAGCTTAGTACACTCGAGCCGAATGTCCAGTGACATCAGCTGGTTCAATAAAATCTGTCCTACATTTGGCTCGTGTGTATGGCAGCCAGTCCGACAGAAGCCAGCTGTTCTGTTGGGCAAGCATCCTGGAAAACCAGTAGCTGACTGGCTACCGATCACTCCCCGGACCCCCTGTCAGAACACAAAAGAATAGCAGGGGAGATTGATGCCCTATCATCGGATCGTTAGTACAGCGGCTTCAACCGGTGCTGTCAGTTATTTTTCGGGTTGAACGAAAAAAAAAGCTAGTGGTGTGTGCCAGGTTTTACTGGGAGGAAAAGTGCTCAATTATTTATATCTGTGGGGGGCAAATGATGCCCCACCCTTGGTGTAAATATAGCAATGCTTCAGTGTTGGTGTCGGAGGAAGGAATAGTGCTCCAAAGGCTGGGTAACGACGAGCAAGGACCACATCCAGCCTGACAGTATTAATCCCAGAGTGACAACCAGGGGACTATAATTTGCTAGAAAAGAAGTCAGCATTGGCAGTCTCAATATTTCTCCAATGCCGCGTACACACAAGCGGACTTTTTGAAGGTTGAACTCCGAAGGCTTTTCAACGGAGTTCCGACAGAGTTCAGACGAAACGGACTTGCCTATACACGATCACACCAAAGTCCGACTGATTCGAACGTGATGACGTACACCGGACTAGAATAAGGAAGTTCATAGCCAGTAGCCAATAGCTGCCCTAGCGTCGGTTTTCGTCCATCGGACTATCATACAGGCGACCGGACTCAAGTTCGTCGGAAAGATTTGAAACATGTTCTATTTCTAAAGTCTGTCTGATTTTTCGACAGCAAAGGTCCGATGAAGCCCACACACGATCGAATTGCCCAGCGGATTCGTTCCATTGGACCTTTGCTGTCGAAAAGTCCGGTCGTGTGTACACGGCATAAGTAATAGTTTTCTTAAGGAGTCATGATACCAGATTTCACCAGCAGCGGGTGACACCTAGAACTGCAACCCCGGGTATGGTTGACACTAATCAAGTGAAAAAAAACCAGACTGCCTGTATTGGTTTCTGGGAGTTGACTAAATATGAAACTCCTAGAAATGTCCTTCACAGCTAACGGGACCTGGAATGAGTCACAATCTAATTATCTGATATCAAGTCTTGCTTTTCAAAACAATAAATACTGTCTGTAGAAGCAGAATAGGAAGCATATTATATTACTCCTCCTAAACTGGATTGTTGATCTCATGCTGATAATCGTACACGTTGGTTGTTGTCATTTTGTTTTATGTACCATTTATATTTCTTCATAAAAGTACTGACGCTTATTTTATGTGCCACTTTTACAGTCATCACAAGCCCTCCAGAATGGGAAATCGGAATATACATAGCTGGTGCGCTGACGCTGCTTGGCGTGGTCGGTTTATATCTTTGGAAGCTGTGTAAATCTGGGAATTATCCATCACCTTCTCCATTCCCTAACTATGACTATAGATATCTGAAGCATAAATATGGGACATCGTACTCAGATGTTAAAAGGAAGGTGAGTAGAACAAATGGATCATGTAAACAATTCCCAACTTTGGGTGGACAGTGTTTGGTTTATTTATGCCGTGTGAAGACTCCAACAATGGGATTATGCCCCAGGAACCCGTGTCTCCTCCCAAAAGCCATCATGATAGTGTTAGTTTTTTTGCAGATAAAATCCACAATTATTTCATTTGCATTTTGGATTATTTGTCCACTTAAATAGCACTGTGTGGAGCAAGTTGTACAGCTTAAAGTGGTATTCAACCCCAAACCAAACATGTAATAAATTGCAGCTTTCCAATCTTTAGATGTGGTGGCTGCATTCATTTTCTTTTTTTTAGGCTTTTTTCTCTCTGTTTTTACCTGGTGATTTGGTCAATAAAACACCGCCTGTATTAGAGTGCCCCCACTCTGGATGAATGAGTGCAGGGGCACCTTTGGAGACAGCAGCATTGTCAGTCTGAGGGAGAGAGGAGCGTTAAATGTACTAGCAGATTTAAATAAACTAACAAATTGAAAACTCTACACTCCAGCTCACACTTTATAATCAGTTACAGCAATAGTTTTTTTTTATTCTTTTGGGATAAATGTTTACATTAGTAAATTGATAAAAAAAAGTCTGATCAGTGGTGAATGGTTTGCCCCATCCTTGTAAACTGATAAATCTGGATGAGAGATTATTCTTTTGAAAAACAGCAGAGTTACTGACTGAATCACCAGATAAAGTATCTAAGGATTGGTAAACTGCAATATAATAGACATTTGCTTTTGGGTTAAAGTGATTGTATAGTCTTGTTTTTTTTTCTTTAAAAATAATAAACATGTTATACTTACGCCCTCTGTGTAGTGGATTTGCACAGAGCAGCCCGGATCCTCCTCTTCTCGGGTCCCTCTTCTGTGATTCTGGCCCCTCCCTCCTGTTCAGTGCCTCCACAGCAAGCAGCTTGCTATGGGGGCACCCGAGCTGAGTCACAGCTCCCTGTATCCATTCAGGCATGGAGTTCCGACTTGGCCCCGCCTCTCTCTCTCCTGATTGGCAAGCTGACTTTGCTTGACAGCAGCGGGAGCCAATGGCGTCACTGCTGTGTCTCAGCCAATCAGGAAGGAGAATCTGGATGGCTGAGACAGTCGTGGACATCGCTGGACAGAGAGGGACCTTAGGTAAGTGTTAGGGGGCTGAGAGGGGGGAGGGGTGGGGCTGCTGCACACAAAGGGCTTTTAATCTTAATGCATGAATGCATTAAGATAAAAAACTTCTGCCTTTACAACCCCTTTAAATACTGCTTTAAAGCGGTAGTGACAAGGATTGGAACAGACTACATTTGCCTCCTATTCAAATGGCTCAAATCTTTTTTTAAAATATTTACTGCAGCTATTGCCCCATGGTTGTGTTATGGCTGTCCCAACTTCTTCTGGAAAGCTTGGTGCTGGACCAGGATGAGGGGTAGCACGCTTCAAAAGGATTGTGGCGCAAAAAAGTCTGGGCCTGCAACCTAGGCTGCTGAAGTGGTTCACAGTTCATAAATAGGGGAGGTACGAGGTACTTTGGCCTTGTCCCGACACTGTCTGCATGTAACTGAGGATCAAAATCAGTGGCGGCAGGTGCTCAAAATTTTTTTTGGGGGGGGCACAAACAAGCTGAAAAATTCTGGAAAAAAAACACCAATTGCAGCCTCACTGTGCCCATCAAACGCAGCTACTGTGCTATCAAACGCAGCCACTGTGTCCATCAATTGCCGCCACTGTGCCCAGCAAACGCAGCCACTGTGCCATCAAATGCTCCCACTGTGCCATCAAATGCTGCCACTGTGCCATCAAATGCTCCCACTGTGCCCATCGAATGCTGCCACTGTGCCCCCCTGCCCGCTCACCGTCTGCCCGGCACTTACCCTGTCTCAGTGGGGCAGCAGGTGACGGCGGCGAGTGGTGTTCTCCATGCTCCTTTATGTCCTCAATGTCTTCTCCCGTCCTCTCCTCCTGTCCTCTCCTATAATTGGACGCCTGATAGGCGTCCAATCACAGCACCTGTCGTTTCAGCCAATCAGGTGACAGGTAACAGACCCGAGCACCTGATTGGCGGAGAGGCGGTTCAGTGTTAGGAAAGCGAAAATTCATTCACTTCTCTAACACACCTGGGTAAACTGCGAGCGCCAAGCAGGTCACCTTTTTTGACGCCTATTAGAGCTTATGGCTCTAATCAGGTGCTTCAAAAACTACCCCCGGCACGGTAATTCAGGCACCCGGCGCCCAAAAAGGTGCCGGGCACCTAAATAGGGTGTGGCAGCGGCGGGCATGGTTAGATTCATGTAATGCATGAATCTATGCATTGGTCATGTGGGGGTGGCTGGAGAGAGGGGGCGGCGCCCGTGCACCCTCATGGACGCACTGCCACTGAAAACATAAATAAAGGAATGTGAAATTTCAAAAGCAATTGATATACTGAATGATATCATCACATGTATTAACCCATACAGTTATCAACATACCATATTTTTCACCATAGCGATCCTTTAAAGAGATACTGTAACCTTACTTATTCAGGACAAATTAATAGTGTTTTTGCAAAAGTTTCCCCTCCAGAACCAGATACTCACCTTCCTCTGTCGCAATCAGTGAAAATACCCAGTGGGTATAAGGGAGCATGAAACCTCCACCCATGTAAAGTCTCATGTCTATTAGTTGATCAGTAGGCCCAAACATTGTCAACTGACAGAGGGATGGATGTCACCATTCTGCCTAGCCTTCAACACCAGCCAACAATGCTTAAGCCTGGTACAGATGAGTCGAATACCGGCTGGTATTAGCCAGTTCAACAGAAACCGGCTGACATTCGGCCCGTGTGTACACCAGCCTGTCCGACAGAAGCCTCAATGCACAAACATTGTCAATTTAAAAGCACAAAAAAATCTGTATTTTAAATACTTACTTACAACATCTTTTACAATCCATAAACCATTTTTCATTCACTTTCAATGCTTTTTTTGAACTTACTAGGGAATTAGACCACTCCAAAAAGATTTGATTTCCTAGCGCATACGCAGTTCCTCTCCCTTCATCCACTTCATAGCCTTCTCCTCTTCTGTCAGAGTCTAATTACAGTCTGTGCTGTCCCAGGTCCTCCGCCACTCCTATCACCTCCCTACATAATCTTTTAAATAGCTGTCAGGGGAGTGAAGGGGTATACCATAGCGTGTCAATTGAGTGACAGTATTAAATTTGCTGGAACAGCCGACATCACATCCAAGATGGCGACAACCAGCAGCAGTAGGCCTTTTTGTATGTCAGCAAATGGGAGTACCTATACATTTTGAAGAAGATTGTTAGTGAAATGAATGGTCTGGCAGTCTCTTTTAATCATGACACAACAATTTGACTTCGAAAAGCTTGGATTGGATGTGAAATCCATGAGGTAAACAAGAGGTCACCGAAAATGATCCAAATTACTAGTGACCTTACCAAACCAAACTATCTGTAGTATTAGATGGACTTACTCCTACATATGAAAGGGAAATTTGTTGCAAACATGTACATCATTCAACAGGGGTGTTGCTAGGTCTACAAAAGATCTGGGGCTAGAGCCCAGAGCAGCGTAGTAAGGAAAGTCATACGCTTGGGCGGGCATACACATGTATATACAGTAATATACGTGTGGGTGTATATATATCCCCAAGAGCCCCCCGCTTACATCAGGGTCCCCCTTACATCACCTTACATCAGGATCCCCAGAGAGCCTCCTCCTTACATCAGAGTCCTCAGAGAGCCTCCCCCTTCCATCAGGGTACCCAGAGGGCCCCCCCACTTACATCAGGGTTCCCAGAGAGGTCCCCTTACATTAGGGTCCCCAGAGAGCCTCCCCCTTAAATCTGGGTCCCTAGAGAGCCTAGGCCTTAAAATCAGGGTCCCTAGAGAGCCTCTCCCTTACATCAGGGTCCCCAGAGAGCCCCCCCATTACATAAGGGTCCCCAGAGAGCCTCCCCTCCCCTTGGGGAGCCCTGCAGAGACTCGGGGTTATTGGCCTCAGATTCAGGGCTATAGCCCCAAAAGCCACCCCCTAGCAATGCCCCTGTTCAACAACATGAACAAGATACAACATCTTTCGTGCAACGATGTACAATGTACGTCATACTGTATAACATTACATTTATTACTCTTTGTAAAGGTTAAGTCCCTCTGCCCATGGCAATCGTAGTATCATGACAATGACCAACCAAGATGCTTTTTAATTTACATTTACCAGAAGTGCTGTGTGCATGCTCTACTGGCTCATTACAGTAATGGTCTTTTCTGGTTATGGGTCTATACTCATCTGTAATAGACACTTAATAGAATGTCAGTACTAGAACCTAGCCGCAGTACAGAGCTTTCTGGTGCATCATCTCTGCAACATTCCAGTCATAATGCAATTACTTCCGTAACACAGCGGCACTTATATCTCCAAATGACTCTGCTATGTACTATAAATTGAAGATTACAAAGAACTAGGTAATTTCACCTGACAGATATAGTTATATCATAATATTTTCTTCAGAATTTACCACCAGATTATTTCTCAGTTCTCCTTCTTGTGTGTGACTTAAAAAGCAATTCGATTTAAAGTATTCCTGACACTAGTGGTTAGTTGCACACAGATGAGATGACTATTTACATAGAACAGTGATAGGCAGCCAGTAGATGGACTTTTAGTTCAATAGCATATGGTGATCTACTGGGTGCATAATACTGCTCTAGAAATAGGTATTACTGTTCTAGAAATAAGGAATTAATACTTTAGTGATAGATATTAATACTCTAGAAATGGGTATCTCATGAAGGTTGGGCAGAAAAGAGTATAAAACAAGCGGAGAATTGGTGGGGCTGGACTGTTGAATGCTTGTTCAGTTTTTTGGGTTATTTTGTAATTATACCGAGGATTGTCTGCTATACCACCATTTAGCTATTTTTTCATTCACTCAGCTATTAACAACCCTAACAAACACTATATCCTCACATAGAGTACCATTATTTCCAACTGTAATACTAGATTTTAACAGTATGTGGTGCTTCAAACTAAATTTAGGTCCATGATCTCCGATAAATAAAATATGGAATAAATGGGAATTGTCAAAGAGAACCTGAGTACATGAAGAGGCTTGAGGAAAGTATATTACCCTTAAAAATAACCATTTCTTTCCATAAAATGATTACATAACACCTACCTGTTACATTTTTAGCTCTTTTTTCCAGGAGTACTTAATCCCAAGGCACTCTTAAATGCATGTAGTTGGGTTCTCCCATGTCCTGCCTCTCTTGTTGGTCATTAAGACTGTCCATTATGTTTAACGACCAATAGAGAACGGGAGAAAAGAGAAACCCTCTACTTTTTTTAAAACAGAGTTCCTGGATGTAGGGGTTCCTAGGGTGGTAAAGATCCTGGAAGGAGGTATGTAGGGCCACCTGGGAGGTTTTCCTGTGTATTTAGACTGTTAATGAATTTCTTTTAAGGAAAAGGAAAGGTTCACGTTAAACCAGTTTGTCCTTTCTTTTTCATGAAAGAAGCAAAGTGCTTAGGGCTACTTACAGCTAACTTTAGTTGTTCCTGGAAAGTTAAACAACCTCACTAAGTTCCCACTCACCCTGCTGAACTGTTTACTTTACATTTTGAAAAATGCAACGGGAGTGGCAGAAATGGGCAGATATGTGTAAATCTTTGAACCAACTTTTCATGTGTAGTGCACCTTCAGGTACAGAACTATGGGAGCCGCTGCTGATGACTAATTTTTAAAGTCAAAGGCTATGGGGCATTGGGTAACATAAAAATGCCCCAGTAACTTTTTCCACCACGTACCTGTGGTGCATGTTCACTGCCACCGGGTCCTCTGATCTACGCTGCTTCCCCAGTCATCTGGGTTCTAGAGGTGGGTACTAAGAGCTGCAGAGCAATTGGCCCCTGCTGGCATCAGTCTAATTACTGGAAAGAAGGAACAGGGCTGTAGCTTGTCAGGCACTATGTGTGTCCCCATTCACCCCATCATAATTAACCCCCTGATAATAATTGTGGACAGTCTCGATCCTCTTAGGGTGTTCCTGCTCAGGGTGGACAGGAAGATCCAAAACTCCTAAGTGAACAGGAAATGCTTTGAAAATGATGGCAAGGCAATCTTGCTGCAGAACCAAAACACATCAGAAGCCAGGGACAGACTCATACTACATCCATAATTTAAATAACACTTTTGGATGAAATGAACCTTTATTACAATAGTATATAGCAGAATTGAAATTTAAAATGCTCAGCATAGATTTTAACATAGGACCAGAAGCTCCAAGGTTGGTTATACAAAGGACCAGAAGCTCCAAGATTGGATATATGAAAGGAGATCTTTTACCAATATCTCATGTTCTGACAGGCTTTACTGAGACCTACAAAGATTTTAAATTTTGGAGCCATAAGCACTTTGCTTTACATTGGTGGTAAAGACCTTATCCCCTGTTCTTTAAAGAATTGTTCACAAAAGTACCTCTGTTGCGAATTTTAAAGACAAATTTCTTCACAGTGCTTGGAGCTACAGAGATCAAAGGATGGATTGTTTTAAAGCTCTTTTACTGCTTGTTAGGAGTATGCAAACATTTTTGGGATCCAGAGTTTCGGCACAGGTTCACTTTAACCCAGTCATGAATTCATAGAAAATCATTAAATGCATTTTTACATACAGCTAGCAGAAGTAGTTGAATTGGTCTTGATGCTATCTTCCTCAAAGAGAGAGGTAGGTGCTCTACAACAGTCAGTCTCTATTGCTTTGCACAGTGATGTACTGTATGTTACTTTGTGAACACTTCTACAAGAGGTTAGAACACATTGATGAATGTTGTAGCGGCACCCCCATAGGGGCTGCTGAAAGTTGTGGAACAGCCAATTTGGGACAGAACTATGTACACTCCCTGTACACAACACTTCTTCAAACTCCTCCTGGACAAAACTTGCTTTCAGACTATCACTCTCTCTCTCCTGCGCAACACTTGACTCCAGGCACAGCCATAGCGCCCAACTGTCCCTGATTTTGAGGGACTGTTCCTGATTTGGAGCAATGTCTCTCTGTCCCTCATTCCTCCTAATGTGTCCCTCATTTTGGTCTGATCTATATAGATGTATATAAAATGCACTTTTTATCTATTAAAAAGTGTTTTCCAGCACTAAACCTTTCATCTGATTTCTAAATTGCTGCATTTGTAAATTCCAAAAGCCAATATAAAGGAATAGTAGTGGTAAAAAAAAGCACTTGTGGGTTTAAGCAATATTTTTTTTGTACAATTCCCCTTTAAGGGGGCGTGACAGGGTGTGTGTCCTATACCTGCATACCTTTGCTTATAGGTGTCCCTCATTCCCATCTAAAAAAGTTGGGAGGTATGGGCACAGCTAGCACATGGTTAGGCCCAACACTGACTTAGTCAGACCTTAGGAATTGCCATTTGTAGGCAGGGACCGTGGGTCAATTTTTGTATGTAGCAAGAATAGGAATAGGAAAGTCTTTAGTGCTAGCTGTTCTAAGGTGGACTACTGCTCCCAGCAATCCCTCTTCAGGTCCTGAGAGCCCTCCTGGCTGCAGACGCCCGACTCCACTGCCTGTGACATTGCAATCCTCCCTGGCTCCACACCCAGCTCTGACTGTTGCCTCTTAGTCCTCTCTGTCATGCCTCTCCAGTACTCCCGATAGCACATGTCACTCACCAGCCCTCCCGGCTGCGAACACACACACACCGGGGGTTCCCTCCTGAAGACTTGCCCAGCAGCACTAGCTCCTGCTGTCCTCTCTGACTCCTCTCTGTGCCTCCTGTCTAGATCCTTCATGCGTTCCTAAAGGGATCCTTCCTGCACCCGAGTTCCAGGCCCAAGGTCACCCCCCCCCAGAATGGGGAGCGGCCTCAAAGGCCTTGACAGCCTAGCACTCCATCCATAGTTTTTCCACCCGACATCTCCTTCCAAGCTGGACTGATTCTAGGTATAGGAGGCCTGCCCCCTGCCAATTCAAATTGGGTATTGGTCAGGGCTCCTTAGAACACCCCAGGCAGCTCCACCTCTCTTCTCCTCCCCTCTTCTAGAATCCTCTAGAAGCCAGAGGGAGGTAACCGAGAAGTGATGCTATCTGTGAGTCACCAGCCTACTCTAGGCTTCCAGCTAGGCCTGCCTAAATTTACCTGCACTCACCAAAAATCTCAACTCTAGTACCTACCTAAGTAGAGGGTGCTACAATGTATTTCGCTGCAGAGGGGACAGACTGTGTTTTCTAGTAGATGGTGGTGACAAGGGTGGGGAGGGGGGCGCAGTGAAGGGGCCCTGGAGAATAGCTACACATTTTTTAGCAGATGACACACATATGTATTTTAACTGTGTATTTAACTTGTTTACTTATAGTTATAGTTGTACTTGTAGTTCAGAGTTAGTTTGCTGTTGCATTGGTCTTGTTTACTAACATTTTTAACCACAAAATTGTTTTTTCTTTCTCTTCCCAGAGGACCGTTCATGGAAATTCTTCAAACAATGTGGCAAATCTCAATGACACATATGAGAGCAAGAATGAGTTTGGTCCCATAGAACTGATCAACAGGGATATGGAGATGACACCATATGGGATGTTAAGGAAATCCGTCTCCACAGATTCTCTCAGCTCCATCTCTTCTATTGGAAATAACTTTGGTCAGGACTTTACAGTGGGACAGATAGAAGTGACTATGGATTATAATGTGAATTCCAACACACTGCATGTCATGCTAATTCAAGGAAAAGATCTTATGGAGAGGAAAGAGGATGGAAACTTTGAGTCTTGTTTCGTTCACATTTGCCTGCTACCCGATGAACAAATTGTTGGAATTTCAAGGGTATGTATGCATGGAATTTGTACCTTACATTTGTTTTTGTAGTTGTTCTTTGTACTTTGGATTACTTTTGGTGCCCACATTATACAGTGGCCAATGATTTCCCTGACTTATTCCTAAGGCCTCTTTCTCACGGGGCGGATCAGTGATGATCCGCCCCGTGAACATCCGCTGGCTCAGCGGGGATCGCTCCGCCGATCCCCGCTGAGCAGGAAGATGACAGGTGCATCGCTGCACACTGTGCATCGACGGACCTGTCAGAGCGCCGCTCTCCCCTATGGGGGGATCGGATGATGACGGACCGCAGTGTCCGTCGTCACCCGATCCGATCCGAAAACGGATGGAAAAGTAGGTTTTTCCTCCGTTACACTTTTCGGATCGGAGCGGGTCGGATGTCAGCGGACATGTCACCGCTGACATCCGACGCTCCATAGGGATGAATGTATGTCTGTTTTTCCATCCGAAAACGGAAGGATGAAAAACGGACATACAGATCGTCCATGTGAAAGAGGCCTAAAAGTTAAGCTAACTTTACCACTTGGCTGTTCTCTTAGACAAACTCAAACATCTAACCCTAACCTTTCGAATAAAGCCTTTAATTATAACCTGCATCCTAACACCTAACTAGAATCCTTAACCCAACCCTTATGCTAGGTTCATACCTTAGCGTTTTTGCAGCCCGCGTTTGCACGAGCACGGCAGCCCATTCAAATTAATGGGATGCCGTGCCTGTTTTTACGCAAAAAAAAAAGGCGCATGCACATTTCCAAAAATGTGATATTGACCATGCAATTTCCCTGTGGTACCCGCAAACGCGGCTGAGATATGTGGGGGTGCCATTCAGAATGAATGGCAGCCTCGCACATTTTCTCAGAGCAGCGCGTTTTCACTGCAGGTGGTTGTGGGTGGAATCGCTGCCACATGCATAATTATAAACCTAGCCTGAAACATGACTCTAAATATCCTAATTCTCATGTATAAGCCCTAACATTTACTCCTTAACCTGCACCCAAACCTTTAACCCATAATAATTATAAACCTATGCAAACAAAGTCTGGGGAATGCCCAGGAAAAAACCAAAGCCTACTTACCACCAACTCGCAGACAACCAAATTAACCTGTCTAACAGTACGCGTTAAAAACAGGGGTTTAGTCCGCACGCATTTGCAAATGCATGCGTAAGCCACAGAGCCTCGTCACGGCACCCTGATATCTGTGGTCCTAACACTAAAATGTGAGTGTCCCCACAGTGGAGGCACATGCATTCTGATGGATAAATGCTGGCAGGTGGACTGAAGGGCAGCCCATCCCTTCTTAAAGGTACAGAAGCACACCAGACACCCAGCAAATAGCACCATGGCTGCAAAGGTGCTGGTGCGTTTCTGGACCAATAAACACACCAAGGTGATCTCAAAAAACTTGCCACCGCCTTCATTTATAGCTGGCTATCGCAGTAAGCGGCTTTGGAGGGCTACAAACAGATGCAAACAAAGCCTGGGGAATGCCCAGGAAAAAACCTAGCCTGAAACATGACTCTAAATATCCTAATTCTCATGTATAAGCCCTAACATTTACTCCTTAACCTGCACCCAAACCTTTAACCCATAATTTACCCCTTCAACTCAAACCTAACCTTTACCTAAACCTCCTAACCCTTATACCTAGCCCAAACCTAAACCTTTTATTTAATCCTCACAGTCCTGCAACAACACCTACCTAAGGCCTATATGATGATAACTGCCTACCTAGAATTTATATCTACTGTAACTGATATAAAATATTTATCTAAATAAGAAGAATATTGCAATATTAGCTGTAGTTGTTGTACAAATAGTGTGTATGTCCAAGCTGCTACCCTACTTCAGGAACCACAAAACTTTGGGGGTGCGTGTCCATTGGTGGTGCCTTCAGAAACGAATATAGAAAAGGTCAGCACTTCAAAGCTAGTTTTACCTTTTTTTACTTTACATGCAGTTATAAACTGCTGTCCTGAGGAGACAATGGTGTTCTTTATGAAGGTCGACAGCAGAAGAGGGATAGCCCTTTCTTCATTCGTGAAGTCCTAGCGCAGACCCACCAAAACACAAGAAAAAGAGTGTATGTACTCAGTGTTTGAGTGTTGCCATCAGTACATTATATTATGGATAAAAGGTATTCACTTGAAGAATATGTGAACCCTTCACATCAGTCAATGCACACAAAGAGCTTACAATCTAATGTCCTTACTGCAGTCATACAGAAGCACAATATACAACGTACAGGAACCAATTACATTTCCACTTAGTGAAAAAGGTCATATAATGTATAATTAATTCAAATGATTCCTAAGGGGTTCCACAGTTTCCTTATTATAAGCTGGCTACAAAAAGCCACATATCTCCTTGAGAAAAAAGGGCAGGAAAATGTCCTTGTTTGACCGCCAACTGATGTTGACAGCAGTTCAGTATTAGCAGTTGAAACATCTCTCCATGAGATAACAAACCCTTCTGATTGCTGAATATGCCCATTATGACCCTCTACACCATAGAAATAGCTTGATGATCGCAAGCAACCCTTAAAACCTGGAGCATTGTTTGCTTTGATCAACCCAGGCCTTGGTGGTATTGAATAAGCTGAAATATATATGGCATTCGTACAAATGCACTGAACAGAAAAATAAATGGCCCAATTTTTTTGTGATGATTGAATCTTCAGGACATACACACAGTTTACTGGTTTTAGCTCTATTACATAACCGCTCAGCGTTGATATGGGTATTCGTTACATCTCCCCTTTTAATGGCACCTCCCTTCAGGTTGGGAGACACTGCAGCAGAGGAAAAGTTAAAAGCTACTGAATCGTTCAGACAAGCAGACCGTCCTTGGGGGATACTGCTTGCCAGGCTTCCAGCCTCCCCGTGTGCTGCGTGGGTGTATGTGCTACAAGTCTAATACGGGAGATACTCATTAAAAAATGACAGCAGAAAATGTAGTCCAGCTCCTTCTTTGTGCTGCAGGCTTTCTGTTTCCTTCTTAAAAATATAGCGCTTTCATTATAGGAAGTATTTCAGCACAAAGAACTACAAACCAAAGCTGCACACGATGTATAAAAAAGAAAAACGGTGACTTTTTTGACCTCTTAACGTCATGCTACGCTCAAAAATTCTCATTTACATTTAAACCCAATCACTAAATTCTCATATACTATTTAACATGTTATTGTCATTTCAGAAAGTCTTTTCAATCTTTCTTACATTTGCAGCCTAAAGGAGAACTAAAAGCAAAATCCTTTTATTGTACTTGGATAGAATAAGGCTCCATTCACACCAATGCGTTTTTTCATGCTTTTTGCAGAAACGTAGGACATTATTTTTAACATGGGTTCCTATGGAACACGTTCCCATCAATGCATTTTTGTGCCTCTGCATTTTTGGAAAGGGTCAAGGCAGGGCCGGCCCAAGACATTGTGCTGCCTGGGTCCAAGAACAAAATGCTGCTCCTCCCCCGCATGAAAAAAAAAATCACCCCCACCAAAAGGCCCCATGTAGATATACTGTACATATATTAAGACACTGGGCCATGATCTCTGAGCAAAAATCTTCTCACTGTCCACTCACCACTCCCCACAATGCCACACTTTAACCGCTTGAGGACCAGCCGCCACAGTTGTACTGTGGCAGGTTGGCTCTCCTGGGCGACTCGCCGTCATTGTACGTCGGCTTCTTTAGGAGCTCTAGGGAGCATGCACGACGCTGGAGCTGATGTGCGTGGCCAGCAGCCGCGATGTCCACCGGCCACCCGCGACTGTCAATGTAAACAGACAGATCCCCATTCTGTCAGGGGAGGAGACAGATCTGCTGTTCCTAGTGATCAGGAACAGCAAACTCTCTCCTCCTCCAGTCAGTCCCATCCCCCCACAGTTAGAAACACCTCCCAGGGAACACATTTAACCCCTTGTTCGCCCCCTATTGTTAACCCCTTCCCTGCCAGTGACATTTATACAGTAATCAGTTCATTTTTATAGCACTGATCACTGTATAAATGTCACTGGTCCAAACAATGTGTCAAAAGTGTCTGATCTGTCCAACGCAAAGTCGTAGTCCCGCTAAAAATCGCAGATTGCCACCATTACTAATAAAAAGAATTCAAATTAATAAAAAAATTCCATAAAACTATCTCCTATTTTGTAGACGCTATAACTTTTGCGCAAACCAATCAATATACGCTTATTGCGTATTTTTACCAAAAAAATGTAGAATACATAGTGGCCTAAACTGATGAAGAAATTTGTTTTGTTTTTTTTTTTTGTTTTTTTTTGGATATTTATTATAGCAAAAAGTAAAAAATATTGTTTTTTTTTTTTTTTCAAAATTGTCGTTTTATTTTTTTGTTTGTAGTGCAAGATGATCAAATACCACCAAAAGAAAGCTCTATTTGTGGGAAAAAAAGAACATCAATTTTGTTTGGGTACCACATTGCACGACCGCGCTATTCCGGTCTGTAAGTGGTTAATCAGGGCTGGGCAAGGCAAGTTCCTCTCAGGCTCTCATGTCTTACACAACTTGTGATGTGTGTACTTACAGTTTGGATTCGGATTGCTGCAGACAGTGCTGCTATGGGGAACTCACTGGTGGCAGAATGGACAGGGTGAGGGCCATTGTCGACCTCCGAGCCTCCAGAACATGGACACAGCGACAGGCTGCAACACCTCAGGCAGCGGCAGGTCTGGTATGGATTTTAGGAGGAATCCTACACCAGAATTTAAAAAAAATACGTAGGGGTCCCCCCAAAATCCATACCAGACCCTTATCTGAGCATGCAACCTGGCAGGCTGCAGAAAAAGAGGGGGGGGGACGATAGAGCACCCCCCTCTTGAACCGTACCAGGCCACATGCCCTCAACATGGGGAGGATGCTTTGCGGTCCCCAAAGCACCTTCTCCCCATGTTGATGGGGACAAGGGCCTCATCCCCACAATCCTTGCCCGGTGGTTGTGGGGATCTGCTTTTTGGAATCTGGAAGCCCCCTTTACCAAGGGGACCCCCAGATCCCGGCCTCCCCCCCATGTGAATTGGTAACGGGTACATTGTACCCCTACCATTTCACAAAAAAAGTGTCAAAAACAGTAAAAAAGACAGGGGACACTTTGGGACAAGTCTTCTATTAAAAAATAAAAAAATAAAAATGTCCTGCGATGTAGATCCATCTCACGCCACCCAACGAGCCGAAAAAAGAAAAAAAAAGCCGCAACAGCTCTACCTCAATGAGAGGCTCCCGCCGAGTGACGATGCTTCTTCTCGATGACAGCTGTTATATAGCGGAGGGCGAGGCCACTCGGTGGTGTAAACGGGCGACCCCGCCTTCCTCTGACATCACGTTTAGAAATGTCATTTTGCTGTGGTACTGTTTGAAACATGGGAAAATGCGCTACTTTACAGACATAATAAGGACACCTCCCAGGCACGATATTTAAAGGAATATTTCATTTTTATTGTTTCACTTTAAGCATCATTAAAATCACTGCTACCGAAAAAACTGCCGTTTTTAATCCTTTTTTTTTGCATTAATATATGTCCCCTGGGGCAGGACCCGGGTCCAACTTGCATATAAGCCTTTAAAATGAACACTTTTGATTTTTCATGTTCGTGTCCCATAGACTTTAACGGTGTTCGTGTGTTCGTCCAAATATTTTGCCTGTTCGCATGTTCTGGTACGAACCGAACCAGGGCGTGTTCGGTTTATCCCTAGTGACAACCCAAAATTCAGGATTTTCTTTCACTTTAACTGTAAGTGATAACAGTAAACAGGATTAATAGAGAGGGTGAATCTTCCAAACGGGGACAAAGACAGCAATAAAATCTGACAGGTGTTCTAATCTCTCTCCACTCTATCCAAAACTAAGAAAAAAAGGTCTGCCTTTAGTTATAGTTTTATAAAAAGAATAGCTTTGGATTCTAATAGGAACTTTATGATGAAAAACATGGCAATTGCTCATGATACACAGTGCCTTAGGGAACTAAATGTCATTCAGTTAGAGGTTAGATCTATTTTATCATTCATTCACACCTCATCGATTTGTCATGCGTTTCCTTAACCACTTGACCTCCGGAAGATTTACCCTCCTTCATGACCACGCCATTTTTTGCGATACAGCACTGCGTTACTTTAACTGACAGTCGTGCGACGCTGTACCCCAATAAAATTTATGTCCTTTTTTCGCACAAATAGAGCTTTCTTTTAGTGGTATTTGATCACCTCTGCGTTTGTTTTTTTGCGCTATAAACAAAAAAAGACCGACAATTTTGAAAAAAAAAAAACAATATTTTTACTTTCTGCTATAAAACATATCTAATAAAAAAATTGAAAAAAATGTATTTCTTCATAGATTTAGGCCAATATGTATTCTGCTACATATGTATGGTTAAAAAATCCCAATAAGCATATATTGATTGGTTTGGGCAAAAGTTACAGCGTCGATAAACTATGGGATATTTTTATTCATTTTTATTCATGTATTTATTTTATACTAGTAATGGTGGCAATCAGCGGGACTGCAATATTGGAACTGCGAAATTGCGGTGGACATTCGGACACTAACTGACACTCTTTGGGGACCAGTGACACTAATATAGTGACAATTGCTAAAAAAATATGCACTGTCGCTGTACTAATGACACTGGCTGGGAAGGGGTTAACATCAGGGACGATCAAAGGGTTAACTATGTGCCTAGCCTGTGTTTTTTTCCTACAGTGTGGGAGATGCTTTTACTAGGGGAAGACATGGATTCTATTCCCTGCTTTGCAGGAACACGGGATCAATGCCTTCCCTACTGACAGAACGGCAATCTGCCATGTATACATAGGCAGACCGCCATTCTGTCTGTCTTCAGGATGATCGGTGCGTGCCACTGGACATCGAGTCTGCAGTACCTGCTGATTGGCTCTCGCTGTGTATAATCACAGCGGGAGCGAGTCGCCAGCCCCGCGCATTTGTGCCTGCTACCCGGAAGTGCAGGATCACATGTATATATAAGTAATTCTGCACACAGCTGCTGCCCTGTAGCAGTAAAACTGCTTTAGGGTGGTCAGCAAGTGGCTAAAGTGGTTGTAAGCCTCAGACATGAAATATGAACAAAGCATATCCCTTCATAGTGTGTACTTTTCTCAATCCAGAGCACTAGGTGTCATTTATGTCTGCTGCTTCATTCCTCTGCTATCCGCATGAATTACTTCTGACAAGTTTTCCTGACACCAAGAGAAAAATGGGGACATGGGAAGGACCTCCAGCAGATTGACAGCCTCGGCTCTGTTCTTGTGTACTGTTTGAAGTGGGGTTGTCCCTTCCCTACAATCAGCTCTCAAAGCTCTCCTCACTGAGCTCTGCAGAGTGTAACTTTAGCTCTCTGCCCCATTTTTTACCAAACTTTCAGACAAGCTTTAAATTCAGCACTTTCAATAGATGTAGAGAAGAGAGGACTGCAGATAGACAGATACAACTTATGTAGGAGGATTTGTTTCATCTCTGTGCATCACCTGAGGCCAGCCACTTCACTGGGTATATGTAAGGTCTTACACCCACTTTAAGCATGACAGTGTTCAACATGAACATACCCATCATATTTCCCTATTCCCATCTGAGATCTGTCCTGCTTCTTGCTGCACAAAAAAAGTGCATACGTTTTTATTTCCATGCAGAATCATTTGTTTTTGGTCCCATAAACTGAAATTTGAGCATCTAAAAACACACGAATACAAGCATTTTAGAGCGTTTTTGGCATCATTTTTTGCCTAACAACTTGTCCCCTCCTCCTATCGACCTCAGGCCTGTGAGCAAAATGAAGGATTTAGGAGTGTCCATGCTGGATGTGGAGACTTTCATCCACCTGCTGAGGGCCAACAAGAACCTCTAGGACCCCAGTGGTGTCCATTACATGAACTGTAGCAAGTGGCAGAAGGCCTGGAAAGAGACTGGCATAGCAGACATGTCTCAAGAACTCCAATAGTACAAGACACCCAAACCCCACATGAAAACTAAGAAGGAGATACATGGAGGAAAACAACATATGATGTCACATAGCTCTCCACTGGCCAAACCAAAAATGCCTGAAGTTTAAAAACACATGAAAGATGCAGCTTGTGCACAAAAAAAAGCTTCAAAATTGCCTTAAATTGTTTGTTTTCAAGTGTGAATGTGGGCATGAACAGTAGATACGGATAGTACAGTCTATTTTAGCTATATCAATCGTTAGTGCAAGGGTCTGTCTAGTGAATGTGTGCAGTTTAAGTAGGCCCTCACATTGCATAGTTTTGACCCCTTATGATTTCCAGTCAGGTCATATAGGGGTTAGGGTTAAGTTAAATGGTGAACTGTAGAACTTTGATGCCCAAATAATACCTGCAGCTGCACAGATTGCTGTGATCAATCACACAAACCTCCTCCATTGATTTGTGCCACTAACGATGACAAATGAAGATGCCTCCATTGCCAGTCCTGAGACGGTTGCGGCCTCTCCTGATCATCGACAGTGACATTACAAGGCAATGGTGAATAGCTTTGCAAGATTGATTTACTGTGTAGCATAGAGTTAAACATGCTCTGTGACTGTCAGTATTTAGAGAGCGACTGGATGTCATAGAGATGCAATGCATGTACGATGAGCAGGTATAACAGTCATTCAGATGCCTGATCATCAGAATTCGATGGGGATCATATGTCATACTGTTATGACATATGTTCACTACATTTGCATTGCATCTTTAAAGAGGAACTGCAGTCGGTTCACATAATTTGTAATAAAAACATCTTTGCCACTTTGAAGCTTCCCTCCAACCACTTTGCATATTATTTTATATATACTGTGATTCTGTACTTGCCAAATATGCTGCAGAAATCTCCCTCCACTGAGTCTGGCTAAAACCATTTTAACTGTGGGCAGCTGAAGCTGCTGCCTGTTCACTTCCTGGATTTACACAGACACACACCTCCAGCTCTGCATCCCTGCAGTTCTCATTGGCCCTCTTATGACTCTCTCACAAGAGTAATACCCTGTACACACGATCGGCCATTGATCGGACATTCCAACAACAAAATCCATGGATTTTTTCCGACGGATGTTGGCTCAAACTTGTCTTGCATACACACGGTCGCACAAAGTTTACGCGGTGACGTAAAACACGTACGTCGGGACTATAAACGGGGCAGTAGCCAATAGCTTTCGTCTTTTAATTTATTCTGAGCATGCGTGGCACTTTGTGCATCGGATTTGTTTACACACAATCGGAATTGAATCGATCGGATTTTGTTGTCGGAAAATTTTATATCCTGCTCTCAAACTTTATGTGTCGGAAATTCCGGCGGAAAAAGTCCGATTTGGCCCACACACGGTCGGAATTTCCGACAACACAATCCGATCGCACTTTTGCCATCGGAAAATCCGACCGTGTGTACAGGGCATAAAGGAGTGAGCTATACATGATGTCATAAGCCTAGGCTTTTTCACCAGACAAGAAACAGGAAGTGGGCTATATAAGGTATTTACTGGCAGAAAAAAAAAAGTTTTACTATCCAAAGGTAAAACAACAAGGGCAGAAGATTTAATAGTTGGAAAGATGGAAAAATGACTGAAGGTCCACTTTAAGTTTCCTGAGTTGATAACAAACTCAGTGGTAGGTCTCTTGAC
Organism: Lithobates clamitans; assembly: GCA_037952925.1. Taxonomy (NCBI): domain Eukaryota; kingdom Metazoa; phylum Chordata; class Amphibia; order Anura; family Ranidae; genus Lithobates; species Lithobates clamitans. The sequence goes on from JBBGZY010000159.1 coordinate 707,291, forward strand.
ATATGGATAGCAAAAATTTGTGAGAAAATGAAGAGTTCTCTGATAAAAATTCATTTTATTGAAAAGGAAACTACTTGAGTTAAAAGGGCAACAGTGCAAAATCTCATATTTCCTCTCCTAACCATCTATTAATCCACAAGATTGTATGATAATGCTATAAGCTCTCAGGAGCAGGTGCTCTGTAGACTGGAAATTAATTTTAAAGTGGAAGAAAATGAACTACTGTATATCCATTTTTAAAAATGCCACCCTCTACCTCATCCTATTCTTTTTTTTTTTTTTTCTTTTTTTTTTCATATTATATTATATATTTTCATTAATATATTAAAAACAGATCTGTATATGTGTATACCTACCTATTTTTGACCTGCTTCGGGCCGGTCACGTGATACCCCAGCTCCAACTCCCTTGTGTCAGTGAGCAGCTGCTGCAGGGGAGAGAAGGAAAGGTCAACAATGGCTGGCCCATGGAAGCCTATGGGTGATGGTCTAGCTAACCCCTGGAATTCGGAGCTGATGTCATGCTCTTCTTTACACGGAACTGTAGGGTCACTTGATTGGACTGAAGCATATTAAAATAGGTAAGTACACACACCTTTTTTATACAGGTTAGGTAGGATTGGTAAGAAAAAAAATAGGGGGGGGGGTGCATTTTTAAGAGTAGACATAGTTAGGGTTTTCTTCCACTTTATTAACGCTTTAAGATGATGAGAATAGTTGGGCTGCCAGGTTCACATAATGAATGGATAGCACAGGGCTGAACAGTAGAGAACTAGCGGCTACACTATATGTCTCCTAAGTCGTCTGAATGCAAAATGTTCATTTCTGTCTGGAGTGTGACTTTAAATCTGTATTGTGATGACACAGAGTCCATATTGGATTTGCTATTTACAGATATGGGATAAAGTCATATTGCACTGTTTATATACATACACAATGTCATGCTGCTGTTCTTTGTATGCACCGATCTGGGATTACCACAGCAGGAGTCACTGATCACTGCTTCATTACAAGCTTAGCTCAATCAATACAGTAAATGGACAAGCAGGCAACAGTAGCATTGTTGCATAAAGCGGTTAACTCTCAGGGGAGGTTTAATTAAACTGACCTCGTACTCTGCAGATATCACGAGATAGGCAAAATTGCTTCTGATGCTTACGGGTATACCAGTGGAATTAAACAAGAAGCCTAATACGGCAATCCAGTATGTAAAACAATTGCTACCATAAGGATCAAGAGAGTTTTCAGTGTTCATAACATCTTCTTTCTGCAACCCAGATAGCAAGCAATTGTGCTGCCAGTTTAAAAATGACTTGCTAAGCTATTGCTAGACTTTAAATTCTGCATTGCATGACTCCAGATCAAATTTCTTTGCAAACATTCTGCAAGACTGCTGCAAGTTCTGGTTCAGTATTTTGTGCAATAGTCATCCCACCACAGGGGTCACTGTGGCTGAATTTTTATGCTGTAGACTTGCAGAGCTCCTGCTGTAGACTCACCACTGCAACTTTTCTAGAGACTTGCCACGCAAATTTCCTACAAAATGTAAAAGTGACAACTAGAATTTGCACTTCAAGGGCTCTACAACTTGCCAGTGAAAATTTGCAGCAATTTAACAGACTTACAATTCAACACTGTCACAAATTTATGGCAAGCTATCCTTTTTATCTGGCTATGACTCGAATTGTAACTAAAGGCTGAGCTCCTTGAAGATAAGCTAGTTCCCTGTTTATCAGGCTGATTCAGTAGTTACATATTTAGGTTAAAAAAAGACGCAGACTATTGCCCAGGCTACTTTATTTTATTCTCACTTTGCCTATCCAGTACTCTGTTAACGCAACACAAACATTTCAATCAAAAGTTCTTCATTTTATTTGGGGGCACTAACAGCTCCAGAATAGCACAGGCCATGATGTATGCTGCTAAGGATGTGGGCAGATTGAGAGTACCTAACTTCAGAAAATACTACATGGCTGCACAACTTGCCCAACTATGTCAACTTCATAGTCTACACTACCGTCCAGATTGGGTTACCTTAGAGGACCAGGCGAGTTTCCCACTAGCAATGGATCTTGTCATTTGGATCCCCCCAAAACTTCCCAGGGCTATACTGAGCCCTACACTTTCCCACTCATTACAGCTGTGGGACGCAAGCAGCAGGAGATGGTCTCTTCGTTCAGTCCATATACCAGTGTCTCCTATTTTTGGCAACACCCTGTTCTCACCAGATATGCAACCTGATAGGTATGGTTGGTGATGGAATAAGGGATTGTACCGCATAGGCAACTATCTTGACCATAGAGGATTACGCCCCTCCTCGTTTTTTATAGGTAGTTTGGAGATGCACCCCACTGAGAGCTTCCACTGGCAACAAATTAACCATTTCCTTCAATCTCTGCAGAAGGACAGCCCTGACTTGGCAGTTAGGACTGTGTTTGGAAATAGATGCATGCAGGATGCTGCTCTGCGGGGGGGCATTTCTCTTTTATAAAAGTTGTTTATTAACTCTGATAGACTATCCTATCAGATAGCATTGGAAAGGGATCTGTCCATAACCCCTGAGGCGGATGAGTGGTGTAAATGGAGCACGTGGATCCACAAAAGTATTGTTAATGTTGCCCTGATTGAAGCAGGCCGTAAAGCGCACGCCAGATCATAGTTGGTACCGGAGCGTTTATCCAAAATGTATTCAGGCACCCCGGGTGCCTGCTTTAGGGGTTCTGGCCAGATAGGCACACCATTGCACGTTTGGTGGACGTGCCCTTAGGTCCGCTGCTTTTGGATGACAGTTCACTCATTTATTTTTTCAGTCACGAGGGTTAACATTGTTAAAGACACAAGCATAGCCTTACTAAATAAGCCTGTTGAAAATGTTCCACGACATACCCAGACCTTAATTTACCTCATGTTTCTAGCGGCAAAAATTGCTATAGCCACAGCGTGGAAAAGCCCTGTTGTAGACATTGCATTAGTGAAAAGGAAATTTACGTGGATCATGTTGAACAAAAAAATCATCAGTGTCCTACGAGACAAACAATCCACTTTTGATAAAATATGGTCTCTTTGGTTAGCCTACCTGCAGGTCCCGAATGAACGTGGCTGATATTGTATGGAGGATCCCCGGTTAGAAGCACTTCTTTTTCTATTTTTTTCCCTATCCTTACCTTTTCTATTGTTCTTTTGATTCTTGCCAGTCTTGGCTTCATGCTCTAGCAGCTCTTCTGTCAGTTTCTTAACAGAGCTGCTCATGTTTACAGTTGGGGGGGTTTGAGTTCCTTATGTGGGATTGTTTTATTGTACGATAACGGGAAATACTCAGGAAGCTATACTCACTGGATTAAGGCTTTTCTACTTCGCAGGCCTCCTTATAGTGATTACACATTGGTAGAGTGTTGACCTCCAGATCCTTATGACTTGTTGCTTTGTATTCCGTTTTTAAGAGCAGCTATCTAGAAGGCTACCTCCCAATGTTAACAAAGCTTGTGTTATATGGAGTTCGAGTATACTCCTGTGGCCTTATGAAGGCCTAAACCTAACTACCAAGATCATCCCTAGTTTCCCCTTTTGATATATTTGTTCCTTTTACCTCCACTTTTGTATCATTCTTGAAGGATTGTTTGCTGCTTTGGATAGTGATCACTTACTTTTTGTTCTTTTCAAAAAATAAAAATCGAATGAAACAGAAAAAAGACACAGACAAGTCCGACAAATTAATAAAATAGAAAAAATTAACAGAAAACCTCCAAATACAGAACTCTACACCCAAAGTTGATCCAGAGAAAGGCAAACGATCCTATAAAGCAGTGGTCTCCCTAATACCAAATATGGCAATGTTTACTCCCACTAAAGCCAGGAAAATTTCCATTCTCGCTGGCCACAATCCGGCCCTTCTAAAGTGGGAGAAAAAGAACCCTTTCTGATCCCCTAAAGGAATTATATATTCCCTGGATCAATAATCTCTGGTGTTATTACCTATAAATTGTAATACCCAGTTATATTTTATGCATTTAGGAACACATCCAGCTCTTTTTTTTTACACCATTCTAATCTACTTATCTGGCCACAGCTCTTACTGTGAAGAAAGCTTAATGTATTTAGAGACCAAATCTCTTTTTCTCCATGCGTAAAGAGTGCCTCCTTTTTTCTTTTTTAATGACCTTAACCACTTCATCCCCAGAAGATTTTACCCCCTTCCTGACCAGAGCACTTTTTGCGATTTGGCACTGCATTGCTTTAACTGACAATTGCACGGCCATGCGACGTTGCACCCAGACAAAATTGGTGTCCTTTTTTTTCCACAACTAGAGCTTTCTTTCGGTGGTATTTGATCACCTCTGCGGTTTTCATTTTTTGCGCTGTAAACAAAAGAAGAGCGACAATTTTGAAAAAAAAGCAATATTTTTTACTTTTTGCTATAATAAATATCCCCCAAAAATATATAAAAAAAATTTTTTTCCTCAGTTTAGGCCGCTATATATTCTTCTACATATTTTTGGTAAAAACGCAATAAGCATATATTGAATGGTTTGTGCAAAAGTTATAGCATCTACAAAATAGGGGATAGTTTTATGGCATTTTTATTATTAATTATATTATAATTTTTTTTTTATTAGTAATGGTGGCGATCTGCATTTTTTATCGTGACTGAGACATTATGGCGGACACATCGGACACTTTAGACACTATTTTGGGACCATTATCATTTATACAGCGATCAGTGCTATATATATATACTCTGCATTTAGCATAGGCTATATATTCAGCGTATACTCTATATTCAGTCAGTGCAGGCAGTGTATTTGATATATATATATATATATATATATATATATATATATATATATATATATATACACACACAGTCTAGTATAAATATATATATACTTTGCATTCAGGGTAGCCTATATATATATAGTGCATTTGGTGGTGTACTATTTCTAATACACTTCAGGCGGTGTACACAGTATATAATACAGTGTGTACAGTTTCTAATGCACTTCAGGTGGTGTACACAGTTTATAATACAGTGTGTACAGTTTCTAATATACTTCAGGTGGTGTACACAGTATATAATACAGTGCAGCCGGTGTACAGTTTCTAATACACTTCAGGCGGTGTACACAGTATATAATACAGTGTGTACAGTTTTTAATACACTTCTGGCGGTGTACACAGTATATAATACAGTGCAGCCGGTGTACAGTTTCTAATACAGTGCAGGTGGTGTACACAGTATATAATACAGTGTAGTGTGCTTTGAAAAGAAAAAATCCACAACCTGTCCGGAAGGAAAGGCAGACGTTCACAGGCCACTAAAAGAGGGCAAGCAGCCGCTGTGTCTACAGTCAACAGTGGTGGTCGTGGACAAGGTGCATCCTCTGCAGGTGGCTGTGGGGCAAGCTTGTCCTTTTTTTCTGCTGCTGGCCGTGCTATTGAGCCACAACATGCAGTGGAGTTGGTGGAATGGATAACAAAGCTGTCCTCATCCTCCTCATCCTCTGTCACCCAGGCTCATAGTAGTTTGCTTTCCAACGCAGCTGCCAAAGTGGCCTATTCCACTGGTTCCTTGTCCACAGTTACTCCTTCTGTAGCCCCACCATCATGCACGGAGGAGTCCCCAGAATTATTTGACCATGGTGTCGGTTACATGCTGCTGGAGGATGAGCAGCAATTTGAAGGCTCTGATATTGGTTTACAGGTTGAGGAAGGGAGTAACGTGAGCCTAGAGAGAGGGGTGCCACAGAAGGACAAGAAACTGGCAGTCATGTTCCCCAAGCTGCAGAATACTGCCAGGTTTGCTCCAGTGATGAGGAGGGAGGGATTGATGAGGTCACTGACTGTACTTGGGTGCCTGAGAGAACAGAGGAGGAAAGTGAAGAGGAGAAGAAGGCACAACTCCACTGAGGCAGGATGTCCTCCAGGGGGCAGCTTATGGGCAGCCACCCTATTGATCACACCGTAGAGCTTTGCAGGTGCAGGGCGCTGCTGACTCCCCGCTGACTTTTAAAAGTTCCTTGGTGTTGGCCCTTTTTGACACGTGTGCAGCAGATCGCACCATTGCTGTTTGCAACCTATGTCTGAAGCGGATCAAGCATGGCCAGAAAAGCAGCCGATTGGACACCACATGCTTGACCAGACATATGACGACCTGCCATGCAGTCCGTTGGCAGCAGTACCCGAAAGGCCCACATCATAGAAAAAGGCAGACTTCTCCTTGCTCCTCATCTGGGATCTCCAACCCTACTATACCTCCAGTCCTCTCAAAAACCTGCACCGAGAGGAATGAAGGTATAGGAATAGGTGTCACAAGTACTTGCAGCCTATCTGCCAGCAGTACACCACTAGTTGAATTCAGCAGGCAAATTTCCCTACCCCATTATTTAACCGTAAAAAGAAATTCGGTCCCAGCCATCCACATGCTCAGCATCTAGTAGTAGTCCATATACAGCAGTTATATACAATCCAATACTCTGCCCCTGTTCAACAGGGGCATGTAACTACAATTTTTGAAATTATATTTAACAGCAGGGCCCGTTCCTGCACCCAACAAGAGTAACTGTGAGGGGTTACTGTGATCTGGCAACACCATCTAAGGCCCAATTTTTCTGCAGAGTAGCAGTCCATTCAGTATATATATACTGCAGTTTAAAGTATATACTGCAGTTCAGAGTATATAGTGCAGTCAGTGTAGTATATATAATACAGTGCAGGGTATATAGTGCACTGTACAATATATAATATAATGTATTAAAGTGGTTAAGGGGAGCACAATGACAGAATTAAGAAAAAAAACGACATGGGTCCCCCCCCCCCAATCCATAGAAGGTCCTTTCGGCCCAGTATAGATTTAAAGGGGAACTCCATGCCAAAATTGAAAAAAAATGGCGTGGGGGTCCCCCCAAATTTAATACCAGACCCTTATCCAAACATGCAACCTGGCAGGCCGCAGGAAAAAGGGGGGATGAGAGAGCGCCCCCTCCTGAACCGTACCAGGCCACATGCCCTCAACATGGAGAGAGTGCTTTGGGGGCCTCATTCCCACAACCATTGCCCGGTGGTTGTGGGGACCTGCGGGCGGGGGGGCTTAAAAACTTTTTTTTTGCATTGATACATGTCCCCAGGGCAATTACCCGGGTCCCCAAACACCTTTTATGGCAATAACTTGCATCTAAGCTTTTAAAATGAGCACGGGGCTAAGGGGTAAGGGGCCCAAAGTGTGCCAAGAAAATATCCCCCACACCATTACACAGCCAGCCTGAACTGTTGATACAAGATAGAATGGATCCATGCTTTCATGTTTACGCCAAATTCTGACCCTACCATCTGAATGTCGCAGCTGAAATCAAGACTCATCAAACCAGGCAACGTTTTTTGCAATCTTCCATTGTTCAATTTTTGTGAGCCTGTGCGAAATGTAGCCTCAGTTTCCCGCTCTTAACTGACAGGAGTGGCACCCGTTGTGGTCTTCTGCTGCTGTAGCCCATCGGCTTCAAGGTTCGATGTATTGTGCGTTCAGAGATGGTATTCTGCATACCTTGGATGTAACAAGTGGTTATTTGAGTTACTGTTGTCTTTCTATCATCTCTGACCACTCTGCCGATTCTCCTCTGACCTCTTGTTCGGACCATTCTCTGTAAACCCTACAGATGGTTGTGCGTGAAAATCCCAGCAGATCAGCAGTTTTTGAAATACTCAGACCAGCCCAACAACCATGCCACATGGCACCAAAAACCATGCCACATTCAAAGTCACTTAAATCTCATTTCCTCCCCATTCTGATGCTCAGTTTGAACTTCAGCAAGCCTAAATGCATTGAGTTGCTGTACCTAATAAAGTGGGCGTTCAGGGTGTGTGTATATATATATATATATATATATTATATATATATATATATATATAATATATAAATATAGGTCTGTTACTTGACCATTTTCCAAGCCTTTTCAAACAAGTGCAGAATCCAGGAGAAAATGAAGGGGCCAAACTATAAAGGGTTTCTGCAAAGCCAATGTGACTCTTTTAACCTGAAAAGACACAGTTAATAAACACTGCCTTGTTTTACTTGTTTAGGAACAAAAATTACATATTTTGAATTCTGTCAAGAGAATTTATTACTTATTTTTCCACAATTTCCATTAAGCATCCTCATAACATATGCACACCATTTTTGTTTTGACAGATACAGAGAAATGCATATTCAGTTTCATTTGATGAGAGGTTTTCCATACCGCTCGATCCATTGGCGCTGGAGGAAAACAGCCTGAGGTTCGCTATTTTTGGAATAGATGGAGATGAAAGGAATGTCAGTACGGGAATTGCAGAGCTGAAGTTGTCAGACTTGGATTTGGTTATGCGACCGTTCAATACCTGGATATACCTACAAGATGTCAACAAGGTATTGTTTTACTGCATGCTGAAGAGGTAATTTACTAAAGAAGTTGATTGCACCCATATAAAGTGGAACTCCAATAAAGAGTTTTTTTGGTTTTGGATAACTTGGAGAAGAGTAAGAACATCCTTCAGATGTTCATTACTGTCTGTGTGCTAACTGTTAAGATCTCCTTTTACTTCCCGTGTCAGAGACATGACTCTCCATTGTGAGGTGAGGTTCCACCACTCACAGTTGTCCGCATTGGAAGATATGCTGGGACTGACTTACTCTAACTGGAGAGTGCAAAATCTGGTGCAGCTCTGCATAGGAACAGCTTCCATGTTTTCTTTGTCAAAGCTTAATTAAACAAGCTGAAGTTAGAAACTGATTGGCTACCATACACACCTCCACCAGATTTTGCACTCTCCAGTTTTAGTAAATCAAGCCTATTGCATAACCAAAAGTTTGGGGAAACCTGACCATAATGCCGCGTACACACGGTCGGACTTTTCGGCTACAAAAGTCCGACAGCCTGTCCGACAGACTTTCGATGGACTTTTGTCAGACTTTTGGCGGACTTTTGGCGGATTTGCGGCAGACTTTCTTACGAACGGACTTGCCTACATACGATCACACAAAAGTCCGACGAATTTGTACGTGAGGATGTACACCGGACTAAAATAAGGAAGTTGATAGCCAATAGCTGCCCTAGCGTGGGTTTTTGTCCGTCGGACTAGCACACAGACGAGCGGATTTCTGGGTCCGGCGGAGTTACGACGTAAAGATTTGAAGCATGTTTCAAATCCAAAGTCCGTCAGATTTGCGGCCACAAAAGTCTGCTGAAAGTCCGCTGAAAGTCCGGGGAAGCCCACACACGATAGGATTGTCAGCCAGCTTTAGTCCGTCGGCGTCCGTCTGACTTTTGTAGACGAAAAGTCTGAACGTGTGTACGCGGCATTATACCTAAATGAGCTTTTAGATTCCAAAACCATGGGCATTGATATGGAGTTATCCTCCATTCTTCAGGGAGAGCTTTCTACAAAAATGTAGGGTATATCTACAGAAACTTGTGCCCATTCAGCTAAAGGAGCATTTGTGCGGGCAGCTACTGATGGTGGATGAGAAGACCTGGTTCGTAGTTGGCATACCAACAAATTGAATAGGTATTTGGAAAGGATGGAGGTCCAGTCACTGTGCAGGCCAGTCTAGTTCCTCAAAATCAAAGTCATCATCTTGCTTTGTGCCCATAACTAGTATAGGAAAATACAAGAAAGAAAGAGGAAGAAACTTAGACAGCCTATGGATAATTTTTTTTTTTTTAACCAGCGAACCACATTTTAGGGGGATGGGAGAATCCTACCCATTGAGCCTTTGTATTTTGACAGCGAGGAGGCTTCTCTACCATCAGAATACATTGATCAGCACAGCCAGCTGTAGCCGCTGGTATTGATCGAGCGGAAGGTTTCCAACAGAGCAAATCTGTAGATGGACTTCTGTACAACCACCCTGCCCATACATGGATTGAAATTCAGCCGGTCCATACTGAACTGGGCAGATTTTGATCCATGTATGGCCAGCTTTAGAGGTCATAGTCAGATTTCTGACATAAGAATAATGGATACCTTGTGACATGCATGAAATTAACCAAGAAAAAAGGAGGGAGAAAAGGAGAGCTACGAGATGACAGAGGGTGCAGACTCTGATTGGTTAAAGGTATAAATACTTTGTTACATGATAGGTCTAAAATCACAATGTTGTGGCCACAGTCATAACAGTGGGGGACATATATGGTGGTTCAGCTTAACTGGTAAGGAAAGCTGATGTAGATCAAAATGAAATGAACTAGCCAACATTACTGTAAACGTATATGCACAATTCTTAGTAGAAAACACAACTCAATTGTTTTTCAGGCTGCAGATGCAGTTGGGGAAATTCTGTTGTCTCTCAGTTACCTCCCAACAGCTGAGCGTCTCACCGTGGTGGTGGTTAAAGGAAAGAACTTGGTGAGGACAGAAGGGAAGACCACAGCAGGTAAGAGATAAGTAATCATTGTAAAAGTCACATGGATTAGCAAATGTATGTCTACTTTTCTGTAGAAGATATGGTAAAAATAAAAATCTTTATCTTTATAGGCACATACATGTGTATGTAATTGTATGTGGAAAAGCTAATGCACATTTCACACTATATTTATAGTAAAGTCACGTTACCCTATAGAAAAATTCATTTTATGCATTGGCCTAAAAGATGAGGGCTCACATTACAAAACGATCATACTTTTGACCGCATGCTGTTAATTTTCTTCTTTTTATTTACATATAAATCTATCTTTAACGGTACACTCCAGTGAAGTCTGAACCCTCAACCTTGAGATGCATATGGGGAATTTGGCCTACCTACTCATTACTAAAAGCTGAACTTTGGGTGGATATATAAGACACAAATTATAAGTAGAAGTTGTTTAATTTTTTTTTAATGTAAGCAGTGTATGTACCTGAGAATGTTTGTGTATTAGCCTGTAGTGTTTCTTGTACAGCAAAATTCAGACTGGGAGACGGAGATACAGCACAAGTAGTCAATATGTTGTGCTGCAGTGCTTATGCGCTAACAAGGGATCTGCTGATTGGAGGAGACAGAAGAGTGACAGAAAGATGAGGTCATTAGTATGCTGCTTCTCATTTCACTGTCCAGTCACAGGCTGGGGGGAGGAGACATGTTATTTACCAGTAGGTCTCCTGCCCTGCCAGACAGGATTGTGCTGTGGTAGCAGAGCTGTATAAATCTTAATATAAATAAGAAAGAGACTCCCATCATCTCATATAGAGTATGGTGGTCCCATCCCTTGGAATAGAAATGGAAATGAATGCCCCCTTGTTGGGACTTTAAATGGACCACCAACTCAAGAAATTATAAAAATAAATCTTTAATATAATGAATTTAAATACAAATGCCCGACGCGTTTCCGGTATCAGGTGTTGATCGTATCTTGACCATTGATCTTTTTGACCATATGGGTTATCTGTGATATTTATATATACTCTGACTGTTATGTGATATCTGACAGTGTCTTTTTGCAATTTTAGAATGTATTTTGAACACTAAATTATCTAAATCCTTGGCCCCTGAAGAAGGTATAGAAACACCTGATACCGGAAACGCGTCAGACATTTGGGCATATATATTGCATGCGTTTTTTAACACATTGGTTTGTCTTATGTAGCATATGTCGTGCATTCTTTCATACATGTGGTCTTGTGTATTTGTATTTCAATTCATTATATTAAAGATTTATTTGTATAATTTCTTGAGTTGGTGGTCCATTTAAAGTCCCAACAAGGGGGCATTCATTTCCATTTCTGTATAAATCTTAGAACTGGGTGGACAGAAATATAAATCCTTAGACAGATAAAACAGCTCTCTTACAGCAAGCATATTTCATCTGTGTAGATAGCTATTTGCCTGATATTTAGCTTTACATTTTTTAACCAGCTATTGCTTCCTTTGTAAGAAATCTGGTGATCTGAGAACCCCTGTTTGTAGTACATGAGAATTATTTCCAAGTACACCCACTCCTTGCACCTCTTGCTCCTTGATGCTCTCACATACAGAAAAAACTAAAATTGGCAGTATTAGGAATTGTTTCAGCCATCTAATACAGTACATCTGGAAACTATAAACAGTGCTTCACTTTTTCCACATCTTCCATAGCCTTATTCCAAAATGGATTCAATTCATTATTTTCCTCAAAATTTTACAATACCCCATAATGACAAGGTGAAAGAAGTTTGTTTGAAATCTTTGCAAATTTATTAAAAATAAAAAACGAGAAAAAATTCCATCTACATAAGTATTCACAGCCTTTGGCACCAATTACAGCCTCAGGTTTTTTGAGTATGATGCTACAAGCTTGGCACACCTATTTTTGGGCAGTTTCTCCCATTCTTCTTTGCAGGACCTCTCAGTCTCCATCAGGATTGACAGGGAGCGTCGATGCACAGCCATTTTCAGAATTTTCCAGAGTTGTTCAATCGGGTTCAAGCCTGAACTCTGGCTGGGCCACTCAAGGACATTCACAGAGCTGTCTCGTAGCCACTCCTTTGTTATCTTGGCTGTGAGCTTAGGGTCGTTGTCCTGTTGGAAGATGAACCTTCTCCCCAGTCTGAGGTCCAGAGCTCTCTGCAGCAGGTTTCCATCAAGGATGTGTCTGTACATTGCTGAATTCATCTTTCCCTTGACCCTGACTAGTCTCCCAGTTCCTGCCACTGAAAAACATCCCCACAGCATGATGCTGCCACCACCATGCTTCACTGTAGTGATGGTATTGGCCAAGTGATGAGTGGTGCCTGGTTTCCTCCAGACATGACACTTGCCATTCAGGCCAAAGAGTTCAATCTTTGTTTCATCAGACCAGAGAATTTTGTTTCTCATGGTCTGAGAATCCTTCAGGTGCCTTTTGGCAAACTTCAGGTAGGCTGTCATATGCCTTTTACTAAGGAGTGGCTTCAGTCTGGCCACTCTACCATACAGGCCTGATTGGTGGAGTGCTGCAGAAATGGTTGTCCTTCTGGAAGGTTCTCCCCTCTCCAGAGAAATGCTGAAGCTCTGTCAGAGTGACCATTAACTTCTTGGCCACCTCCCTAAGGCCCTTCTCCCCCGATTCCTCAGTTTGGCCGGGCAGCCCGCTCTAGGAAGAGTCTTGGTGGTTCCAAACTTCCTCCATTTACAGATGATGGAGGCCACTGTGCTCATTGAGAAATTTTTCTGTACCCTTCCCCAGATCTGTCCCTCGATACAATCCTGTCTCGGAGGTCTACAGACAAATTTCTTGGACTTCATGGCTTGGTTTGTGCTCTGACATGCACTTGTAGCACCTTGGTGTTTAGGCAGGGTTGCTAAATAAATTTAGTTTGCCAGGCAGTAGTTGCGCTGGTGAATTGTTAGTAGATCCACTGATACCTTTCTAGATCTGGACTTGCTGCATCTTCTCTCTTCTGTCGCTAGGTGGCATTATGCTGGTGACATTAGATAGACAAGGGCTTAGCAAGGTCAGGTTATGAATGGATGGGGTGTCTCGGCCAATTGGCAGGGGTTTCTTTGGTCCCTTGGCCTGCTGGGAGAGCCTATTTATTTGGGTGGAGTCAGGTGATCGGGGTTCTGTGCCACCTGGACGGCTGTCTGGGTGGACGTGTGTGCTGCCCCGGGCTGCTAGGCTGTAAGCCTGAGGCCTATACAGGGGACATCTGGCTGCTAGAATGTCTGAGGGTCTATCCAGAATCAGGACAAGCAGCGCAGGGTTGGGACTGTGGGATTGGAGTCCAACCGAGAATAACGGTTCAGCCGGACGGGGAACCAGTTGTTGTTGGAGGTAGAGGGGAAGCTGTCGCCACTAAGGGACCATCCACCTTGTTACCAGAGACTATTGTGAGTAAGCTGGAGCCAGTACCAGAGCAGTCTTCTCACCAGCCAGGGACGGTGAAGAAGTGGGGAAACTTCAGCAAGTGCCAAGCCAGGAACCCAGCTGGACAGCAGAGGTGACGCTTGAGGAACATCAGTGACTGCCAAGCCAAAGACCTAGCGGGTCAGCAGAGGTGACGCTTGAAGAGTATCTGTGAGTGCCAAGCCAGGAACCCAGCAGGGAAGTGGGAGTGATGCTTGAGGAAGATACTGAATTATGGAAGTGGAAGAGCTCAGGGGATCCAGTGGTGATTGGGTCTGAGAGTCTAATGAGAGACTGGGAGCTCAGTGAGTGAAGACCTACAGTGAGAGACAGTAGCGTGCGAAGAGAACTATTTGTGTTACCAATAGTTAAATACAAATACCGTTAGTGACTGTTACAAGATTTGTTGCCATAGGAGACAGCGGTCCTACCTATACAGAAATGGTGTCCGGCTGGAGGCCTTCTATTGTATAGCTGTCTACCTATGGAAGTGTCGGAGTCTGCCAATTGTCATTGCATCTACTTATGGGTGTCCTGGCCCTAACCCTCTCTCCCACAGTTCTTGTTCAAGAGACAATAAATCTCTTTACATTCATAAAGTGTCTGGCACCCAATACTTCAGCTTGTATTACACCCACCATGCCTTGTAACCCACTCTATCAAGAAGGATGTCCGCTTTTCCTGACTCTGGAAGTTACCATTAGGCCTCTAGAAGTCCACAGATGGACTCCAATCAAGTTGTGGAAACATCTCATGCATGATCAGTGGATACAGGATGTACCTGAACTCAATTTTGAGTGTCATGGCAAAGGCTGTGAATACTTATGTACATGTGATTTTTTCTTTTTTTTAAGAAATTTGCAAATATTTCAAACAAACTTCTTTCACGTTGTCATTATGTGGTGTTGTTTGTAGAATTTTGAAGTAAATAATGAATTTAATCCATTTTGGAATAAGGCTGTAACATAACAAAATGTGGAAAAAGTGAAGCGCTGTGAATACTTTCCGCAGGCACTGTATATGCAGCCGCAAGAAAAAGGGCTTTAATGCATATATACATCCACAGTAGCATGAGGTTGTGTGCTGAGAGTGCTGTGCTCCCAACACACCAATTGAGCTGTCATTGGCAGCTCTCGGGATCAAGAGCCAGCAAGATCATTTAACCACTTTGAGAGCCAATCACATCGGTCAGACGGTTTACAGGATGCACCAAATTCAGAACATTAAAGCTTAATAAAAGGGCTGCCAGGAAGCGGCATTAAAGGACTAATGTTGGAAGCTGAAGTTTTTATTTTTGGTGGGGGGGGATATAGCACCCAACACATTAGTTATATGTAAAGGATATTGCCATGCACAGCTACCTTACAGTGTTGTATGGATTAAAAGTATTCACTGCTACAGTGAAGAGTTGTGTTATTCACCCATCCACCTTCCAGAGAGCTTCTATTACTATTCTCCCAATAGGCACAGCCTTCTGTGAATGGAAGAGGAGCAGTTGAATGACACTCAACCACTCATTTGCAGAATGCAATGCATTATGTGAGTATAGTAATATGAGCTCTCTGAATTGTGAAGAGGGGAAGCTTTTCAAACTGGCAGGGTTGCTTGCTGTTAACTCTCATGTCATTGGAAGATAACTATTCAGGGCAATATCTGGCGACTATGAGGTGAGGACTATTACAAGAATCAGCAGTCTGTCGGGAATAGGCCCTTGTCATCATCAACATGGGGGGGGTGGATGCTTTGGGGCGGGGGGCTCTGCGCCCCCCACCCCAAAGCACCCACCCCCCCATGTTGAGGGCATGTGGCCTGGTATGATTCAGGAGGAGCGCTCGTCCCCTCCCTTTCCTGACCTGCCGGGCAGCAAGCTCAGATTAGGGTCTGGTATGGATTTTGGCGGGACCCCACGCCTTTTTTTTGTTTAAATTTTGGCATGGGGGTCCCCTCCGAATCCATACTAGACCTGAAGGGCCTGGTATGGACCTAGGGGGGAACCCCACACCGTTGTTTTCACAAATTTTTTTCCCGACAATTTTTTTTTTTTTTTACATTTAGCTTTCAGTGGGGAAGCCCGCTAACAACTGATGACTCATCGGTTGTTAAGGATGCGGCGCCCAGCTTCCCGGTCCCCTGCTTAGCAACCAGCTATATACAGTGGTAAAATAAGAACCACAAAACACATCAAAATCACATCAAAAATACACCACTTAGATTTTTGGTGCAGCTCTATTGAAGTCTATTAGCCGCAAATCGCGGGGAAAAAAGTCCCTGACCCTTTCCAAAAACGCACCGGCTGAAAAACGCAAACTGCAAAACACACTAAAAAACGCATAGGTGTGAACGTAGGGTTAGTGGTTAAGGAGGGAGTAGGTAAAACATAGTGATTAACAAATTTCATTTGTATTTAACTTAAAGAATATTTTATATAAGGATCTATAAGGTGAATTTTCTAATTTTTCTCTATGTAATATGCTGCATATGACTCATACATTCTCCATTTGTTTTTGCTTCATAGAGCAAGGATGAACAACATATATAGACTGTGAGACAATGTACGCTTGTTTCCATGGAACCGGAATCTAATGTGTACATTGTCAGCAGAGCGTTCCTCTTATCCCACCTACAGTATCTCTTCCCTGTTTGGGTTCTGATAGGCAGTTGACCCCCATAATTACTTTATCTTATAAACATTTATGTAGTAATCAGGTTTGGCTTGTAGGAGATATTCTCATGGAACTTTCTCTCTCAACAATACAATGTGGTGGTACCATGGTGGTTCTAGTTCAGTGCTTTTCAGTTGTGGTACTCCCAGAAGTACAGCTTTCCTCAATGGGAACAGCCAATGTGAATATTGGTCTGGGGAAAGAAATGTAATCATTCTACAGTCTTAAAAAAAATTCTCCAGTTGGCATGTAGAGCCAATCAACGTCTAGGACTATCCGGTAAACACAGAAAAAGAAAAAAAGAAGAGAACTTCAACGTATATACTTTTAAATAGTATATGAATCTTTTTAAGCAGTCTTTCATTGAATTAGTATGCCAGGTAAGTTCAAACAGTCTTCATAGAGTATAAGCAAGACGTCTGTTAATGTATTGGTATTTGTTAAAGATAAGAGATTAACATGATCCCTAGTTGAAAGGATACCAAAGAGTATCTTCCTCTCTGGTACTGTTCAGTCCTATCCTGCACAGTAGACCTTCTCTAATGCATTCACAGCCATACATTTCTTCCAGTGTAACTATTGAACTTTTGCATCATCTATCGTACCTAAATGTTAATTGTGCAGATTACTACCAGGCTAAAATATCAGTGGGGGGCCATATAGATGCCAATTATATGCATGAAAGGCCTCAAACAAACCACCTGTTCAAAAAACTTCATAATCATAGTACCTTCACTGTGTGGCTACCTAAAAGATTCATTCTGTGGCCCTATTAAAGAACCCTGAACCACAACAGGCATATGGGTGTTGGGTAATATAGATTAAAACTCATCTGTGGGATTTTTCCTGGCATCAAGACTATTAATTCATAAAAATATTTTTTTTATTGTTCACATATTATAATACATCAATTAAAAATAGACAAGTGTTAAAATGATAAGTTATCATAGCAACTGCTTGGGTATAGTATTCTCATACACCAACGCGTTTCGAGACACTCTCTTCTTCAAGGGAATAGAGAAGGTACAGAAGAACCCAAACAAAATATTTTCATCCGACCCAAACTTGCTCATCCATGTCTTTATGGACCTTGCTTTGTGCACTGCTTCAAATCATTTGGTGGAGGGGGGATTATGGTGGGGGGTTGTTTTTCAGGGGTTGGGTTTGGCCCCTTAGCTCCAGTGAAGGGAACTCTTAAGGCGTCAGCATACCAAGACATTTGGACAATTTCATGCTCCCAACTTTGTGGAAACAGTTTGGGGATGGCTCCTTCCTGTTCCAACATGACTGCGCACCAGTGCACAAAGCAAGGTCCATAAAGACATGGATGAGTGAGTTTGGGGTGGAGGAACCTGACGGTCTTGCACAGAGTCCTGACTTCAACCCGATAGAACACCTTTGGGGTGAATTAGAGTGGAGACAGAGAGCCAGGCCTTCTTGTCTAACATCAGTACCTGACCTCACAAATGCGCTTTTGGAAGAATGGTCAAACATTCCCATAGACACACTCCTAAACCTTGTGGGCAGCCTGCCCAGAAAAGTTGAAGCTGTTATAAGTAAAAAAGGTGGGCCAACTCAAAACTGAACCTTACGTACTGAGATGCCATTTAAGTTCATATTTTTGAATATATAATGCCATTTAAGTTCATATTTTTGAATATATAAATAAATAAATAAATATATATATATATATATATATATATATATATATATATATATATATATATATATATGATCCTGTACTTCTGTCTGCAGGGGCACATATGTGCCACCAGCAGGCCGCTTTTGCTGTGATAATTTAAAGCAGAAGCTGATTTGTGGGTCCCGGAGATTTGAGGTCCTCTGGGACCTGCCAATCATCAGTAAAACACAGAGAACTGGGATATGCCTATGTAAACAAGGGGGAAGGGGCTGATCCTGTGTCTCTGCAAAGCAGGGACTATAATTGATATCTTCCCCTAGTGAAATCAGCACACAGTGTAAACAAAGACACTGGCTAGGCACACAGTTAACTCTTTGATCGCCCTCGATGTATAACCCCTTCCCAGCCAGTGCCATTAGTACAGTGACAGTGCATATTTTTTAGCATTGATCACTGTATTAGTGTCACTGATTCCCAGAAAGTGTCAAAAGTATCAGTTAGTGTCCGATAGTCCACTGCAATATTGCAGTTCCGCTATAAGTCGCCAATCACCGTCATTACTAGTATAAAAAAAATAAAACAAAATAAAATTCCATAAATATATCCCATAGTTTGTAGACGCTATGACGTTCACGTAAACCAATCAATATATGCTTATTGGGATTTTTTTTTACCAAAAACATGTATCAGAACACATATTGGCTAACATTTTTTAAGAAATTAGATTTTTTACATTTTGTTTATTTTTTTTTTATTTTACTCCTAATAAAAGAAGAACAGAAATGAATATTCATCACAATCAATATGATTAGAGTTGCATGTTATAGGTAGCAATAATTATCATAACATTGTATAACAACATAGGTAAATACACAATGTCATAACAGTAAACTAGATCATTTAGATAATAACTTGTCATAAAGTTGTGAGATAGATAGACTGGTTTAAAGAAGTTTTGTGGGAAATGACGTCAGAAACTAGGTCAGACGGCTGATAAGTTGGCAAGTCTGAGAAGATGAAGAACTAAAGAAAGGGAGCTGCTGATTAGAACCTTATGATTAAAGGGTTATGCTTTCCCAGTCAGCAATCCAAGTAGCTCAATTCTTGTAAAAGCCCGAGGTGGTCAGTTTAGACTTGGCGAATGCGAACTTCAATTTAAAATGTGCGTTCAGTAGGCGGATAGTGTCTGTTATTGTGGGTGGGTTTGGTGATTTCTGTTGTTTTGTCGGTGCTAACCGGACAGCTATCAGAATATGAATTACTAATACTTTGGATTGTCCGGGCCATGTAGGGATTGATAATCCCAGCAGAAGATCCAATGAGGTCAGAGGGAGAGAGATGGTGCATGTGGAGGAGATGAGGGTAGACACCTCTTGATGTTAGGACAATCTCATGTAGTTGTATTATGGCTGCCCACACCCGTAGTGCTGCATATAGAGCTTAAAGCGGAGTTCCACACAAAAATGGAACTTCCGCTTTTCGGAACCCTCCCCCCCTCCGGTGTCACATTTGGCACCTTTCAGGGGGGTGCAGATACCTGTCTAAGACAGGTATTTGCACCCACTTCCGGCATAGACTCCCATGGGAGTCTACGCCACTTCCCGTCCCTCCGCGCTGTCTCCTGGGAATCACACAGCTCCCAGGAGAGAGCGGGGACCACTAGGGACGCGCAGCACGACTCGCGCATGCGCAGTAGGGAACCGGGAAGTGAAGCCGCAACGCTTCACTTCCTGATTCCCTCACCTAGGATGGCGGCAGCAGCTGCCGAGAACTGAGCGGGTTCTCGGCGTCCCCTGCCGACATCGCTGGACCCTGGGACAGGTAAGTGGCCATGTATTAAAAGTCAGCAGCTGCAGTATTTGTAGCTGCTGGCTTTTAATATTTATTTTTTTTGGCAGTGTGGGTGGACCCCCGCTTTAAGAACTGATGTTTCAATTTAACGTTGAGTAGGATGGCAGTAAGTAGAAGTCTTGTGTCTGAGTTGAGAACCATGGATTCAACTTGTTTACAAGTTTTTTGGGAATTGGCTGACCACCCCTCTCTGAGGTGGTCCAAGAGTACTGCTCTATAATATGCTTGAATGTTGGGGGCTCCCATGTCCCCATGTTGAACAGGGGTAAGGAGGGTGGATCTCCTCAATCTTGGCTGTTTATATTGCCAGATAAATTAATTGATTATTCCTTGCAGTTTCCTCAGCTGAGATAGTAGAAAGGGTAAAGGAATAGTGCGGAACACACATAATATGTGAAGGAGGAGATACATTTTTCGATTGAGTGATTCTACCTACCGCAGAGACAGGGAAATGGCTCAGTTCCTTGGAAAGGCTCAAAAGCTTCTCCACAAGGTCATTATAGTTTACTCTTAAAGCGGAAGTAAACCCTTCCATTTACCAGTTTAAAAAAACAGTTTCATTTCCGGCACATGTCGGAAATGTAACACTCCCATTGGTTGTACTCTCAACCAAACTGTCAAGCCATCCAATGGCTGGTGTCATAACTGATTACATATGCAGCATCACGGCAGTTGTAGATTAAACAAGCTGGCAGCTTCCTTAGCTGAAAATGATAGGGGGGTTTACTTACACTTTTAAAAGGTTTGGCTTGGTAAAGTTAGGTGGATTCCTAGGTAGGGAAGAGAGCAGAGAGTGGGCACCCCTGTCTCATTTCATTGGTGATTATGAAGGGGTCTGATAGTATGCCCAACATCCAGACTCGTGCGCTTATGAAGGAATAGATATTAAAGATAGCAGATAAAAATGTTCCTGAGAGTGCGAATTTGTGGAGCACCGCTTCCATATATGTCCAGCGGACCCTATCGAATGCCTTCTCTGCATCCAAAGAAAGGAAGAGAAAAGGCATTTCGAATGTGCTCCTGACTGGTGCAAGGATTTTTGACACCCTAGGCGAAGCCTCATTTTGCCCCCCCCCAATTGGCTCTGCCCCTGACTGAAACTTTTGCCGAGCCTCTCCACCTATTTCTTCAGCCGTGGTCCACAGGCCTGCAACTGCGCCTCTGGACCCGGCCTGAAGACAAATATTGGCGGCACTGGCTCGCTTTCTCATGCCAGCCATGGTCTGTGGGTATATGGACAGGCTAGGGTAGTAAATAGGCAGGCTAGGGTAGTATATAGACAGGCTAGGGTGGTATAAGCATACCTCCCAACATTTTAAGATGGGAACGAGGGACACCTACTAACATACGTATGTAGGTATAGGACACACCCCCTGCCACACCCCCTTAAAGGAGAATTATCCCAAAAAAAGGTTCATTAAATCCACAAGGACTTTTTGTTACCTCTACTATTCTTTTATATTGGCTTTTAAAATGTTCAAATGCAGCAATTTAGAAATTGGATGATCGGTTTAGCACTGGGAAAAACTTTTTGAAAGATAAAAAGTGCATTTTATATTCAACTATACAGATCAGACCAAAATGAGGGACAAATGAGGGGGAAAGAGGGACATTGCTCCAAATCAGGGACTGTCCCTCAAAATCAGGGACAGTTGGGAGGTATGGTATAAGGACAGGCTAGAAGTCCAGCAGAAGCTGTCAGTGCATGCTGGGAGTTCTGGTTCCACAACAGCTGGCAATGGCAGCAACTCACTCACTACCAATCCGAATCCTGCACACACATCGCTGCTCAGAGGGACTGTGCCCTGCACAATTCACTGCACAGCAGCAATTATGCACAGGGAGGCAGCACACAGTGAGTGACACTCCGGACGTGGACCGTCAGCACAGCACAGACAGGACACACACTGAGGCAGCACTATTCCAGCAGAGCCGCGCAGGCCTTGGCGAACTGATCCATCTGGGCTGGCCTACACCCTCCCGGCTAGGCCAGGCAGCAATGCGCCCCTAGGCAGCAGTGTACCCTAGGTGGCTGCCTAGTTCGCCTAGTGGGAGCACCGGCCCTGACTGTGCTCCACCCATTGTTTGAGGTCAATGAGATGCCGGGTACCATCTGAGGCTTGTCTACTTGGTACAAATCCCACTTGAGTTGGGTGAATTAATTTGGGAATGATCGAGGAAAGGTGCTGTGCTAGGAGTTTTGCATATAGCTTGGTGTCCGTATTTAGGAGTGATGTTGGACTGTAATTGGCAGGGCTGCCAGAGCTTTGCCTGGTTTTGGTAAGGTGACCACTAGAGCCTCTAGTGATTCTTTGGCAATATTACCTGTGGTAGCAAAGTGATTATAGGTATTACACAGATGTGTAGTGAGAAGATCAGAAAATCGTTCATATTCATTCGGGAATCCGTCTGCTCCAGGGGCTTTATGAGAGGGGAGTTGTTTTATGGCTTTGCGTATTTCCCCTGAGGAAAAGGGCATTAATATGGATTCCAATTGGGCAGGAGAGAAAGAGGGAAGGTGAATGGCTGAGAGAAAAGCTTAAATATCTTCATGTTTAGGGGCGGCTAAAGGGTCTTTATCTTTGAGATTATATAACTTAACATAGAATGCATTAAATTTGTTTGCTATGTCTACTGGTTACTTAGGCATCTACCCTGGGGATTTGTGAGAAACTGGATTTTTTTGTTAGAGAGTTGGCGCTTCATTTGATTGGCCAGGAAGCCCCTGGTTTGTTGGCTTAGGCATACAATTGAAGTTTAAGTCGCCTAATGTAGTAACCAAATTTTTGGGAAGGTGTTCACTAGCCTGAGCTTCTAATTTTATGAATAGACCCGTAGAGAAGCCTTGTGCGCATGGGAATTATGTTGGAAGTAGTTCTCAATCTCAGATTTTTTTTTCAAGTAATGGCTTGGTGAGTAGGGAGGAATTTAATCGCCAGACAGTGTGTCGTTGGTGATTGTTGGTGAAAAGATTGATAAAGACTGGCACGTGGTCAGACCATGTGATCACACCAATTCGCGTTTCTGTAACTGATTGTAGTTGGTATTTATTGGTAAGTAAAAGATTGATATGGGAGTAAGAATGTTGGGAGTGAAAATAGAAAGTGTAATCTCGTTCCTCATCATGTAGGCCCCTCCAAGAATCATATAGGTCTTCCTTTTTTAGCAGGACAGTGCGGAATTTCTAGGCTTCACTGAGTTAGAGGTGTCAAGTGTTGTGTCAATTATGTAGTTGAAGTCCCCAAACAGAATTACTGGATTGGATCTATATGGCGCTAATTTAGAAAGAAGATTTGTGTAGAACTTATTTGAGCCTTGTTAGGCGCATAAAGGTTGACTATAGTGAGACAGTGATTCTCAGTTGTTGCAAAGAGAATCAAATACCTGCCCTCTTCGTCTGTCTCGCAATGATGTAGCGTGATTGAGACAGATGCGCTTATAGAGATCATGACACCCTTTTTCTTTTTAGGTGCATTAGCGAAGAAGCAGTGCGGGTAACGCTTATGTGAGCAGGAAGGGGATGTCGTTTTAGAGAAGTGCGTCTCCTGGACACAGAGTACATTTGCTTGTTGGGTCAGAGCTACCTTCCATAGAACATTTTTACTTGAATGGGGAGTTCAGGCCTTTAACATTAAGTGATGTAAGTGTGGTGGCCATATTGATCAAACTTACCTAAAGGTGTGGACAAGATTACACTTCAAATTCTTATCAACCGAGTACAATGAGGGCACTAAACCAGTCTACAAAATATGAAAAGGTGTAAGATATGCAATATGTCATGCAATAAACAACAACAGGTATTGTCTAATCAGATTAGGTAATACAGAATAGCTCTAAACAATGTGAAAAACAACAAATAAAACACAGCGGTCTGCTCAGCACATGGTAACCTGAGGGGGTGGAAGGAGAATATATCATTGCCCACGCTGGACCCAGCTTATAATGGGACAGGTGGCATTAGTAGCATTTAGCCTCCGTCTTTATCGGGTGCCAGGTTGCGGGAAGGTAACCTTTACACCCTGGCGCACTGGTAGGAAGAGGAAGCAGCCCCCAATTAGTTAATTTTTTGTACCCGCCCTTGGGTGTGATCATGGGAATAGATTGTTGTTGGTAGGTGACCAACAATTTAGCAAGGAAACTCCATCTGTAGACCATTTTGTGCTCTTGGAGGATTGACGTGATGGGAGTGAAGATTCTGTGCATTTCCATCGTGGCTGGTGAGAGGTCAGTGAATATTAGGCTATTGGAGTATGGCGCTGGTAGGGATTTAGTGGCCTTGGCGATGGAGGATTTGTTCCTTAACATGATAAAAATGTATCCGCGCCAGGACATCCCTTGGACCGTCAGTGGGAAGATGGCCAAGCTTAACAATTCTGTGGGCCCGATCGATAGTGAGATTGCATGCGTTTAAACGAGGGAGCAATTTTGATAAGAGCTGTAGATAATGAGTGAGCTCATTTGTTTTAACCTATTCTGGAATGCCCCTGAACTTAATATTGTTTTGCCTAGAGTGATCCTCTTGGTCTGCCACTTTCACGTTAATATGCTCATGGGCTTATGAGTAGTCATGCATATTTTCTTCTAGTACATCCGCTCTTTCCTCTAAACAGTCCACTCTATCGTGCATCTGAGATATGGATAGCTGTAGTTCTCTGTGCAAATCTTTCTGCAAAGTTAGCAGCATAGATTTAAACATTGCTTTTGATACAGGGTTATCGAACACAGGCATGGCTGCTAGAGATGTAGTGTGGTCTGCATCATTAGTTCCATTTGTTAGATTAGCCCATAGCTGTTTTTTAGCTTGATGCTCTTTGCAGAGAGAGAGAGCAGGGGAAGATGTCAGTCTCTTACCTCTATCTGCTGCCTGCATATTGAAGGAGGTCTCCGGGGAGTGTCCATGTCCTCTCTGGTGAGTGCAGCAGGAGGGTCCACTTGAGGGCGGGTGGTGTGCCATGTGCTCTTAGGCTGGGTGCCTGTGGATATGTCTCGGCAATTCCCGATGCTGGCGCCATCTTGGGCCGACTGCATGGCCACGGCGCTGTAGTAGTGAGTGAGGTGACACGTGCAGGCATATTTTATGGGATTTGACGTCTGTGTTATAGTATGCATATGTGAGATCCTCCACGTGGTATTTGTTGTCTACTACTTGGAACCATTGTTTCACGGTAGGAATGTCCAATTGTTTCCAGTAAAGCGAAATAAGAGACCTAGCTGCATTTAGAAGGTGAGGCGTGACTAAATGTCTATATCGGCCTGTTGATTCACCTGTACAATAAATGAGTACAGTCCAAGGGTACATTTATTTTTTTTAAACCAACTTTTAGTATCACTTTAGGTTCATTGGAAATTCAGGTGCCGAGAAGTGTGGGGAAGGGCTTTGATTTGTTGGGGTTACTGTTTGGTTTAAATTTGTAGCATTCTTTATCCTTGCTTGTCCTGTTACAGCTCTCCAGTACTCTGCAATCATTATTACTATTATTTATATCGGGTATGATTAAGATAATACGGTGAAATTGCAAACGTTTAAACTCTAAATTTAAATGATCTAGAGTCTTTAACTACCTTAAAAAGCACAACCCACATATCAATTTCTCCAAGAAGCCCATTAATACTTTCTAAAACACTAGTTCATAAAAAGACATGGGTGGACAGAATGTATAATGCATACTCATACTCAAGAGGTACCTATGTTCTGGATACAAAGAGGCTCCCTAAAGTCCAGGATGTTGGAACAGACCTTAAAGGCTGTTATGTGATTTTAGAATTATGTATAAATAGCCAGTTCTAATGTGGTATACTTAAAAGCAGTATTAAACCCGAAAGCAATTATTTATTATACTGCAGCATACCATTTCTTAGATGTGATGACTACATTCATTTTCTTTTTTAGGCTTTCTTTCCATTATTTTCACCTGGTGATAAGTCTGTTGTTTTTCAAAATAACAAGCTCTCCAGCACAATGTATCAGTTATAGAGCTGGGACACACCATTTAACACTAGCAGGGGTGCTTATAATAATTAGCTTTTATGTAAAAGCTTTATCCTAAGAGGGAAAAAAACTGTTTGCTGTAACTGCTTATAAAGTATTAGCTGGAGTTTGACTTCAATTTGTTAGTGTATTTAAAACCTGCTAGCACATCTAACACTCCTCTCCCCAGACTCACAATGCTGCTGTCCAAAGGTGTCCCCTGTGTGCATTCTCCAGAGTGGGGACACTCCAATACAGGAAGTATTCACCAGATCACCAGGTGAAAACAGGGGAAAAGCCTAAAAACTGAGAACCGATGCAGCCACTACATCTGATGATTGATAAGCTGCAATATATTATATGTTTAGTTTTGGGTTAAATCACTTCTATGAATAATTGTGCCCCAGATAATATTAAAATACTGTGATTGAACTCCCTAGAAAAGCAAACAATAAAGTTTTTCTGCAGTAACCCAATTCTTCTTGAATGATTTTTGGACTCTTTCTCCTTATAGACCACGATGTGTAAACCCCGACGTTAACTACTATGCCAATTATGTGTTTTTTGTTTTTTTTTTAATGCCATGGCTGCCAACTCTTTACAGCTCAAGGCTTCAAAACATTTCAGCAGTTTAGGCATGACTTTGATATTGCCAGAACAATTTTTGTAATTAATTACAAATCAAACAATACTACCAGGGCTTAACCTGGATCTATGATTTCTGGATTAACTCACGGCTAATTCTGCTCATTTGATTTTAAGTGTGCTTTACTTTTCACAGTATGCTGTCTCTTGAGAATATTGGGCAACTTAAATAAGCAAAATATATATTTTCAGCATTTTTAGGATGTTTGGTTATTATGCCTGAAAATGTACTTTGTCTGAATTAATCTCATTAATGCAGTAGGCTATTTTTTATACAAAATAAATAAGATGTTGTATTTACCTGCTGAATGCAATGATATTACACAGAACAATCCCTTACCTCCATTTTGGAAATCCCCTGCCAGAGCTCTTCACTTCTCCTTTCTGTGGGTGCCCATGGGCGCAAACTGCATCCATAGACACACACAACGCAGGTCGTCTATGCCCTCTGCTTCCTCCTCATAGGATTTGACCGACAGAAGCAGGAGCCTATGACTCTCACTATTCTCAGTGTCTCCTGTGAGACCAGGGAGAGGTAGCAGCAGTGCTGCAGCCAGGACAGGACTGGGTCAGTGGCGGAATCAGATGTTTAGGGAGGGGGGGCACAACAATCACTGGGACATTTTTTACCTTAAAGTGATACTAAAGTCTTGGTTTTTTTTTCTTTAAAAATAACAAAC
Organism: Lithobates clamitans; assembly: GCA_037952925.1. NCBI lineage: Eukaryota > Metazoa > Chordata > Amphibia > Anura > Ranidae > Lithobates > Lithobates clamitans. Next base: position 734,547 of record JBBGZY010000159.1, read on the forward strand.
ATGTTATACTTACCTGCTCTATGCAGTGGTTTTGCACAGAGCAGCCCCGATCCTCTTCTTCTCGAGTCCCTCTTGGCGCTCCTGGCCCCTCCCTCCTTGCTATGGGGGCACCCGAGCCGAGCCGCAGCTCCGTGTGACCATTCAGATATGAAGCCACGGTTCGCCCTGCCCCCTTTCACTCCTGATGGGCTAACTGACTTTGATTGACAGCAACAGGAGCTAATGATGCCACTGCGGTGTCTTAGCCAATCAGGAGGAAGAGTCCTGGATGGCCGAGACTCTCTTGCAACATTGCTGGATAGAGATGAGGCTCAGGTAAGTATTAGGGAGTATTAGGGTGTGCTACATACGGAAGGTTTTTTATCTTAATGCATTAACCGCTTGAAGACTGTATACTGTATATATGCGGCAGCAAGGCGGCTCTCCTGCACAGGATCATGTAGATTTCTGCTGACACACCCCGATCATTAGGCAGAGAGCCAGAACAGCGATCTGCCTATGTAAACAAGGAAGATTGCCGTTCTATCAGTAGGTTAGGCATTGATCCTGTGTTCCTGCAAATCAGGAATATGGATCAATACCTTCCCATAGTTCATAAATACATATGGAAAACGTGCAGTGCTAAGCAAATAATGATCAATATCAAAAATAAAATTGACATATGAAAAAAAGCAATATAAATATTGACATGTGTTCCGTGTGAATTAATGTCCAAGGTGTAAATAGAAAAAAAAAGGGGAGGGCACAGACAAGTCCCAAATGTATTCCAAAAGAGGGAAGTTCAAAACATAAATGGGTGACAGTCACAGAACTCCTGAGTTACCATCCAAAATGTGACAGAGGTAACATAGATGATGAAAGGATAGACTCATACAGGTGTACACCTGATGGGCCACACAGGCTTTACAGGATGACCAGGGAATTCAGGCTCACTAAGTGGATATGGTCTTCATGCAAACACTCCAAAACGATGGATAAAGCAGGTAAACTGAATGGGCAAATAAGCCCAACCATAAAGAGAAAAGAGAGGAAGAACAGGACACATAGCGTAATTCCGTAAGGAATATTTATCGTTGTAAACATAAGAGTTGCACTTACATTTTCCAGAATAAAAACAAGCGCTTCAAAATAGACAGTAACCAGGGGATCAGCGTAACAACCCTTGGGAATTACGCTATGCACACTGCTTGACAAATTTTGGTAAGTGCATTTAACCCTCTGTGTGGGTGGCGGATATGTACACCATGGTGATCTCTTAAATGGACCTCCAGGGTTTCTTTTCTCCTATCAATATTCATGTTTTGGGGGGGGGGGGACTGCAGGGGCACCCTATGCACCTGGGGCCCCTGGGCATAGTGAAGTTATATGACTAAGCCCCAGTGGGTGGAACGGCATGCATCAGGGTGTGTGATTTGATGGAGACATGTAGGCTGAAGCTGCTCCTTATCGTTTATTCACCTGGGCTGGTCGGGAGTAACTGCAATCCTTTCCTCTTTATAGCAGTGCTAACTTACAGGACTTAGCAATGCTGTATCTTGGCCTAGGCCAACAAGGCCCAGGCCTAGGGCAGCAAAAAAGCTGCCCTGCCCTAAAAAAACAGCCTCCTCCTGGCTTCCACAAGAGTCCCCGGCAGCTTGCGCTAGTAGTGTAGGGCCAGCCTTATGGGGCGGACAGGGCCAGGGGGCAGGGTCCAGGATGCAAATCAGTCTGGTGCCCCCATAAAGCGGCCGCACTGCTGCTGTTATGATAATACCAGCCGGTGACTGGCCTGACATTCTGACAGACCGGCGGCCGCACTTAATACAACTGGCGGCCGCCAATACTAGTAAGTGTGGCACTGGCAGATCTTAGTAGCCTAATGCTCTGGCCACACTCCTCCGCGGAAACCTTCGGAGGAAGTTACGATATGTAATGTAACTTCCTCCCAGTGCTCTCTGTGTCAATAGCGCAAAGAAGAGAGGAGGGAAGCCCCCAGGTATGGCAGCAGAGGATTTTTCTTTTCTTTGCAATCTCATTAACAACTCTGAAGAGGGCATTTAGGTGGTTTCCTTCCTGCTTGATAACTTTGAAGAGATGTATCAAGTGATTACGGGATTATTTCCTTGTGGGTCATACTTTGAGTGTTAATGAATCTTACCTGTTGTCCTGAAATGGATAGGGTTAAATCTTGAGAGTTCCGGTGTTGGTGTAATGAAAAAACTGGGCTTTTGTAGTCTTCTGGATGAGAAGTAAAGTTGGAACATATACTTTTTTTGCTCATGGTTTTTGCAACCTGCTGATTTGTCTCAGGTTTTTCCCTATAGGAACATCTTTATGCCAGTTAATCCTGTTTTATTTAGCAAAATGGATTGTAATTAAACATACACAGGTTAAAGATCTTTCAGTCTGTGTGTTGACATATTTTGGGGTTATTTTTGACCTGATTGAGTCATAATTGTTTGACTATGAAACTTGTTTGTGAATGCCACATGACCACCATCAAATAGAACATTAATTGGGCAGGTCCCCAACCCCGGTGTTCCTCCTGTGAAAAATGGCACCTACAGCCAAGAGCAGTACCTGTGTGGTCAGATCAGCATTGGATGTCCAATCATCCACAAATATGGATTTAGCCCAACCCTATCTGCTGGCCCAATGTGAGGTTATTTAGGGGTATTTTAGCAGGTGAATATAAGCACTTCCACCACTGGAAGTGCCTTTGTTATCACTTAGCACTGGCATTTGTTCTGACATCAATTTGAGATGTTTCAGTGGTCATTTAGAATTCATTGACAGGTGTGCTTGACCTCCTTCTGACCTGCATTTACCTGTGCTACATGCAGAGTTTGCATTCCACTTGCATAGGTATAGAAAACCTACTTGAAGCAAGCAAAAGCCTCACAACACAGGAGCTTAGGGTCCATTCACACCAGCCGCTGTGTTGCAACATGTATGGTGTGGTGGTGAGGTCCAGCAGGACCAGTGCCGTGTTGATGCACTGATACCAGTGCAGTGCACTGCTCTTTTTTTTTTTTTTTTTGCAAACAAACTTTATTGAATTGTCACATTTGTAGAGTTCTATTGGCTGCCATGCAGTGACCCATGCTGCGCTGGAAAAAAGTACTGCGTGCAGTACTTTTTTCAGTGCACACCGCCTGCACACCACCGCCGTCATTTTTTCTTGTCTTTTGTTGGGGGTGCTGTGGGGCTGCGTGGGAATAGCCACAAAATACAGTCCCACTGCACCTGGTGTGAAAGGACCCTTAAGCAGGACGTAGATTATGCTATTTTCTTTCCTGCAACTATGGGTTGCTTTTCCCCATCAACACTGACTGTGGAGCTATCATGTTCACCAGGCTGGGGGGCATGGGGAGACATCCCTGCTGGGAGAACACAGTGATTACTGCTAGCGGCTATAGCAGGAAGGGGTGTGGCCTTGACAGGAAGGGATGGGTCATATTTAAATTGGGAGTGCACGAGGTTAGTCAGGCCTAGGGCAGCACAGAACTTAAATACACCACTGGGGCTTAGTAAATACGTGTCACAGAATTCACAGAAGTAAATGTGTGCAGATCTTCACAAATAAGTTCAAGATAATTCAAATTAAAGTAGTTTTAAAGGCTGAAGGTTTTTTTACCTTCATGCAGTCTATGCATGAAGGTAAAAAACCTTCTGTGTGCTGCTCCCCCTACAGCCCCCCTAATACTCACCTGAGCCCCATCTTGATCCAGCGATGTGCTTGAGAGACTCAGCAGTCCTGTGACTCCCTCTCCTTATTGGCTGAGACAGTAGCGGGAGCCCATTAGCTCCCACTGCGCTCAATCACAGCCAGTGAGCCAATGAGGATAGATCGGGGGGGGCAATGCCGTGAGGAGAAAAGAAGAAAGCCGGTAACCAGCTTCTGTTACAGGGACATCAGTTCCAACAATGCCTAGGAGTGCTGCTCATCAGTGCCCATCAGTACTGCTAATTAGTGCCCACTAGTGCAGCCTATCAGTACCCATCAGTGCTGCCTATCAGTGCTGCCTATCAGTGCCACCTCTCAGTGCCTTCAGTGCCGCTTATCAGAGCACATCAGTGCCACCTATCAGTGCAGCCACATCAGTGCCCATCAGTGCAGCCTATCAGTGCCGCCTCATCAACGCACATCAGTGAAGGAGAAAAATTGCTCATTTGCAAAATTCTAAACAAACTATGTAAAAGAAATTTTTGTTCTCAAAATTTTCGGTCTTTTTTTGTTTCTTTAGCAAAAAAAAAAAAAAAAAAAACCAGCAGTGATTAAATACCACCAAAATAAAGCTGTATTTGTGTGAAAACAAATGATAAAAATCTCATTTGGGTACAGTTTTGCATGACCACGCAATTGTCATTCAAAGTGTGACAGTGCTGAAAGCTAAAAATTGGTCTGGGCAGGAAGGGGGTAAAAGTGCCCAGTAAGCAAGTGGTTAATATTACTTTACTAGAAGTAGGCTAGAAATAATTGAAAAGTGATGTAAAAATGAATATATCATTTTATATTTTGACCATAGATACGCTTCAAATACATATGTTTAGTATTTTCTGAACATCAATTAACAGAATCTTTAGAATAATAGTTCTCATTTAAATAAAAAGGGATTATAAATTGCTAGTCATACTTAGCCCACTGTTTCCTCAAAAATCAGCACAGCTATTTATCATCAAAGCTTTGGACTGATGGTTGAGGTCACTGATGCTCTCTGGTTATCGTGAAAGCTTGTATTATTTAAAGGTTTATTTATAGCTTGTTTATATTTTGTACTACCGCATTGAGAATGAAGTCAACCATTTGTGGTCAAGGAAATCTTTTATTTGTAATATAATATATCTTCCTTCATTCAAATCTTTACAAAGTATTAGGTTTTGTGTTGACATGTTTTAATTTTTATAGTTGGAAATATGAGCGACAAGGGTTACTGCTTGGGAGTTAAAGACTTCTAGAGCTAGAAAGCAGAAGACTAAATGGGAGATCCAAAGCCCCAAAAAAGGAGGTTGTATGGTAGGATTGGTAGCCTGACAACAAAGGGTAGGTTCCAAATGGAGAATAGATATCATAGATTACACAGTGTCAGAAGGATAGAATTTTAGAACTGAGGCAGAGCCACAGAATCCAGGAACGGGCCCATAGTTTTGATTTGACTTTTTTTTTTTTTTTTTTTACTGTATAATGGTTTACTTTGAACTAGTTACTGTACATACATACTGATATTTAGCCCCCGCCAACTATATACTGCACAATCAACCTGCCCAAGCCTAGGCAAATAAAGCTGCTTAACTGTTGGCGCTATATAAATCTCGTATAATAATAATAATAATATAGCATGTGAAAGCAAAGTGAGAAATGGATTGAAGGGAGCACCATGGGGACAAGCATAATAAATAGCATTGAAGGCAATGAGACAGGTCAGATTGCAGTATGAGGTGCCTCTGAGAAAGCACAAGACTCATTAAAAACTGGATAATACAGTTAGACCAGTGTTTCTCAACCTTGTTTAAGTTAAGGCACCTTTTAAAATTATACACAATCTCGAGGAACCCCATTCTAAAAAAATGTTAAAAAAACGAAACTAATCGTTTTACATAATGCAGCAACATCCCCAGACATAGGAAACCCAACAAGGGGGGCCATTGGGAGGCACAATGGGCACCTGTCAACCCCAATAATACAACAATGCCGCATCCCAAAAATTTGAAATGGATAAGTGAGTTTTTGGAGGACATTGTTCCTTATGCTTGGTCTATTTGTAGACGCATTTTTGATGGTTCCCCAGTTTGGGCATCAGTATGTATATCTCTATTGAGGGTGGTTTAGCCGTCTTTTTTCCTGCTTCCATTTCCCTATGGTCCAGTTATTCTATTTTAAGGGGGCATACCGTGATGTATGTCAAGTGATTTCATAAACATATATGCTTGAAATAAAATTAAAGCATTAAAGCAATAGCAGTTCAAGGTTATTGCACCACGTGATAAATATGACCGATTGTAAAATTCCACCACTCTAAGATCTTGAAAGTGTTGGGGGTGATCGAACCCACCAGTTCCTTTACCACAGCTCATGAGAACCGCTCCCTTCAGATGTTACACTCACCAGATCCTCAAAAATAAATCGCCTTTAGATAATATCCTGATCGTATGAAGTCTCACTAGATACCAGGTCCTCCTCCAATCACAGTATCTCTCATATTAAAAGGAAACAGACGACATAGCATAATTCTGTTACAACGTTTTATTCCCTGTAAACCACCTTAAAACTGCACTTACAAAGAGTAAAAATAATGACAGCATGAACATATCAAAAGTGTCCGCTCAGCACGCATGGACTCTCTCACCGATCCCTGGTATTCTCTCTGAACACGGTGATTCCCAGGTAGAGTTTGAAGCTGCTGGCAGTCAAAGAAGCCGTATGGTCATGGTCAGACGTGTTTCGTCATTAAGTCTTCATCAACGCCCGCGGACGAAGAGGTAATGACAAAAAGCGTCTGAGCCTGACCACGCGGTTTCTTTGACTGCCAGCCGCTTCAAACTCTACCCAGGAATCACTGTGTTCAGGGGAATGCCAGGGATCGGTGGAAGAGATTGTGCTTGCTGAGCGGTCACTATTGATATGTTCTTGCTGTAATTGTTTTTACTCTTTGTAAGTGCAGTTTTAAGGGGGGTTACAGAGAATAAAACATTATAACAGGATTACGCTATATAGTCTGTTTCCTTTTAATATGAGAGATACTGTGATCGGAGGAGGACCTGGTATCTAGTGAGACTTCATGCGATTAGGACATTATCTATAGGCGATATATTTGAGGATTGAGTGATCTGATGAGTATAACATCTAAAGGGAGCGATTCTCATGAGGTGTGGTAAAGGGACTGTGGGTTCGATCACCCCCCAACACTTTCAAGATCTTAGAGTGGTGGAATTTTACCATCGGTCATATTTATCACATGGTGCAATAACCCTGAACTGTTTGGAAGCACACGGTGTGCAACACACTGGATGAGCTCTGCTAATGCTTTAATGATTTTATTTGATTTCAAAAGTATATGTTTACGATGGATATTTCTTTATAGCAGCTGCTTATGGTGCAATGAACCGATATGTCCGATATCTATTATTATCTTATTTCATGAGTGCTGGGACTGGAGATTTATTTGCCTTTTTGTTATGTCAGGTGGTTTGTTGGCCAGGAGTTATTGGAACAAGAGGATTGATTATGAGGGCCTTTCTTTACTTGTGTGTGTAGATTTACCATATTCCTACCTTTTTTGTATGGACCCTGGGTCTTTGATTCTCTGTGTGGCACCACCTAGGATGGTCTTCAGGCGACGTTATTGTAGCATTCTTATGTTAGCACCTTAGCTCCAAATGATGTCAAACTCACAAAACATGTTGAGCTTCATATGAAATGGTGGTGGAGCCCCATATTATCCTTAAATTAGTCTGCAAGTCAGCAAGACTTGTATACATTTCAGTGTAACACATTCTACATTTTGGTCCACCACCTTTAACTATATATGGTGCATAATGCTACTTTGCTTTTAATTTGATGTTTTTAACCCTCAAATGTACAACAATAAAGGTTTGTTTATTTTAATCTATCCGGTGTGGTTGTGCCCACAAAGTCCATTTACAGTGTTAGAGGATATTTATCTTTCCAAGGCAAATACACCTTTGTACACTGGTACTGACAAGTATTCCAGTGTGTCTCTTCTCCTTCAATTTCTCTCCCTCACTCAGCTAATTTGACCCCAGTGCTGATGGAGAGGGGAAAGGGAGGGACAAACAAGGATATTGTGCAGGTACCTGAAGTCCTCCTTTTTAACCGGTGATGTCATTGGTTGTTAGGACACTGGTGTCTGGAAGGTTGTAATGGTACACAATGAAAACTTGTTGCTTTGTGTAGGTAAAAGGCAGGCTTGATCCACCTGCTGGCTTCTACACATTTTTGGGCAATTTGTAGGCATTTTGCCTAGGCACCCCTGAAGTTGCTTGGGCACCCTGGTTGAAAAAGGGTGGGTTAGACACACATAAAACCGAAGAGTAGTGGAGAAGCCCGGGGTTAAAGACAGGGGGACAGAACAGGGACTAGAATGCAGAAACACAGCCAGGAAACAGGACAGAGTAGATGAAACCCAAACTAAAAACTTGGACAGGAATTGAAGGCATAAACCTCATCTTAGCAAGGCAAGCATACAAGTCTGTGATGCAGGAAGAATTCCTAAAAAACACTCAGAATATTTAGGGAAAATATAATAATATTTTGTGCCTTTATTAGAATCAAGGCACAAAAAAGATAGGACAGGACAGAAAACATAGTTATATACCTATGGCACAACACCTACAGAAATGTCACAGAATAACAGACAGAAGAGTATAGAAACTAGTATGTTATAACCTACTAGGGTAGACCTACATATCCTGATAATTTGACAATCGTTAAAGGCACTACCTGAATTACGATTTAAAAAGGCAAGGCATGGTCACTCTTAGGTTGCCCAACCTGAACTTTGGTTATCTGCCGATCTGATTGTTCTTTCAGATTTTGGTTGTGTACAACCACAAATACCATCTATTTAATCTAAAATGACATCTGTCAGCCTTTAAATTCAAAAACACAACCTATAGACCTAAAGCTGATGGGAATATGGAACTATCTGAATAACTGGAAAATATCAAACCAGGATTCTGTATTATTGTACTTGAAATTAAACTGTACAAATTGACTTGATGTTTTAGATGACATGCAAGTAGCATAGTCAGTAACTGTACTTTGATTAGGATGGCCGATATTCCATCCTACTTTACGAACGCTAAATTTAATGGCCTGGCTATTGAAACCCACATTCTGAAGAAACGTGGGCTTTCCGGGTCAGTTATCTTCACTTTGATTAATGCAGGGAAACCAACTTCCAGAACTATACATTATAGAGTCTGGAAGGCCTATATTTCCTGGTGTGAATCCAAGGGTTGGCACCCTTGGAGATGTATCATAGGCAGAATTCTACAATTAGGCGTAGAGATGAAGTTGGCCTTGAGTACTATTAAAGGCCAAGTCTCAGCCTTATCGATTTTATTTCAAAGACCGCTTGCTACGCATTCTTAGTCCGGGGTTTTATGCAAGGGGTGATGCAGATTAATCCGCCAGTTAAATCACCTTTAAGCCCCTGGGACTTGAACTTAGTTTTGTCAGTGTTACAAAAACAGCCATTTGAACCGATACAGCATATTCCCTTAGTCCTTCTGACAAGGAAACTGGTATTTTTGGTTGCTATATCCTCAGCAAGGAGGGTTTCGGAATTAGCTGCTCTTTCTTGTAAAGAGCCATATTAGATTATTCATGAGGACAGAGTGGTGTTACGCCCTCGTCTAGGCTTTTTGCCAAAAGTGGTTTCTGGTTTTCACCTGAACCAAGATATTGTCCTGCCTTCGTTTTTTCCAAAACCATGTTCCGAGGAAGAAAAGTCACTACATTGTCTTGATGTGGTGAGAGCTGGTGAGAATCTATTTAAAGACAACTGCTCAGATTCTTAAGACTAATGTCTTATTTATTCTGCCAGAGGGTCCTGAGAGAGGACAGGCAGCGTCGAAATGTACTGTCGCTAAGTGGATTCGGCAAGTTATAATTCATACTTATAATTTAAGGGGTAAGATTCCCCCTTTTCAGGTTAAGGCGCACTCTACCAGGGCGGTTAGTGCTTCTTGGGCAGTGCGTCACCAGGCCTCTATGGCTCAGATCTGTAAGGCTGCAACTTGGTCTTCAGTGCATACATTCACAAAAATTTTATCAGATGGATGTAAGGAGGTATGAGAATATCGCCTTTGGGCGCAGTATGCTGCAGGCAGCAGTATAAGTCCTCAAGTCTGGGGGTACCCTGCGGGTTGTCTCTCCCTCCCCTCAAGTAGCATTGCTATGGGACGTCCCATTAAGTAACTACTTAGGCTCTGTGTCCCATGATGTATGATAAAGAAAATAGGATTTTTATTACAGCTTACCTGTAAAATCCTTTTCTTGGAGTACATCATGGGACACACATTGGTCCCTCCCCTCTTTTGGGATTTAAAGCGGTTGTATACCTTTTTTTTTTTACTTTTACCTACAAGTAAGCCTATAATAAGGCTTACCTGTAGGTAAAAAAAAATCTCCTAAACCTGTACGGTTTAGGAGCTATTCCCCTCGCAATGAGCCGCTGACTGCAGCGGCGCATGCGCACAGGGGATTCTCGGCTGAGAGCCCGGCAGCCGCCGGACTTTTTAGAAAAAAAGTCTCCCGCGCGCATGCGAAGGCACGCCGAGTGGAAATGTCAGCTCTCTCGGCATGGACCGGGTGAGATGTCGGCACCTCCTTCTAAGGTATCTCATAATGAGCTAGTATGCGGTGCATACTAGCTCATTCTGCCTTTTCCCTTACAGGTGTAGGGAAAAAAAAAAAAGACAGCAGGTTTACTACCGCTTTAAGTATATTGCTTTGCTACAAAAACTGATGTGCTCCTGGAAGGAGGAGGGGTTATATAGGGAGTGAACTTCCTTGATTGGGTATACCAGTGTCAACAGCTGAAGGTGGCCCATAACCCATTAAGTAATTACTTAGGCTCTGTTTCCCATGATGTACTCCAAGAAAAGAATTTTACAGGTAAGCTGTAATAAAAATCCTTTTTTTTTCCCTTTTTCCCTACTCTTCAAGAAGAACAAAGACTACATATTTTATGTTGTATGAGGCATGTGGAATTTTGTAGCCATAAAGATCTCTTTCGCATACAAGGACATAATAACGCCTCTGTAGGGTGGGAGGAGGTCACATAATAGAAACCTGACCCTGGGTAGAATAGAAGGGTGCCATCATTGGAACACCATCGACAGAAGTTCTCCCTGATATATTTATTTTTATATATATTGCAATACTGCAGCAGAAAACTTGCCAGGCAGAGGAGCTGATAGGGGTGATATATGTATGTAATGGCTTGTTCTGGAATATAAGGGTGACTACAAAAGTAATGATCTCAAGTGTTAGCATTAAGGAATAATGTTGGCTGGAACCCCATCCTAGCTCCCAGACATTGTATTTATCAACTTGCAGAACAGTTTTCGACCAGCAGATATATTACAGCTTGGCTTCTGGCATATTTAACACATTACTCCTGGAATACCAATAAGCATTTAGAAGTTTTCTAAATGTAAGTGTTCTGGCTGTTTCTGTCTAGTTAGTTACAGTATCTCACAAAAGTGAGTACACCCCTCACATTTTTGTAAATATTTTATTCTATCTTTTCATGTGACAACACTGAAGAAATCACAGTTTGCTACAATGTAAAGTAATGAGTGTACAGCTTGTAGAACAGTGTATATTTGCTGTCCCCTCAAAATAACTCAACACAGCCATTAATGTCTAAACCGCTGGCAACAAAAGTGAGTAGACCCCTAAGTGAAAATGTCCAAATTGGGCCCAAAGTGTCAATATTTTGTGCGGCCACCATTATTTTTCAGCACTGCCCTAGTTCTATCCACTCCTCCATGACGGCATCACGGAGCTGGTGGATGTTAGAGACCTTGCGCTCCTCCACCTTCCGTCTGAGGATGCCCCACAGATGCTCAATAGGGTTTAGGTCTGGAGACATGCTTAGCCAGTCCATCACCTTTACCCTCAGCTTCTTTAAAAAGGCAGTGGTTGTCTTGGAGGTGTGTTTGGGGTCAATATGTTGGAATACTGTCCTGTGGCCCAGTCTCTGAAGGGAGGGGATCATGCTCTGCTTCAGTATGTCACAGTACATGTTGGCATTCATGGTTCCCTCAATAAACTGTAGCTCCCCAGTGTCGGCAGCACTCATGCAGCCCCAGACCATGACACTACCACCACCATGCTTGACTGTAGGCAAGACACACTTGTCTTTGTACTCTTCACCTGGTTGCAGCCACACACGCTTGACATCATCTAAACCAAAAGGGTTTATCTTGGTCTCATCAGACCACAAGCCATGGCTCCAGTAGTCCATGTCCTTAGTCGGCTTGTCTTCAGCAAACTGTTTGCGGGATTCTTATGCATCATCTTTAGAAGAGGCTTCCTTCTGGGATGACAGCCATGCAGACCAATTTGATGCAGTGTGCGGAGTATGGTCTGAGCACTGACAGGCTGACCCCCCCACCCCTTCAACCTCTGCAGCAAAGCTGGCAGCACTCATACATCTATTTCCCAAAGACAACCTCTGGATATGATGCTGAGCATGTGAACTCAACTTCTTTGGTTGACCATGGCAGGGCCTGTTCTGAGTGGAACCTGTCCTGTTAAACCGCTGTATGGTCTTGGCCACCGTGCTGCAGCTCAGTTTCAGGGTCTTGGCAATTCTTATTTTCAGATCCCCAGAGAGTTATTTGCCATAAGGTGCCATGTTGAACTTCCAGTGACCAGTATGAGAGAGTGAAAGCGATAACACCAAATTTAACCTGCTCCCCATTCACACATGACACCGGGAGGGAAAATGGCTAATTGGGTCTAATTTGGACATTTTCACTTAGAGGTGTACTCACTTTTGTTGCCAGCTATTTAGACATTAATGGCTGTGTGTTGAGTTATTTTGAGGGGACAGCAATGTCTCCAGACCTAAACCCTATTGAACATCTGTGGGGCATCCTCAGATGGAAGGTGGAGGAGCGCAAGGTCTCTAACATCCACCAGCTCCATGATGCTGTCATGTAGGAGTGGAAAGAACTAGGGCAGTGCTGAAAAATAATGGTGGCCGCACAAAATATTGACACTTTGGGCCCAATTTGGACATTTTTACTTAGGGGTCTACTCACTTTTGTTGCCAGCGGTTTAGACATTAATGGCTGTGTGTTGAGTTATTTTGAGGGGACAGCAAATTTACACTGTTATGCAAGCTGTACACTCACTACTTTACATTGTAGCAAAGTGTGATTTCTTCAGTGTTGTCACATGAAAAGATATAATAAAGCATTTACAAAAATGTGAAGGGTGTACTCACTTTTGTGAGATACTGTATATTTAAAAGAGAACAGGCTGGAGTAAGAATAATGAGACTGATTTGCTATGCAACACAAATCACTCTCTATTAGATCTTCTCAACGACAATGGTTGCAATGGCAGCTGGCCTGACTGCAGGGTTCATAAAAGTCTAGGGGCCAGGAGAACAATACATTTTTGCTATAATTAATTTGGCTGCGCTTTGCCCAGAACTGATAAAACCAAAAGTTTACAGAGGTTTAGGGTGCCCCACTTTACTGTCAACCACACCAACCCCATTGGCATCTTTAGAGCTGTGAGATGGCCCATCAACCCAAGAAGAAGAGCAGAAAATAAAAAGAGAAACTGGGAAAACTGAACCACAGAGCAGAGATGGTGATAGGTATCCCAGGAGCCACATATCAAGTCAAAGCCTGCTGTGTTATAGTGAATAGCAGTCTCAGCCTGGACCCTGACCAGGCCACGCCCCCAACATGTTTCACTCTGCCCACCGGAGCTTACTCATGGGGATGGATAGCAGAGCAGAGATTGAGCTGCCTAAACATTACAGTCTATTTGTACAAAATACACAATTTTTTTCTAGATTTACCAAAACTATATAATGTGAGGGTTTTCCTAAACAACCTATCAGTTTATATAGCATCAGACAGGTTGTTGAACTACACAAATAATGGTAGAGTAAGGTGACCTGAATTTCAAAATTAAATCTGGAGACACCCCACTGACCATGAGCACTTTTATTGGCTACACTAAATGATGAGTGTGGCCAAATTGTGCAAAGAGTGGGAGTGGCTTAAAGGGGTATGACTTAAAGTGGTGTTCCGGCCGAAATTATACTTTTTAAATAAAAATACCCCTATAATACACAAGCTTAATGTATTCTAGTAAGTATAGTCTGTAAACTAAGGTCTGTTTTGTTAGTTTATAGCAGTGGTTTGTTATGTTATAAACTTACAGTGGCCATCTTAAGTGTGGGCATCTGAAGCCAGACTGTATTTCTTCCTGGATCTCATCCTTGCAGATCTCGCACATGCTCAGTGCAGCACAAGCAGTGTAATAGGTTTCAGGTCAGGTTTCCATAGCAACGGCAGTTTCAGAGGAAGTTGCCACCCCACATTCTCAGTGCAGCACAAGCAGTGTAATAGGTTTCAGGTCAGGTTTCCATAGCAACGGCAGTTTCAGAGGAAGTTGCCGCCCCTTCCCAGAAGGCATTGCAAACAGGAAATGGTGCGATGGGCCGCGGCCAGGGAGGAGGAAGTGAAAAATGAACACAGCAGATATACAGTAGGTGCTGAGAAAAAAAAAATTAAAAATATCCAATTTGTTTACAGTGCACAGTTTAGTGAGGGATGCTGAAGAGTTGTAAAAGTGGGTGGAACTCCACTTTAAGTGCTTTAAGTGCTCCAAAAAAGTGTCCAGTGCTTTTAGTTGAATAATCTCTGAAATCTTCTTATTTGGGTGACAACCGGTGTTACGGTAGTGATCCTTATCCGTGCACCTAATGTGAATGCACTCACCAGATGGCCTCACCCCCCCAGGGGTACTGTGCGTTCACAATATCTGCCACTGTGTAGCAATTCCTGGAGCCCCTGGTCCGTGCTTTTAATAATTGGCAATGTTTTTATTCGTTCCCCATATATAGAAGAGAAGGGATGCCCATAGTGTAAATCCGTATTTTAAAAAGGTATTCATTGTTTAAATAAGAGACACACAAAATGGATGCTATCAGAATCCTGTTCTCGTCCGTCCGGAAGTGACACAAAGACGTTCGTAACCCAGCCCTACACGTTTCCTCATACAGACGTCAACTAGAGCATTCCAGTTGACATCTGTATGACGAAACACATAGGGCGGGGTTACGAACATCTTTGCGTCACTTCCGGTCGGACTAGAACAGGATTCTGATGGTATCCATTTTGTGGATGCGCTCCAGCGTGGGGCAGACAGCGGCACTTTGAACAGAACAGCGCAGTGCGAGGACAGGAGCCTCAAGTAGCCGAGGATTACAACTGTCATAGCTGAGCCTATAATAATGCTGCATACACAGCAGGGATGTGGACTCATTTAGGCTGCGAGTGTGCGCCCCCAGTGGTGAGACAGGGAGTTGCACTGAAACTTTGGGAAATAACTCACAATAGAGAGGATGATGGAATACTA
Source organism: Lithobates clamitans (assembly GCA_037952925.1). Taxonomy (NCBI): domain Eukaryota; kingdom Metazoa; phylum Chordata; class Amphibia; order Anura; family Ranidae; genus Lithobates; species Lithobates clamitans. The sequence goes on from JBBGZY010000159.1 coordinate 749,668, forward strand.
AAACAAGTTAAAGTAAAGAAGTGCGTATAAGTTGTGCGTAGTCTCCCACTGGTATGTATCTGACTGGGCGCACACCACAGAAGATGATAGCACAACCACTGTGTACACTCTCAGAACCAATTTATAAAAATTCATAAAATCATTAACTACTTCAATACCAGGCACTTACACCCCCTTCCTGCCCAGGCCAATTTTCAGCTTTCAGCACTGTCGCTGTTTAAATGACAATTGCACGGTCATGCTACACTGTACCCAAACAGAATTTTATCATTTTGTTCCCACAAATAGAGCTTTCTTTTGGTGGTATTTGATCACCTCTGTATTTTTTGCTAAACAAATAAAAAAAAGACCTACAATTTTGAAAAAAAAAAAAGAAAAGTTTTTCTTTTGTTTCTGTTATGAAATTTTGTAAGTAAGTTTTCTCCTTCACTGATGGGCACTGATAAGGTGGCACCGATGAGGGGGCGCTGATGGGCACTGGTAGGTGGCACTGATGGGCACTGATACGTGGCACTGATATGCAGCACTGATAGATGGCATTGATAGGCATCACTGATGGCACTGGCAGGCATTGGGGATGGGCACTGATTAGCAGCTGCCTGGGCACTGATTGGCATTTCGCTGGTGGTCTAGGGTGGTATACCTGGTGGTCTAGGGTGGTATACCTGGTGGTCCAGTGTGGTGGCAATCCCTGGTGGTCCTTGCAGCATCCTGGTGGTCCTGGGTGGGCATCGGAGGGGGGACTGCGCTGATAAACAATCAGCACAGATGCCCTGTCAGGAGAGCAGCCGATCGGCTCTCTTCTACTCGTGTCTGTCAGACGAGAGTGAAGAAAAGCTGATTAACGGCTCTTCCTGTTTACACTGTGATCAGCCGTGATTGGACACGGATGATCATGTGGTAAAGAGCCTCCGTCAGAGGGAGGCTCTTTACCGAGATCGGTGTAGCGGTGTGTCAGACTGACACACCGCACCACTGATCTCCGCGATGCGCGCTCCCACGAGCGTGAGAGTGGCTGTTCTGGGCGCCGTCATATGATGTCCACCCAGAACGAGAGACGCACCGCCCCGCCCCGCTGTCATTTGATGGTGGGTGGACGACAAGTGGTTAAAATGAGTTTCAAATGACTAAGAACATCCGTAATACATATGGGTTCTGAAGATAGTTGGGTGTAGATACATGTTTGGCGGCCAGTCTCTACCCTCGGGACGGATAATGGACTCCCATATCTGACAAGCAGCCATGTCACCGCACTATTTAAGGGGAAGACGGAAGAAACTGTTTTGTTGGCTCTATGGAAGAGGCATGTCCTCGAAACGCATTAGCCTGTTGGATGTCAAACTGTCCTGCCATGTTATATGATTAATCAGGGACTGGATTTTGCTGTTTTTCGATATGATGAGCTTTTACCGAATTTGCCATTTTGTGACTATAATACTTATCACCTCTATAAGTAATAAAGTTATATTTTAAGGGTAATGCACTCACCTAGTGCGCCCTCTCTTTTGCTTTATGGTGTCATTTATTTTTGCATTTGAGCCTGAAAAGCATTGTAACCACGATCAGTGGATGGCGGGTGCAATGCTCAGGCTCCTGCAGACTATTCCTCCAGCTGCAGGTCTATACAGATTTATGTACATTCAATTACAGGGTTGGAGAAAGTGATCAATGGACTACGAGTGCAGTGATGTCCCACACTTGTGTTCCATTCAGGGGGTGGGGCTTGGGTGTCCTATACCCACTTCAAAATTTGTTTAACCACTTCAGCCCTGGAAGGATTTACCCCCTTAATGACCAGGCTATTTTTTATGATACGGCACTGCGTCGCTTTAACTGACAATTGCGTGGTCGTTCGATGTTGTACCCAAACAAAATCGATGTCCTTTTTTTCCCACAAATAGAGCTTTCTTTTGGCGGTATTTGATCACCTCTGCGGTTTTTATTTTTTGTGCTATAAAAAAAAAAAGAGTAACAATTTTTGAAAAAATGCTATAATAAATATAAAAAAAAATGTAATAAAACAAATTTCTTTATCAGTTTAGGCCAATATGTAATTTTTAGTAAAAAAACCCACAATAAGCGTATATTGATTGGTTTGCGCAAAAGTTATAGTGTCTACGAAATATGAAGATAGATTTATGGAATTTTTATTATTATGATTATTATTTTTTTTACTAGCAATGGTGGTGATCAGCGATTTTTAGTGGGACTGCGATATTGCGGTGAACAGACCGGACACTTTTGACATTTTATGGGACCAGTGACATTTATACAGCGATCAGTGATATCAAAATGCACTGATTACTGTATAAATGACACTGGCAGGGAAGGGGTTAACACAAGGGGGCGATCAAAGGGTTAAGTATGTCCTAGTGGGGGGAGTGGACTGACTGGGAGTACAGAGAGATCGCTGTTCCTAATCACTAGGAACAGACGATCACACTGTACTCCCCTGACAGAACAGGGATCCACCTTGTTTACGTTGACAGATCCCTGTTCTGACTCTCTGTGGAGTGATCGCGTGGACATCACGGCCGCCGACCACGCGCATCGGCTCTGGCGCCGCACGTGCCTGCTGCATCTATTTCTTAACGCACCATACCGGTATGGCGATTTGCGCAATAGAGCCGCCCTGCCACAGTATAACTGCGGCGGCTGGTCGGCAAGTGATTAAAGTGATTGTAAAGTCTCATTTTTTTTCTTGTAAAAATAATAAACATGTTATACTTTCGTGCTCTGTTGCAGTGGATTTGCACAGAGCAGAGGGCTGGAAAGGAATGGGAGAGAAGCACCAAGCCGATCTTAGTGCAGCATCATTTTAATGAATGTTTAAAAAAAGATAACAGTGTGAAGTGGGGTATAAATTGCACTCACATAGTGCTCTGTAGGTGAAGGCTTGCTAGGTGCAGCGGTGGAAGAAGCCTCCGGTGGATCCTGTGTTGTTTAGCCACGAGCATCGGGTGTCAGCTGTGTCTGCAGCCTCGAGAGGACTCGGGAAGACGCCGGCTTCAACTCGGCATGGAGGTTTTCCAGAGCTGTCAACCTTGGCGCCGCCCACTGCAGTCTTTGGCCAAACAATGCGTTTCAGAGGAAAGCCTTGCCTCCGAAACGAGTTCTGTTTGGGGAAAGACTACAGTGGGCGGCGCCATGGTTGACAGCTTTGGAATCCCTCCATGCCGAGAGTTGAAGCTGGCGTCTTCCTGAGTCCACTCGAGGCTGCAGACACAGCTGACACCCGACGCTCGTGGCTAAACACAGGATCCACCGGCGGCTTCTTTCACCGCTGCACCTGGCAAGCCTTCACCTACAGAGGACTATGTGAGTGCAATTTACACCCCACTTCACACTGTTATCTTTTTTTAACCATTCAATAAAATGATGCTATACTAAGATTGGCTTGGCGCTTCTCTCCTATTCCTTTCCAGCTCTCTTCTTTTCACAGTTACCGGGTCCCCAGCCCGCACCTGAAGCAGCCTCGCCATCGCCAGAAGCCAACATTACACAAACTTTCTAAACATTACTCACTCTTTATAACTTATTTACCATTAGGCTACTCTCACACTGAGGTGCTTTGCAGGCGCTAAAGTGCTAAAAAAAAGCGCCCTAAAAGAGCCGCTCAATTCACTCCAATGTGAAAGCCCAGAGGGCTTTCACACTGGAGCGGTGCGCTTGCAGGACAAATAAAAAGCCCATTCATAGGCTTTATTATTCACCACTTTGCAGTTCTTGGGTTCTAGCGCTGAGTTTCACACTAGTCTTGTGTGTGTTTTTTACTTTGCACAGAGCAGCCCGGATCCCCCCTCTTCTCGGGTCCCTCCTCGTTGCTGCTCCTGGCCCCTCCCTTCTGTTGAGCTGCTTGTTGTGGGGGCACCCGAGTTGAGTCACAGCTCCCTGTGTCCCTTCAGACAGAGCCCTGAGCCAGCCCCATTCCCTCTCTTCCCTGATTGGCTAGCTGAGTTTGACTGTCAGGAGAGAGAGTCTCAGACACTGGACAGAGAGGGACCTCAGGTAAGTATTAGTGGGGCGGCTGCACACGGAAGGCTTTTATCTTAATGCATTAAGATAAAAAACCTTCTGCCTTCACAACCACTTTAAGCACCCCATCCATTGGGCATCTGCCTGGTTTTCTTGCCTATGTTCAAGCACAGAGGAGGTGCTACTGCAGCTGCTCCGCCTCCTTCCTCTTCCCGAGCTGTCACATTGGATAAAAAGTTAGCCTAGGAGAAAAGCCAAGAGACCCAGTTACCCACCACAGCTCTATATCCATATCATGTAGGAAGAGGAGAGCCTGACACCAGCAAAGGAATGTATCTATGACTAGTGCACAGGGATTTTTTCTTTGACCAGTTGGATGACCAGTTGGATCAGCGGGCCCCACCCCAGAAGTCATGGCATTAGAGGTTAGGTGTGGGCTCATCTTTCTATTCCTACCCCAGTCATAGTTTGTCTTCTTCTGGGGGCCTCCTCTCCCCTCCCCCCAATCTCTTCAGTTCTCTTCCCCCTCTGTTTATCACTTTCCTCTCTTGTCCCCCCTCTGCTCTCTCTCCAATGATGGGACTTGTTTTATTTCCAGTGACACAACAATGGGACTTATCCCACTGACCCCAATGGTGGGACTCATTTTTTTCAACTGACCCTAATGGTGGTATTTATAATTCTGCAATGATGGAATGTACTTTATCCCACTGACATCAATTATTGAATATATTTTAATATCACTGACACCAATGTCACCTATTTTATTCTCATTGACACCAATGATAGGACTTATTTTCTTATACTAACACCAGTGACGGGAGTTAGTTTATCCCACGGACACGAATAATGGGGTTTTTTTTATTCTCACTGACACCAATGATGTACCCCCATGCCCTCTTGACAGCACACTTCGCACACCTCATTTTTTTTCTCAAGCCATTTGAGGTGACCCTCTTAACCACTTCCTGCCCGCCATATAGCAATATGACGGCTGCAAAGTTGTTTCCTTGTCCTGACTGGACGTCATATGACATACAGCAGGATAAGCCACTAGCGTGCGCCCACGGAGGTGGAAAAGTACCCGGGGGTCCTAGTAGATGATAGGCTCAGCAATGCCAAGCTGCTGCTAACAAAGCAAATAGAATATTGGCATGCATTAAGGGGATAAACTCCAGGGATAAAGCGATAATTCTCCCACTCTACAAGAGTATGCTGTCCAGTTCTGGGCACCAGTCCTTGGGAAGGATGTACTGGGACTGGAGACAGTCTCCCTGAGGAATTCCCTGAGGAAGTCACGAGGGGTCGTGACGTAATGCGTAGGACCCACACTAGCTTATGCAACCGGAACTTCTTACTCTGACCCGGTTGTTGTTGCGGACCAGAAGTTTTGTAATAGGTAGCGGTGGAACGCCGCTTTGTGCTGTACTGTCTGCATCCCATGCCCTGTACAGCGGTTTTACTATTAAAAACGGGATTTATTTTACTACACCATTGGAGGCTGTCCTTTTTCTTTTCTTTGCATATATTCATCTGGATCCAGGGATGAGCCTGACCCAGCCTTATGATTGACATCTACTCACCTGAGGACTCATCAGTCCCCATCACCGTCCACCAGTTGGAGCAATAAGGCATTTACCTATGCCTATAGAGGTAAGGGCACTGTGAGCACATTACCACACAGACGTCACTTATTGCTGTCTTCATCACCTACTGTATTCTTTGAGAAGATTCATGAATATCCAGCCCTATGCTATTGGACTAAGTTACTGATTGACCTTATTTAGTACCTGGCGATTCACTACAACCTTTTTTGGATATTTATTAATATTTTTGATGTTTATCATTGCTCACTTCATATATTTAATGATCTTTTTGACAATTTAATATCACTTGGATTTCTATCTTCATTGTGAGCGAAATCACTTTACTGTCTCTTTTTCATTGGTTGATTTGTGTATACCACTAGATTTTGCAGCACTACACACAGCACACATTTTTTTAGTAGCGCAGAGGTTCACATATTTTGTTTTAGTTATGAGGAATGATTATGAACACTGAACTTATTCTCTCTGGAGAAGAGACGCTTGAGAAGGGGATATGATTTTAATGTACAAATACCGCACTGGTGACCCCACAATAGGAATAAAACTTTTCAGCGCAACAGAACTTAAAAAGACGTGCGGCCATTCACTAACATTAGAAGAAAAGAGGTTTAACCTTAAACTGCGTAGAGGGTTCTTTACTGTAAGAGTGGCCAGGATTTTGAATTCCCTTCCACAGGTGGTGATTTCAGTGCGGGGCATCGATAGTTTAGAAAACTATTAGATAAGCACCTGAATGACCACAACATACAGGGATATACAATGTAATACTGACATATAAGCACACACATAGGTTGGACTTGTGTCTTTTTTCAACCTCACCTACTATGTAACTATGTAATAAAAAAAAAAACAAAGAAAACATTTTTTTTTTCTGTGTTTAGCAAAAAATAAACACCCCAGTGGTGATCAAATACCACCAAAAGAAAGCTCTATTTATAGGGAAAAAATTATACCAATTTTCTTTTTTTTTTGGGTACAGTGTTGCATGACCACGCAATTGTCATTTAAAATGTGACAGGGCTGAAAGCTGAAAATTGGCCTGGGCAGGAAGGGGGGTGCCCTGTATTGAAGTTGTTAATTATCTTCAATTGCTTGAGACTGTATTAAGCCCCTGTTCACACTGGGCTGATTTGATATATCAAATCGCATGCCAAATCGGAGCCTATTGCGACGCTGACTTTGCAGCGCCACACCGATTCCTAACAGTAGTTCCTGCACTACTTTTGTCAACTTCGGGGGCAGTTTCAATAGACATCCATGCATGAACCCCCAAAGAGTTCTTTCAAATCGCCCCCGAACTCGAACTGAAATGAGGGTTTGAAATTGTGCAAGTTTAGCTGAACTCGCACAATATCTAACCCGCCCTCAGTGTGAACGGGGGCTTAAGGATATATCTTTAATGAGAGGCTCACATTAAATCTGAATAAAATGGCATTGCTCCTAGTAAACAATGTGACCAATATAAATAAAGATCACCTTCTTCCCTCTTCTGCTTGATCCATCTTGTTCCAGAATTTTTTCTAAATCTGCACAACAGAATGTGCAGTGCACCAAAACAAGCGACTTTGCGTTGTGGTGCGCTGTGTTGGGAGAAAATCTATAAATCAGTGCTCTGCACATTGCTATACACCCTTTCCATTTCAAATAAATGTTGCATAAAAAGGGATTTTTGGTTCACATATATCGCAATACATGCTTAAGCTGGCCAACTGCGTCAAAGTAATCCCTCTCTGGCCAGTTTTTTATTTTGCTTGCTATACACACAGAGCAAACCTTAGCGGCAGAGGCGGCTCCCTAATTAGGTGAAATAGGCGGTAGCCTCAGGCCTCGCAGTCACAGGGGCCTCTCACACCTGGCTAGTTGACCTAATTAGAGAGCCGCCTCTTCCAAAAAAAAAACTCTTGTGCAGCATGGTGTAATTTGTTCCAATGGGGCAAACAAAATCCTTCCTGACCCCCAAATCGGTTTATTCTGTGGTGAGCTGTCAGTGGGCACATGGCCTGTGTAGTAGCTTTGAAATCCCCACTCTTCTACTCTATACGGCACTTGCAGGATAGATCAATGACATTCTGACCGGTCATCGCCAGCACAGAACATCGAGTGCTGCAGATAGAAGACTGAGAAGAGAAAGGATTTCAAATCCCCGGACCACTACACAGGCTTCGTGGGCACTAACAGTTCATCAACCTGGGAGGTGAGTACAGCTGATGGTATAGTATGGAACTCACCTGTTGATCCAGAAAAGGCGAAAAACGCTTATGAAGCATGATATAATTTGCTCCAACAGGGAAAAAAAATGCCTTCCTGACCCCCGAAGGCAATCGGCTTACTCCGTGGATCAACCATCTGTGGTGAGCTGTCAATGGGCACATGGCCTGTGTAGTAGCTTTGAAATCCCCACTCTTCTACTCTCTATGGCACTTGCAGGATAGATCAGTGACATTCTGACTGGTCATCGCCAGCACAGAACATCGAGTGCTGCAGATAGACGGAGAAGAGCAAGGATTTCAAATCCCCGGACCACTACACAGGCTTCGTGGGCACTAACAGTTCATCACCCTGGGAGGTGAGTACAGCTGATGGTACAGTATGGAACTCACCCGTTGATCCAGAGGCAGGCGAAAAAATCTTATGAAGCGTGGTATAATTTGCTCCAACAAGGAAAAAAATTCCTTCCTGGCTCCCGAAGGCGATCGGATTAATCCCTGGATCAACCATCTGTGGTGTAAACAATGGTGGTAAAAAGTCTGTGTGTCAGGCCACCTGAGACCAGGTGACAGATGCACTCCGTAGGAGTTGGAAGTGCACCGCTAAGATAGTGGACCCTAGGACTGACTGCTGCGGATAGTACCCAGGGAGTTTCAGGAAGCAGATCTACTGGATCACTAACACAGATCCCAGTGGGTGCTAGAGCATAGATTCCCCAGGGCGTGGAGTCCACGAGGCCTGTGTAGTAGCTTTGAAACCCCCACTCTTCTACTCTCTACGGCACTTGCAGGATAGATCAATGACATTCTGACTGGTCATCGCCAGCACAGAACATCGAGTGCTGCAGATAGAAGACGGAGAAGAGCAACGATTTCAAATCCCCGGACCACTACACAGGCTCCATGGGCACTAACAGTTCATCACCCTGGGAGGTAAGTACAGCTGATGGTACAGTATGGAACTTACCTGTTGATCCAGAGGAAGGCGAAAAACCCTTATGAAGCATGGTATAATTTGCTCCAACAGGGAAAAAAATTACTTCCTGACCCTCGAAGGCGATCGGATTGCTCCCTGGATCAACCATCTGTGGTGAGCTGTCAGTGGGCACATGGCCTGTGTAGTAGCTTTGAAATCCTTCCTCTTCTACTCTCTATGGCACTTGCAGGATAGATCAGTGACATTCTGACTGGTCATCGCCAGCACAGAACATCGAGTGCTGCAGATAGAAGACAGAGAAGAGCAAGGATTTCAAATCCCCGGACCACTACACAGGCTTCGTGGGCACTAACAGTTCATCACCCTGGAAGGTGAGTACAGCTGAATGTACAGTATGGAACTCACCTGTTGATCCAGAGGAAGGCAAAAAACCCTTATGAAGCATGATATAATTTGCTCCAACAGGGAAAAAAATTCCTTCCTGACCCCCCGAAGGCGATCGGATTACTCCCTGGATCAACCATCTGTAGTGTAAACAATGGTGGTAAAAGGTCTGTGTGTCAGGTCAGCTGAGACCAGGTGACAGATGCACTTCATAGGAGTCGGAAGTGCACCGCTAAGATAGTGGACCCTAGGACTGAGTGCTGCAGATAGTACCCAGGGAGGTTCAGGGAGCGGGTCTACTGGATCACTAACACAGATCCCAGTGGGAGCTAGAGCATAGATTCCCCAGGGCGCGGAGTCTAAGAGCCAGCAGGTGTTCACCAGAGCCTCTAGTGGTGAGGATGGACTGCGCTGCAGTCTGGCTCCAGGTCGCGGCCCCTAGGGTCTCACAGCTCATGCTCACGGTAGACTACAGGAGAAGTACACGCCAAAGGTTCAGGGTCACAGGCAAGCAGGGATAGTCGAGGACACGCTAAAAGGTCAGGGTCACGAACAGACAGGAATAGTTGAGAACACGCCAAGGTCGGTAACAGAGACAAACGAAGAGCACACGGCAAGCAGGACCATGACAATGCGATGTTAAGAAATTGTCAAAAATGCGTAGAATTGTTTTTTCTGAATCTTCGCAGGACGATGTCATTGTCTAATGCAGATTTGCATGCGTGCCCACATGCTGTTGATGTATGTGAACTTGGGTAAGTATATCTCTTCTTCTGGATTCTTTGATGGTTTTGGCATTATAGCCGATGGAGAAAGTCGGTCGTCCGTTTTCATGTTCATGGGCTGTAAAAAGAAAACACAATGCGTCATATTCAATGTTTAATGATCCCTGGACTTATTGTTTAATAATTATCAGCTCTCCCAATACAGACTAGAGCAGATCTCTTCTTCCTCAGTTCCATGTAGTGAGAGAACAGATAGGACATAAATCTAGAAGCAGACTATGGGGTTGATTTACTAAAATTGAGAGTGCAAAATCTGGTGCAGTTGTGCATGGTAGCCAATCAGCTATTAACTTTAGCTTGTTCAATTAAGCTTTGACAATAAAACCTGGAAGATGATTAGTTTTTATGCAGAGCTGCACCAGATTTTGCACTCCTCCAGTTTTAGTAAATTAACCCCTATGTGTCTATGGCCATCACTTCCTCCACATGGTGATGGGCGACGTAACATCTCAAAGACCTCATAGAGATTGTATCATGTTCCATTGTACCATCTCACTTCCAATCACTCCCAACTGTGCACCATTCTGTCTGGTGCATAGAAAGTTATGTTCTTATCTTCTCCTCTCATGGAAAAGGGAACAATTGACTGGTTAGTCTGTAAGGTTTTCCTGCAGGCTGGATTACGTTTGTGTTCCCTACATTATCTGTAAGGACACAGCATTGCTCCAATCTATCAGATATATAGTAATATGGTCCCATTAGGATTTGGGTACTTACCCATTCCACATTGAAAGGGGGCGATGCTTTCCCTTCCTCTAGTTCTTCCCAGTCGATGGATTCCATGAAGATGTGGGATCGGATGTCTTCACTGATCCCCAGTCTCTCCTCCGGATATTTGCAGAGCAGCTATAAAATAATGAACAGATATCAATGAGGACTTGTATACATGAGTAATAAAAGTTACATCACTTGGCTCTGTATAGATTAGAACTCTGACTACTGTGCGTCTCCTGCTGGGCGGTTATTTTCAACCCAATAGAGCATCTTAACATGTGAAGACACACACATATAGGCTAGTGCAGGTGCTGGATGCAAAAATAAATGTGTTTCTGATTGGATAGAATTATGAAATGTGCATATCAGTGATTTACCCCATGTGGCATCTTCTGCCCCCTCAGTCCCATGATAAAGTGTTTCCATGATTGTATAACGGAATCTTTACTGGGGGACAAAGAAGCCAAACTACCCAACAGTCAATGACCAGACTTGTCAGCAAACCTACACTATACTCCTAGAGCAGTAGCAGTAGTAGCCGGAATCTGTTTCTGTTGCTATTTAGAGTTAAAAAAGATCTTCTCCTACTTACTCCTTCTATGAAGTCCGCCAGGTCCGGGTCCATGTCAGGGGGGTAATAGGGATGGCTGAAGTTCACCTCCCTCCTGTATTCATCAAAGGTCGTTCTCCTAAATGGCATATGGTTTGTGGCCAAGATGTAGGTAATGACTCCTAGTGAAAACCAGTCAGGTTCAAACTGGTAAAAGTCATTGTTGACAACCTGCCAAACCAAAGAAAGAACATCAATAAGTACATTGGACAGTACAGAAAACCAGAATATATCAAAGAAGCCCACAAAGCTGAGTTAATTTTTAAAGGGGGCGAATAGGCTGACCCCATTATCTTATAGGAAGCACAAGCCCCCTTCCCCCCAACTTAGTCTTTTATATATAATATCTTTTATAATGTATATTCATCAAACACCTATTCTAAGGGAAGTATTTATAAAGTTGTTGTGTGTCCTTTAAATGGCCATACTGCTGCTTTACAAATATAAATCTTTATAAAGCAGAGTGGAGTGTGTTACAAAGGTATATGGCACTCTGCTGGCTTCTCAGGACTTTGAACAATAATAAAAGGAATGGGTGTAAAGAAATATCAGAGTGGTATTTGATGAATTCTGATATACTGAATAGATAAGTTATGAGTATGGAGAAATATACAAACCTCTGGAGCCATGAATCCTCTGGTTCCAGCCACACCGGTGGTCCTTTTATCGTCCCACAGACCGCCCACTGCCAGTCCGTAATCGGCAACGCGGACATGTCCTTCTTCATCCATTAGAATATTATCAGGCTTGAGGTCCCTGCAAAGAGAAAGACTGTAAGTGTCATTTTCTGGCACGGGTCATCTAAAACAGATTTGGAGGATCCCTTTACCGCCAACTGATATTTCAATTATAGGTGGCTGCTAGTGGCAGAAGTTTTCCATTAGCTTCTTATATCAGTTGGTTGGAAAAGTGGGAAGACATTAGGTACCCATGTATATATGTGCCTCTCCTCAACCTCACCTCTGCACACATTTAACACAGGTATATGGTTTACAATTGAATAGAATTAGTTACCTATGGAGGATGCCATTACTGTGAAGGAACTCCAGTCCACAAGCTATTTCCGCCACAATGAATCTGTAAAAGAGAAAAACAAAGTTAGATTGAAATAAAATTACATTTAAAAGAAATTCAATTCAGATAGAAGCAGAACCCATGGGCAAAGGGAGGCAAGGGCAGGAAGGGGCTGGTCCAGAGTGATTAACAGTGCCACCTGAGACAGGTGCAATTCCTGGTGCAGTTTTTACCAAGATCCCAAAAAAGCCTACTGGGCGATCCCGCCTATAGGATCCAATCTGCCCCATTTTAAAGAATAGGCACCTCCAACACTGCCCCTATGCTTGTGTCTCAATGAACATGTACAATGCGACTTATTACTAGGCAACTATGTTCTGTCTCCATCTCCTTTCACATTTGCAATCATTGCCCGCTATAGGAAAAGCTGTGTGTGAGAGCAGTGGTCAGGCTTTCCAGGGTGCTGCCAGCATGAGGTATTTAAACCATTGCTGCAGCACTGAGAATGTAAAAATAAAATAGAAAGAAGAGCATATATATATATATTACTCTATATACAACCTGACTGCATTACAGTAATAAATACAAAGGATTTAATTGGACTTAAATATCTTATAAGGCTTGCTTTCTTTTCTATTTTAAACTTAGTAATGAAACGTACTGGATGTCCTCACTGTCGCCTGGGGCAAAGTTCCAGATGAAGTCACTTAAATTTCCTCCGCAGACATATTCCATCACAAAACAGGCGGTGAAGGGTGTTTGGAAGGCGGCATATAGCTGAATTAGAAAGGGGCACCCTTCCGACTTCTCCATGGCGTAGCGTTCTATATCGAGGTCGTAGGTATTTCTAGTCTTAATGACTGACTTGATGGCCACCTTCTGCTGGCTCTTTTGGTGGGTAGCCAGAACAACCTGAATGAGAGAGAAGATAACAATTAGTGGGGTCCTTGGTGTTGAAAGGGTGTTTTGTGGGTGGGGCTAGTAATTTAAGAAATGGGAGTAAATGAGCACTTACCCTTCCAAAGGCTCCTTCTCCGAGCACATGGTGCAATGTGAAGCTTGACAGAGTTATTGTCATGTCTTCGATTGGTGCGATGGAGTCATATCCGGTGGTTTCAGTCTCTGAGTTGAAACATCCTGAAGGTCCTGGAAAGACACTCACCATGCTTAGGGCAGTGTCATGTCTTCCAGCCTCAGCCGAGGCAGGATGGGAAGGGCTGCAAGGCCCTGAAATGACACACTCTGTGCCCAGGTTGTTGGGAGTTCCATCTTCATCTGGACATGCAGTGCTGCAATGTGCTGAATGTTGCGAATGGACCTCCTTGATGCTGGAGGTGCTGATGTGGGTCCCAACCTTAGCCAAGGTGGGACTGGCAGGGCTATGACACCCTGAGGGTTCTGGAGATGACTGGTAGTGGTCCTCATCTCCAGACATGGAATTGGTGGCTGCAGTCACCTCAGCCGAGGTGAGGCAGGAAGGGCTACCAGACCCTGAAACGACACTGATGTTCATATTGGTGTCATTGGTTCCAGTCTCAACTGGATGTGCAGGGCTTGAATGCCCTGAAGGTATTGCAGAAACCTCCATCAGGTTGGAGGTGCTGATGTTATTAGTCCCAGCCTTAGCCAAGGTGGGACTGGCAGGGCTATGACACCCTGAGGGTTCTAGAGATGACTGGTAGTGGTCCTCATCTCCAGACATAGAATTGGTGGCTGCAGTCACCTCAGCCGAGGTGAGGCAGGAAGGGCTACCAGACCCTGAAATGACACTGATGTTCATATTGGTGTCATTGGTTCCAGTCTCAGCTGGATGTGCAGGGCTTGAATACCCTGAAGATATTGCAGAAACCTCCATCAGGTTGGAGGTGCTGATGTTATTAGTCCCAGCCTTAGCCAAGGTGGGACTGGCAGGGCTATGACACCCTGATGATTTTGGAGATGACTGATGGTAAAAGTCATCATCATTATTTTCGCGCAGGTAATGCGTGAAGCAATTTCCCATTGTGGAAAATCTCAGAAACTCAAGCAAAACAAGGAGCAGAAAAAAGCGATGCTTCCTCTACAACTCTCACAGCTTGAGTGAGCTCCACACACTGAGCAGCCGTTATTCACAGCCTCTGAGCTCTGTCATAGAGTCACTGTTCCAGTGTCCAATGAGATTTGAGGCTTGAAGTCACATGATCAAAGTGACAGTTATTTTTTTTTCAAAAACATCTGAAGTCACATGGCTAAACATGTGACTAGTTTCAAAAACATTGGAAGTCACACAACAAAAAAAACTAGAAAAGCTACAATTTCTGGGGAAAATGTGAAGTGTTCTTGCCTCTACAACTCGAGTGTGGCTTGAGTAACTGTTGTGTGGTTGGAGTGGCTGGAGTAACTGTGAAAATTGTTAAAAAGCTTAATATTTTAAAAAGTATAAATAGTAGTAAAACAGTTGAAGTCCCATCATTAGCTGAAAGAGCTGAACATTTTTTTCAAAATTGATTTTTTTTTTTCAAAAATGATTTTTTTTTTTTTAAAAATGATTTTTTTATTCAAAAATGATTTTTTTTCCAAAAATTATTTATTTTTTTTTCAAAAATGATTTGTTTTTTTTTCAAAAATGATTTTTTTTTCAAAAATGATTTCTTGTTTTTTTTTCAAAAATGATTTATTTTTCAAAAATGATTTTTTTTTAAGTGTTAAAAAGCTTAATATTTTAAAAAGTATAAATAGTAGATTTTTTTTTCCAAAAATGATTTCTTTTTTTTTTCAAAAATGTTTTTTTTTTTTCAAAAATGATTTTTTTTTTCAAAAATGATTTTTTTTCCAAAAATTATTTATTTATTTTTTTCAAAAATGATTTTTTTTTCAAAAAAAAAATTTTTTCAAAAAATTTATTTTTTTCAAGTGTTAAAAAGCTTAATATTTTAAAAAGTATAAATAGTAGTAAAACAGTTGAAGTCCCATCATTAGCGGAAAGAGCTGAACAATTTTTTCAAAAATGATTTTTTTTTCAAAAATTATTTTATTTTTTAAAAAATTATTTATTTATTTTTTTTTTTTCAAAAAATATATATTTTTTTTTTTCAAAAATTATTTAAAAAAAAAAATATATATATATATATATTTTTTCATGGGGTGGTCATAATGTTTTGGCTGATCATGGGGTGGTCATAATATTTTGGCAGCTTTTGTCACCTCCCACTCTAGTTTTGAACATTTCGCCATTCATTCCTATGGGACCAATTTCGCCGCAAAAACGGCGAAACTTTCCACAAAGTAATAGCACACCAATCAGGAACAATCCGCACGTTTCGGTATATTACTGTCTATATAGTGTAAAAGCTGTGGGAGGAGTTAGGGTGGTAAATTTGGCAATAATAATATACCGTATATACTCGTGTAAAAAGTCAAATTTTTTGGGGCTGAAAGTGCCCCCCTCGACTTATACACGAGTCACCGCCGTCTGCTTACATGATCAGCGTGTCATGCAGGCAGATGGCCCCCAGTGTGTGCTACATAGCATTTGGCAGCGGCTCACACTGTTCAAAAGCCACGCCTCCTCGTCTGTAATAGGCAGTCAGTGTACAGCCTATCACGGACATTCTCTCATCCTTGTCCGTGGTATGAGGATGAGAGAATGTCCATGATAGGCTGACCGTTGACTGCTGGGAAATGGAGTTTTCTGCCTATCATGGACGAGGAGGAGGCGCGGCTTTTGAACAGTGAATGGCCGCCGAATATTACATGCTGATCGGTGCAGAGCGCCGCATGGAGGCATGCACAGGACACAGGTAGGATGCACATACACACACACGCACACAGGTACATATACACATGACACATATACACAGGACACATGACACATGCACAGGACACAGGGAGGTGTACAGCTGCAGATGGGCATTGTTGACCCTCTTTTTCCACTTACAGTAGCTGCTGCATTTCTCACCCTCGTCTTATATTCGGGTCAATACGTTTTTTCCATTTTTTTTGTGGTAAATTAGGGCCTCCACTTATATTCGGAACGACTTATATTCGAGTATATACGGTATATATGAGATAACAGTAAGTAGTCTTGCTATGCAAGAACACTTAAAAAAACAAAAAACCTTAAGACCTTATGATTTGAGCCTTGAAACCTTGCAATAACATCACAAAAATGTCAGTTTTTTTAGCCCCTCCATGACGGGGAGATTTTTTTTTTAATATTCAGCGCTGTGCTACTTTAAAAAATGTTTAAAGTCATATGACTAAAATAACATTTTTTTTTTTTTGTTTGTTTTGTTTTTTAGAGTTGACTTTTTTTTTAATTTGAAAAAAATAAATAAAATAAGAACCTTTTGTGATTTGAGCCTTGTAACATTATGTAATCTTTCTGTAATCACGGCACAGGCTGGAAGAGTTGGCTCTGTTGACTTGCACAGAACTTTCCTCTTAACACTGAATATTCTTACAGGAGGGGAAAACACAGGACTGACCAATCAGCAGGCTGGAGGTGTGCCCTCCCCTGGCTGTGTCCTGTAACTGCCATGGACAATCGGGGAGCTGATTGTGCCATCTATGGTGGTGTCTGGATCAGAAAACTGGCTGAACCGAATTCCCCATCTTTTCAGATATTTCTGACACATATATTTCAATGGGCTCTTTATTTCTTTGGAGTTCTGCTTTATATATTTGGTGCTGGTGGGGGAGGGGCAGTATGGTGTCTGGGGGAACTGCTTGTCTTGCTGGTTACATGGAATTACTTCAACCTCTTCCCTCAATAAAGCTCTGTTCTGCTCCATAATTAATCTGATGTCAGTTCAGTACTTAATGGGCTTGTCACCTAATTTGTGTTGATGGCACAATTTTGTGTTGCCCATAGCAACCACTGAGACTCCAGCTGTCTATTTTATAGCCAGGATTGAAAAGACATAAGGAAGCTGATTGGTTTCCATAGTCATCAGGGCTGTTGTATCATTATCAGACATTTCATATTATTAGACCCTATGGAGATGATTTACTAAAAGCAAATCCACTTTGCACTACAAGTGTACTTGGAAGTGCAGTCGCTGTAGATCTGAGGGGAAGATCTGAAATGAGGGGAAGCTCTGCTGATTTTATCATCCAATCACGTGCAAGCAAAAATGCTGTTTTTTATTTTCCTTGCATGTCCCCCTCGGATCTACAGTGACTGCAGTTCCACTTGCATTTGCAGTGCACTTGTAGTGCAAAGTGGATTTGCTTTTAGTAAATAAACCCCTATGTTCCCTTCCAAGTTTACCAACATGTCGCCAATAGCAACCAATCACAGGGTCATTTTGCTAAAATAAAATGTGAAAAAAATGGTGGTGTTTGGAGAGCTTTGAATTATTCGACTTTATAGGCTTGTTACATGAAGCGTGTTATTGGTAAAGGGAAAAGATTGGTAAAAATTGCTTGTTGCCCATAGTAACCATAGCCCTATAGATGAAATATCTGCTAAAGAGGTAAACAACCTGTTTGCCATAGCGACCAGTTTGTTTACAATCCTGAGCTGTAATATAGACAGCGGGGGCTCTTTTTGTACAGCTCAGGTTTGTAAACAAGGAAACAAAATGGTTGCTATGGCAACAAGGTTGTTTACCTTTTTGGCAGATATCTCATGTATAGTTCCCTATGTTCTCTAGAACAAGTATACATACATGTTGCCAATAGCAACCAATCAGAGGTTCAGTTTTTTTCATGTGGAATGTGAAGAAATGACAGTGTTTGTTTTCTATGAGGGTAGTGGGGGCATCTTGTAACGTCCTGTGTAATTCATATGTGTTCGGGTTTAAAGGGATGAGGTGGCAACCCTAACCGGATCAATGTGTATATATTGTCGGGATCTGAGGGGTTAACAGGCAGCTGGGAGACAGTTCAGTAAAAAACAGCTTTATTCAGCAAAAACAGACAAAATAATGACAAACTTTGTCTTCATGGGCAGCTCAACACAACACAAGGTGCTCTGCTCATTAGTATAACAATCTATAACCCCAGCCTCTCTGACCAGCTGCCTAATAAGCAGGCCTGAAAGTGAAGTACTTGCCCTCTTCCATTAACCCTCTCTTAACCTAACCCAGGCAGACTCTTTACAATATATGTGATTCGGCTCTTCCGAGTAGTGGGCCTGAATGCGCGTTGCTAGCGGCTTGCTCCCGCTGTGACTCAATGTTCGCCGGCACCCGCCGATCATTCGGTACAGAGACAGACTGGTGATCTGTCTATGTAAACAAGGCAGATCACCGTTCTGTCAAAGTACGCAAAGTGGGTACTAGGGGGATTTTGGGACTTTAACTGCTTCAAATCCGCGCTATAGCGAATGACGGCTACAGCGTGGATCTGCTTATGACTATTGACGTCCTCCCCTTTCCAGGCTCGGGTGACTCGGGTGATCACAGATCCGAGTAAGGGGCTGCTCCCGGCCCCTTATCACATGCTCAGCTGTCAGCCAATGACAGCTGATCACGTGATGTAAACAGAGGATCGGTAATAGTTTTTTTTTCTCTTCTCATGCTGAGAGCGCGAGGCGAAAAAAAGCCGATCACCGGCTTCTGTTTGAAGGGACATCGGTCCCAAAGAGGAAGAGCCTCTGTGCCCACCAGTACCGCCTGCCAGTGCCAGCAGTCAGTGCCCACAGTAAGTGCCAGCAATCGGTGCCACCTATTAGTGCCCACAAATGCCACCTATCAATGCCCACCAATGGTACCAATCAGTGCCACCTAGCAGTGCTGCCTATCAGTGTCACCTGCCAGTGCCCATCACTGCCAGCTATCAGTGCCACCCATCAGTGCCCACCAATGCCGCCTATTAGTGCCAACCAGTGCCACCTATTAGTGCCCATCAGGGCAGCCTCATCAGCGTACATCAATGAAGGAGAAAAAAATACCTGTTTGCAGAATTTCTAACTAAATATAATTTGTATTGTTTTTTTAAAAATTCTGTCTTTTTTCATTTTTTTTTAACAAACAATAAAAAACGCAGAGGTGACCAAATACCACCAAAAGAAAGCTCTATTTGTGGGAAAAATTAGAAACATTTCATATGGGTACAGTGTTGTATGACCGCTCAGTTGTCAGAGTTGACAGCGCTAAAAGCTGAAAATTGGTCTGGGCAGGAGGGGGGTTTAGGTGCCCAGTAAGCAAGTGGTTAAATGAGGCCCATGACATTCTATAGCCATACGTCTCCATCCCTGAATCTGAAATTTAGGGAAAAGGTTTGGGACTTTAAATGAAGCACGTGACACATAGATGGTAAAGTGGTCAAATGCAAGATAGCACATTTATTCTTTCATATACATACAGATATCATGATGGTTTCTTATCATTATAATTCATATATATACACAGATGTCATGTATAACACATTGCAGTATAAAGTATAATTGTTGAGGGCTGGCTTGTAATCCATATCATAAAATAATATTAAAATCATTAATGATTGCAAAAAGTTCCTACTAATCTAAGCTGTAAATGTATGATTATAATGCATCTAAAAAAGCTTGACACGTGCGTTTTGTGGAATTCACTCCACTACTTCAGGAGCGGATGCAAGGTGTATACAAGTCCCCTTCAGATTCAGCATGCAGTGTTACAAATTGAGGGCTGCCAGGGATGTGTCTGTCCCGGGAGCTGTGGCATTGGCCCATGGAAAACCAAGGTACATACGTGCAAACCTCTGGTGATCCCACATGTTAGCAACATAATCCAGGTGTGGTGTGCAATGTCCTAAGAGAAAAGAGACCGTACACAGAAACACAAGCTAGGCACACAGTTAACCGTTTGATCACCTATGGTGTTAACCCATTTCCAGACATTAGTACAGTGACAGTGCATATTTTTAGCACTGATCACTGTATTAGTGTCACTGGTCCCCAAAAAGTGTCCGTCAGTTTTAGAATGTCCACCGCAATATCGCAGTCCCGCTATAAGTCACTGATCGACGCCATTACTAGTAAAAACATTAATAAAAATGTTCTATAGTTTGTAGACGCTATAACTTTTGCGCAAACCAATCAATATACCCTTATTGGGATTTTTTTAACCAAAAATATATTGCAGAATACATATTGGCCTAAATTGTATAACAAAAATAGATTTTTTTTTTAAATGTATTGCATATGTTTTAGAGGAAAGTAAAAAATGTTTGTTTCTTTTTGAAAGTTGTCAGTCTTTTTTGTTTATGGCACAAAAAAAAAGGTAATGAAATACCACCAAAAGAAAGCTCTATTTGTGGGGAAAAGGGACATAAATTTTATTTGGGTACATCCTTGTATGACCACGCAATTGTCAGTTAAAATAACGCAGTGCCGTATCGCAAAAAGCCTAAACTTTGCCCCATCCGTCAGATTCCTTTCACTTCCTGTCCTGTAGACACAATAAGAATCTCCCCTTGGCAGTTGTCATCAGAGAAGGTGTCCCCATTGGAAGGTTTCTCCTTGGTTCTTGTTCTGGTGTCAATGAATAATTTTAGATTTCCATTTCAGTCGAGGTGACATAGGTCACCAGGACAAATAGTGAGGGTGAATCTACCCAGCAGGTTCACAGATAGCAAATAAAAACCTGAAACAAAACCTTAAAGTGGTGTTCTGGCCGAAATTATACTTTTTAAATAAAAATACCCCTATAATACACAAGCCTAATGTATTCTAGTAAAGTTAGTTTGTAAACTAAGGTCTGTTTTGTTAGTTTATAGCAGTAGTTTGTTATTTTATAAACTTACAGCAGGCCGTGGCCATCTTAAGTGTGGGCATCTGAAGCCAGACTGTATTTCTTCCTGGATCTCTTGCAGATCTCGCACATGCTCAGTGCAGCAAAAGCAGTGTAATAGGTTTCAGGTCAGGTTTCCATAGCAACGGCAGTTTCAGAGGAAGTTGCCACCCCTTCCCAGAAGGCATTGCAAACAGGAAATGATGCGATGGGCCGCAGCCAGGGAGGAGGAAGTGAAAAATGAATACAGCAGATATACAGTAGGTGTTGAGAAAAAAATAAAAAAATATCCAATTTGTTTACAGTGCGCAGTTTAGTGAGGGATGCTGAAGAGTTGTAAAAGTGGGTGGAACTCCACTTTAATAACACCTAAGCCTACTTTGCTCTGGGTCAAGAGTGCCTAACATGCAAAGTAGTAGTAGAGTGTGGGGGCTAAAATGAAGTCCCAGAGTGCCTCCCAATCAAAAACTTCTCCCTCCTCCTGCTCCGGGTCAAGTGTTGGTAAGGCAGATTACCCTGCAGCTGCCAGGGTCAGGGACACAATTATTAAAGCTGGAATGATATCAGAAACACTATTAGGGACACTTTTTTCTCAGAGACTGTCCCCTAAAGCCGGGGACATATGGCCACCCTATGGTAGAGCAAAAGAAGGTTATACAATCAGATGTATGGTCACGCAATACATGTAACATACATTTTCAGCCTTACATGGAGATCAAAAAGAGTAAACAAAAAAGTTACTGTAAATTGAAAAGTTGTATTTATTCTAAAATATATTTTTTAAATGATTAAGCACTGTTCATATTTAACACGCTCATGAAAAATACTGCATCTTTGGAAGCATATATACTTCCAGACATTCAGGGATTTCAGTTTGTGGCTCCTGTACACTCTTTGTTAAGGTTTTGCAGGTCACAAGCAAAATCTGCTTTTTGGTGTCAGCATGCAGTGCAGGCAGACTCTTGATCCAAATTAACGTGCTTCTTTTTATTCCCAGATCCATTTGTAAAGGTGTACCTTCTGCAAGACGGCAGAAAGATCAGCAAGAAAAAGACCGCAGTGAAGCGGGATGACAGAAATCCGGTCTTTAACGAAGCCATGATTTTCTCTGTACCAGCCATAGTACTGCAGGTGAGTCATCACCATCATAAGTAAAAGGCTGTACTCCTCTAAACAGGATCCTCAGAATAGCAGCTCCCAGGGAGCCTGAGATTGAAAATGTGGCTGTGAATACATTGTGCTATTTTTCAAAAGAGCATTTGTATTCCTGGCTTATTGTAGCTTTAGCTCATGCTCAACCTCCATGACATACCTAGATAAATGCATTAAATTACATTTAAACGAAGAACAGGATAATACAGTTAACTATTTAATGCATATCCACTACCTGACCCTGATTTCTATTTTAGGGATAGCTTTCTTAGAGTTTTTCTGCTACCACCATTGCCACGTAGGGGTTGATTCACCAAAGACAAAAACGCTGTTAACTTTGCAAGGGAATTTTCCCCAATGCTCAGTGAATGTGGTGAAATTTCACCTGGCAAAGAATACCCAGTCACGTGCATAATTGGATGATTGAAGTCAGCAGAGCTTCACTTTGCTCATTAAGCTTTGGGGATAATACCCTTGCAAAGTGAAACTTCCCTTTCAAAATTAACAGCCCGTTTGCCTTTGCTTTAAAGATTTAAAGGGATACATTTGTCCTCTTTTTATTTTCAATATTTAGTTACTATATTGTTAATGTTAAAAGACAAAAAACACAAGCATATCCTTTAATTTGAGATTCCGCCTGTCTACACAGCTAGAGCTCATTGAGGTTACTAAGCAAATACTAACTTTCTGATGTGCAGTACTTACATAGACACAACCCTCGACACCCATATAGCATGCTTGGGCTTGAAAATGACAGATCCCTCAAGGACCTATCACTGCACAAAAAGCATGATCTGGCATTATTTGCCTACTACCTCTTAGCCTGTGAAGGTGCCCATAGACAGTAGATGGCAGAAAACCAGTAAAAGAAAACTACAATATGTCAGAGTTTGCCTATCATCTCAATGTCTGTTAACAATAAACAACTGCCAAGGTTATCAGCACTTCCCACTGAGGGAATTAGGCTTAGCCCATTGTAAATCTGTAAAATATTTTAATTTTGCCATGCTTTGAACCTCAGGGTAATTGAAGCCATTAGGACTACATGGCGTGGAATAAAATGTTTTATTCGGGGTTAATCACTGGTCTGGCTATCCCCTACTCTTGCTACCTTCAGGTCATCCCCGAAAACTCATCTCTTCAGGGAAGCCTATCATGTCTCCATCTAATCTCCTACAGCTTCCATCAGCTCATTCCCCACAGTTACAAACTTTTGTACCACCTGCCCAACCCTATTAGATTGTAAGCTCTTCTGAGCTGGGCCCTTTTAATACTCTTGTATTTTATTGTATTGTAACTGTATTGTCTCCTTTTATATTGTATAGTGCTGTGTAAACTGTTGGCGCTATATAAATCCTGCTTGATGCTGACAGATATCCTACTTGACTAGCAAAAGACCCCTGCTCCAACTCACAGTTTCAAAATTTACACATAATTCATAAAATCATACATGATAAATTTACATTACTATTGACTAAATATTTGAATGTGGAAGAAAATACTGAACTGACCAATGTCTAGGCTATCGTATACAGGAAGCAAAATAGAATTCTTCCACCTCCTGGCTGACTTGTCGATCTGAGGGACATCATGTTTAGTATCTCTGGAATTGAAATTTTATGCTGTAAAAAATATGTGGTTTACCAGATCATAACAATGGGTATACTTGAAATATTATTACGTTTAAAAAACTGTATCTAAGGGTCTGACAGCTTAATGATCGTAAAGGCAGTGACATTTTTACTGACAGTCTACTAACTGGAATGGTACCAGCTGATTGGAGAAAAGCCAATGTAGCACCAAAATTTAAAAAGGGCCCAAAATACATCCCTGGGAATTAAAGACCAGTTAGCCTAACATCAATAGTATGCAAGCTCTTGGAGGAGATGATAAGGGACTATATACAAGATTTTAGTAATGAGAATGGTATTATTAGCAGTAATCAGCACGGATTAATGAAGAATTGTTCTTGCCAAACCAATCTATTAACCTTCTATGAGGACGTGAGTTTCCATTTAGAAAAAGGAAGGCCCGTAGACTTGGTGTATCTGGATTTTGCAAAAGCATTTGACACAGTTCCCCATAAACGTTTACTGTACAAAATAAGGTCCATTGGCATGGACCATAGGGTGAGTACATGGATTGAAAACTGGCTGCAAGGGCAAGTTTAGAGGGTGGTGATAAATGGGGAGTACTCGGAATGGTCAGGGGTGGGTAGTGGGGTCCCCCAGGGTTCTGTGCTGTTCATAAACGACCTGGAGGATGGGGTAAACAGTTCAATCTTTGTATTTGCGAACTATACTAAGCTAAGCAGGGCAATAACTTCTCTGCAGGATGTGGAAACCTTGCAAAAAGATCTGAACAAATTAATGGGGTGGGCAACTACATAGCAAATGAGGTTTAATGTAGAAAAATGTAAAATCATGCATTTGGGTGGAAAAAATATGAATGCAATCTATACACTGGGGGAGAACCTCTGGGGAAATCTAGGATGGAAAAGGACCTGGGGGTCCTAGTAGATGATAGGCTCAGCAATGGCATGCAATGCCAAGCTACTGCTAATAAAGCAAACAGAATATTGGCATGCATTGAAAAGGGGATAAACTCCAGAGATAAAACGATAATTCTCCTGCTCTACAAGACTCTGGTCCGGCCGCACCTAGAGTATGCTGTCTAGTTCTGGGCAAGTACAAAGAAGGGCAACAAAGCTAATAAAGGGTCTGGAGGATATTAGTTATAAGGAAACGTTGTGAGCACTGAACCTTTTCTCTCTGGAGAAGAGAAGCTTGAGAGGGGATATGATTTCAATATACAAATACCATACTGGTGACCCCACAATAGGGATAAAACTTTTTCACAGAAGGGAGTTGGACAAGACACGTGCCCACTCATTAAAATTCGAAGAAAAAAGGTTTAACCTTAAACAACGTAGAGGGTTCTTTACTGTAAAGCCCCATACAAACTATCAGATTTTCTGCTGATTTTTGTCTTCAGATTTACCAAAACCATGTAGTGCAAGGGCCTGCCTGATTGCAAATTGAAACTCCTAAGGTTTGACCTCATATTATATGGTTTTGGTAAATCTGAAGACAAAAATCAGCAGAAAATCTGATAGTGTGTATGGGGCTTAAGAGTGGCAAGGATATGGAATTCCCTTTTACAGGCGTTGGTCTCAGCGGGGAGCATCGATAGTTTAAAAAAATGATTAGATAAGCACCTGAACGGCCACAACATACAGGGATATACAATGAAATACTGACATGTAATCACAC
The DNA here is from genome assembly GCA_037952925.1 of Lithobates clamitans. Lineage (NCBI taxonomy): Eukaryota > Metazoa > Chordata > Amphibia > Anura > Ranidae > Lithobates > Lithobates clamitans. Next base: position 775,021 of record JBBGZY010000159.1, read on the forward strand.
ACATAGGTTGGACTTGATGGACTTGTGTCTTTTTTCAACCTCACCTACTATGTAACTATGTATGTAATTCCATTGGCTGCTCTTAAGACCTTCTCAAAAGGTAAGGTCATTTTTGTCAGCACCCCCTCTCAGGGACCAGAGAAGGGAGACTGTTGAGTAGTATGTACCTCTCTTTTACCATCAAACAAGGAACATCATAGGCTGGGTTTGCATATGTGTGAATTGGATGCAGATTTCCCAACATCCAATTCGCATGACATGCTCCTAATGGATCCGGTTCACACAGGTCCGGGGCAGACATGGTCTGAATTGAAAAAGGGGCGTGCATGTTTGTGTCCGGTTCAAGTGTGAATTCAGGCAAAAATGCGGACCTGAATCGCACCTAAACCAGTGAACAGACACATACCGGAACCCCAGGCACGAACCCATGGTCGCACATATGTGAACCTGGCCTTAAGAAAGAAATATCCAAAAAAGAAAACAAGGGACATCAGCCACAATTTATGAGAGCCACTGATCCATCTTGCCCAATGACTGGAGTTTGCTAAACTGGGACTTTGTTAAGTATTTATTTATATTCATTCCTAAACCCTTTTTTGTTTTTCTATTGCATTATTGTCTCTTTCTTTTGTAATACCTTTTTTTCTATAAATATTTTGTGTTATCTTTTATATTATTATACAATGTATTTTTTTTTTAACCAGTTGACATGATAATAATGCACCGAGACAGAATTTTAAGAATCCCTGTCTCTGAAGAACGCTATTGTACTGTAAATCTCTGGATGCTCCTACTTTTGGTGACAGTGGGTATTACAGACATTTATTAAGATTATTAAGAGTCACACATACTTAGTCTTGTGAATGTTGATATTTATGATAAATATCTGGTGACCACGATTGATTTGTGGTATAACAGGTTAACGGTGTAGTTAACCGAACCCAGCGACAATCGCTCTTAGTCTACTGACACTTAGATTGTGGTCCCATGAGCTGGAAAATCTTTGTGCAGGATGAGAGTGCCATCATTGCATATCAGTGACAGCGCAGTGTAAGTTTGGCCAGCCATTTGTCACAAGTTGGTGAAGGTGGCCGGGGGTCTGACACTGTGTCCATCACAGGGTCCCATCTTCAGAAAATCTGAGTGGACATTGAGGCATCTCAAGATGCATTTACTACACAGTTATCGATGGTTTAGTAGTGTTTACATCACAGGTTCACTTCAAGGGTTGTCCTATTATTGACAAATTTGCCACTGAAAAAAAACACTGTTACTCACTGAATCCTTTCACAGTAATCTGATAGAAGCTCTGGAACTGCATGCTACATTTGGCTGAAATAAAACACTTTAAAGGTACACGGTACTGGGTCCCATGTGCTATAGTTTATGCCCCTGAGTCATGTTAACGTTTGTGAGGTTAGTCTAGTGGACCGATGTTTAATTTGCCAGAATCTATGATGTCCTCTTCCAGATACCGCTGCTATTTGCTGTCTGAGAGAAATTCAATCTTAAACTTGTAGAAAATGTTCTGATAAGAAGAAGAGAATGGACTGTAGAAGACATGGGAGAGAAAAAAAATACTTCTAGGGCCAAAAAGGTCTGCATTATGGCTTGCTAGTGAAATGTAGCCCCCCCTCACCATGACAATGGAAAATAGGGATATTGCAATGAACACTTTTTACCATAGAATAACTTTTTCACAGCTCATAGTATTTAAGTCTTTCACTGTCAGAAAAAGTATGTAGCATAAAATTCCCTATAATTTCGGAAATGTGAGCTGACCCCCTGTAGTCTTTTGTAATTTTGTCAGTCAAGATTTAACCCAAAACAGACTCCTAGCAGAATATTATTTTCTATCATGCTGTCCTCAATGCTCTGTAAGTGTTTTAGAGCACGATTCTTTATTTGCTTTGAAAATCAGTGAAAATATAATGATCCTGAAGAAACCTTAAAATGTATTAAATTACAACTGGGTAGTCTTTCAGCTAATTTCATTTAAGGGAAATGACTAAGCCCTTTATTTTATTATTCAACCATTTGCTCAAGAAGGAGCAAGTATTTGTTTTTTTTTAAGAGTACCAGTCCAGTTTACCTTTAGACTGCTGTCTCCCAGTCTATCCTATTAAATAACTGCTTGGACCTTGATTAAATGTTATGGGAATTTTGAATACTACTTAGCAGTTATCTTATTTTCAAAAGCATTTTTGACACATTAAAATGTCCCATTTATTTAAACCTGGCAAACTGTGAGATTCTGCTGGTTCGAATGTGAGCCAAATACACTGATTACCGTATATACTCGAGTATAAGTCGTTCCGAGTATAAGTCGAGACCCTAATTTGTCGGAATGATCTCCAGATCTGAATGGGTTTTTGGGGAGCACTCTAATCAGGATATCATACGAGGGTTCACTTGCTTTTAGAACATACATGTACCCCAACACCACAAAAAAAATGGGAAAAACTTATTGACCCGAGTATAAGACGAGGGTGAGAAATGCACAGCTACTGTAAGTGGAAAAGAGAGTCAACAATGCCCATTTGCAGCATCACTGTGCCCATTTGCATGCCTCACTGTGCCCATTTGCAGCCATAGATCCCCTGAACTTCAAGCTCAGTAGTTAAGGGTTCCTAGATGCCCCCTAGCTGCAGCCAAAATTTGGGGTCTCTGAACCCAAAGGGTCCCGAAATGACATTGCTGCAGATGGACACAGTTGACCGAATTTGGGGCCCCGTATCTCGGGCCCACTTAGTGCTAGGAACCCCAAATTTGGTGTGCAAACCCAGTGGAACTAGCACCATAAAATTTCCAAAGCTGGGGTTTCTAGCACCAAGTGGCCCCGAGATACAGGGCCCCAAAAATCAGTTCAGAAAATGTCAAGCACTTTTCTGCAGCAGAGAATGACATTTTCCGAACCGATTTTGCGGCCCCGTATCTCGGGGCCACTTAGTGCTAGGAACTTCAGCTTTGGATATGTTGTGGTACCATTTCCACTGGGTTTGCACACCAAATTTGGGGTTCCTAGCACTAAGTGGCCCTGAGATATAGGGCCCCAAATTCGGTTCGGAAAATGAAATTTTTTGCTGCAGAAAAGTGCTTGACTCGAGTATAAGTCGAGGGGGGCACTTTCAGCACAAAAAAAGTGCTGAAAAATTCGACTTATACTCGAGTATATACGGTAATTATATCAGTTTGTGTTACTGTGACACAACTAAACTGGCCATGTATACAAATATTAGCTGCTCAACCAAGTTCTAGATGCTCAATATAAGTCAGCCCGCTTCAGTGGCCCAAAAACTTTTGGCTTACACATATTTGACTAACCCTGTATGATTTGGTTGTTCTGCTGGTCATCCTAAAGTGTGTTTCCACTTTTACAGTCAAATTGGGATAACACCTACTTTATATTTGTTACATGTCCTCATTTACAGTGCACACAGAAAGTATTTACAACGCTTCACTTTTTCCATATTTTGTTATGTTACAGCCTTATTCCAAAATGGATTAAATTCATTATTTTCCCTCAAATTCTACAAATAATACCCCAGAATGGAAAAAGTAATTTTACTGTGCTATCCTAATAAATCAATTGAAAAAAGCTGCAATTATAATGTGAGACACACACACTAAACATAACATAAAAAAGAAAGCTGCGCTGTATGATTATGGTGATCAAAGAATAAAGTGACTTGTAAGTGATTTATCTGGATAAATGGAGATATGAAAACTCTATATAGCCCACTAATACATAAATAATTATGCGTAATCACAATTGAAATGTGCAAAAAATGATTAAATAAAACAAAAAACAAATAAAAATTGCAAAAGTTCTCCAACAAGATCCAGTCCACTCCGATGGGCTGTTAAAAAGAAGCTCCACTGAAAATACAGTTCATAATAGTATTCCAAGTGATGAATCCTCAACCCTCTATTCAGTAGTGACATGCGACCACAACACCAAAGAAGATGTGATAGAGTGCGACAGTAAAGTTCCTCCACCAGTAGTAATACTTACCAGCTTGTTAGATCTCTTGTTTAAGGAGATCACAAGTGCCCGTGCCTTATATCCCCAGCCCTGGGTCTTTGTGCTTAGATAGCTAGATGTTCCCAGACTCTCTGCTCAGGGTATCCTCTGGACAACTGATGTTCGCTCATTCCCCATAAAAGGACACAAAGGCTTCCATAGTGTAACTCGTTTTAAAAAATATTTATTAAAAATAAACAGTAATGCACTTACAATTTCGCTGTAGATATATAGCGTTTAGGATAACAAACGAGCCGGCTGGCTCTCAATAGCTGCCCATTGCTTCCGGGACTACCCATAATGACAACGTAAAAGAAGTTTGTTTTAAATCTTTGCAAATTTATTAAAAATAAAAAAACGATAAAAATCCCATGTACATAAGTAGCCTGTTTCCACTGATCATCCTTGAGAGGTTTATACAACTTGATTAGAGTGCACCTGTGGTAAATTCAGTTGATTGGACATAATTTGGAAAGGCACACACCTGTCTATATAAGATCCAACAGTTAACAGTGCATGTCAGAGCACAAACCAAGCCATGAAGTTCAAGGAATTATCTTTAGACCTCCGAGACCAGATTGTATCGAGGCACAGATCTGGAGAAGGGTACAGAAAAAGTACTGCAGCATTGCAGGTCCCAATGAGCACAGTGGCCTCCATCATCTTTAAATGGAAGAAGTTTGGAACCACCAGGACTCTACCTAGGGCGATCGAGGGAGAAGGGAACAAAAGCAAACAGAATATTGGCATGCATTAAAAAGGGGATCAACTCCAGAGATAAAATGATGATTCTCCCAATCTACAAGACTCTGGTCTGGCCGCACCTAGAGAATGCTGTCCACTTCTGGGCACCATACCTCAGGAAGGATGATGTACTGGAAATGGAGCAAGTACAAAGAAGGGCAACAAAGCTAATAAAGGGTCTGGAGGATATTAGTTATAAGGAAACGTTGCGAGCACTGAACCACCGAGACGCTTGAGAGGGGATATTGTATACATATATTCATGTGCACTCTGTCAGCTCAAATAGAGAGAAAGGGGCAATTAATCTACTCTCTATAGTGGGGAGTCCATACATGAGAGTTCAAATGCAGCAAGGTGTGTAGATGGTCACAGATGGGCTGACTTTGGATGGTTGCCGGCTCATAAAAGGCTAGAAGGGGCTCTGTAGACAGTAAAAAAATGAAGAAGAGAGCAGCACCATCTAAGTGCAGCGTGATAAAAACATTTTAATATAGGACAGACGATTTTAAACTCACAAAGATTGTAGAGATTACAGCGCATGTGAAATGGTATAGGAAGTTCATCCACTCCTGGGGGAAGGCGGTCGAATCACAGGTGGAGAGGGAGCTGATGTTCCCGGCTGCGCTGGTGGCTCCCGACGCTTCCTGGTTCTCAGATTTGGCTCAGGGGCGGCTGGACACATCGCTTCCAGATGGTGAGAGAGTCAGGAGGAGCGCGTGTTCAGAGCATGCATGCTCATTCATCAGGCAATAGTTGTGGCCATGTTTGGAGAAGTTTTTATAGTCCATTCAGTCAGGAGATGTTGATATGGTGCCATGGCAATTGGTGTGTCAGGCTGGACTGGAATGACCAAGCTCATGTGAACACAGATGAGCTTTTTTTACATAGCAATGGAGATAATGCAGAGGTAGAAAAGAAGGGGGGGGGGGGGTTGATGATAAAATACTTTTTATATATAACAAGAAAGAATTTAAAATTCTATGATCAGGAAGCAGCTGAAATGGGAGATGGATGAACTGAGGTAAAGAAAAAAGTATATAACTAAATGAATAAAGGTTAAAATTAAAAATAAAAATAGACCTAAAGATAAAGGATAAAAATAAAATAAAAATAAAGGGAGAGGGGATATGATTTTAATTTATAAATACCGTACTGGTGACCCCACAATAGGGATAAAACATTTTCGCGAAAGGGAGTTTACCAAGACACTTGGCCACTCGTTAAAATTAGAAGAAAAGAGGTTTAACCTTACACTATGTAGAGGGTTCTTTACTGTAATGCTGCGTACACACGGTCGGAATTTGCAACAACAAATGTTCGATGTAAGCTTGTTGTTGGAAATTCCAACCGTGTGTAGGCTCCATCGGACATTTGCTGTCGGAATTTCCGACAACAAAAATTTGAGAGCTAAACAAAATCTGTTGTCGGAAATTCCGATCGTGTACACAATTCCAATGCACAAAATTTCACGCATGCTCGGAATTAAGCAGAAGAGCCGCACTGGCTATTGAACTTAATTTTTCTCCGCTCGTCCTACGTGTTGTACGTCACCGAGTTCTTGACGTCCGGAATTTCCAACAACATTTGTGTGACCGTGTGTATGCAAGTTTGAGCCAACATCCGTCGGAAATAAATCCACAGTTTTGTGTCCGATCGTGTGTACACGGCTTAAGAGTGGCAAGGAATTCCCTTCCACAGGCGGTGGTCTCAGCAGGGAGCATCGATAGTTTAATAAAAACTATTAGATAAGCACCTGAATGACCACAACATACAGGGATATACAATGTAAAACTGACATAGAATCACACACATAGATTGGACTTGATGGACTTGTGTCTTTTTTCAACCTCACCTACTATGCTACTATGTAATTAAGGGCCTTAGTCAGGGAGGTGACCAAGAACCCGATGGTCACCCTGACAGAGTTCCAGTGTTTCTCTGTGGAGAGAGGAGAATCTTTCAGAAGAACAACCATCTCTGCAGCACTTCACCAACCAGACCTGTATGGTAGAGTGACCAGACGAAGGCCACTCTTCAATAAAAGGAACGACTGCCTACCTGGAGTTTGACAAAAGGCACCTGAAGGACTCTCAGACCATGAGGAACAAAATTCTCTGGTCTGATGAAACAAAGATTGAACTCCTTGGCTTGAATGGCAAGCACCATATCTGGAGGAAACCAGGCACCACTCATCCCCTGGCCAATACAATCCCTAAAGTGAAGCATGGTGGTGGTAGCATCATGTTGTGGGGATGTTTTTCAGTGTCAGGATCCAGGGAAAGATGAATGCAGAAATGTATAGAGACATCCTTGATGAAAACCTGCTCCAGAGCACTTTGGACCTCAGACTGGGGCGAAGGTTCATCTTCCAACAGGACAACGACCCTAAGCACACAGCCGAGATAATAAAGGAGTGGCTACGGGACAACATTGTGAATGTCCTTGAGTGGCCCAGCCAGAGCCCAGACTGGAACCCGATTCTAAAAGGATCTCTAGAGAGATCTGAAAATGGCTGTTCACCAACACTCCCCATCGAACCTGATGGAGCTTGAGAGGTCTTGCAACGAAGAATGGGAGAAAATTACCAAAAATAGGTCACTTTAGAGAATGTCATCAGGGCAATCTTTCCTCATTTCGCTTCAGAGGAATAGAAAGGTTGTCTCACTCACCCAGAGGAGGTGATAGGGAGAGAAGGCTACTGGGGAAAGAAGCATGGTGGATTTTTAGATTAAAAACTAGATCGCTCCAGGGGTTAAACCTAAAGTGGGATCTGGACTTGCACTTACATTAAAAATGCCTCTCCCTAGAGCCCCCCCCCCCCCATCTCTTCCTTTCTCTTTTCTGGGGTTTTTTCTCACATACCTGGATTATTCATTTTTATTTAATGTTTTTTGAATTTTATGGTGTGTTTCTTTATGCATATGTCTATGCGTGTATAAATTTATGCACGCCTGTACATGCGGGTGTATATATAGATGTGCATATTGTCACTACAAGGTGTGTGAAAATTAGTGGCATACACATGGATCACCCTATATATATTGCAGCTGATTCTCTTCTTTAGATAATTGTCTCCGGTCAATTAACCACTTGCTGACCGCTGCATGTACATATACGTCGACAGAATGGCACGGACAAGCAAATGGGCGTACAGGTACAGCTCTTTAAATTCGCGGATCTCATCCCCCCCACAGTTAGAACACATCCCTAGGACACACTTAACCCCTGCAGTTCCCCAGTTAACCACTTCAGCCCCGGAAGGATTTGCCCCCTTCCTGACCAGAGCACTTTTTGCGATTCGGCACAGCGTCGCTTTAACTGACAATTGTGCGGTCGTGCGACGTGGCTCCCAAACAAAATTGACGTCCTTTTTCCCCCACAAATAGAGCTTTCTTTTGGTGGTATTTGATCACCTCTGCAGTTTTTATTTTTTGCGCTATAAACAAAAAAAAAGAGACAATTTTGAGAAAAAAAGCAATATTTTTTACTTTTTGCTATAATAAATATCCCCAAAAAATATATAAAAAAACATTTTTTTCCCCTCAGTTTAGGCCGATATGTATTCTTCTACATATTTTTGGTAAAAAAAAACCCACAATAAGCGTTTATTGATTGGTTTGCACAAAAGTTATAGCGTCTACAAAATAGGGGATAGTTTTATGGCATTTCTATTAATAATCAGCGATTTTTATCGTGACTGTGACATTATGGCGGACAGATCGGACACTTTTGGTGCTATTTTGGGACCATTCACATTTATACAGCGATCAGTGCGATTAAAAATGCACTGATTACTGTGTAAATGTGACTGGCAGTGAGGGGGTTAACCAGGAGGGGGCGCTGCAGGGGTTAAGTTTGTCCTAGGGAGTGATTTTAACTGTGGCGGGGATGAGCTATGTGTGACACGACACTGATCACCGCTCCCGATTACAGGGAGCGGTGATCAGTGTCCTGTCACTAGACAGAACGGGGAAATGCGTGTTTACATCAGCATTTCCCCGTTCTTCCTCTCCGTGAGACAATTGCGGGTATCCCCACGGACATCGAATCCGCGGGACCCACGGTCGGACTCATGGAGCTCGCGGCGGGCATGCGGGTGCCCGCTATCCGGACTTCGTGGGATCAGGTACAGCTACGTGATTTCGTGCAGCGGAGCCAACCTGCAGCAGTATAACTTTGGCGGCTGGTCCGCAAGCGGTTAAAGCGACGCAGTGCCAAATCGCAAAAAGTGCTCTGGACTTTGGCCAGCCAAATAGTCCGGGGCTTAAGTGGTTAAGATAATCAATGGGTGGAGCCTGTGATCTTTAGAGCTACTATTTATTTCAAAGTTTTATGTCTGTAATGTGGTTATGACTAAGGCCTTATAGGCTGAAACACGTCAACTGACTTAATCTGCATTTGTTCACCGTGGCTATTCAATAAAATGAAGAAATTTTAAGAGCAACAACCAGAGGGTGGATCATTTTTTCTCCAAAAATAGGTGTGCCAAGTTTGTAGCATCATACTCAAAAATACTTGAGGCTGTAATTGGAGCCAAAGGTGCTTCCACAAAGTACTGAGCAAAGGCTGTGAATACTTATGTACCGTACATGTGATTTTTTATTTTTAATAAAATTTGCAAATACTTTTAAAAAAACTTTTTTCACGTTGTCATTATGGGGTTTTGTTGCAGGAAACAAATTTGCACTGTATGTGGCCGGCCTAAGTTTGTTGTTTCTCAACAAACCAGACCATTTACCACTGATAGGGGTTCTTACAATGGTAAGCTTTTATTTATTCATGTAAAGTGTGAGCTGGAGTTTGGTTTCAATTATGTTAGTGTGTTTAAATCTGCTGGTCCATCTAACACTCCACTCCCCCTAGATTATGCCCCTGTGTTCCTTCTTCCAGAGTAGGGGCACACTAATACAGGTGGTGTGTTACTGTCCAGATCACCAGGTGAAAACAGAGGAAAAGCCTAATAAAAGGAAATGATTGCAGCCATTATAGCTAATGATTGGTAAACCACAATAAATTACAGTTTTGGTTTTGGTTTTAATACCGTCTTCACTTCCAGACTGCACAGGAGTCATAGCAAAACTCTCTTAATAATCTCATCCATGCAATTACTGTGAGAATGGATTTTCCATGCTGCTAGGATATCCAGGAACATATCAAATAGAACTAGGGAAAAGGGCATAAGCTCTAAATGGCCATTAATAGAAGCCCAGCAAAGTCACCTTGTTCCTCCAAACAGGCATGTCATACACTGGTGGATTTGCAGATTTCCAAATGCTGTGATATGATATAGTGATTTTTGTTGTTCTAGGACTTGTCTCTGAGGGTGACAGTAGCAGAATGTTGTGATGACGGCAGAACAGAAAATGTCGGCCATGTGATCATCGGACCTTCAGTCAGTGGGATGGGCATGACCCACTGGAACCAAATGTTGGCTACCCTAAGAAAGCCTGTGTCTATGTGGCACCAGCTACGACAAAACTAACTACAAATTCAAATTATGATAAGAAGATTGTTGGTAATGATAATAATGTTAATGAACCAAAAAGCAAAGCAGAAACTTATCACGACTCTCTGTAAACATAATAATGTACAAAAATACTCTGTAAATATCTGGCATGAGATTTCTTTCCTAATATTCCAGGCTGTAAATTCTGCTAAGATTTTACTATGATTTTCTGTTTACAACATAATTTAAATTCAGGCTGTACATTGCCAAAAGAATTGCTAACATTTAAAGACTTATCATCTGTGTTTGCTTTGCTACACAAGATATTCTACTGAGAATTATGAAACAATTATATTTTGCTGACAGTTACAATATTTAGATGATCTAAAAAAATACCTTGGGGGTTAGCTTGTTATTATGTAACAGCTACCTCTAGCCAAAGCCATATGTGTGTTGCCACAGAAATATTAACGCTCAGCTTCTAAACGTAAGGAGAAGTAAATATTTTACATTTTTTAATCTTAAAACAACTTTACATTCTTCATCATGAATAATAAAACAGAACATAGATGACATAAGTATAATCTTTATATCTTCTTAAAATTGTATTATTTATCTGTTAATAAATTATGCAGCAGAGTCTTAACTGAGATTTAAAATCCAGCAGCTTGTGGGCAGGACATCAGAACATAAATTCAGCACTATGTGGGCAGGATAGAAATCCAGCACCTTGTGTGCGGGACAGCAGGATAAAAATCCAGCACCTCGTGGGCGGGACAGCAGGATAAAAATACAGCAACTCGTGGGCGGGAAAGCAGGATAAAAACCCAGCACCTCGTGGGCGGGACAGCAGGATAAAAATCTAGCACCTTGTGGGCAGGACATTTTTCCACGGACTCTGCTGCTGTTTCCACCATGCATAAAGTCAAGCTAATCTCAGTAAGTGCATTTTGTCAGCACAGCCTACATTTCTTGCCCCAGGTCCCCTTTTGATGTTTTGTGATATGTGCTAAGCTGCATAAATATGTGGCATGCACAGATATGCAGAGGGTGTTGATTTTAAATGTTTTTATGTGTTAAGATTGTGTTTTCTTGAATCAATATGAATTTAATAAGGTGAATTATTTAGTTAAATACTAATGGGATTTAGTATGGATGTAAAGTATATAATGTCCCCAGTCTGCACGCTATGGTGGTACAGTAAAGCTGAATTTTGTAGTGTACAAAGATATGGAACGACTTGGGGTTTTTGCAGTTTACATTTTGACTGTAAAAAGCACCATATATATTTGATGTCCCTGTTGTCCCTGTTGTCCCTTACTCTACTGAAGTGATGTATGATAGAGAAGCACCACTACATTTCCATTGCGTTCTCACAGTTTTTAGAAAACCAGTATATCAGGATTATTGATTTATGTGCAAAGATTCACTTACTGCATGATTTAAATAAGGTTCACAACTGAATGTCTGTCACTTGATACATTATTGACACGATTCATATAGAATAAATTGTGTTACACCCAATGCCCCCCCCCCCCCCCCCCCAAAAGCAGGGTTAATTAATATGGTGGATAATTTCATAAAATATGTTTTTTTTTTTTTTATCAAATGATAAAAGGTAATGTTAATAGACGTTTCTGCTGAATTACTTGATTAAAATAAAATTGAAAAAAATTATGAACCACGGATTTATAGAAAATTGAAAAAAAAAGTTTTAACCTGTAAATAGTTAGGAATATATAATGCAAAAAATTTCAGATGAACTATCTTTTTCTAACAATCATTGAATTTGCCACTTGTGACTTACTCTGAAGCAGGATATTAGTAGAAAAAAGGAGGGGTGGAATATTTGCTTGGAAACTTAGTTTTGAAATTCTGGTAATCTATTGGTGTGTATTTTGTGTACACCCCCAGGCAGCTGACACATTTGTATTTTTCAAAAAAAAAATTTAAAAAATCATAGCTGCAGTTCATTGTATTTTTCTAAATTAACGTCCACAATATTAGTGAATGAATATATAGTCAAATGGTTTGCAACTAAAAGGCAACCCATTTTGCTTTTCTTTCTATCAACACGATCAAGGACATGCAAATAAGAAAATGTATCAGATTTTCATTTTTGAAATTTAAATGTATTGTTTAAAAGGAAACCTGTTAAAAAAGACCCTCATTCATCAATACTCACTAACCCAGAATAAGTTTACAGGTAAGGACTTCTGATCTATATCATTTTTCTGAATCAGTGACTAAAGCTGGCCACACTAGTAGATTTTCAATTGAAGGTTTGTACAACCATTTGTCTGAAAATTCCCAATACATTTGAAAAGGACTTGAATAAAAACACTACATACACTGTTAGAAATTTGTTCGTTCAAGAAAACGTTTCCACCTTGCCTCTTTTGAGTTCTCTAGTCATTGCGGCTGAAGTTGAATCTTGATTTGACCCCACTGATCAAAGAATTGAACGAATGTTCTTAAATTGAAAAATTTTGAACAAAATTCTACTAGTGTATAGCCAGCTTTAGGAGGCATTATAGCCAGAAGATTAGCTTAAAGGGGTTGTAAACCCTTGTAGTTTTTCACCTTAATGTACTCTATGCATTGAGGTGAAAAACGTCTTGTAGTGCACCAGCCCCCCCATAGCCCCCTTTTACTTACTTGAGCCTGATCGTTCCTGCGCCTGGGACGAGCACACCCGCTCCAGCTGGTGTCTCGGGTCCTGAGTGGCTAGATCGATAGCAGCGCAGCCATTGGCTCCCGCTGCTATCAATCAAATCCAATGACATGAGAGTCGACGGGCAGAGTCGAGTCCTGCCGTCTGTGTCAATGGACGCAGCAGCAGGACACAGGAGCACGTTTCTCCAAAGGGGCACTCGAGAAGAGGAGGAGCTAGGAGTGCCGCTGGGGGACCCCAGAAGAGGAGGATCGGGGCCACTCTATAGGGTGAAAAGGGATAGAAAGGCTCACACAGCAATAAAAACCTGCCTAAGGTGCTAACCTTTTATTGTACCAAAAAAAATTTATTATTTTTGTTGCTGTCCCGTTCCCCACTGGAGAAATTTTCCATCACTTCCTGTCCTTCTGAATCCTTATGACAGAGAGGAAGTGAAAGGAGATCTCAATGGGACCACAGATCCCATCCTTATAATCATCCTCCACTGTATTACAAACAAAAGAAAAGTTTAGGCTTGAGATGGGCTTAAGATGTGGCTAAACAACTTATTGCATTGTCAAAAAAAATAATCAAAATCAAACCTCTGGACCATGCCATTCTTTCAATTCAATACACTTCTCTCAAAAGGATAAAAAAAGTAAAGAGTAATTTTTGTGATGCTGGAAGAAAATTAATATTTTTTAAAATATATATTTATGTTGTGGATACTCAACAATATGAAGTTACTCTTAACACAGATTTTTTTCTATAACAAAAGTAGGTTGGACTGTCGACAAACTGAAAATTCAGCATTGCCACAGTAACATATAAGAACTCACACATATATGTGAAACTTGATGTGTACAATACACACTAATAAAAAAATATAATGAATTATAAAACTATTTTGCATGTATTCAATGTTTAAATATATTTCTAATGAATATTTGAAGAATCATGTCAATGATAACAGCTTTATTAACTGCAATAAAAAATATTTTCATGAAAAACATATTACGTGTCATGTCGTCTGACCTTGGGTTTCAGGACGGGTTTGTGGGTTTGACACAAATGATGATGCGGCTCGGCTCCGACCCCCCCTTTCCCTCCTCACAGGATTTGATAGACAGCAGCACGAGCCAATGGTTCCTGCTGCTGCCTCCACACAGTGCACTCACTATATTGCTTGAAGCTAGCAGTTCGAGCCGGGCACCCAGCCGTGCGGGGGAGGCTGCTTGTATCACTCCCCAGTCAGTCTAAGCTGTCACTTGAGACCTCCAATATCTCTCGAGGTAGCAGGAGTTGGTGGGCGGAGCTGGGGTGTGGCTGTCTATTCCACTCCTCCCACAGACTCCTTCACTCTGGCTGATCCCGCAGCTGAAGGAGAAAGAGGTGAGGACACAGCAGCCCCGCTCGGGTGTCTGTCTTCATCTGCAGGCATGTTGTAAGTTGCTGTGTAAGCTGTAAGTCCTAACCTGCCCTATAGCCCCCCAAACTGCCCTATACACCCCAAACTTCCAATATACCACCCCAAACCGCCCTCATACACCCCCAACCACCCTATACCACCCCCAAACTGCCAATATACCACCCCAAACTGCCCTATACCACCCCAAATCACCCCCAAAATACCACCAAAACTGCCAATATACCACCCCCAAACTGCCCTATACCACCCCAAAATGCCAATATACCACCCCAACCTGCCATATACCACCCTAGCTTGCCCTATACAACCCCAAACTGCCAATATACCACCCTATATCACCCAAACTGCCATATACTATCGCAACCTGCCCTATACCACCCCAACCTGCCATTATACAACCCTAGCCTGCTACTATACCACCCTATAATACCCTACCCTGCCACTATACCACCCTATACTATAATTTACAAGGGCCAGTTTGGGGTGCACCCCATGACCGTGCGCTGCCTGCAGGGTGCTGGGCAGCCTAGACAGGAAAGGGGGGGACACCAGGTTTTACCGTACCAGGTGACACCGACCCTAGTGACGCCACTGCCAGTGAGGAAGGAGAGGAGAGCGCCGCTGTTCTCAGGCACAGTGCTGGATCAAGATCATGCAGTGGATGCATTAAGGTAAGAAAACTTAAAATGTCACTAAACCCAGGACGCTGCATTCACCATATCTGGTCTCCCACAGTACACAAAACATGGAAATGCAAGAGTTTTAGTAAATATAAAACCGCTAAATACCTTTTGTCATCAGCAGTATATAGCAGTCTTGTGACTTCTATTAGTGCTTGGTTAAAGCTTGTAGGAGTTTTCATTCTGCTCTGACTGTCCTATAAGATTACAGGACCCCTGACCATCTGTCTGGACAGTGCTGATTGGCCCTGTGCTGATCACATGCACTCTTTCAAGAAAAGAAAAAACCCTCTAGCAATACACACACATAAACTGAGCATGTACAGCTTGTCCCCTACTCCCCCTATGTATTATCAGGAAATGGTTTGGGGACAGTGAAAGAAGGGGAGGATCAGAGAAAACAGGATCAAACAGCCTTTTTAAGCAATACAGAGGATTAACCCCTTAGGTTCCACAAGCATGCTGTACTGCATATACAGACTGATTTTACTGTTGAGGATTTAGTAACACTTTAAACCTTTAAAAGCACTTTAAAGAACGAAGGTTATCAGTTTCAAGTTTTGTCCCTGAAAAAGCTTTGCGATCCTATAAAAAAAAAAAAAAAAAAAAGAAGTTTTTTATGGGAGGTCAACATTCATGTTTCAGAAATAAAGTGTAGCTCCAATATAGCAAATAAAAGAAATATAGCATATTGCTACACAAGCCATAATGTAATTTAATATTTAAAATGTCCTTTCCTTTTCAATTTGCAACGTGGCAATTTTCTGTAAAATTGAATGCAATATGGCAACCTGGAGGTATTCTGTACACAGATGGTGTACATAACTTTCCAGGAAATGTCATTTCCTGCTTGTGTGATTGGGTCACTGATTTTTCCTGAAGTCTGCACTAAGATACATGTCAGATTTTAAAGCATCCTCTACAACAAAAAAAATTTTTTTGTGAGATACTCCCAAAGGATGAATCATTTCTAAAGGGATGTAGACCCTGCAACTTTCATAATTAGAGCAAGGTAAGTGCATCAGCTGATTAACAGTTTCCAACACAGGCCGAAATGCCACCCAAGCGGGAGCCCTATTGTTCTGGGAAGACATCATATGACTTCCACCCCAGAACACACCTCACACAGACAGGGCCAATCACAGCTAATCACAATAGTAAACACTGAAGGAATCCTATTTATTCAGAAAAATATGATTTTTATAACAGCTTATCTGTAAAATCCTTTTCTTGAAGTACATCACGGGACACAGAGCCATAGTAATAACTATATAGGTATATAGCCACCTTTAGGTGATGGACACTGGCACGCCCAAGACAGGAAGTTGCCTCCCTATATAACCCCTCCCACACTGGGAGCACCTCAGTTTTGTAGCCAAGCAATATATGTATATCCCAAAGAGGGGAGGAGGGATCTCTGTGTCCCGTGATGTGCTTCAACAAAAGGATTTTACAGGTAAGCTGTTATAAAAATCCTTTTTTCTTTATCGTACATCACGGGACACAGAGCCATAGTAATAACTATATGGGATGTCCCAAAGCAATGCCATCTGAGGGGAGGGAGACACATATAAGCAGGACGCCATCAGACTTGAGGACCTATACTGCAGCCTGCAGCACACTGCGCCCAAAGGCGGTATCCTCATCTCTTTTCACATCCACCTGATAGAATCTAGTGAACGTATGGACTGAAGACCAGGTTGCGGCCTTGCAGATCTGAGCCATAGAGGCCCGGTGATGCACTGCCCAAGAAGCACCAACTGCTCTGGTTGAGAGTGCTTTGATCTTAAAGGGTGGAATCCTCCCTTTCAAACCATAAGCCTGAATGATAATTTGCCTAATCCATCTAGAAATAGTTTTTGATGCTGCCTGTCCTTTCTTAGAATCAACCATCTGGCAAAACAAACAAAACATCTGTTTTCCGAATCTTAACAGTTGCCTTTAACCCCAATAAAAGGACTTTTATTCAAAAGCATCCGAGTCGCCAGCCTTTTTCTGATTCAAGTACTGCATTTTGGGGCCTGAACGTCCTGGCTAGAGCACCGGTTCACAGTTCATAGATCATCATATTGGCAGTGGAGCTGGGGTATAATTTTGCTTCCGTTGCCTTTAAATAGACTTTAATTGCTCTCACTACATCAAGGGAATGTAGTGACTTCTCTAGCCCAGAACGAGGTTCTGGAAAAAATGAAGGAAGCATAATATCCTGGTTCAGATGAAAATTTGACATCACTTTAGGCAAAAAAAAAACTGGATGAGGCCGCAACACCAATTTATCTTTGTGGATAATTAAATATGGCTCTTTAGATGAAAGAGCCGCTAATTCTGATACACTTCTTGCAGAGGATATCGCAATCAGAAACACTAATTTTCTTGTCAAAAGGACCAAGGTAATAGATCGTATTGGCTCAAATGGCTGTTTTTGCAATACTGACCAAATTCAAGTTCAAATACCAAGGACATAATGGTGAGCTAACTAGCTAATTAAGCAGAGTCACCCCCTGTATAAAAATCCTGACCAAGGAATAAGAAGCGAGTGGTCTCTGAAACAATACCGATAAAGCCGAAAGCTGACCTTTGACAGTACTTAAGGCCAGCTTCATTTCTACTCCTAATTGCAGGAAAGCCAGAATTCTGCCTATTACATACTTCCGAGGATGCCAACCTTTGGATTCACACCAGAAAACATATGCTCTCCAGACTCTATAATATATGGCTCTGGAAACTGGTTTTCTAGCATTAATCAGGGTAGACAGCAATGTCCCAGATTCTTCAGAATACTGGTTTTAATAGCCAAACCATTAAATTTAGCGTTTGTAAGGTAGGGTGGAATACTGGTCCCTGCGAAAGCAGATCTGGACGTTGTGGGAGGGTCCATGGGTCCCCCATTGCCATCCTTATGATCTCCGCATACAAAGATCTTTTGGGCCATGCCGGGGCTACAAGAATCACCGGCTTCCCTTCTTGCCGGATTCTGCGAAGAAGACGAGGTAGCAGCTGAACAGGAGGGAATGCATAAATCAGTAAAAACTGATCCCACGGGTCACCAACGCATCTGACCCGCAAGCGAGTGAATCTCTTGTCCTTGACACAAAGTTGTCTAGCTTCTTGTTGAACCTGGACGCCAATAGATCTACATCCAGGGTCCCCCATCTTTGGCATATAGCCCGGAAGATGTCGGGATGAAGAGACCATTTGCCCGGGAACAACTGCTGGCGACTTAAGAAGTCTACCTGCCAATTCTCTATTCCTGGAATGAAGATTGCCGATAGGCAAGGTACATGCTTCTCTGCCCAAGCTAGGATGTGATTTACCTCTGGGCTGCATGACTCCTGGTGCCCCCCTGGTGATTGATATAAGCCACTGCTGTAGCATTGTCAGATTGGATCTTGACAGGACAATTCCACAACCTGAACGTCCAGGCCTCCAGAGCCAAGCGTGCCGCCCGAATCTCTAGAATGTTGATGGGCAAGGCCTTCTCGGTCGTGGACCATCTTCCTTGGACAGGCGCTTCTTCCAGGACTGCTCCTCAACCTGAAAGGCTGGCATCTGTTGTTACCACCTTCCAGGTAACTGGCATGAAGGATTTCCCCTTCTGCAGATTCTTGGTTATGCACCACCAACTGAGGCTCTGACGTACCTTTGGAGTCAGATGGGAAATCTAGAGCTTGGTCCTTTTTGTTCCAAACAGTTAGTATACTGTTTTGCAACAGTCTCGAATGAAACTGGGAATAGGGAACAGCTTAGAATGAGGCCACCATCTTCCCCAACAACCTCATGCAAAAGCGAATGGAGGGATTCTTCTTTGTCCTGACCACCAGAACCAAATCCCTTATAGCGCTGATTTTTGCCTGGGGCAAAAACACTTTTCTCTGGGCTGTGTCTATGATCAGACCTAAGTACTCCAGCCTTCCTAATAGCTTTAAGGATGATTTTTCTAGGTTGAGAATCCAACTTAGGTATTCCAGGTAGTTGACTGTGCTGATCACACCGCTACCGACCGGTCTACTAGTAACAAGTCGTCTAGTTATGCTATAACCGTTATGCCCTGAGTTCTTAGTCTGGCCAGAGGTGGGGCCAGAACCTTTGTAAAAAAAAACCAGGGTGCAGTAGCTAGGCTGAAGGGCAAAGCTACAAACTGAAAATGGTGCCCTTCTACCTCGAATCGCAGAAATCTCTGGTGAGCAGGAAAAATAGGCACATGTAGATATGTGTCCTTGATGTCGATTGACGCCAGAAGTTCCCCTCCTTGTAGGATGGAAACTACTGACCGGATCGACTCCATGCGAAATGAGCGGATATTCAGGAACTGATTTAGACCTTTGAGGTTTAAGATGGGCCTGACATCTCCATTTGGTTTTAGCACTGTGAAGAGGTTTGAATAAAACCCCAAACCCTGCTCTTCCACAGGGATCTCCATGATCACCCCTTGAGATAACAGTTGGTCTAATGCCAGGAACAGGGTTTGCCTTTTCCCTGGATCTTTGGGAACGTTTGACCTCAAAAAACGAGGCGATGGAAACTCTCAAAACTCCAGCTTGTAACCCAGAGCTATTGTGGAGATTACCCAGCTGTCCTGAAGCTCTTCCTGCCACACCTTTGCCAACTGCAAAAGTCTTCCCCCCAACCGAGCGAGCGGGGGCTCCCCTTCATAAGGAAGCTTTAGAATTCTGCTTTGTAGGTTTCCTCCCCAGAACTTCTTTTGTCTCTGGGCATGACCTTGAGCTTTATCTCTTGGACCTGATGGCGGAGGCTGTCGCAACTGCCTGGAGGCAGATGCTCCTGGCCACGGAGAGGAAGCTTGCTTAAACGAGGGATGCTTATTCTTTCGTTTAACTGGTAACGAGGTACTTTTCCCACTTGAAATCTTTTGAATGTATTTATCCAAGTCCTCCCCAAACAGCCGTTCACCTTGAAACGGAAACCCAGCAAAAAGTTTTTTGTTTTTTTTTGCATGGCGCTTCGGCTGACCAGTTTTTCAGCCACAAGATCCTATGCATATGCACCAATAGGAGCATAAGGCAAGAATCTTTAATAGCGTCAATTGCAAAACACAACGCCCTAGGCAGTTTGGCTAAGTCTCGGGCCTGCTGAACTGGAATTCTTTAAGAACCTGTTTCAGCTGGTCTTTTAGGGATTGACAGATGTCTATTGCCGCCACAGCAGGTTGAGTTACTGCACCTGCCGTAAAAAAAGAAGTCTTCAGTAAAGAATCTAGTCGTTTATCTGCTGGATCCCTGAACATCTGAGCATGGTCTACAGGGCAAGTCAGGTTTTTATTCACAGAGGATATAGCAGAATCCACTACAGGAATACTCCATTTCCTGGCAAATTTTTCTTCCATAGGATAGAGAGTTGAAAACTTTTTAGGAGGGAGAAAATGCTTATCCGGTTGAACCCAATCAGCATATATAAGTTGTTCCAGCAAAGGATGAACAGGAAAGGCGTGAAGAGCCTAGTGAAGAAATGGGCCTTTCGGCTGACTCTGTCAAGGGCAACTTGAATGCAGAGCACTAGCAACTTCTCAGATTGAGAGGCTGAGAAAGGTTCTTCAACAGTTGATTCTCATCCCACCCCTGGAACGCCTCTGGAAATTCAAAATTAGATTTTCGCGCGCGAGCATAGCGCCGCCCAAGATCTAGGCAGCGGCGCGAGGGGAAACGAGTGCTGCTTACTGAGCCACCTGGGATGCTTGTAAAGCATTCCCCGGGGGGGGACACCTGGCGGGGTAAGGAAGCCAGACAGCCCACTGGCCGGACATGGTATTATGGGGAAGATGCTGTGCTCCGAAGACCCAGCAATCCCCCTGCCCTTCATCCACAGTGGCTGCGTCCGTCCAGGGAAAACCCTTAGAGACACAGCAGCGTACACAGGGAGACCTGGCTATTGTGGAGATAAGTATGCTCCCTATGCCATCTAGTGGTGATTATTAGGCATGACAAGAGAAATATTTTTGCTCAAAAAAGAATCCTAAGCAAACCAAGTTTCCTTAGGACCTTCACTTACCTTATCCCCACCGCAGGATTCTGTTGGAAACCCACAGATCCAATTTTCACCCATCATGTCGAGCTAAGTCAAAGACCTTCAGGGACAGGGTTCCTTAAAAGGGATTTCAACTCCCCTGGACCTGTATAGCACCCTGCGAGAATGGTTATTTATTAAATGCCAAAGCCTAAGAACTAGGTCCCAGGGTCCAGCTCTCCAAGAGAGGCATTACAGGCAAAACCTCATCTCTTCGGTGATGAGGCCCAGGTAACATTCACTTTGGCCTTTAAATGGCACTTTGAATGGATTCGGTTTGTTAGCTTGCTCGTCCAGCAAGGATTGCTCCAGTGGAGCTCCTCATAAAACATCTTTAACTGTGACCAACACCTTAGACACTGGCGAAAAAACGGAGGTGCTCCCAGTGTGGGAGGGGTTATAAAGGCAGGCAACTTCCTGTCGTGTGCGTACCAGTGTCCATCACCTAAAGGTGGCTATATACCATATAGTTAATACTTTGGCTCTGTGTCCTGGGATGTACGATAAAGAAAAATGGTTGCTTATAACTGTAAAGTTCACAGTTAGAAGCAAGAATAGTGTGTAAAAATGTGAATTTTCCCCAAAAATTATAACAAAAAAATTAAAACTTCAAACAACATTCCATGCCTCTTACTAAATACCTTGGACTGTCTACCTTCCAAAAAGGAGTCATTTGGGTGTATTTGTACTGTTCTGGCATTTTTGGGCCACAATAAATGAGATAGGCCATCAGTACATCAGGATTGATCAATTTTCAGATATATACATCAGTTTGTGGACGCTCTAACTTTTCTACAGACTAAATAATATACCCTAATTTGGGTTATTTTCACCAAAGAAATGTAACAGAATACATTTTGGCCCAAATTTATGAAAACATAGTATTTGCCAAACTTTACAACAAAGAAAACATTTATTTTTCATTTTTTTTTTAGTTTAGCAAAAAATGAAAAACTCAGTGGTGATTATATACCACCAAAATAAAGCTCTAGATGTGTGAAAACAAATGATAAAAATGTTATATGTGTACAGCTTTGCGTGACCGCACAATCGTCATTCAAAGTGCGACAGCGCTAAAAGCTGAAAATTGGCCTGGGCAGGAAAGGTGTTCGGTAATGAGGTTATTAATAATGAAAAAGTCACCCCCACTCAGCTTCAACTCTGAACATTGACAAAATGAAACAATCAGCTATCTCTTTAGAGAAGAACAAAGTTTGATAAAATCATTACAATGTACATGGATTAACCAGAGGGTTTTTTTTTATTTTTTTTTTGCAACAAGTGTATTTACTCATTAAGGTTGCTTTCCAGCTTTGGTTTTAAAGGGGTTATAAAGGTTTGTTGATTCTTTTTTTAAAATAAGAATACTTGCCTCCTCTGCACAAGGGTTTTGCACAGAGGGGCCCCGAGCCTCCTCTTCTGGGGTCCCCCAGCAGTGCTCCTAGCTCCTGCACTTCTCGCGCGCCCCCACAGAGACCCGCATTCCCTGGGGGCACTCGTGCACTTCCAAGTTCTGCTGCTGCGTCCATTGACACAGAAAGCAGGACTCGGCCCCGCCTCCGGCTCCCGTGTCACTGGCTCTGATTGACAGCAGTGGGAGCCAATGCTCCTGATGCTATCAATCCAGCCAATGAGGACCCGAGACACCAGCTGGAGCTAATGTGCTAGTCCCCATTGCTAGAACGATCAGGTTCAGGTAAGTAAAAAGGGGGGCTCTGGAGGGCTGCTGCACTACAAAAGGTTTTTCACCTTAATGCATAGAATGCATTAAGGTGAAAAACCTTGAGGGTTTACAGCCCCTTTAAATAGATCTTTGCATACTTTCCTGGCACTGGGAGAAGCTGCAGCAACTCTGCAGTTATAAACTTGTATTGCTATTTGTCCCCTTAGAGGTAATAGTACTGTGAAAATGCTCGCGCTGTGTTATTTGACACCAGTGATGAGGTGGAAACCCTCAATTTCATTGCATCAAGTGGTTCCAATCAGCTAGGTCACCGTTCCACTCTCTGCCTGTGACTGGGCGGTGAAAAAGCAGCAATATATTGAGGAGATTATCTCTCTGCTCTCCTCTCAGCATATGGGAATGCAGAGCACCTGATTGGCCCCACAGAATACTGTAAGTCAAATTCAGGCATTTTAAAATCAATTACATACAAATTCATATACATAAGTGTATTCATTGTTGTTTAATACCTGTCTGGAGTTCAGTTTTAACAGTTTCCCACCACCCAGGCTCTTTAAGAGACTCTAAATGCCAGGGGGTTGAGGAGGGCATTACAATCATGTAACCACTATGATGGTGTGGCTGCCACAGCAGTCACAAGATCGGAAGTGCCTGATCGCAGGTATGCATCAGAAGCTTCCTATGACATTTTAGTTATTGTGTTGGGAGCGCACTCTCAGCACAGAAAAACGTTCCCTATTGACGCATACTGTATATGCATCCACTCAGTGTTAAAGCCTACTCGCCAGTGGGAATAGGTTAAGGTCCAAACTTTTACTGACCTTCCCTTACTCAACCACCACTCCATTAACTTCATAGTTTGAAGACAAAAGTATGACAGCATGTCACTTGCTCCTCTTCCTCTCCAGTGACAGCACTGATGCTTGGCAATTAGCCACTCAAGCCATCAAAGGGGTAAAAAGAGGGTCCTCAGCTCTGTGTATAGTCCAACTAAGATCGACTTATGCAAGGCTTCTTTTCCTTGCTCCTGGCAGTGGACAAAAAGGCTACAGGGGTCAGCGCTAAAGTAAATCTGTTGCTTTTCCCTGCATAGCCAAAGCACAGGTTCACTTTAAAGCACCCTTCAGCTCTAGTCCAGGATGGATTGAAAACAGATCCAGAAAAAACGTAGCAAACAAAAATAATTTATTTTTCCTTTTTAACTTTTCTCTGACTTGACATTTCATTAATTTTTTTATCTAGTTTTCTCTGCAAGTGAGCTTTTTTTGTAGGGTCTAGGGAGTGGTCTTTGTGCCCGCTTCCTGCGTAGATCACTCCTTCTCGACTGATTCTTGTTCGGGCTCGTGCTTTGGCTCTTTCACCACAACCATGTACCTGCAATACAGCATTAAGAGTGAATGTTCAATAAGAAAAAAAATAACAGTTGCAATGTCATACAGAGCTCTACATTGCCTTCGAATGAAGGATCTCAGGGAGGTTCTTCTTTCAGACAAAGTTCAAAAAAATATATCCAGAGGTCATTGAGGCCTAAATACCCCAGCCAAATTCAAGTGGACCTCTGGGCACAGACAATTTTGTAAATCATGACATCTTTCCTGACGGTAATAAAAGGCTTAAAATACTTCACAGTACATGAAATGAATACTCTTGTTTCTGCCATAGTACAGCTCCCAGTGTACTTCTGGCCCACTCTGGTTATGACGGCTGTGTGTTCCATCCCCGGGTGAAAGCATTAGTGTCTGTGCTCCCCTTCACTTGGTCAGTCACAGAATACTATGCATTCTGTGCCCCATTTAATAGAAATGCTGGTTGCTGATCAATAATGCAAAATGGTAAATCACACCTGATTGAAATGATCTAGTCTTACACATACTCTATGAAAGTATCTTTAATTGCTGGGGGGGGGGGATACTATGGCACTGGAGGGGGGCATTGAACTAGACCTAGCTGTAGCATAGCTGAGTAGGCAAGGATCACTATATGAACATATTTAACGTCCCCTAGTGATCTGTTAGTTTGGCGGCAATGTGATGAGGCTTGAACACTAGACCATGGCAGTAGGGGGAAGAGGAGGAACCATAGCATGGACCAATATTAATTTTCTTAAACTCAATTACTATTTGAACATAAGGTTCTCATAAGGATTTGGGCTAGCATCTGAAACCTGAAAAGTAATTAAAATACTGACTGCAGTACAACCAGTATATTATATTTATAGTTTTGGCATGTGAACTTTTTTTTGCCACGTGCACAGATGGGGAAGAATGCATGTTCAAAATCTTCCATAATGAAACAAGGCACTGGTCTAGGACAATTAATGCAGAATATTTAAACTTCTGGTATGTTGTTCAATCATGAAAGGAATCTAGAATATCTATAGCTAAACCAATCAAGCAATGGGGACAGCATTCTCTTTATATACAGACAGGGTCCCGATTGGAAAAATTACTCCATAATGCAGGAAAATAGTGCTAACTACTGAACCACCATCTACCCAAGTTCTGATTTAGATTAATCATAAGCAAAATATGGGAAGAACAGTGAATGTAGCAATAAAGGGTAATATAGAAGCTCTGTCCTTGACCTGCAGTCTCTCTATTCATGAGATTATGCGCTGGCAGATAAATTGATCATAAAGTTTACAATAAATCAATACAATTTTAGAGGTTTACTAAGTAATCCTTAAAACCAGATAATACAGTACATTGTGAAATAAAAAACAGTGTCAACTGGCTATATTTTTTATGATGGTCAGTGCAGTTATACATGAATGTTTTACTCACAAGATTCACACAACCTTAGGTCAAGATTCACAAATTTCTCATTGGTTTCAAATAGAGATATGCATAAATCCTGGGTGAAAGTGGAGTAAAAGACATTTATAAAAACGGACCTCAAAGGGCCAGTACATCCAAAATTGCTATTGGTGAAGCCTTGCAAGTTAAGACAGCCCCTAGCTTCTAGTGAATTTTAGATACTCCAACTGCAAAATGTCATCGATAGAGTCCATGAAAGACATAAGGTATTATCAGTAAGCTGTCATATTTAGCAAAGTCCTCTGAGCACAAGGACATCACAAAGTACAAGGAATACATGGGTAGAGCTGCACGATTCTGGATAAAATGAGAATCACAATTTTTTCTCTCACGATTCTTGAGGAGTAACATCATCTTTCACATTATACAAAAAAAAAATTGTGCTAACTTTACTGATTTTTTTTTTATTCATTAAAGTGAACTTTTTCCCAAAAAATTGTGTTTGAAAGACTGCTGCGCAAATACAGTGCGTAATAAAATGTTGCAACGACCACCATTTTCTCTGATATATATATAATGTTTGGGGGTTCCGAGTAATTTTCTAGCAAAAAGCACTGATTTTATCTTGTAAGCAACAAGTGTCAAAAAAGGTTTAGTCTTTAGGTGCTTAAACTGACCTCATTTACAGATGGAAGTTCATTTCTTTGATCTAAAAAGTTCTAATAGATACATTGTATCTCTTCTCTATCTTTCAGAGCTGAGGAATGTTGATAAACATTTGTCGGCTTTTTTTTTTTGCTTTTTTTGACAGCTCAGCTCTGCACCGTTTACATCGTGGAAATGCCTAATTAGCATCGCGAGGGGGTTGAATCGAGATCGCAAATTTTTTTTTAACGATTAATTGTGCAACTCTATACATGGGTGTCATAAGGGTGCTATCCAATTTAAAAAAAAAAAAAGTGAGATCCAAGGTCCCTGCAATAGGAGAGCTTTTATACTCACCTCTATCAGCCACTGGGGGAGATTTACTAAAACTGGAGAGTGCAAAATCTGGTACAGCTGTGCATGGTAGCCAACCAGCTTCTAACTCTAACAAAAAAAAAAAATAAAATAATGGAAGCTGATTGGTTTCTGTGCAAAGCTGCACCAG
Source organism: Lithobates clamitans (assembly GCA_037952925.1). NCBI lineage: Eukaryota > Metazoa > Chordata > Amphibia > Anura > Ranidae > Lithobates > Lithobates clamitans. Next base: position 801,608 of record JBBGZY010000159.1, read on the forward strand.
ATTATACACTTTCCAATTTTAGTAAATCAGCCCCAGTGTCTCCCATTTCCCCCTCTGTTCCAGTCTTTGTCAGACTCTTCAGCATTTGACAATTCCGGAAGTGCTGGATGCCTGTGCCCCTGCTCCATACCCTGACTCCCTAGATCACTGCTGTGTCCTGTAGTGACTTAGGGGTCAGAAAATTGAATCACAGCAGGGACACAGGCATCCAACACTCCCTGAAGTGTCAAATGATGAAGAATCGTCCAGGGGCTGCAGTATATCTATTGCCCCTTTAATCTAGATTTCTGATTACCCTGACAGGATCACTGTAAAATGTTACAGTGGGAATCTAGCCTTAATGAGGCTTTCTCTGGCTGACAGTGCTGACTGCTAGGGAAATCCTTTTATGTATATATAAGGGCTGCTCCGGCATACACCTTTCTTGCTAGTTATAAATTGATGAGCTGCTTGTCATTTCTCTTTGCACTGTTTTGACAACCACTAAACTCCTTTGTGCTCCATAAATGCAGAGGCTGAAGTATGATTGTGCCACAATCTCCTGCATCATGTAACATGAAATCCACAAGATATATGGCCCTCTTATAAAAGTTGCAATCACAAGGCTCGTAAAGATACTTACAATAATGGGAGCTATTATCCTATGCGTTCTGTGTTCTAGGGGTACACGGTAAGAGGTACACAGCAGGGCTACTGTGTCCAGAACAATCATTACCCATCATGCTGTGGAATATCAACTACAGATCATGCTGTCATTAATATACAGGAATTCAGATAAAAATGACAAAGCAGGAGGCCGTTCAAGTAGTTACTCGCTTCCACTCTATTTGTCCTGCACATCGATAGAAGTGCTAGTCAATGTGTGATGTCTGTCAGTATATCGTGCTGATCTATGGATTGCTGTGCGGTGCAGACGTGTCCTGAATTGGAAGATCGTGTGCAGGCTGATTCCTCATGATGACATCAATAATGCCACTGAATGGGGAGGAAATGACAAAGCCACTATCTGGATATAAATCTGAAAATATTATTACAATAAAAGCAAATTCCATATTAAACAGACACTTCTCCTATTAGGAAAATACTCTAAAGGAAATTAATTTAATCTCAGCTCTGTTCCCAAATATGATCAGTAATAACAATGTGATTTAAAGAACACAGAACTTTGTATTAAAATTCTGCTGCTTTTGTTTAGCTCAGATCTCGAGTGATAATCATTCATAGGGCTTTCTCCCACCTGCTTTATGTCAAAGTCATCTCTCTCACTCCCAAAATGTATTCCGTCAGCACCTGGAACGCACACGAGGGGGTCAGAAAGACAGCAATGTAGGCTATTCCAAAAATAAAATAGGATGTTTTAAAACAGCTTACCTGTAAAATCCTTTTCTTTCGAAGGACATCACGGGACACAGAGCCTCAGTAATTACTGATGGTTATATAGGTATCACTGGTGATTGGACACTGGCACACCCTATCAGGAAGTTCAACCCCCTATATAATCCCTCCCCCTTGCAGGGATACCTCAGTTTTGTAGCCAAGCAATATAGTGTATTAAAAGAGGGGCGGGACCTCTGTGTACCGTGATGTCCTTCGAAAGAAAAGGATTTTACAGGTAAGCTGTTTTAAAAAATCCTATTTTCTTTCTCGAACATCACGGGACACAGAGCCTCAGTAATTACTGATGGGATGTCCCAGAGCAATGCTACCTGAGGGGGGGGGAACCACGACCAAGTAGGGTGCAATCAGACCTGAGGACCCTGTACCGCTGCCTGCAGCACACTACGCCCAAAGGCGATATCCTCATGCCTTCTCACATCCACCTGATAGAATCTGGTGAATGTATGAACTGAAGACCAGGTTGCGGCCTTGCAGATTTGAGCCATAGAGGCCCGGTGATGCACTGCCCAAGAAGCACCAATAGCCCTTGTGGAATGTGCCCTGATCTGAAACGGAGGAATCTTCCGTTTCAAACCGTAAGGTTGAATGATCAACTGTCGAATCCATTTAGAAATGGTAGCTTTTGACGCTGCCTGTCCTCTATTGGGACCCTCTGGCAGCACAAACAAAACATCAGTCTTGCGGATCTGAGCAGTTGCCCCTAGATAGGCCTTAACTGCTCTTACTACATCCAACGAATGTAGAGATCTCTCTTCCGGAGAACAGGGATCTGGAAAAAAAGAAGGTAGAACAATGTCTTGGTTTAAATGAAAATCAGAAACCACCTTCGGTAAAAAACTAGGATGAGGGCGTAGTACCACTCTATCCTTGTGTATAATCAAATAAGGCTCCTTACAGGAAAGAGCTGCTAATTCTGATACTCTTCTAGCAGAAGAGATGGCCACCAGAAAAATTAATTTCCTTGTCAACAAGACCAAAGGAATCTGACTTATTGGTTCAAAAGGCTGTTTCTGTAACACAGCCAGGACCAAGTTCAAGTCCCAGGGGTTTAGGGGCGCTTTAACCGGAGGATTTAGACGCATCACCCCCTGCATAAAGTTTCGGACCAAAGAATGCGAAGCAAGTGGCCGCTGAAATAATACTGATAAAGCAGAGACCTGGCCCTTGATGGTACTCAAGGCCAGCTTCATCTCTAATCCTAATTGTAGAAAATCAAGAATTCTACCTATGACATATTTCCTGGGATGCCAACCTCTGGATTCACACCAGGTTATATAAGCTTTCCAGACTCTATGATAAATCATCCTGGAAGCTGGCTTCCTTGCATTAATCAAGGTAGATATGACAGGACCTGACAGCCCACGACTCTTCAGAACGTGGGTCTCAATAGCCAAACCGTCAAATTTAGCGTTTGTAAGGCAGGATGGAACACTGGACCTTGAGATAACAGGTCTGGGCATACCGGTAGGGTCCACGGGGAACCTACTGTCATCCTTACTATTTCTGCATACCATGTCCTTCTGGGCCAAGCGGGGGCCACCAGAAGTACCGACTTCCTTTCCTGCCTGATCCTGCGAAGGAGTCGTGGTAGTAGCAGAATAGGCGGGAATGCGTAAATCAGTGAGAACAGATGCCACGGAATCACCAACGCATCCGTCCCGCATGCAAGAGGATCTTTTGTCCTTGCCACAAATCTGTCTATCTTTTTGTTGAATCGGGATGCAAAGAGATCTACATCTGGAACCCCCCATCTTTGGCATATGGCCCAAAAGACGTCGGGATGCAGAGACCATTCCCCTGGAAGTAACTGCTGGCGACTTAGATAGTCCGCCTGCCAATTCTCTATTCCCGGGATGAAAACTGCCGATATGCATGGCACATGCATCTCTGCCCAGACTAAGATCTGGTTCAACTCTTTTTGAGCAGCTCGGCTCCGGGTGCCTCCCTGATGATTGACATAAGCCACTGCTGTGGCATTGTCGGACTGGTTCCTGACTGGACAACCCTGTAGCCTGATAGTCTAGGCCTTTAGAGATAGATGTATCGCCCAGATCTCCAGAACGTTGATGGGTAAGGTCCTCTCTGTCTTATACCATACCCCTTGGACCGCAGCCTGTTCCAGAACTGCTCCCCAATCTGACAGACTGGCATCTGTTGTTACCACCGTCCAGGTAACCGGTAGAAAGGATTTCCCCTTCTGCAGGTTTTCAGGTATGAGCCACCAATTGAGGCTCTGACGCACCGCATGCGACAGGTGCATCGGAAAGTCTAATGCCTGAACTTTCTTGTTCCAGGTCGACAGAATACTGTGTTGCAGCATTCTTGAGTGAAACTGAGCATAGGGAACTGCTTCGAATGAAGACACCATCTTCCCTAGTAGCCTCATACAAAGGCGGACTGAGGGACCCTTCTTGGTCCTTACTGTCAGAATCAGCTCTCTCAAAGCAGTGATCTTTGCCTGGGGTAGAAATATTTTCTCCTGGCTTGTATCTATAATCTGACCTAAATACTCCAGTCTTCTTACTGGTTTTAGGAAAGACTTTTCTAAGTTGAGGATCCAACCCAGGTGTTCTAGTACCTGACTGTGGTCCTCAAGTTTCCATTCAAAGAGGCTACCGACCGGTCTATCAAGAGCAGGTCGTCTAGGTATGCTATGACAGCTATACCCTGAGCCCTTAATGTGGCCAGGGGAGGAGCCAAGATCTTTGTGAACACTCGAGGTGCAGTGGCTATCCCGAAAGGCAGAGCCACAAACTGGAAATGGCGCCCTCCTACCTCGAAGCGCAGAAACTTCTGATGAGCAGGAAAAATGGGCACATGCAGATATGCATCTCTGATGTCTATTGATGCCAGAAATTCTCCTCCCTGCAGGGTGGGAACTACTGTTCGAATTGATTCCTTGCGGAAGGATTGAATCCTTAGGAATCGGTTCAGATCCCTTAAGTCCAGAATGGGCCTGACATCCCCATTTGGCTTTTGGACCGTAAAAAGGTTGGAATAGAAGCCCAATCCCTGGTCCTTTGCGGGAACTATCACAATGACCTCCTACGACAAAAGTCGCTCTAACGCTAGAAGGAGCGACTGCTTTTTCTCTGGGTCTCTGGGAACACTTGATCTGAGGAACCGAGGAGAGGGGAATTCCTGAAACTCCAGCCTGTACCCTAAGGTTACCGTGGAGATTACCCGTCTTGTCCTGGAAGTCCTCCTGCCAGAGCTCTGAGAACTGTCGCAGTCTTCCCCCCACTCGAGTGAGCGGGGGCTCCCCCTCATGCAGAGGTCTTAGTGTTTTGCCTAGCAGGCTTCTTTCCCCAGGACTTCTTTTGTCCCTGGGGTTGACTCTTGTCTCTGGACCCCGATGGAGGCGGCCATCGAGACTGCCTGGAGGCTGAAGCCCCCGGCGCTGGGGAAAGAGTCCGTTTGAAAGAGGGACGCTTACTCTTCTTCTTGACAGGTAAGAGAGTGCTTTTCCCACAAGAGATTTTCTTGATATAGTTATCCAAGTCCTCTCCAAACAACCTTGCACCACGAAATGGAAACCCAGCCAGTAGCTGCTTACATGGTGCTTCGGCTGACCAATTTTTCAACCATAGGATTCTACGTATATGCACCAACCCCAGTGAAAGACGGGAGGTTTGCACGATAGAATCTCTAATGGCGTCAACCACAAAGCATAAGGCCGCTGGAAGGTTAGCAAACCCCTGGGCTTCCTGTTCAGGTAATACTTTGATGACCTGCTTAACATGGTCTCTTAAGTATTGACAGACTCCAATCGCTGCTACTGCAGGTTGGGCCACTGATCCTGCTAAGGAGAAAACATCCTTCAACAGGGATTCCATCCTTTTATCTACAGGATCCCTGAGCATCTGAGCATTGTCTACAGGACAAGTCAGGCTATTATTTACGGAGGAAATGGCGGCATCAATAGCCGGTATTCCCCACATTTTAATAAACTTTGGGAGGGTGGGGGGATTTTAGTCTACTTAGGTCTACCATGCATAACAATCTGCAGTGGTGTGACTTCAACATCATTTTTGAGACAGAAAAAGAAAGGATTTAAAACTGAACTCAAGGCAAATCGCATCACTGAAATACATATAAAAAAATGTTTTTCTACCCGTCAAAGAATTTGTGTTTCTGTCTAACCAATTTGTCAAACCTGACAGCCACGCAGCCAGCCCGCTGACCTGTCTGCAACACAGCTGGGTCACCTGCTATGAATGATCAGTAAAGGAACAGTGACAGAATGATGGGGACATTATCTGCTCTCTCCTCCTATAAGCACATTCCTAGCCTGCAGATGTGAAATCAGGTCACCTGATTGGCATGGCATCCTCTCCCTCTCCCAGTCTGAGTGCTGCTGTATGGAGATTATAAGAGGATGAAATTGACTCATATTCTGGTTTTATTGCAAGTTTCATTCAAATTACATAACTGCATTCGTTTTTACAATATATGGAGTTAGATGCTAATGATTGGACATAATTTCAATGTATAACATGGTGTACAAGCAGATAGGAGTCATTTCTATACTATGGCCTTGAAAAGCAGGATTCTTTATATTAAAGTCAAGCTATTCTTTCTTTGAATTAATCTGCACTGTGTAGTGAATAAAACAGCCATAAAAGGGAAAGAGAACCACATTACTGTAATAAATGCCAAACTAAGAAACCCAGCTGAGAGCTTTTGGTTTGCATGTTAATATATTAGTTGGTTATCCACTAAACAGTCTAATTAGAGCTTCCCACAAGACTGCATGGGGAACAGCTGTGCTCTTTCAGAGCATGTAGGCATTTATATAGGTCATGTGATTTGGCAAATCACACCCAGCTGGATCTGGAGGCATTAGGGGACATGTCCATGAACACTTTGTTGCACAGGGGCAGATTTTGCTGAGTTATCGGCCCCAGTACTTGGCAGGAACAGTATGTGCTTTTACTGCTCGGTGCTGTCCTTAGCTGCCCCTTCACCTGACACTATCAGCTGCGTTTGCCTGGAAAAATCAGCTGTGTCACAAAAATGAATTATCCTTCTGCTTCAAGAAAGGATTCTGCTTCAAAAAATCTTTACATTAAAGGGCAGAGTTTCCAGGTACTGTTACAGTACTGCCTATCATTGCATTGATTTTAAAAGGTGAATGGACATTAATGTTCTGATCATGTCTAAGGTTACACTCATATCTAGTGTTTAGCATAACACATGGTCAGAATTTGAAGCTCCCCACCCCCAAACCGCCATCCCCATTAACCAACACAGGGGTTGTTTTCTCTGCAGGCTCTTATCCTTTTTTATTCAGGGCAGCTTTGGCTCTTGTAGCTCTGCCCACAAAGCTGCATCATCCAGTCAGGGATCTGTGACTGCGGAGAAGTCCCATCTGCCAACATGGTGGAGGGACTGATGGATCTCAATGGAGCACAAGTGTGGCAACGTTACTGCACTTGTAGTCCATTAATAGGTTATCCAAGCCCGCAACCTAAGGTTCGCACCTCAACATGGACCTGCAGATGGAAGAATAGTCTACAGGAGCCCATGCATTGTACCTGTGATCCACTGGTCGCAGTTGCAATTATTTGCAGGCTCTAGGTGCAAGCAATTAATAAATGCACATTTCCTTTTAATCAGCATCGGTGCATTTATAAATATTTAGAAAAAGTGGAATATGACCAAGTACAGTGTCGCTTGACTTTGCTCAAAAAATGCAGAAGAACTCTTTTTATCAAAACCTATTTAACGACTTGGGTGGCATGTGGCAGGACCGATCCTGTGCCGAATCTTTACAGCTTTTTGGCACAGGTAGATCTCCCCCTTCTCTTGCGTAGTTGTGAAAGGTTGCATTTGGCTTTTCAACTGAGCGCTTGCTGTCTCTTACTGGAATACATTATTCAAAATATTCAAATGAAAACACCATGTGTAATAAAAAGTATTACCCCTTAGAACTGTGCATTTCCCTCGCAGAGCAAAGCATCTAGTTCACTTTAAAGAAGAACTTCACCCAAAAGGAGAAGTTCCGCTTGTCTTCCTCCTCTTTAAATTGTCAGTTTATTCTTTCTTTTGGGGGGGGGGTACCTGGTTTTCACTGGTACACACTCCCCGTCAGATTGGAGCAAAAGTTTGGCCCCTGTCCTTCCCCCACAGTCTTCTGGGACACTTTACAAGTCCCAGAAAGCTGCGGGGAACCATTCACAAAGCACAGCGCATTTAGTGTATGTGCAATGGGAAGCCGGCATGCCAGTGCCTGGACCCAAAGATGGCTGAAAAGACAGCTTAAGGGACTACAGCGCTGGATCCCTGGACAGGCGAGTGTCCTTATTAAAAGTCAGCAGCTACATTGTACTGTAGCTGCTGATTTTGTAATTTTTGTTTCTAAGTTGTAGATATACTCTGCAGCATATACTTCCTTCCTTTTACTCTCCTGCTACTTCATTCGGCTGCCAGGGGTAAAGGAAAGTCCTGAGTCACTGGAGTTGTAGCTCACACAATGCCACAAACTACTCATATCACTTTGCCAATTGGCCCATTGCTGCACCTCGATATGGATCATATTGCTCCCCCATACACAGAAGTACTGGATATTTCCTTTGTTCCCTATTGCTGAACAGAATGATAGGAGAGTGAGGGAAAGAAACGTTTATGCTAGAGAGAGGTGGTGGGTTAAAGCAAACCTATTGCCTTGATCTGGATTGGGTGATGACGACAACAATTGATAAATAAAACGTCATAGTCTTCCTGATTAATGAAAACATACAGCATGAGGGGTACAAGCCTTTCTCTTTTCTCCAAACAAAAAGGGAATAGAAAATTGTCTACGCAGAGCTCTTCCTACAAAAAAAAACAACTAAATGATAAATATTTCCAGCACTGCAATGAACATATCATTACTCTTACTCTATTTAGATATGACCTTAATTGACCGAATCATTGCAAATGATGATAAACTATGCTGCATTGCTTGTTTTATTGGGTTGTGTATGTCCACACCAACATCTAGTTCAGCAGTACCTCAAGAAGTCTGCAAAAAATATTACAGCACATTACACCATTAGGGATTCTGATAGATTACTTCAAGAGAATAGGTCTAATAAATGTACTGGAAACGGCAGGAAGGCTAATCACAGCATTGATTACCTCTGGAACATGGTGACTGAGGCAGAAGCGTTTATTGCAGTGTATGCAGAAATCCCCTACTGTTACTACACTGGCTTTACATTTTCCGAAGCCACAAGTATTGTCTGCTTTCATTGTCTCAGCTAGCAGAGCATCAAAGCTGTCCAGGTCTGACCTCTCTGGCTCGGGTTTATTTCCACCTTTACCTGTAAGTGACAGAAAAACAAACAAAAAAAAATACAAAAAAACTATAGGTTAACATATACAAAACATATACAAAATAGGTTCACTGAATGAGATTTAGTTTGCATTATCATTTTCTTTTAAACCAATGCTTGTTTTCACCTTTTTTTCATATGTTATGGCATCTCATTGTTGCCGATCTCCCCAGTCAGCCCCAGTTTACACTGATGCAGTGCGGAAAATGCAGCAATTCCTGGGCATTTCCCGCACTGCATAGCAAATGGCACTGTGTTCTGCTGCGGGTGTCAAGGGAAAGTTAACAAAATAATGTAAACCGGATCGCATGGGTATAAACACTGGTCCGCTGAGAGTCTGAGCCAGCTCCTTCCGCCCCCTCCAGAACCCAGTTCTCCAGTGAATGCTGGAGGCAAGAGCAGAGAGCCACTGACTAACAGTCACGGCTCTCTGCTCAGAGCTGAGGGGGAGAACTGAGCGATCAGCGTCGCTTGCTCGCTCAGTTCTCACTGCAAGGCCAGCGGGGGACCTAGGTGAGTATGATTGTTTTTTTGTTTTGTTAAATCCTGAACTTCTGTTTGAAAGACCACCTAAAGAAATGTTGCCTCTGACTACTATTCTCAAGGATATGGAGTTCAAATTTGATGTCACTCCTATGCTGCTCACTGTTCTGCATGCTGGAGAGAATGTTGTACCTGAGGACCTGCAGGTGCTAGGATTTCCCTGCTTCTACCTTTTTTTCTGTGGATCTATCCTTTTTTCACATCTTTTGTTGCTTCTTGAATATTTCCCCAGTGGTCATTAGGTCAGCAGTCATCAGAAGGTAGCTTCAAAATGAACAAGCAAAGCCCTACTCCTCTACCATGATGGCCCCTTCTACACAGACACAAAGCAGAACAAGGCATAAGTCATTCATGGAAAAAATATTAACAACAGACAATACTGGTTTCTTACCTTTGCTTTTTTTGGCCACACTTCAATTAACTTGCATCTTTTATAATATTCTGTGCTGTGTAATATCTGTATTTTATTCATAATGGATAATAACTATTATTATCAACCCTTTCGCCTAGTGAACAGAATTATAGCTAGCCCTGCCAGGTGCTAAAACACCAGATCATTTTTGGAAAGCCATTAAAAACCAAAACCACAGATCTAAAGAAAAAAAAAATCAAACCCACGTTTCACATCGGATGTCTTCTTCTCAGCAGCTTTTGGCACTGAAGATTCCTTCTTTCTTTTTTCTTCAAGTTTAGCTTTCTCCCTCTGCATGCGTTCCATGTGTAAGTGCTTCAAATCAAGGTTATTGGGAGAAGCTTTATGTTGGATTTCTTTTTCTTTTGCTTCTTTTTCTGATGTCTGTGACTGAAAAGGTTTCTGTGCAACAGAATCATCTATTTTCTGTGATACGGCATCAGCTGAAATGACTTTGTGCTTGGAAAGTGTAATACATCTGTTTCTGCCTTCTCCCGTGCTTACATGTTGTAGTCCATATTTCTCTGCTATCTGGTGGACCCATAATCGGTTCTGTGAAGTGAGTGTTGAAGGGAACATTAACTGGGTTTTATCGTGATCTGCTATGAAGTCATCAATCTCTTCCTGTAGTTTTTCCTTGGTTGAACTTTCTGTTTGGTCACCTAAGTTGTTAGATTGCGGGAAGTCTTTAACAGAGTTATCTTGCTTTGTTCTGCTCTTCTCCTTTGCCTGAGACTCAGTTGTAGTGTTGGGCTTATGACTGCTAAAGTCTGAATTTCCTGATTTTTTTGGCTTTGCTTTGCTGTCTCTCTTAACAGTGGCTTCTGGTTTACAACTTTCATTCTCATGGGAATATTTCTCGGGGGTAATGTCATCAAGATATTCAAAAGCAGTTCGGACCTCACCGTGTTCGTTGAAGTAAGTCACAAGGTCTTTGAGAAATTTGCTATTGCTGACTGTATGGGAATCACAAATAACAGCAACATGGCGACGAGCACGGGTTACTGCTACGTTGATTCTTCGCTCTTCGGCCAAAAAGCCCACTTCACCTACATATGACAGCAAAACAATTTTATGAAATAATGCAAAAGAACAGCACTTTTTTTTAAAGCTTATTCTGGTCAACTGCATAATGTTGTACTCCAGGCAAATAGCTGACTGCACAGTTAAAATACATATATATAAGGCTTTTTTATTAGACAAAAAAAATTCGTATTTCTGTTCATCCAGTTCTGTGATTAATACAGCCCTGTCAGACACCACTACTGACCTACTGCAGTGAAGCAATATAATTTGGTTACCAGCCTTCCCTCAAAGCCTGTGATTGGATAGTTAAAAAGCAGCAGTTGATGTATGGGCTCATGACTCTCCTTCTATACGCATGTTCTTTTGACAGCACATGTGCATGAAGCAAAACCTGACTGACTCCAAGCACTGTTGTCTGAATTTTACTGTACAAGAGAGTATAGGAGGCTGACATCAAGACAATTTTAAGTATTTCTGTCAAGACTTCAGCTTTAGGGAAGGATTCAAATGAATGGGAATGACACCAGGGACTATGGGAATGGTGATGACAGATCAGTCCAGGCTGGGAGGAAGATGAGGAGGGGGATGAGGGCAGAGTAGAGGAGTCATTGCAGACAGTATTCTGCATTGGAAGGACAGTTCTGCCATAGTACATGTGTCAGTCCCATTTGTTGATCTGTACAGCTTCTTGCTTTGTCTTTGATATGTCAAATACCTGGATGCACATATGATTGAGGAGATCCGTTGGGATGTCCCCTGAGGTGGTTTTGGCACTCGTCACCTGTTGATAACTACATTGGAGAAGGAGACCCGCATGTTTCCGATGTTCTAAGCGTGCTTTGATCTTTCTGTAATAAGAGGGTCATATCAATCTGGTAAGCCTATATGGTGTCACCTTTTGGATTTCCTTTCACCAGAGTGGATGTGGTCATCACTTTTTCTGCTGTATACACCTATTGCACATTTTTTATATATTTTTCTGTATTATGGTTGTACACAAGTCGATCGACTTGTTTACAGACAGCCTGTCCAAACATGGATCGACATTTGGCTGGTCCCTGATGGACTGGACAAATTTCAATCCATGTATGGCCGGCTTTGGTTAGACTTGGAGAAGGGGGGGGGGGGGCGAAAGAGTAAGGAGGAGCAGGTGAGTGCCTTGTAATCCTAGGTTAAAGGGCCATGGGGGGTTATTTACGAAAGGAAAATCCACTTTGTACTACAAGTGCAAAGTGCACTTGAAAGTGCAGTCGCTGAAGATCCGAGGGGGACATGCAAGGAAAATAAAAACCAGCATTTTAGCCTGCACATGATTGGATGATAAAATCAGCAGAGCTTCCCCTCATTTCAGATCTACCCTTCAGATTTATAGTGACTGCACTTCCAAGTGCACTTTCAGTGCAATTTCAAGTGCACTTTGTACTTGTAGTTTGCACTTGTAGTGCAAAGTGTATTTGCCTTTTGTAAATAACCCCATATGTGTTTCTATTGATGCACACAGTGTAAGGAGATAAAGCTCTGGTCCCCTCATGCAAGGGTGATGCAGTAGGATGTTGCAAAAGAAAGAAAACAACATGAAATAAGAAACTTGGGGCAGCAATCATGGCTTGAACTTAAAATGAAACATATGCAAGGAATAAAAGATAAAGTCGCATACTCAATAAGTTATTAAATCAGCTGCTGAAAGTGCTTAAAAGAACAGAGGGTTTATATCACTCTGGAGTGCCTTGAGCCTCATAGCTCTATACGCAGTGTGTGATCATTTATGGTGCTTTATATCCCTGACTGCTAGTCTCTATTGATTTGTTGCTGTTACTACTGTACTGTCCACCCTTCTTGCTGGGGAGAAAGCTGTAGAGCAAGGATCTCTCCGCTTCTACTTCATTCTGTCAATTTGGGATTTCTGCACTTCTCCTGTTGCTTTCTAAATACACAATTATCAATCAGAAGATCACTAGTCATCATGGGAGCAGCTCTTATATGAGGAAGGGAAGCCCTGTCTCTACCAAGATGTCCACTTCCACAGAAAAAGACAAAGTGAAGAACAAGGCATAGTAAGTCAGTATTGGGGAATAGATGAGCTACAGGGAGCATACAGGCAATTTTGGTGACTAATCCTGTGCCCTCTGCCTCCCTTTTTAGACACAGTTTCCACAGTTCAGGTCTGCTTTAAATGTAATCTGTAAGAAAGTAAAATATTTGTCTTAAAAAAGCAAGCCATCAATTTTTGACGTGCAGTCCACATTCTGTTTCTCAGGCAGTGAAGGTGAATCTATTCAATACTTCTGCATCTAAGAATGTAAAAAAGGGCCTTAGGACCTCAGGACAGAAGGCTCACTGGCATATGTACTAGTACGGGCTCTTGAAATGTGAGGATATAAAGAAGCTCATAATTTTGTCTCTGAATTCCAAGAGATCTCTTGTTGTCTGTCCTTTCAGTTCATTAGATCAACATAATACTAAATTTCCTTGGTTAATTTAAAAAAACACATACAACATAAAGATTACATTTACTGTTTCCAGTCTAAATCATGAAACTTAACAATAACCTTTACTTTTTTATTACAGATCCTAAAAAAGCTGTAATGTTTCCCTACATATGTGCAATTTTCTGAAATGTTAATGTTAAATATCGTTCTGCACAAAAGAGACCACTGGAATATTTTTTGCCACAGTCCTGCTGATGTCTTAAGCTTGCCACAGATTATTAAAATCTTGGACAGATCAGCAGGGATCAGCCAAGATTCGAACCATCTATGGGCAGGATGACTGTACCCAACTCAATTCCTCGATTGACTTGGGTACAACCAGCATGTCAGATTTTTACATGCAACTAGTGCCAGCAGCTATATAGCCATATATAGCAATAATCACGGTGTTCTCCCGGCACTGTGTTGATGGGGGAATCAAGCGATTTTCTTTCCCGTAACCACAAGATAAGCGCATCATCTATGGCCTGCCTTAAAGCGATATTAAAGGATTGTTTTAAAAATAAATAATAATTAACAAACATGTTATACTTACCTGCTCTGTGCAATGGTTTTGCACAGAGCAGCCCTGGTCCTCTTCTCGGGTCCCACACCAACGCTCCTGGCTCCCCCCACCTGCTGGGTGCCCCACAGAGCAAGCAGCCTGCTCTGTGGGGCACCCAGGAACCAATGAGCACTCTGAGAATCACATAATGGAGAAAGCATGTGCAGTAGCAATATGCCGAATGGGACATATAGTCCCAAGTAGAGGATCACATGACGTTTATTCACATTTTGAGTGCACCCAAACACGCTCCCAGAAGTGTGGGGAAGTGGCACAAGAAGCCAGAGGAAGAAGCTGCAATATGAATATATAGTAATTTTCTGCATTTTTTCATAAGAAATTGTTGAATGTTACGTGTGAAATGTATCTGTTCCAATATGTTGCTGTTAAAAAAAACAGAAGGCTTTGGAACTATTTTAAGCCTTACCCCCTGCCAGTCAGTTGTCAACTATCAGAAACTCTGTGGCTAGTAAAGGCTCTGACATTTAATAGATGAATAGCAGCGGATGGAATTTAATGGCCTTATTCTGTGAATTGGCAGCATTTACAGATGAAAGACAAATGAAAGAAGAAGGGCATTAATTTAGTGTATATGATAACATTAAACAAGAACCTTATTTTTTGATAGTCAAGAAGACCAAGCTGATAAATATCTAGCAGATAGTTACTTTTTAAAAAAAAAAACCTGTTTTGTATCTATCTGGAAGTATTTCACGATGTTAAAATGTAGTAAATATAGTAAAAACAACTGAAGAATACTGGTCACTGCAGAGAAGGTAGATGAAGTTTATTTTTTTAAATAACGCTAATAGAGATTTTTTTTCTAACCCCTGGAATTTACTGCTGAAGAACTAAAATACAGAGTTTGCATGAGAAATATAAGCTGATGGGTAATTTAACTTGACTATATAAAATAAAAAAATCCAAAATGGTAGATGAGAATCCCCTCAAAATAGTCACAACATTGTCAAGTGACTTCACTCTCCTGCAGCTACCAGTATTGGATGGGATGACACAGGTGGACTGACCTTTTAAGCAGATCTGTTTGCTGGTTTGAAAAGCAGCAAATAAAAGAATATAAAATACACCTTAAAATGTAGATCGTCTGTAATTAAAAGCATAATGTGCACAGGGGAAGCCCAGCGTACACTAACAGACAGCTGTTAACAGCCATTGCCATGGAATGCCCAAGAGGATGGGAAGCCACACTACACTATAATTTCATCTATAAAAGAACGTTCTCAGAGTCGCTGTGCGCAGAGGCTCACAGCTCAATCAGTGTAATTAAACTGTTACCAAGATTAACTCCTAAACATAGAAACTGCTTAAGAAGAACAATGGACATGATCAAAGACTCAAAACTAGTAAAAAAAAGAGGAGAAGTGGAGAGTATAGGACACAGGCATTTTTAATTCTTACAACTAGGGTACATGCAGCTACCTTCAGGGGTTTGAACAATGGCAAAAAAGCTGCTGGGACATTGCCTTGGATAACCGCTCCCACTTCCAGCTAGTTTCAGTTTTGCAGAAGGCTCCTCTGTCCTGTACTGTACTGCAGGAAAGGTATTTTACCGGTAAGTTTAAAAATCCAATTTTCCTGATTGCACAGTACGGGACATACAGTAGGCTTCTTTAAGTCTCACAACTGGGAAGTCCAAAAGCAGTCCAACTGAGGGTTGAGCAACATAGCGAACAATGCCAACGGGCCCACATAACATCCAAACAGTTTGAGATAGCTCAGACAGCAGCCTGTAGCACTTTATACCTGAAATTGGCATCAGAAGAAGCTTGAACACCACCTTGTAGAAAGTAACAAATGTGTAAGCAGTAGCCCAGGCGGCAGCCTTGCAAATCTGGTATGTCACATATCTGGTGCTTAAAAGCCCATGTAGCACTGACAGATCTGGTTCAATGTGCCTGTCGGGAGCTGAATCACCCATTGATGGCACTGGGTTTTCCAGATGTGAAGGATGTAGTTCCAGTGTCCACCAGCAGGTGTCTTCCAGTAACCACTGGATTCCAGCAATTGGTCCCCACCTGACGCTTGCTGGGAGAGTTTTTTGCCCCTCTTGTAGCTTTCCACAATGCCTCAGTAGTTTTGCATGTGTGCCAAGCATTCTGATCCAGCTTCTGTACGCGTTACCCCGATCCTTGCTGTTTTGTACCCTTTACCCTGATTCCACTGCCTATACCCCTCATACCTGATCCCCGCTCTGGCCCCCTTCCTGCCCTGTCTCACCCGCTGTTTCTTCCTTTACCTCCTGTCTGACCCTGCCTTACCTGATCTCTCCCCTTGCTTGTATATAGTATATCATATTTAAAGTGGTTCTAAAGGCCAGACATATTTAAACCTCAATGCATTCCTTGCATTAAAGTTAAAAAAAAAGTCCCAATATTTGTATTACCCCCTCACCCTCTTGTATACTTACCTGAGTCACAGAGACAGCAGCAGCAGCAGCAGCAGCAGCATTTTGCTCCTAGTGCTGTCAATCAAATCCTGTGAGCAGAGAGCGGGGGACGGGGCTGAGCTGTGTTGTGTGTGTGTGTGTATCAATAGAAGCACACAGTGAGGCGCGGTATCGAGCACCCGCAGCTGTGCCCCCATGGCACCCTTGATATCTTGATGTCTATTGGGGGGCAGAAAATGCCCTGAAAGAAGGAAGGCATGGCTGCACTTTGAATTCTCCATGCAAAACTTTTGCATCCATGGGAACAAGCTGAGAACCATAGGAAATAGGTCCTCCTAAACCACATCATTCTGGACGAAAGATGCCTAAACACTTGCCATGATGGAACAGTGGCCAAACAATAGAAAAAAACAAAAATAAACCACAAAAGTAAGAAAATTTACAGACGAGCACCATGGGTGAATGTTTTCAGAGCTTCTACCCATGCACTTACCCATCAGATGCAGGAGCATTGGGGTTTAACCCCATTATGGCTTTGCCATTCTTGATGGGCATACTCCCAAAAGGCTCTTCAGAGTCTAACCTCTGCACCAGGAAGACTGTGGACTCTGGACCTGTACATTACCCTGAAGCTCCACCTACACTGCATGACATGGGCAGCAGGATTCAGTGCAGAAGCAACATTACAGCCCCCCCCCCCCCCCGCCACATTATCAGTGGGGTGGATTCCAGGTACGGCTTCCCAATGTGCAGCCAAGGAGTCAGTTAAATCGAAAGCTGCCGAAGTAACTATGGTGTAGCCAAGATTAAGTAGACTGAAAAGGAAAGAAGGTAAAAAATATGCTAGTGAGAAGGTAAGCTTCTCTTAGCATAAAGGGTCCATCACTTAAGGAGAGTAGCAATAAACTTAGGTAGATTTCAGCAGCTTTTTTCAGTGTCCCATCACCTGAAGACAACAGCATAAAACCCAGGATTAAAGAAGCCCATGTCCTGTACTGCATTAACAGGAAAACTGCTTTTATATTGTTTAAAAGAGAAGTATGGGATTTTATTTTTATTTTAAAATCATACTTACCTAGGTGAATGCAGCATTGGTCCGATGTTGCAACCGTCCCCCGCCGGCTCTAAGGCTGAGAAACGAGTGATCAAACACTACTGATCGCTCGGTTCTCAGAGCTCCGTGAGCAGAGAGCTGGTGATTGTCAGTCACAGAAAAAATGGGTCTCAAGAGTGCAAAACGAACTGCACTACTGTGATCCACAGGCAAAGTCAAGCCAAACAAGCTTTGGCGGTGCTTCTCCTGCCAGTCAGTCACCACTGTGAGCTCTGACCGCTGGGCTGTGGGGAAGGCGGGAGCAGCCAGTTCAGGCTCTCAGCCGCCCACTGAGAGGCTGAGCTGGGTGCGCATCCTGGCATGTGAGTGGATCCCGACCATATGGTCATGACCTTCTGAAACTGGGTCACAGAAGTGCAGAACAAACTGCATTCCCGTGACCCACAGGAGAAGTACAGCAAAATAAGCTTTCACTGTACTTCTCCTTTAATCCCTTCATAGCAGAAGTACTTAAAGTGATTGTAAGGATTCATTTTTTTTTTAGATTAAGAAACATGTTGTATTTACCTGCTCTGTGCAATGGTTTTGCACAGAACGGCCTCAAACCTCCTCTTTCGGGGATCCCCCACCAGCGATCTCTGCTCCTCCTGTTCGTGTGCCTCTATAGGAAGCAATTTGCTATGGGGGCACACCTGCGGGCTCGATCCTGAGCCAGGCTGTGTACGTTATTGACACACACACACACAGTGGCTCGGCCCTCAGCCCACCACAGTCAATGGTGGTTTGACTGTGGTGTGTTAAACAAGTGGGACATGCAGTAAGGAAATGGCTCATATTCAGGGATTCAGTCGCTGCCTGTGGCACCTAGTGGATGTAAGCTGCTCTTGTGTCCATTCCAACTGAGCCCTCAAGATAATGGGAGCAGTTAGCTTGTGGTAATTAGATGGTTTTTAAACTAGGTTCACCATACTTTGCTTATTGGCCGTTTACTGGCCATTTTGTTAGTATTTAAGGTGCTTCTAGATTCTTGCTAGCCCCTTTCCAAAATGCCAGGAAATGCTATGGAAGTTTATTAAGCAATTTAACAAACCTTTGTTGGGGTACAGAATTTAGGATTGTTATCTTAACCAGTTGTGGACCTTGCATGCTATACACGCTCAAAAAAATATGTAATTAAAGTACACAGGGCGTCTGTAGTATGCCTGGTCCTTTTGCTGCACCCACCTTGCATTTGCTGGCAATTTCTGCCTAACAATGTTGGGAATTGCTGTGTAAAGACAGCAGCTGCGGTTAAAAAAAAAAAAAAAAAGACTTTCCAAAACGCTCTCCATCCCCTTTTTTTGAACTCAGACAAGCTTTAAATATTCAGCACTTTGAATGATTGTAGAGAAGAGAAGACCGCAGATAAACAGGTACAACTTATGTAGGAGGATTTGTTTCATCTCTTTGCATCACCCGAGGCCAGTCACTTCACTGGGTATATGCAAGAGTTTAAAACCACTTTCAGCATTGATATTATTATTATTATTAAGCTAGTTATTGCTGAATAAACCGGCCCATAGCTGAAATTTAAAATTGCTCTGGTCCACAGGGGGTATGAAGGTGTGAGAGCTGAAGTGCCTGAGACTGCTAATCAATGGTGACTGTTCATGTACAGTTCACTGACCTTTAGCATTGGATCTTACAAAGGACAATATAACAGCTTCCTTCTCTCTTCCTTGAAAACCATCCACAGACTTAATTTCAAGACCAGGATACCTGTGCAGTAGACACTGGCGTAGCAAATCCACCTGAGCAACAAAAAATGCAAAAGATTATATATTCCTATACATGTCAGCAAGGTAACCTAGTGATAAGCACTGTGGCCACATATAGCAACATTAGCCTAGAAGTTATCACTGTGCTCACATATGGCAGCCTAGTGGTTAGCACAATACTTGTGCAGAGCTTGGGTGCAGAGCTTACCACAGCCACAATACACAAACGCAAAATGTTCTTCCTATGCTTGTGTGTGTTTTTGTCATGTCCTAAAACATACCAGATGATGAATTGGCTTGGACCACATTCCTATTGTGTGTAGAGAGGGAAAAATCATACTTCATTTTTGTATTTGAATGGCAACTTGTGTGCTTTTATTTTTCCTGAGACCTGGTGTGCATTGACAATTCAGTCACAAAGTCAAAGTGTGTGTATGTATCACTAGATAAAGTGCACATCAAGAAAAAAAGTAAAAACAAAAAGGTTGGGACTTTATATGAAGCACAAGGCGTGTAGAACCAAGTACTTCCATCCCTATTTACTGAGCCATGAGGGGAGGGGTTGGTTACTGATTATGCCATACTGGATTGTACCAAATCAATTAAGGTTACTACATTATGCAGACACGCAATAATGAGTTTGGTCTTTTATGATGTTTACAATAATGAACCAATATGTTACTATTCTACCATGTTATTATATTTTGTATGAAATAAACATTTATTGATATTTTGTTGTCATGAATTATGTGTTTATGTAACGTATACAGTTCTAACTCACTATGTACCCGCCAGACACATTTTTGCTGTGTTATCTCCCTGGCTGCATGCTTCATATGAAGTCCCAACCCCTCCCCTCATTGCAAAGTGCAGATCAAATTTTTTCTTTTACCGCTCTTGATTTTTCTCACTATTTAAAAATATGTTGGCTTTAGAGAACAACCACCATGTAATGATTAAATAACTAGGTGTCTGTGATTTACAATTTTTTTTTTTTTTTTTTACTAAAACAGCTTATTTAGACAGACTGTACAGCTTTATTTAAATAAAGAATAAAGTATCTCCCAAATTTCCCCTATATGATGGATTGTGCATTGAAAAAAGAAAGGGAATTGGAGGTATGGCACAAATGTTTTCTACGGTCAAAAAGTAGCCATGGTAGAAGCAAATTTGTAGGTGCTCACTTGCTGGTACCTGGTCCCAACACCGATATCCAAAATGTACCCATCTGTGTCACCCCTATGCTTCAGAGGGTGCCAAATGCCAGGGAAGATGTGCCATATCTGGTGGTAATGTCCTAGGATACGTGTTTTTTGGAACGGTGTCTTTGTGCTCATTCGTAAGGTGACAGGACAGTCTGTCCCCCAGATTCCCTACATAGCACTTCTTAACGCCCCAGTATCTGGCGGTTTGCTATTTTTCATTTCACTGGGTGCTAAGATGACTCTTGCTAAATCCTGGAAACAGCCTACTGTATCCTTGGCACAGGCTAAGCAAAAGGTCACCTGGATTATGTTACATGAAAATATTGTTAGCATTTTGAAGGACATGGTCCAAAAATCTGAACAGACTTGGGAGCCATGGGCAACTTATATGCATGTCTCTCTTGTACGTTAATTACATTTTTTGGGGGTTTGTAGTATGGTTTACCTATTTGGACTCCGATCAGACCTTCTCCTCATTCTTATGCCGCGTACACACGGTCGGACTTTTCATCTACAAAAGTCCGACAGCCTGTCCGACAGACTTTCGGCGGACTTTCGGCGGACTTGCGGCGGACTTGCGGCAGACTTTCTAACGAACAGACTTGCCTACACACGACCACACAAAAGTCCAACGGATTCGTAAGTGATGACGTACACCGGACTAAAATAAGGAAGTTGATAGCCAGTAGCCAATAGCTGCCCTAGCGTGGCTTTTTGTCCGTAGGACTAGCACACAGACGAGCGGACTTCGGGGTCCGTCGTAGTTACGACATAAAGATTTGAAGCATGTTTCAAATCTAAAGTACGTCGGATTTGAGTCTAAAAAAGTACGTTGAAAGTCTGGAGAAGCCCACACACGATCGGATTACCAGCCAGCTTTAGTCCGTCAGCGTCCGTTGGACTTTTGTAGATGAAAAGTCCGACCGTGTGTACGCGGCATTACTCGCTTTCTTTCACCTTTCTCTTTTTTGTTGCTTTTCCTTTTTTCTGTGCTTGACTACTCAGGAATACGTTGGTTCAGAGCTCTATCAGTTGATGGATGAGTGGTCTCTAATATGTCTGTACCTATCTGGTTGGTGTACTAGGAAAAAGATCATTGCCATGCAAGACCGATTGTTCACTTTATTTTGTGATGGAGATTGTGTTACTCATCTTTTATGGTGTGCTTATTTGTATTGATGACTACTCTGGTACTTTTGATTATTCTTTTACTTATTTAAAACTCCCAATAAATATTTTGAAAGTAAAAAGATGCACAGAAAAAAAAATAAGCTACTTATAACGTGTCTGGTAGTCAGACATGGCCAGATGTGTCCTCGGTACTCCACCAGAATATTTTTCAGTTCTGAATGGAGTTGATAGAGTTTCGTCTCTCATCAGCTCATTACAGTTTTCTGCAGTCCTGGCAAGGAATGTTTCTCCCAGCCCTAAAATGGCGTACAGCGTACTGCTTGGCTGAAATACAAATTTCCTGTTTTCCCTATGCATAGCTTATGCTGCCATATATTCTGTGAGAGAACCCACTAGAGGGCGAGCGGCACAAAAATGCTGCAGGTTTGCCTCAGTATGTCAGCAACACCCTCCTCTTCATGCCTCTTCCTCAGAAATATACAGTACAGACAACTAATTCAGTGTGGCCGGTGATTGGGAACGCTCAGCTCAGCCCGCAGCAGCTGGCACCGGCATGCCAGGAGTTGAGGAATACCAAAATCAAGAGCTGCACAGACCTGTGTTTGATCCTGACACTATTACATTTTGAGCGGACCCCTCCTTGAAGAATGTACATTTGTAGAAAAATAAAATAGAAAGGAAACCTTTCATAATAGAAACATGGAGGCTCCCACCGATCGCTCTGAAAATACTGACATGCTAATTATGTGGCTTCATAACTGTTTTTCTGATCTTCCTAATCTACACACTGTACTTATTTAAATTAGAGGACCAGGATAACAGTCAGACACTATGTATTTTAAAATACTTTATATCTATTTATAGTTTTGTGCATTATTAATTTAGGGTATACATAAATAAGGGCAGTTAAATTTGCTCATTCGATATACATGATGTTCTTCCCACCAACTAGTTAAGCATAGACCAGTTCTATGACCAGAACTCAGACTACACATATAAACAGTACATGCACTAAGGGGCAGATTTATTAAGCGATGATATGGCCTTATGTTTAAAAAAAAATGCGTTCTCTGCTTTACTTGCTTCACGAGGCCCCATTCATTTTAGGGAATGATCCAGGGCTCAGATGAGTCATATGACAAGGCTCTCCACCTATTCTGTACTGCAGTCTTATGCAGAGAACACTCTGGAGAACTCCCTTGGCTCCCATGTACTTTGCAGGATGCAGTCACTGTTTGGCCAATAATTTTCCACCGGGCTGGGATGATTTTTAAATCAACTTGACAAGTCTTGTGGCGCTTGCAGGGCCGGCCCCCCCCCCTCCCCCGCGGCTTAAATTTTGGTTGGTTCACCAGGAATCAGCTGAAATTTGAGCTTTTTATGGCCAACTTAACCACTTCAGCTCTGGGAGATTTATCCCCCTTCATGACTAAGTCATTTTTTTGCAATATGGTACTGTGTTCTTTTACCTAATAATTGCGTGGTAGTGCGACACTATACCCAAATAAAATGTATGTCTTTTTCCCCCACAAATAGAGCTTTCTTTTGGTGTTATTTGATCACCTCTGCGGTTTTTATTTCTTGCGCAATTAAAAAAAAAAAAAAAAAAAAAAAAACACACGTCAATTTTGATACAAAAAAAACCCAAAAAACAATATTTTTTACTTTCTGCTATAAAAATTATCCAATAAAGAAAGGTAAAAACAAATTGCTTCATCAATTTAGGCCAAAATGTATTCTGCTACATATCTTTGGTAAAAAAAAAAAAATCCTAATAAGCGTATAGTGATTGGTTTATGGAAAAGTTATAGCATCTACAAACTAGGAAATCCTTATGGAATTGAAAAAAATGTTTTACTAGTAATAGCGGCGATCAGCGACTTATAGCAGGACTGCTATATTGTGGGGGACAAATCAAACACCTGACACTTTTTTTGGGGACCAGTGACACCAATACAGTGATCAGTGCTAAAAATATGCACTGTCACTGTACTGACACTGGCAGGGAAGGGGTTAGCATCTAGGGCAATCAAGGGGTTAAATGTGTGGCCAACATGTGTTACTGTGTGTGCTTTTTCTACCAAGCAATGTGCTGCTGTCAGAAGAGAGCCCTGTGTTTGTTTACTCACACAGGGCTCTCTTTGTTAATGTCCGGAGCCAAACGGCAGGTGCTGGTGACCAATCAGCAACCAGCACCCGCTGATTGGATGGTTCTGCAGCCAATCGTAGCACAGCCGGGTCTACAGTGGGTGGGCCGCAAGCGGTTGATCTATCCTCTGTACACACCCTGCAATAATATGATAGGAGAATTGTGTGATAAATGTAATCAAAAAAGAAAAGCGTAAGAGAAAAAATTCCTGGAAAGAAAAGAAGATTCCCAGCCATGAAACTAATTTTCTGTAGCAACAGGAGGTGAAATTAAAGGCTACATTGGTCTAAATTCGAAATCAGTGGTGGGATCATTGGATCACAAAATGCACAACATTTCAGATTTTCGAAAGAAAATTTGTTCGGAATTCGACCCATGTATGGCCTGCATTAGTTGGAGCTATGCTTTGTTTTTAAGCACTCCCACCATTGCATCATCATGGCTAACATATAAAACAAAGCAAGGATATCTACTATTAAAACATAATAGTAGAGCTTTTTCAATTTTAATTGTCCCTTTATTAAAGAGGAACTAAATTCTGGAAGCTGTGCCCAAAACATAGGCAGACTAGAACAGGGCAAAGGACTAGTTAACAATAGTCTGTGCTCTCCCTGTAGCTGAATTTTCTGTAATACTTACAATGCTTTATTCTGCACTGTTTGAAGGTGGCCATCTTGGTAAAAACAATGTAGCAGCACAGTAGTAACATCCATAAGTCCCACTCCAAATCTCCTGAGACTTGCGCCTTGGATCTCACACTGCAGATTCACCGTTAAGAGACTGTAGACACAAGAGTGCCTAGGCACACTCACATACCAGGAAGTGCACTGTGTATTTTTCAGAAGGAATTTTAGACAAAAGATCGATTTTTCAGGATACTGCTTAGGCACAGTCAGCATTTCTAAATGTTCCTTATAACATAGTAAATCTTTCCTTTTTGATTTTAGTTCCATATTATAAATGTTTAAAGTGACATTAAAGGTTTTTTTTTAAATTTTTTTATCATTCTATTATTAAAACAACAAACCTGTTATGTTATACTTACCTGCTCTGTGCAGTGGTTTTGCACAGCGCAGCCCCAATCCTCCTCTTCTCTGGTCTCCTGCTGGCATTCCTTGCCCCCCCCCTCCCCGAACCGAGTACCCCCATAGCAGGCCGCTTGTTAAAAGGGAAATTGTGTGTGCTCACTCCCAACTCCTGCCTGTTCATAAGACACAAAGGGGCTGATTTACTAAACCTGGAGAGTGCAAAATCTGGTGCAGCTCTGCATAGAAACCAATCAGCTTCCAGGTTTTATTGTCAGAGCTTAATTGAACAAGCTGAAGTTAGAAGCCGATTGGCTACCATGCACAGCTTCCCCAGATTCTGAGTGCTCCAGTTTTAGTAAATGTCCCTAAAAGAGTGGGGTTCAGTCCGGTTCCTTCTATGAATGACAGCAGCGGGAGCCAATTGCTCCTACTGCTGTATCTGATCCAATGAAGAGCAAGAGAGCCTAGAGAGCCTTGTCTCATGCAGATCGCTGGATTGAGATCGAGCTCAGGTATGTATTTAGGTAGGGCTGTGGGGGGAATTGCATGTAGATTTTTTACGTTACTGCAAAGAAAGCAGTAAGTTAACAGCTTGCTGACCAGCCGCTGCAGTTATACTGTGGCAGGTTGGCTCAACTGCACAAATCGCTGTAGTTGTACGTCAGGCTCGTACACGGCGATCTGTGGGCGCGCGCCCATTGGCCAGCCGGGGAGCCAATCAGCGGGTCCGGCCGACTCGATGTCCGCCTGCGATCGTTCCCTGCAGTGACAGAATGGGGATCTGCCATAGTAAAGAAGGCAGATCTCCGTTCTGACAAGGGATGACACACAGATCCTGTCTTTCTGCTATGCAGGAAGACGGATCTGTGTGTTGTTCAAGGCAGCCCATTCGCCATACAGTTAACCCTTTGATCACCCCTGATGTTAACCCCTTCCCTGCCAGTGCCATTAGTACAATGTCAGTGCATATTTTTAGCACTGATCAGTAATAATGTCACTGGTTCCCAAAGAAGTGTCAAAAATGTCAGTTATGTGTCCGATCTGTCCATCGCAATGTCGCAGTCCTGCTAAAAATTGCAGATCACTGCCATTACTAGTAAAAAAAAAAAAAAAAAAAAATTATAAAAATGCCATGAATCTATCCCTTATATTGTAGACGCTATAACTTTTGTGCAAACCAATCAATATAAGTTTATTGGGGGGTTTTCTCACCAAAAATATGTAGCAGAATGCAAATTGGCCTGAATCGATAAAAAAATTAGATTTTTTAAATTTTTTTATTGGGTGTGTTTTATAGCAGAAAATAAAAAAGTTTTTTTTCTTTTCATAATTGCCGGTCTTTTTTTTGTTTATTGTGCAAAAAATAAAAACCGCATCAAATACCATCAAAAGAAACACAGTACAACGTCGCACGACTGCGCAATTGTCAGTTAAAACGACGCAGTACCGTATCGCAAAAAAGGCCTGGTCAGGAAGGGGGTAAATCCTTCCAGGGCTGAAATGGTTGAAAAATGTCCTGCCTTTACAACTACTTTATTGTGATATGCCCAGAAAGAGAAGTAGCCACACACACAAGTCCTTGTTTTTTAAAATTCTTCCACATATGTTTGACTTATTAGAGTCATGAACATCCCTAAATTAATAAACAAAATACAGTTTTAGAAATGAGAACACAGTGTTCTCATCTCTAAAACTGTATTAAAGCTCTTGTAGGCAGTTCAGATGCAAAATGATGCTTGTAAGGGTTCTGCTTAAATAAGTGTCCTCACCTGCAGGTTGTAGGGGGATATTACAGCAATATCCCGAGCTTTCAAACCAGCACTAGTCAGTGCCTGAATGTGAGAGTCTACCAGCCGCACCTCACCTGGCAAGAAAAAAAGCAAGGCCATGAATCCTAGTATGCAATTCAAATAGAGCTACACCCAGTCACTGAAATCTTATATAAGCCTTATCATGTTAATGTAATTGAAAAAGTTGTTTTTAATCTATGTAAATCTGCAGCTTTCATTAAAATAATGTCTGGTGATCCTCTTGTAACAGTCCTTGTTCAGGAACTTTTTCTTCTGGGTGTCAGCTGTCTCTCAATTGTGCTTCTGTGGTGTCACCCTCTCACATGCATTCCTGATGAAGACTACAAGTAGCCTTCCTTGGCATACATTGCGCAGGTATGGTCCACCATTGTCACAACTGGTAAACTAACCAGATCAATGATGTGCAGCTGATGCTGGTGAGTAGGCGTATGGACAAGTAGTGGATGAACAAGACTGGGGGAGATCAACTGAACCAAGATGCAAAAGAGGATGAAATCAGTATTTTACTAAAAAATGCCAATGTTTGATGTTGAACTCTAGGAAAATTCAAGTTAGACTTACCGGTAACTTGTTTTCCTTGAGTCTTTCAGGACAGCACTTGAGAGAGTGACTCCTCCCCTTGCCAACAGGAAACACCTCTTCCACCAAACTTTAAAAGGAGGCTCCTTTCCACATCTTGTCAGTAGTAGTAGAGAACCTCCGGCCCCAAACTGGAACACATAATCGAGATATGATTAGTCACAGTATATATATGTAAAAACAATAGGGCGGGATGCTGCTGTCCTGAAAGACTCAAGGAAAACAAGTTACCGGTAAGTCTAACTTGAATTTTCCCTTATCGTCTTTCAGGACAGCACTTGAGAGGATAAGAGAGACTTACCCCCCTAGGGAGGGACCACAGCCTGCAGAACCTTTCTGCCAAAAGCCTGATCACCTGCTGATAGGAGATCCAGTCTGTAATGACGGACAAACGTTAAGTAGCTTGACCACGTAGCCGCCTTACAAATCTGATCTGGGGTGGCACCAGCTCTTTCTGCCCATGTAGTGGCCTGGGCTCTTGTTGAATGAGCCCTAATTCCCAGCGGGGAAGATAAACCCATTTGAGAATAGGCTACAGAAATAGCTGTCTTAAGCCATCTAGCCAATGATGCTTTTGATGCTTGTTGGCCTTTCTTGTTTCCAGAAAAAAGAACAAATAATGAATCTGAAACTCTAAACCCTCCTGTTACTTCCAAATACTGTAATAGGATACGTCTTACGTCTAAATTGTGAAACTGCTCTTCCTTTGTACCCGAAGGGTTAGCAGAAAAGGTTGGTAGAGTAATCTCCTGAGACCTGTTACTAAAGCTTGCCACTTTTGGCAAAAACCCCGGATCTACTTTAAGGACAACTCTATCAGGAAAAACTGACAAAAAAGGCTCTTTTACTGATAGAGCGTGCAGTTCACTAATCCTTCTTGCTGAAGTAATTGCGACCAGAAAAATAGTCTTCAAAGTTAAATTCTTTAGGGATATGGCCTGTAAAGGCTCAAAGGGTTCTTTTGCCAGAGCCTGCAGAACCACCGAGAGATCCCAATTTGGGAAATGCTTCACCGGGACCGGTCTAGACCTGGAAAGTGCCTTGAAAAATCTCATGATCAGAGTTTCTGAAGATAAGGATCTCTCCAGATAAACTCCCAAGGCGGCCACCTGCACCTTAAGGGTGCTGACCGCTAAATTCTTGTCTGCACCACTTTGCAAGAACTCCAGCACTGAAACTAGATCTTTAACCTCTCTATGTTCAGAATGACAGAAAGAAACATAGACTTTCCATACTTTGGCGTAAATATCCCTGGTTACCTTTTTCCTACTGGAAAGCAACATCGTAGTTAAACGTTCAGAAAAGCCTTTGCTTCTCATTAACTGCTCCTCAGATACCAGGCAGTGAGTTTTAACCTGCCTACATCTGGATGATGCACTGGCCCCTGAGTCAACAGATCCTGACTGAGCGGAAGATGCCAACATGGTTTGATTGCCAACTGAAGAATCGTGGAAAACCAAGCCCTCTTTGGCCAATATGGAGTAATCAAAATTATTGATACTCTCTCTTCCAGTATTTTCCTCAACACTAGAGGGATTAACCTGAATGGAGGAAAAGCATACCCTAGGTGAAAATCCCATGGATGTGCCAGAGCATCTATCCCCTGAGAGCAAATGTCTCTCTGAAGGGAGAAAAAATTCGGGAGCTGCGTGTTTTGTTTTGAAGCAAACAGATCTACCTGCGGAAGGCCCCAAACACTGGTGATTAATGCAAACACCTTCCTGTTCAGACTCCACTCTGATTCCTGAACTTTCTGTCGGCTCAGATAATCCGCTACTTCGTTCAATGTGCCTTTTAGATGGACTGCGGATAGAGATAGTAAGTGGTTTTCCGCCCACTCCAGAATCTCTACTGACAGTAAGTGAAGAGCCTTGCTTCTTGTGCCTCCCTGTTTGTTCAGGTAGGCTATGGCCGTGGCATTGTCCGACAAAATCTGGACATGGCAACCTATAAGGTTTTGAGAGAAGAAAACTAATGCTAGGGCAACTGCCTTCAGCTCTCTCCAATTTGAGGATTTTTGGGCCTCGAACTGGGACCATGTTCCCTGCGCTAAGGCCTGACCCATGTGGGCCCCCCATCCCTGCAAACTGGCGTCTGTTGTGACCACTTTCCCGGTCGGAAAAGACCACAGAAAACCTCTTTGCAGTACCACCTGACTTTTCCACCACCAAAGTGAACGTTTGACTCTGGTGGGAATCTTTATTTTTGTATCTAAACTCTCCGTCCTGTGGTTCCATGTACTTAGAAGGAACCTCTGGAGAGTCCTGAAATGCAGCCTTGCCCATTGGATGGCTGGCATTGAAGAGGTTAATGTCCCCAGAGCCGACATAACCTTTCGGACTGATTTACTACCCTTTGGACCTTGATCTTTTTCTCTTCTGGGAGAAAAATCTTTTGCTCCACTGAATCTATCAAATAACCCAGAAACAGTACTTGCTGAGCTGGGATGAAATTTGATTTTTGAACATTCACTATCTATCCCCTGAGAGCCACCCTATTGACTCCAAATGACTGCGGGATTTGCTCAAATCCTCCTGCAACTTCTCCCTGGATGGGGCAAAAAAGAGGAGGTCGTCCAGATATGGAATTACCGCAATCCCCTGGAGTCGAAGAGGGGCGAGAGCTTCCGCCATTATCTTCGTAAAAATACGAGGAGCTGACGACAGGCCGAAGGGAAGGGCCCTGAACTGAAGATGTATAATCTCCTTGCCCATATTCACCGCAAACCTCAGGAACTTCTGGGACTGAGGTGCTACAGGAATATGAAGATAAGCATCCCTCAGATCGATTGATGCCATAAAACAATCTTTTGTCAGAATGTTTCTGACCGTGAAAATTGAGTCCATACAAATCTTTTTGTATAGGACTGACCTGTTCAGGGGTTTTAGGTTGAGGATAAGACGGAAGTTTCCGGATGGTTTTTTTATCAGAAAGATGTGTGAATAGAAACCCTGACCCTGTTCTTCTGGGGATACTGGTATCACTACCCTCTGGTGCCTCAGATCCCTTAAAAGGTTCTTCATGGCCAGAGCCTTTGTTTGGTCCCTTGGTAGGTTTGTTACAAAGAATCTTTCTGGCGGGCGATCCGAAAACTCTATCCTGTAACCTTGGGACAGCATGTCCAAAATATATAGACTTTCTGTCATGCTGGCCCAAATGGGAAGGAAACCTTGCAGCCTTCCCCCTACCGGTACGCACAAGTCATTGCGTTTTACCGGAGGCTGCAGGAGGATGGAAAAGGACATTTCCTTTTCCCTTTCCCTTCTGCGATGCCCAATTTTTTCTTTTCTCCTGGGGTTTGTTTTGTTCTTGAGCCCTTTGGGAACGAAAAAAACGCTTAACTGGCTGTTTTTTCTTTTTGATTGGAAAAGACTTCTTTTTATCCGCTGTTCTATCTAGAACCGCATCTAGGTCAGGCCCAAAAAGTAAGTCACCCAGGAACGGTATCCCACACAGCTTGTTTTTGGATGCCGCGTCCCCCGGCCAAGTTTTCAACCACAAAGCCCTTCTGGCTGAGTTGGCCAGGGCAGCAGATCTAGCTGTCATTTTAATTGATTCCGCTGATGCATCAGATATAAATGCGACAGCGGCCGACAGAGTTGAGAATGAATCCAAAATCTCTTGTTTTGGAGAGTCTGCTGAGATATGGGCCTTAAGTTGCTCTAACCAGAACTCCATATTTCTGGATACCACTGTAGTTGCCATAGCAGGTTTAAGATTTCCCATGATAGATTGCCAAGCCCTTTTTAGAACCTGGTCCATCCTTTTATCCATGGGATCTCTCAACACCCCCATGTCCTCGAATGCCAAATCTGTAGACCTCGAGACCTGGGAAAACGCGGCATCTAGTTTGGGGTTTTTGTTCCAAACTGCCGCTGGATCTTCGTCAAAAGGAAAACGCCTTTTTAAGGCTTTGGGAAAGAAAGGCTTTCTCTCTGGCTCTGCCCACTCTTTCTTAATAGCTTCAGAAATAACAGAGTGCACTGGGAAATTGCGATTTTTGTGCTCGCTAAGCCCTGCATACATTTTATCATGCAGAGATAACTCCTTTCTTTCCTCCTCCAGACCCAGTGTGGTATAGATTGCTTTTAACAGGCCATCTACCTGTTCTAAAGACAATTTAAATCTTGAAGGTAAATTTTCTCCTTCCTCACCCTCATCAGAATCCTCAGATTGAGAGGGGAAATGTCCCTCTGGGGTAGGAGATGCTTCAGTCTCCACCGCCGGGACTATAAGTGAGCCTTGGGAGGACTGTGAGGTAGTAGGCTGACTCAGGGATGGGTTTGCTAGGGAAGAGCGAAATGATTGAATAGTCGCATCAAGTTCTTTTTTAACAGATGCAATCAAGTCGCTGCAAGCGGAAGAAGCTTCTTCTTTAACTAGCAAATCAATACAAGCTTGACATAACGTCTTCTTCCATCCTTCAGGTAGCTTGGATTTACATGAAGGACATTTTCTTTTTGCCACTGGATCAGAGCTCTTGGCCTGCCATGAGACAAAAGAAGAAACCATCCCAATGAGACAACCTGTCCTATACCCAAGGATGCTCACCACAGGTGCACAGTAAGAACTAAACTGCCTTATGTGCCCAGACAGGCCCCTGCCACCGGGGGGGAGAGATAGAAAGAGAGAGAGACCCCACAGTACAAGGAGGACAGTATACAACTGCCCCTTACCTGGGCCTTGCTGGTGCCTGTGCCTGTCCCACTTGCTGCCGCCATCGATTCCATCGAGGAGCGCTTGCTGTGTTTGTGTGGCTAAACGCCGGTTCCGGACTCCAATAGCGCCTGTGCGCCGGACCGGAACCGCCAAATAAGCACCAGCCCCGTTCCTCCCCTTTCCCTCTGCGATTTCCGGAAAATGACGCCGCACGCCTGTTCCGTAGGCTCCGCCCCCTCCGGATGCCTCACTTCCGGCGGATGGAGCCCCGCTGCCATCCCCAAGATGGCGGCGGCGCAATAAGCAACAGGCGGTGGACCTGAGAAAAAAATACAGCAAACGGCCACCGCCTGTCTTGCCGCCGCCTAGGAACGATGCCCACGACAGTCGGACTCACCCTGAGCCCATATGAAGAGGGAGAGGGAGCCCAGCCAGCAGCACTTCACCTCAGCTGTGGAATGGGAGGAACAGCTCTCATGAGGTAAAAAAGTGTTTGGTGAAAAAACCAGGAAACCTGAGCTCCCAGGACAGCACCTGAGAGCCCTGACTTCCCCACGAAGTGTTCCCTCCGGAGGAAACACAAAAACTGACAAGATGTGGAAAGGAGCCTCCTTTTAAAGTTTGGTGGAAGAGGTGTTTCCTGTTGGCAAGGGGAGGAGTCACTCTCTCAAGTGCTGTCCTGAAAGACGATAAGGGAAAACAATATTTTTGTATATTTGCTATGTACCAATAAATAACCTCTAATTTTTATTTGTTTTAAAGGGGCCCAGTAGAACCTCAGGTCTGTAGTACTCAGCAGACCCCCAGCTCATTAGTACCCCTGTTCAGCAGATCTCCAGCTCATTAGTACCCCTGTTCAGCAGATCTCCAGCTCATTAGTACCCCTGTTCAGCAGATCTCCAGCTCATTAGTACCCCTGTTCAGCAGACCCCCAGCTCATTAGTACCCCTGTTCAGCAGACCCCCAGCTCATTAGTACCCCTGTTCAGCAGACCCCCAGCTCATTAGTACCCCTGTTCAGCAGATCTCCAGCTCATTAGTACCCCTGTTCAGCAGATCTCCAGCTCATTAGTACCCCTGTCCAGCAGATCCCCTGCTCAGTAGCATTCTCACCTCTGCTGATGCCCCACTTAGTACCCCTGTTCATTAGTATCCCCAGCTCTGCTGGTCCCTTGCTCAGTAGTAACCCCCAGCTCTGCTGATTCTCCTCTTTCTGGGCCCTGCTCACCTCCCGCTATATTGCTGCACGCCATGTGACATTGTTTCTCCTGCTTCAGTCCTCCAGCTCTGCTGATCCTTTACCGCTTAGTCCTCTCGCTCTCTGGTCCCCTTCCGCTATAGCGTTCCGATGTTGCACACCATGTGTGCTGTCTGCTAGTTGCTCCGCTTCTGCTCTGACCCCACTCACCTTCCTGCTGCTCTTCGCTGCACACCAGATGTGACATCTGCACAAGGCACTTCCAGAATATATAAACATGACCCTGAAGTGACTGCTGATGATGCCTTTCTGGTTCATTTGCTGATTTCTAAATGCATCCTGGGATATCTCATACCTGCAATACTTCCAAAACAAAATCTCCTCAAAAATGCCTCATTTTGAAGCAAGTGTAAACAAGCCCTAAGTGCTGCATTTGAGGAGCTGAGACTTACACTTCCGGCTCTCAATATCAAGGGCACAATTTTACTTCAGAAAAAGCTGCACAGTTTGTTTATATCTACAGACCCCCTTATCAGCATGCAGTGATGGGAGTAAGTCACACATGTGCAAGTCACAAGCAAGTCTCAAGTCTTAACCTTC
The DNA here is from genome assembly GCA_037952925.1 of Lithobates clamitans. Taxonomy (NCBI): domain Eukaryota; kingdom Metazoa; phylum Chordata; class Amphibia; order Anura; family Ranidae; genus Lithobates; species Lithobates clamitans. The sequence goes on from JBBGZY010000159.1 coordinate 834,916, forward strand.
AAGTCATAAGCAAGTCCCAAGTTACTGTGGCGAAAAGCAAGCAAGTCAAGTCGAGTCCCTGCTAGAAGTCAAGCAAGTCAAGTCAAGTCATTTATTTTGGTCAAGTCACAAATTAAGTCAAAATACTGATCTACCCTGAAGCCGGGACTCGGGGGGAGCTTTCTTTTGTGTGTGTGTGTGGGGGGGGGGGGGGGCGGCTTTTGCCTAGGCCAAGACACAGAACTGGTGGTGCCAAGTCATTGCAAGTCATTGCAAGTCAAATAGCCCAAGTCAAAGTCAAGTCGCAAGTCATTAGTGACAAGTCAAAGTCAAGTCGAGTCATTTATTTAATTTTGTCAAGCAAGTAGCAAGTCCTCAAACAGGTGACTCGAGTCTGACTCGAGTCAAGTCATGTGACTCGAGTCCCCCACCTCTGTCAGCATGAGCAATTTTTTGGTAAAGGTGAATTAACCCTTTAAGACTCTCTATTACCTGGATTCCCTTTTGACTGCTCATCTTCAACTTCCATCTCAAACAGCCCGCAGTGTGCCGTGTCTATAAGTAGTAACGGTATACTGGTCTCCTCAGTTAATGTCACCCCAGGCAAATCTCTAGGATGTTCAGCAAAAAAAAAAAAAAAAAGCAATAGTAAATACCTCTCAATTATTCATGCAAAGTTCATACATTATAATATTCTAGGCCCATATCACATTAGTGAACCTGTTGTGACAGGATTGCAAACAGAGCAGAGAGAATGTTCACCTTCCATAGCATTGCTCCTTTGTTGCCCAAACTAGCAACATTTTACTCCATTCTTACTCCCTCACTGGAGAGTGAGATTCTATAACAATTATGCGGATTGTAGCAGCAGGTCATTAGACTCTTTAGCGATTCTGTTGCTGCCAATTTGCTGCCAGAGACAGGATCTCCAGTGTGATTAGTTATCATATGACCTATAACAATATTTTGCAGGGTAACTAACCAAACTGCTGCTTCTATACAATCTACACCATCTATAGAACCCTAACTTACACATAATGACTGTATTGATTTTATTTGCTTGTACATACACATTTCATGTCTACAACAATATGCAAAGAATTCCAGTCTAATAAAAAAAAAAAAAAACAAAAAAAAAAAAACAAAAAAAAAAAAACAGCATATTGATCAAAAAAGAACGAAGTTCTCCTAATACAAATTACAACCATTTAACAATTCACTGGGTTACCTTTTTTCCTTGCAACATAATGGCAAGTCCAGTGCCTAAAATTCATACAAAGGTTGTGTCTAAACTCCCTCCCCTACTCTGTTAGCTTGCATTGCATCAAGGGACTGAAAGGAAATTTCTTGACAGTTTAGAGGCATTGAAACACCATAAAAAGTAAGCTTCATTCACAGACATTGTTACTTATAATCCTATTATGACTGGTAAATGGCCAGTTTAGATATAAATATTGCCTAACAGAGTTCTTAAAAAAAAAAAAAAAAAAAAAATAGTGGAAGGAAAAATATATGGGCTCCCACTGCTGAAAGCTTTTTGAAAATGCTAGTTGCCTGGCTGTACTATGGACCCCATCACTTTCTGATGCACTGACCCAGATTAATGTTGTCATTGTTCTACATGCTTTTTTTAAATCAGCCTCAGACGGTATTGAAGCTTGATAGTTGGCAAACAGCATTTTCAAAAGAAAAGAGTACTAGTCTACATACAGTTGTGCTCATAAGTTTAGATACCCAGGCAGAATTTATGATTTCTTGCCCCCTTTTCAGAGAATATGAATGATAACACATAAAACTTTAAGCCATTTATTATCAATCAACTGTGTTTATTCTTTTTAAATCATAATGGCAACAGAAACTACCCAAATGACCCTGATCAAAAGTTTACATACCCTGGTGATTTTGGCTTGATAACATCCATACAAGTTGACACAAAGGGGTATGAATGGCTATTAAAGGTAACCATCCCCACCTGTGATCTGTTTGCTTGTAATTAGTGTGTGTGTATAAAAGGTCAATGAGTTTCTGGACTCCTGACAGACCCTTGCATCTTTCATCCAGTGCTGCACTGACGTTTCTGGATTCTAAGTCATGGGGAAAGCAAAAGAATTGTCAAAAGATCTGCGGGAAAAGGTAGTTGAACTGCATAAAACAGGAAAGGGATATAAAAAGATATCCAAGGAATTCAGAATGCCAATCAGCAATGTTCAAACTCTAATCAAGAAGTGGAAAATTAGGGATTCTGTTGAAACCAAACCATGGTCAGGTAGACCAACTAAAATTTCAGCCACAACGGCCAGGAAAGTTGCTCGGGATGCAAGAAAAAAGCCACAAATAACTTCCGGTGAAATACAGGACTCTCTGAAAACATGTGGTTTCAAGATGCACAATAAGGAGGCACTTGAAGAAAGATGGGCTGCATGGTTGAGTCGCCAGAAGAAAGTCATTACTATGCAAATGCCACAAATTATCCTGCTTACAATATGCCAAACAGCAGAGAGACAAGCCTCAAACCTTCTGGCACAAAGTAATTTGGAGTGATGAGACAAGGCCTATGATAAAAGGTACACACCATTCCTACGGTGAAACACGGAAGTTTTGGGGATGTGTGAGCTACAAAGGCACAAGAAATTTGGTCAAAATTGATGGCAAGGTGAATGCAGTATCTTATCAAAAAATACTGGAGGCACATTTGCATTCATCAGCCAGGAAGCTGCGCATGGGACTTACTTGGACATTCCAACATGACAATGATCCAAAACACAAGGCCAAGTCGACCTGTCATTGGCTACAGCAGAATAAAGTGAAGGTTCTGGAGTGGCCATCTTAGTTTCCTGACCTCCAATATCATTGAGCCACTCTGGGGAGATGTGGAGTGCATGCAAGACAGCACAAGAATTAACAGAAACTGGAGGCTTTTTGCCAAGAGGAATGGGCAGATTTACCATCTGAGAAGATAAAGAGCTTTATCCACAAATACCACAGAAGACTTCAAGCTGTCATTGATGTTAAAGGGGGAAATACACGGTATTAAGAACTGGGGTATGTAAACTTTTGATTAGGGTCAATTCGGTAGTTTCTGTTGCCATTACGATTTTCAAAAGGAAAAGGTGAAAAAAAAGTTTTTGTGTTATCATTCATATTCTCTGAAAAAAGGGCCAAGAAGTAATACATTCTGCCAGGGTATGTAAACTTATGAGCACGACTGTAGGTCCCTTAGAACACGATTACTTTAATGAAGAAATTTAAATTTAGCATAAAATGCTATATATATTTCCCACAAGGTCGGGTGAAAAAAGCATGAGTGTCTGACCAATGGTTGCAAGACCACGAAGAGTGTCTCATAAAAAAACAAAAAAAAACAAAAAAGGACAAGCCAATGCATTTCAGGTAATGGGAATTTGGAAAGTCTCAGATCTGAATGGGTTAAAAATAATAAACAAACTCTCAGGGTTAACAGCAGGCTTCAGCTGCTAATTGGCTTCAACAATTCATGAATCATTTATCCAAAACACGTACACAGGAAGTAAAGCTGCTCTGAATACCTTTTCCATTTTAGTTAGCAAAGGCAGCCTATAGGGTTACTAAACTGGAGAGTGCAAAGTCTGGTGCAGCTGTGCATGGTAGCCAATCAGCTTCTAACTTCAGCTTGTTCAATTAAGCTTTGACAAAAAAAAAAAAAAAAAAATCTGATTGGTTTCTATGCAGTGCTGCACCACATTTTGCACTCTCCAGCTTTAGTAAATCAACCCCTGTGTGTTTCTTTTATGAAAGAAAAGGGTTTTCACAATGCTCTGTTGAAAAAAAACATTTTAAAAACGCATATGTGTTTTTGGTGTATTATCTGGTTGGCATGACCTGTGAAACATGGACATGTGGCTAAAAAAAAAAAAAAAAAACGCACCAAAAATGCAACCGTGTGCATTTTTTACACGTTTACCTTGCATTTCAATGGGAAGCTGCATTTTTGGGGTGGATTTGAAAAGCGCACCAAAGATGCAGTAGTATGAACATTCCTATAGGATTTAAAGGGAAATATAATAAGTAGTTATAATCATTAATAGGATATACTACGCCAGCGGTTGGCGGCTGCACTGGGTGTCAGTTTTATCCCTATATACCTTTCAATTCACTTATCGGTCGAGCGCTTTAGGAACTTGGTGCTTATAATCATTAATAGCTTCAGTAATAGATCAGTAATAGATCAGTTGTGATTGTCTGTTACAAGTTTGTGCCCTTTGAGCATTGATCTCTATTAAGCTGGTCATACATGGTTAGATTTTTGTTCAAACGTTCATAAGAAAAATCATTCTTTGGAACATTCTTTCTTGCCATCATTCAGTCAACGTATGAAAATATGTTTTTTTTCCCGGATGAAAACCACATTCACGTTCAGAATTTTGTTTGTGCTAGCAACATTTTTCATCCCGCTCCTTCAAATGTTCCTATTACAGTCAAAACGATTGTCAATTTGACCCCACTAACCATTGGAAAATCAAAAGGCACCTTCCGAAAAAACAAAACAAAAAACAAAAAAAACAAAAAAAAATTTTCAAACGAAATTCTACTGGTGTGTGGCCAGCTTTCCAATAAATTATCTCTCATGAGAACATAAGCAACCAAAATAATAATAATCCTAATTTTACAAATCTACCCTTCATCGGAATTTTGCCATATACAAGGAACAAATATTTACAACTTTATTAAGATAAGATATTCATTCATGTATGTACTCATGGAAAGGGTTTCCTGTGGTGAAAACATCTTTGATCAGTTTGCACATACCTACCTCTAATACAACCATGGCTTACCCACAAGAGACTAATATGTACATCACAACTTACTTGAGCAAATGGTGTACAACAGAAGAGTGCGCAGTCAGCTTGCCTCCATACAATGCTTGTGAAGCCCACTGCATTATAGAGTCATTCATACGATATTGCACTGTCAGCATTTTCACCAATCTGTCCCCATACTTGTCTATTAGCCGCTCCATTAAGCTGAGGGACAGGCCCTTTGATGCAGCCCTGAAGAAAAATACAACAGGGGTTAGAGAATTATTAGAATGTGAAGTGCACTACGCATGGACTGCAAGAAAATAAAAAATAAACACACTTCCTGAAACATAAAAGTACAATGCAAAACCACGCATTTCACAATACTCAAATACAGAAGACTTACAGCCAGAAATACTTCAAGTATAACACCAGCCATAACTTTTTCCATTGTCTGAACAGTTTGGGGACAAATGAAAACACTAATCACATGTTTAGTGCTGAGTTCCTGCTGGATATTATCTCTCCTTAATTAACTTAAAGTATAACTAAAGGCAAAACTTTTTTTTTTTTAAGCTATGGATAGCAGGGAGATGAATTAGAACATCTGTCAGTTTCTATTGCTGTGTGTGCTCCCGTTAGGGAGATTCACCCTCTTTATTTGTCCTGTTTATCGTTATCATTTAAGGTGAAAGTAAAAGAAAATCCCAAATTGTGGGTTGTCCCCAGAAAGGTAATAGAGGGGAAATCTTCCAATGGGGACACTAGTTCTGGTGACCTGGGGGTTCCCAAGGAATTCCCTTAATTTACAGCAATTTCTATTCACTTCCTGTTGTGGCTATGGGACAGGAAGTGAAGAGAAATGTCCGCAATGGGAAACAGATGGAGAAAAAAAATCTGACAGGGGTTATCACCCTCCCTTGCTCTATCCAAAATGAAAAAAAAAGTTTTGCCTGTAGTTCTGCTTTAAAGTGTTACTAAACCTAGGACTCAGCATTTACCATATCTGGTCTCACACAGAACATTTAAATGCAAATATTTTACTAAATATAAAACTGCTAAATACCTTTTCTCATCAGCAGTATATAGCGGTCTTGTGACTTCTATCAGTCTCTGCTTAAAGATTGTAGGAGGAGTTTTCATTCTCCCCCGACCCTTTGTCTGGACAGTGCTGATTGGCCCTGTGCTGATCACATGCACTCTCCCAAGAAAAAAAAAACTCTCTAGCAATACACACCAAACTGAGCATGTGCAGCCTGACTCCTAATGCTCTGTTCTAACAGTAGATGGTTTGGAGTCAGTCAAAGAAGAGAATCAGAGAAGACAGGATCACATAGCCTTTATACACAATGCAGAGAATTAACCCCTTAGTTTCAACAGTAAGTATAACAAGCATGCTTTACCTCATATATAGACTGATTTTACTGTTGTGGGCTTAGTAACACTTTAATCCAGCCATAGATCGAAGCAGCTGGTTCAACAGGGATCAGCCAAGATTCAATCCATCTATTGGCAGGCAGCTTGTACTGAAGTCAATCCATCTATCAACTTCAGCCATCACTGCTGGCAGCTATAACTTCCGGTAGTGATCATTGTATTCTGATGGTAGGGAAGGCTCCCCAGGGGCAGAACACAATAGAGCTGCGGCAGGGGTTCCCCCATCAACACCGATTGTGTTGATGGGGGGAAATCAAGCAATTTTCTTTCCTTCCACCTCTGATGGAAGGAAAGAAAACTGCATAATCTATGGGCTGCTTTACTATATGGTGTAGTAAGGATGAGAGCGCCACAACTCATTGAATAGTCCAGTAAATCCAACGCATTTCAGGGGCTTAACAACCCCCCTTTATCAGGGCTGAGGACATACAAAAATTCGCAGAACATATATTCTATCCAATAGCAAAATAAATATGCATGTAACATATGGTAATGTATGCTTTTACATGAACAAATCATACCCTTTCCTCTCTCTGATCACAACCTTATCCGTTTCACACTCTCCCTGTCTCCTACATCCCATGCTGCCAACCCACAAACCACTACCCGCAGAAACCTTCTCAACCGCAACCCTTCCCTTCTTCACTCTCCTACTGATGCCCTTTATGACAAAATCGCACCCCTGTCCTGCCCAGACCTAACCACTTCTATCTACAACACCACATTGTCATCCTCCCTAGACATACTTGCTCCTCTTTCTACACACAGAACCAGGCCCCATCTGCCACAACCCTGGCAAACAGACCAGAAGTCTCAAGAGACACAGCCGTGCTCTTGAGCGAGCATGGCGTAAATCTAAATTCCTGCAAGACTTTACCTTCTACAAATCTGCCCTCCTCAAATACAACTCCTGCCTCCTGCCTCCGCTAACCAAACCTATTACAACACTCTCATCAAAATTCTCTCATACAAACCTCGTCAACTATTTTTTCCCTTTATTCCTTACTTCATCCCCCACTGCCCCCACCCACCAACTTGCTTACCGCTCAACAGATTGCCAACCATTTTAATAGCAAAATCGACACAATTCGCGAGGAGATATCCAGCATTCAACTTCCTCCCCTACCCAACACATTGGGTCCAACACCACACTCAATACTCTCCTCCTTTTGCCCAGTTACCACAGATGAAGTTGATAAACTCCTCTCCATGGCCCACCTCACTACATGTCCCCTGGACGCTGTCCCCTTTCAATTACTGCGACCACCTTCCCACTCTATCCTCCACTCCCTAACCCACATCTTCAACCTCTCCCTCTCCTCCGGCACCTTTCCTTGCCCGCTCAAACATGCACTGGTTATCCCCATAATGAAGAAAATCCTCACTAGACCCCACCTGTTTGAATAACTTAAGACCCATCTCCCTGCTCCCGCTTGCCTCCAAGCTCATGGAACGCCTTGTCCATGACCGAATGAGTCACTACCTCACGGACCACAACCTTCTTGACCCCCTACAGTCTGGCTTCCGCCCACAACATTCTACTGAAATTGTCCTACTAAAACTAACCAATGACCTACTAACTTCTAAAACCAATGGGCACTACTCCATACTCATACTTTTAGACCTCTCTGCTGCCTTTGACACAGTTGACCACCTGCTCCTCCTCAGCAAATTACACTCCCTTGGCCTCCGTGATTCTGCTTTATCCTGGTTCTCCTCTTACCTATCTCAGCACACTTTCAGTGTCACTTACAACTCCATCTCCTCCACTCCCCTTCCTCTTTCTGTTGGAGTACCCCACGGCTCCGTCCTTGGGCCTCTCCTATTCTAACTCTATACCTCTTCCCTGGGCCAGTTGATAACCTCCCATGGCTTCCAATACCACCTCTATGCCGACGACACACAGATCTATCTCTCCACTCCTCAACTCACCCCCACTATCTCCTCACAGATCTCAAACTTACTGAATGACATATCGATATGGATGTCACACCACTTCCTCAAACTCAATCTTTCTAAAACTGAGCTTGTAATATTTCCTCCTTCCCGGTCCCCCCCCCCCTGTGACTTTACCATTAATATCAACACAACCATTGGTCCTTCCACACATGCCAGGGTGCTGGGTGTAATCCTTGACTCTGACCTCTCCTTCAGCCCCCACATCCAATCACTGGCTAAATCCTGCCGCCTTAACCTCCGCAACATCTCCAGAATTCGACCCTTCCTGACTAATGACACCATAAAGCAACTTATTCACTCCTTGATTATTTCCTGCCTTGACTACTGCAACTCTCTCCTTAATGGCCTACCCTTAAGCAGGCTATCCCCCCTTCAGTCTATTATGAATTCTGCTGCTAGACTAATACACCTCACTAACCAATCCATGACTGCTGCTCCTCTCTGCCAATCCCTTCACTGGCTTCCCTTACCCCACCGCGTAAAATTCAAAATGCTAACCATAATCTACAGGGCCATTCACAACATTGCCCCCCATCTACAGATATCGCCCAAATCGACCTCTCCGCTCCTCCCAGGACCTCCTGCTCTCTAGCTCCCCTGTTACCTCCTCCCATGCTCACCTTCAGGACTTCTCCTGAGCCTCTCCCATCCTCTGGAACTCCCTGCCCCAGTATGTCCGATCAGCCCCTACCCTGTTCACTTTTAGGAGATCCCTGAAAACTCATTTATTCAGGGAAGCCTATCCTACACCCACCTAACAACTGTCCCCGAGCCACCCCCATCAAATCATTCTCTGCAGCTATTACCTTTAGTACCACCACCCCCTCCCTTTAGAATGTAAGCTCTACGAGCAGGGCCCTCCTGTACCTATTGTATTGAACTGTACTGTAATTGTGTTGTCCCCCTTATACATTGTAAAGTGCTGCGTAAACTGTTGGCGCTATATAAATCGTGAATAATAATAATTTTTATATATACATCTCAAAATGTGCTAAAAAAATATGCTAGGTTTTTTCTTATGTCAGCTGTCCCATTAGGGAGATTTCACTTTACTTCTTATTCCAGACACAGAAGAGGAGGTGAGAAGAATTCCCCTCTTAGATAGCAGTCATTGGAAGACTCCTGATCTCGTAGCGACTGTAAAGTTTTGATTTTAGATGTAGCTTAACTACAGCAGAGAAAACTGAGGTAACTGGCCTGAAAAGGATCACAAGACTGGCTGAACGCAATTACAAATCTATTGACTGGCAAAACGCATCACATATATCAACTGTTTATGTTGCTTTTGTAAAGCAATACAATAAATAAGATGTACTGAAGATGGAATGAGAAGACATAAGTATTGATGATATTGAGACAAATGGAAATCACTGCAGTGCTTGCCTCCCTACTTGTGAGATATAATGGTGGGTGGTAGCTGTTTGTGATCGCCGGCCAAGATACACTTTCTCGCCTGCAGTAGAGCTATCCAGCAGCTGGCCTCTAACGCTTGAGCGCACTCATCAATCACCACCAGGTCAAAGTAATTATCAGGAAGCAGTTTCAGCGGGCCGTCCGGGGAAGCACCTGGCAAAGAAAGGGGTTTGGAAACAGATCAATGTGTATACATATCCGTAATTTCACAATGAACAATTATTGGTAATTAGGATGAAAATCCACTTTTCTAAATTAAACACTGAATTTGCATGACTTGATGCCAGAATTCAGAGATCCGACAATCTGTTTTGCAAGGATTAGGTGGGGGGCGCTAAATTCTGAGCCAAGACAAGTCACCAATCTTGTGGAGAGAACATTATTCATGTGTAAAGACTCTGTAGGAAAAATGACCCAGAAACCCAACGTACAATTTGTCTTTACCTAAGAGACATTAAAGCAATTTCTATATATGTGTAAAATTTAAAGTGGGCTGTAAACCCTTTACAACCACTTTTCACTACAGGTAAGCCTATAATAAGGCTTACCTGTAGCTACCATGGATATCTCCTAAACCTACACAGTTTAGGAGATAACCCCTGTATCAGCATGTGCAGGCGTCCTCGGCACATGCGCACTGAAGCAACGTCTCATTCGTGCCGTTGCTTCAGCTGACGTGCCATTACTGGCGGCTCCCGTGCGTATGCACGGGAGTGACATCATCACAGCTCTGGCCAATCACAGTGCCGGAGTCCGTGGTACCTGGGAATAACGCCGGGAGTCATGGGCAGAACTGTGTGTTTGGACCACCGCGGGGGCTTCGATCTAGGGTGAGTATTTCATAATGAGCTCCCAGATCTTCCATAATAGGGTCTGGGTACTTACCTTCTGGACCCCAAGGCTGCTGTTAGAAATCAAGGGGCCCCGTACAGCCTAGCTGACAGAACAGTGAACCAGGCCTAATAGGTAGCTCCACCTTTTTTTCACCAGCCCCGTGGGGGTTGGTGAAATATCAGGGGTCTAAACAGACACCCAACGTCTGACTTTTGAGACATAGAAAGATTGAGTACACAGATTCCTCAATCCTTTCTCTGCAGCTTCAGCTGCAGAGTGAATGAACAGGAAGCACTCTGTAAAGAGGTTCCCTGTTCATTCAAAAACTAAAACATTGTAAACACAGGGAGGGCCACAGGGGGATTGGTTCCAGTAGTTAAGTCCACTCCTGCTGCTCTGGGCCCCCTGTCGAATTTATTGGGCCTGAGCCCCATACAGAAGGGCAGGCACTACCCCCTTATCAGCAGCCCTGCCTAGGACCATAGGCAACTGTTCCAGATAAAGCCTTTCCACAGTGGGGGTGTACTGAACAGGCTAGGAGAAAAAGTGCAAGCAAGCACCACAGAATGGAATATTCAGAGAGACTTCACAGACGCATCCATCACCAAAGAACATTAGCACAAAACTAGGGTTTGGTGAGCTGGGAAGAGTTATGCCTGGGTGGGGACACCTGCCTTTTTTTTATTCACCTGAAGATGGCAGCATTACCCAGGCAGCCATGAACATGAAGCCCTGTGTTATGTGATGCAGGATTTAGATGATTCTTCTTTATGCCTATTGCAGTCAATAAGCTTCTCTTTTCCACACTATCATACTGCTCTGAAGAACTAAAGGGAGAATATGATTTTTTTTAAGAACAATCCAGACTGTAAGAGGCAGTCCTTTAAACAGTTTTATACCTATGACCCCTATATATGTAAATTTCATAAAGGTATTAACGAGTTTTGCAGTTGTAATTGCACTTGAAAAAAGCATTAATTCTGTCTAAGTTATTGTGCTACTCCTGTGAGCTGTGTAATGCTTCCATGAATACGATAACCCTGTAAAACTAGCTGAGCCTTTAGTATGGGTTTCTTTAGTCAATTTGCAGTGCCACCTGCAGGTGGTATACAGCACTGGGACTTATTTGTTCTAATAGAAGGGCATTCTATATATAAAAAAAAAAACTATAAATAAAAGCAAGATGGTTATTTTTCTGTGGCCTCTTCAAGGCAGGTGGAACCACTCTGTGTTAGAACTTTGATAATCAAATTCTAAGGAGATTGTTGTCCGTGCCACTAGAAAAAAAAAAACAACTTTAACCACTTGCCGACCGCTGTCAGCACATATACAATCGGCAGAATGGCACGGCTGGGCACGTTACTTTGAATATCCCGCCGTGCGCGCCTGCCGCGTGCTCCATGACCGTGCCCGCGGACTCGATCGCCGTTGGGATACCCGCGATCCTGTCACGGAGCTAAAGAACGGGGATATGCCGATGTAAACAGCATCTCTCCGTTCTGCCTAGTGACAGGACACCGATCGTCTGCTCCCTGTCATCAGGAGCAGCGATCAGTGTCATGTCACTGCTAGCCCATCTCCCCCACAGTTACAATCACTGCCTATGACACACTTAACCCCTCCCCGCCCCCTAGTGGTTAACCCCTTCACTGCCAGTGACATTTTTACAGTCATCAATGCAATTTTATAGCATTGATCGCTGTATTAACGCCAATGGTCCCAAAAATGTGTCCGCAATAAGGTCGCAGTCACGATAAAAATCGCTGATCACCGCCATCACTAGTAAAAAAAGGGCCAGTCCACCAAAAACTCACATTTTATTTAATACTTAGGGAACAAACCATGCAGTGGTTTCTTACACCTTGCAGGGACTTTACTAGTGACATCTCGATGTGAGTTGAAGTTTATGTCACGCCAAAGACCTTTCCTCTAGTTTTGGACAGAGTGGAGGAATGACTAAAATTCTTGTTGGGTTTTTACGGCTTTCTGGTTCTCATTAGGGAGCTTCACTCTCACTTTCTGTCCTACTAGCAATAGGTTTACCAGACAGGAAAAAACTGCAACAGGGACATAGACAGAAATTAAAATCTTCCAGGGGTTCTATCCTTCACCTACTCTAATAAAGAAAAGCAATTTTATTTTTGTTTGTGTTGCTTTAAAGAGTTCTCCTTACTTCCTGTCTAGTAAAACATTGTCAGTAGGGCAGGAAGTGAGAGGAAATTATTCTAACGCAGCCTTTCTCAAACTTTTTAACATGGAGGAACCCTCAAAATAATTACTTGGCTTCAGGGAACCCCTGGTATTAAATTATTACATTTAAAGCTCACAGTACATTAGTGTGATGGTCAGTGGGAAGAATGCTTCTTACATTGGTGGTCATTGGGAAGAATCACTCTCCAGATAGCTAGAAAGATCAATGCGTCAGTGGTTACTAATCTGAGAGGCAGACGTTGCTTATTGATCAAGGAACCCCTAGCAACTTCTAAAAGGAACCCTAGAGTTCCACGGAACCTTGGTTGAGAAATCCTGATTTAACGAATCTCTGGAAAGCAGTAATAGTTATAACCCTTGTCTTCTCCTATCCAGAACTGAGACAAGTCTCGGGTGCTCACTTTGGTCATTTATTTATTTTATATTATGAAGAATACAGCAGGAAATGTTGGAACACACATAGATGGATGGAACAGCCCAAAAGTCTAAGTGGACATAAAAAGAGCCAGTAATTATGGCATGAAAATCTCCTTGTTGGGAGTACCCACCAAACCTAAAAATCCAGAGGTTGACTCAGCCCACCAAGCATCTCCTATAACCGAGGTGACTTTTTAGTGGGCATACCCTTCAAGTTTTCTGCTTTGAAATATTTAAAAGGAAAAAAGGGCATATGATGCTTCCACCTTAAATTAACATAACACAGGTTGTATATTGACTTTAAAAGACATACATATAATGTTTCAGTATATCACCTTCACAGTCAAATAGAAAGCAGGCTTCTGCAGCCATGATAGATCGGATACCTCTGTTAGAAGACATATGAGTCATTCTGACATTCTATTTATATTCTTTAGAAAATATCTTTCACAAATGGTATATGAATCATAGGGCAAGAAGTCTATTTTAGCAAGGAATCAATAGCAGCTGTAGTAAGTAAATGTGATGGAAATAAGCTCATATATCATTATAGTATTGTGAGCTGGAAGAGGCTGCAGCCCTGACTAACCTGTCGTTGTGCTGAGGATAACATTGGCAGCTTTCAATGTTTCGATCATTGCTGCCTCCTCGCGTTCCTTCAGTTCTTTCCTAAGAGCTTTGATTTCTGTTCTGAAGCTGCCCTTTTCTTCCTTACGTGGCAGTTTTCTTATTTTTGCCTATAAAATGTAACAAAAAAATGAATATGAAAAAAAGTGTAATGCAAAATGAAAGAGAAAACACCTAAGCAACATCTATACATCAAACGTATGAATTTTATTGGCGTCAACAATATTACTAAAGCCATTTTTTCTGTTTTGAGTTAAAGTGGATCTTCACTGCAGCTGAGCACCACAAACCAAAAACACTATTTAACCACTTGGCCTCCGGAAGATTTACCCCTCTTCCTAAGCGGGCCATTTTTTGCGATACAGCACTGAGTGACTGACAATTGCGCGGTCTTGTGACACTGTACCCAAATAAATTTATGTCATTTTTTTTTCTTTTGGTGGTATTTGACCACCTCTGTGGTTTTTATTTGTTGCGCTATGAAGAACTGACAATTTAAAAAAAATATATATATTTTTTTTACTTTCTGCTCTAAAACATATCCAATAAACTGTCAGGGAAGGGGTTCACATCAGGGGCGATCAAAGGGTTAACTGTGTGCCTAGCCAGTGTTTCAGTGTAGTGGGGGAGGTGCTTTTACTAGCGGAAGGCATGGATCGGTGTTCCTGCTTTACAGAAACACAGGATCCATGCTTTTGTACCGACAGAACGGCAATCTGCCTTGTTTGAATAAGCAGACTGCCATTCTGTCAGTGTTCCGAATGATCAGTGACTACCGGTGGCCATCGAGTCCGCGGGACCCACTAATCAGCTCCTTTTATGTAAAATCACAGTGGGGGCGAGATGGGGGCAAGACTCACTTGCGCCTGATACCCAGAAGTGCAAAATCATGTATGTATACGTGATCCTGTGCCGCCCTGTGCCAAAAAATCTGCTATGGGGCGGTTGGCAAGTGGTTAACTCATTTTTAATATTCAAAGCAAACTACCCCATCCAACCATGTGCTTTATTTTGTTTAGGAATCACTTTGAAAAACAACCCCTAGCATTTCTGGCTGTGGCCATCTTGAGCAAGACAAATGATTTATGCAGCATTTACTTCCTGGAATCCATCTGCCCTTAGCTCAGGTATGCCTGCAGGGGACTGTGCTTAGCTAAGCAAACCCTCCTCCTCTCCTGAAGACTCCTGGGATGTCGGACATCAATTGTCTAGGCAAAAAAACAGGAAGTAACTGAAGAAATGTTTATTAAAAAAAAAAAGTTTTAAAACAAGTAAAATATGATAAACTTTCCTATTTAATTTACTAATGCTAGCAGCATGAGGACATACAAATAATCAATGTTGATTGGGAGAGTGAAGTTCCCCTTTAAGTAAGGTAGGGTTAGAATCCCTGTCTGTTCATTTCCTCCTGTCTGTGTCCCTTCGTTTCCTGTTCCATTGACACAACAAAGGAGGAGAAGAAATCTCTCTGAAGTGAAGGAAATTCTCCTTTAGGGCCAGTTCACACTGCTGTGATGCAGGAACCCTGCAAATCCACTGCGGGTTCCCGCATCGCACGTCTTTCCCGGCAGCAGTTCACGCTGCCCTATGCAAACTACTGGGAGTATCAGTTAAAAGTTAACAACACCCCCAAATCAGTTCACATATTGCAGTGCGATCTGAAAACTCGGACAGGAATCGGATCGCATGGCCAATTCAGCTATACTATCTGTATGGCTTGCATGCGATCTTGCATCTTTGTAAATGACAGCCATTGACTGAATTTATTATAAATGTGTGTGTATCAGTCTATGAAGTGTCTTCTACTGTGGAAGTCCTTGTTCCTGCACACATGTTGGAACACACTTTTTGTGAGCTGGAACCGGCTGTTCTTATTTTTTAAAATGAAAAGTAAATGTGACTGCAGCAACTTACATTCATATGAGCAGCATTCACTCATTAGCCAAGTCCAAGAAAGTTATGATGAACGTTCCATTCACACTGCATTGCCAGAAAGAACAGGCAGATACAGTACCTTTCTGTTCTCAATGCCTTTTTAGAGCCAGACTTGGGCAGGTCACACATTATGCAAAGAAAATTGCTCGACTCCAGTGCAGGGAGCCTTCCCCACTAGAAGAATACAATGATGACTGCTGGTGGCTATAGCCATTTATGGGTCTATAAAAATGACAAAAGGGGACACATAGAAGGCCTCTCTGACCTCTGCCAAGTACCCACCAGCCGTTGAGTCCGCAATGTGCAGAGAACAGATTTCATGCATTTGTTGAACTTGGCTTCATTTCACAAATGCCATATTTGGGCTGTGGCTTGCACTATCTCTCCTTGAGAACACCTGGAGTGGCAGCAGAGTGTGTCCAAAGCCCTGGCATTAAATACTCTGCATCCAGCATCTGTGTAGGCCAAGGCTGAGACTCAAGCTATGCAATTTTTTTTTTTCAAATCAAGCAAATGCACCAGACCACACTTATCAGTATTTACAGCCATTGGCTGGTTTTCCAGCATGCCCCTTCAAAAAGTAGGTTGTTAGACTGGCTCCTGTCGAAAAGCCTGCTGTACACACGGGCCGAATGATGGCCGGTTCAACAGAAACTATATTCGGCTCATGTGTACTGCCTTTAAAAGCAATGCTGTGTCTTCCAATGATTGATAAAAGAATATCAGTCACAAGTCGCCTAACAATATAAAACCAAAACAAATAGAGAACCAAGACAAAATATCCCTCCATGGTGATGTACAGCAGTGGTTCCTCAACCCCGTCCTCAAGTACCCCTAACAGGCCATGTTTTGGGAATTTCTCTTATGCCGTTTACACACAGGCGGACTTTTCGGAATCAAAGGTCTGACGGTCTTTCTACGGACTTTATAAGGACTTCCGAACGAACGGGCTTGCCTACACACGATCAAACCAAAGTCCGACGGATTTGTACGTGATGATGTACACCGGACTAAAAATAGGAAGTTGATAGCCAGTAGCCAATAGCTGCCCTAGCGTCGGTTTTCGTCCGTCGGACTAACATACAGACAAGCGGATTTTTAGACCGGACTCGAGTCCGTCGGAAAGATTTGAAACATGTTGCAAATCTAAAGTCCGTCTGATTTTCAACCGAAAAAGTCTGCTGCAGGTCCGATGAAGCCCACACACGGTCAGATTGTCCGATGGATTCGTCCCGTCAAGCCAGTCCGGTCGAGAAGTCTGCCCGTGTGTACACGGCATTAGATAAAATAGCTGTCCAAAAAAAAAAAAACAAGCCATTGGCACTGATTTAAAGCACCTGTGCAAGATAAAAGGAAAACCTGCAAACATGGCCTGTTGGGGGTACTTGAAACAATGGTAGTGAATGCAGAGCTCTCCTCAAACAGAATGGAAAAAAAAAAAAACAGGACTGGAACATCTATGATTCAGTAAAAAGTAATAATTAAATAAATGGAATAAAAAAATATGCAATACAAGCATGGTCAAAATTACATGATGTATATTAACTCAGACTAAAAAAATAAAAAATAAAATAATGACTAAGGATAGATTAAATAAAATAAAAATACCTATCCAATCACACGGGGAGCTAGGTAGTTAAAAAAAAAAAAAAAGGGAAGGGGTGTTGGTATGTAGGAGTTATAACTTGGGATTGGCCAAACACCCCCCGGTTTGGTTTGCACTGAACATCTGGAAACAGGCAAAAAGTTCTAGCAAACATGCAAACTCTATTAAAGTCTATGGGACATGAACATGAAAAATCAAAAGTCCTCATTTTAAAGGCCTATATGCAAGTTACTGCCCTAGGGGACATGTATCAAGGCAAAAAAAAAAAAAAAAAAAAGACCTTTACTTGAGCATGCAGCCTGGCAGATCAGAAAAGGGGGGGGGGGGGACGACAAGCGAGCGCCCCCCCCCTCCTTAACCATACCAGGCTACATGCCCTTAACATAGGGGGGTAGGTGCTTTGCGGCAGGCTATGTGCCTCCCCACCCCAAAGCACCTTGTCCCCATGTTGTTCGGGACAAGGGCCTCTTCCCGCCAACCCTGGCCGGTGGTTGTCGGGGTCTGTGGGTGGAGGGCTTATTGGAGTCTGGAAGCCTGGCCCCCCCCACCCCTGTGTGAATGGGCAGGGGTACATTGTACCCCTACCCATTCACCAAAAAAGTGTACAAAAGTAAGAAACACAGTACACAGTTTTTTTTTTTTTTTTTAAATGTGTAACCCATTGTTTTAATTTAATCATCAAAGCACACAAATGAAAATGTGAAAATCGCATCAAAAATGTCTCAGGTAAACATTACAATGATAAAAAATTCTTGCTGGCAGAAAATACAATATACAGTAAATTGCAAAGCAGGCCAAAGCAGGTTTGCTTTGCTTTACTTCCCCCCTGCCTAGCAGCGCATAAATAATCTGGCTATGCACTAATATGGTTTGTAGACTAATGTTGGTACAAAAGTATGTACAAAAATTATAATTACATCTGATGCCTTGACAAAAGTTGTTTGAAAATATTTTAAAAGTTTTGTTTGCTTTTTTTTGGGGGGGGGGGGGGGGGGTTCCGTGGTCTGTGTCTCATTAATTGATTTTTTTGCAATTGGTTTGGCTATTTGATAGTTTCTTTTTTTTTTTTTAAATATCTTTATTGAATTAAAGTACTATAATAAACCTCTCCAATTGAGAGAACATTAACATATATCAATGTATATTCCTTCTTTACTTACACATCATACAAATTTTAATGTTTATAAATACCACATTTTTTCTTCTTATATTTATAAACAAATAAATAAAGAATAAAAAAAAAAACCTCAGAAACCCCCCTAGCATTAAATCCTACCTGTCTTCAATAAAAGATGGTATGAAAGGAGAGAGACAGCAACGAAAGAAGGAAGGAAAAAATAAAAACATTTCCGTGTCATTATTAAGGATGAACACTTTCCCTCTACAAATCCTCATGTGACAAAAACAAAAAACAAACAACAACAAACCCCCCCCCCCCCCCAAAAAAAAAAAGTTTTCTCTTCTTTCTCTCCCGTGAAGTGAAAATTCACTATAATCCACTCATACCAAAGATAATATAAACCTTATAAAAAATGTACAATATAAATTAAAAAAACACTCAAGTTATCTATATTTCGTGCATATTCCTTAACTTTAACAACCCCTTTTAAAGCGGTTGTATAGTCAAATTTTTATCGTTTACCTACAGGTAAGCCTATAATAAGGCTTACCTGTAGGTAAAAAAAAATATCTCCTAAACCTTTACGGTTTAGGAGATATTCCCCTTGCAATGAGCCGCTGACTGCAGCGGCGCATGCGCACAGGGGATTCTCGGCTGAAAGCCCGGCAGATGCCGGACCTTGCCGGAAAGAAGTCTCCCGCACATGCGCGGTAGTGACGACATCGCGGCTCCAGCCACTCACAGCGCTGGAGCCGCGATACCCGGAAGACATGCCGAGGCAACATGTTAGCTACCTCGGCGTGGACCAGGTGAGATACCGATGCCTCGTTCTAAGGTAAGTATTTCATAATGAGCTAGTATGCAGTGCATACTAGCTCATTATGCCTTTTTCCTTACAGGTGTATAAAAAACAAAAAAAGTGTCAGCGGGTTTACTACCGCCTTAAGGGAAAAAGAAAAAAAAAAAAAACTAAAAAATGATTATTTTTCGCCTTTTTCTCCTCTTCTCCCTCCTACCAACTGCCCCCCTCACTCTCCCTCCCCTCTCATATCATTAACTAGTTGGAAGGAAACCTTCCCATATGGGGTTTCTCATACTAAAATAAATTAACCAATAACGAATAACAGGCGCATCTAAAAGGAGAAAATCTGTTGCCATAAGCAGTACACAGTTTTTGACAAGTCCTTTATTAAAAAATAAAAAAAAATAATGTCCCTTGATGTAATTATGAGTCAATCACGTCGCCGCCGGACCCGAAAAATCTAAAAAAGAAAAAAAAAGTAAAGTGCTCTGTCCTCTGGGAGGCCTCCCAGCCATCTGCCTCCTCTCTGCTTTGACAGCTCTTTTATAGGGAAGGGTGGGGCCACCTGGTTACGTCACATAGTGGCACCGCCCCCTTCTGACATCACATGACTTGACAAAGGGCCACACCCGAAACGCGTCGTCAGGACAACAGCTACCCTCCCTGCATTTCTTCCTCCCGCTTGCGCCCGGGGCTGTCTCCCCACTGTCTATAAAGCCGATCGTCGGCTCCACCGTCCTTCGCAGCTTGGCTGCCTTTCATCTCCCGTGATCTCCTGCATTATCCTCCGGCATTCCCCCAGCCAAGCATGGTGGTTCCCCTCTCCACTTCCTTGAGGCTTTCTCTCCATATGGCCATTGCCATTTGTTGATGAGCACAATTGTAGTAACAACTGCAGCACCGTCCAGCCCAGCAGAGACCCAGCTGAGAGCGCGTAAGTCTGTCTTTACTCTGGTTTTGTTTTTCCAGTGTGTTGGAGGAGAGCTCTGTATTCATTACCATTGACATATTGTTTGTTCATGGGTTTGTTTTCAATAAACTTTTAACTGTTATTACATCATTGCTGGTGTCACAAGAATTGGCTACATTGCACACAGCTGCCATTTGTATCATATATCAGTGGTTCCATTTAGTGCTTTTTTGTGGTTCTTTCAGTGTTTTACACGTCACCTAACAACTGCACTGTCTTTAATTATTCATTGTGAAGTTAACCTGCTGGTACTAAGATATGAAGATTAATAAAGCACAATCAGCTTGTTGTGGTGCTAAAAAAACAAAAAAACAAAAACAAAAAGTAATTCTGGAAAAAAGATTGCTTTCAAAAAAATTTAATGAAATACTTACAAACGTCAGGTCAATATCTTTGCGGATGTCAGCAACAATCTGAGAGTTATCACTACGTGCCAGCATAGCGTCCAGAGAGTGATGCTGTAGGGATTCCAGAAGACGTGCAGGGTGCCCCAAACGTAATATTCGCTCTTTATAAGCAGCCAAACGCTCCACTAGATTGTCCACAGCTACATTGGAAGGAGCGCAGCAAAGGACCTTGAGAAAAATGTATGGGACATCTTAGTGTATACTGGCCTGAAGATCTGACCTATGGTAGTGTAAGGCCACTCATAATGCATATGTCAGAAACAAGAGCTAGTTATTGATAATCATATTTATAACATTATTTAAATTGGAACTCTAGACATGCCACTAACTACACCATTAACATACATATATGGAAATGGTTTTGCCTGCCAAAGGGTTTGCAATTCTGTTCTTAACCTATGCACTCTGGCAGATAGCAGACCCAGGTACTCTATCTCAACTGTAGCAACAGTACAGCTTGTTCCAGAATACAAAAGTGATAAGTCATCACTCTGCATGCTTCTCCTGTTAGCATGTTGTTCATGGTCATTATATGAGCAATCCAGCAGAGCATTACTTCTATCCTAGCCTCAAAGCTGCTGTATCTGAGAATACAAGATGCCAATATCAAGATTAACGTATACATTCAAGTAACCTAGTTGTTTTTAAAATTCATTTAGGGCCTGTTCACACGATGCTCTTGCGTTACGGTATATAATTGCAATGCACACCACTGCACATTAATTGCATTGGTGTGATTCGGTGTCACTGCCAATAGATGTTAATTGCAGCGCAGACAATGTGCAGCAACGCTCTATTGTGTGTTGTGATGCACTGCCAAAAATTACACTAAGGCCCCTTTCACACTGGGGCGGTTTGCAGGCGTTATTGCGCTAAAAATACCGCCTGCAAACCGCCCCTAAACAGCCTCCGCTGTATGTTCAGTGTGAAAGCCCGAGGGCTTTCACACTGAAGCGGTGCGCTGGCAGGAGAAGAAAAAATCTCCTGCGAGCCGCATCTTTGGAGCGGTAAAGGAGCGGTGTATTCACCGCTCCTGCCCATTGAAATCAATGGGACAGCGCGGCTATACCGCGGCAATAGCCGCGCTGTACGAGTGGTTTTAACCCTTTTTCGGCCGCCAGCAGGGGGTTAAAACCGCTAGCGGACGAATACCGCGGTAAAACAGCGCTAAAAATAGCGCTGTTTTACCGCTGAGGCCCCCTACCGCCCCAGTGTGAAAGGGGCCTAATGCTTTGGGATTGCACATTAGTGCATTGTGGTACAATGCGCTGCAGTCCACATCCGTCACCAGGTGTGCGGAGATGCCATTCAGAATGACGTACATTTTCACTTTACTGCAATGACATGGTATGAACAGGCCCTTAATGATTTTCTAATAAATACATTTCTAATAAATACAAGTCAGCATTAGCTAGTCTTTTACATCTGTGTGAAGCTCGAATGTAAAGCTGAATGCAAATATACATTAAATGACACACATTATTGCAGTGCTGTAATTATTACTATATCATTCAATGTATTTTTTTAATGCAACCAATATCTTAGTTTGGCTTGGTAACAATATCTTGCAACCCCCTTTCCAGCAGAGCTCAGTTGTGTTGCAGTGCTCATTTGCGAACACAGGACATGCTGATAAGAAGGAGCAGAGAGACAGAGAGAGATGACAGGGCTGTACTGTGAGGCAGAGTTGAGTATCTCAGGACAGAAATAAAAATTCCTTAGGCAGGTAAAAAATCTGTTTTATATGCATTTCTGTGAATTTGGCTATTTGCTTAGAACTTTTAAGATAAAACCTTTTTGGGAATAACCTCTGTTTGGATTTTATTGGTATCTAAAGACCTGTTGGGGAGACTTCCTATCAAATCCTGTCCTGCTGGCAACACTACCAGTAATAGGAACTTCATTTATAACTGAACTCCAAGCTAATTTTTTGTTTTACTATGCAATGGGGCTGTGCCCACACTGCATGGGGTACATGCTCCTTTTGGTCTAGGGGGTTCAGACAGCCGAGATATACTCACAAGACTCACGAGATATACTCACTGCCCCTGTCCAGCAGTCTGGGTGGTGGACTGTTCCTGACATCATCATACTCAAAGACCGGCTCTGGAAGTGAATAGGTCAAAAACCGTACACTGCTGGACAGAGAGGAGTGCAGTTTTCCGCAGGATCAAAGGATCGGGTGAGTATAGGCACTGTGTTCACTTCAAGTCAAGATGAGCAGTTAAACCATGCAGTATGGGCACAGCCCCACTGCATGGGGAAAAAACTTTAAGCTAGCCATGTACCAGTAGAATTTCATCAGAAAAGGTTTGTTTTTTGGGGCGTTTATTGGATTTTCTAGGACTTAATAATAGGGACAAATCAACAAATCGATTTCGACCATAGTGAGCTGGAAAATCACAGGATAACAAAAAATTCTTGATTCTTATCTGAACAAACAAAATTCTAACTGTGGATGTGGTCCCTGGCAGGAAAAATCTGCACGTTTGGAAAATAATCCAGCGGTAGAACTTTCATTATCACCAACATTAGTTTGTTTGTATAAGCTGCTGTATATGTTATAGGAATGTATGAAAGATAAATGCAGATAAAATCTTCGTAGTAGTATATGGAGTTTAATCAAGTGGATTAAAGAATATTTTAATAAATTCAGAATATCCAGTGTTTCTGAATGTTAGAATTCAACAATAGCTTTGCAATTAAACAAAATATAGGAAATTTGTTGAGTCCATGATGACACCATCATATGCCCCTAAGAAAGATTTTGCTGAACTTTTGTATGAATGCTTAAAAAGTAGAGGTCCAGTCCAGGTAAACCTGTTCCTGCCCCCATTCTAAGCCTCATACTAACTACCTTCCTGGCCAGCAGAACTCAAAGGGGTTGATTTACTAAAACTGGAGAGTGTAAAATCTGGTGCAGTTCTGCATTGTAGCCAATTTCTAACTTCAGCCTGTTCAGTTAAGCTTTGACAAAAAGCCGAGAATACATTATGTTTGGTTTCTAGGCAGAGCTGTACCAGATTTTGTGCTCTCCAATTTTAGTAAATCAGCCCCAATGATTACTGCTAGCGGTAAAGCAATCAGGAGTAATTGCATGTAAAAAAGTCCAACAGACTGGTTGTACCAAAGTCAATCGATAGATCGACTTGGCTACAATCAGCCTGCCCACACATAGATCAAATAAATCAAATCTCGGCTGGTTCCAGCTGAAATTTCATCCATGTATGGCTAGCTTAAAGCAGAGCTCCACCCAAAAGGGGAAGCTCCACTAGTTTGCTTCCCCCTCCCCTCCACTGCCACATTTGGCATCTTTCGGGGGAAGTCGATACCGGTCAAAAGCAGGAGCCCACTACCACTTCTGGGTAAGATCACCGCAATCGTTGTGCGGCGATCTATGAAATTTCCACACCCCCCCCCCCCGCTGCTTTCTGGGAGACACACAGGTCCCAGAAGACAGTGGGACCATTCAGAAAGCTAAGCCCAACTCGCGCATATGCAGTACAAAACAGGCCGTGAAGATGCCAACGCCTGCCCCCTGAGCCAATGGATCGACATAGGGTGCCAAGATCGCAGGATCCTTGGACAGGAAAGTGTCCTTATATTAAAAGTCAGCAGCTACAGTATTTGTAATTGCTGACCTCTAATGCTTTTTCCCCAGGCTGGAACTCCTCTATGGGTGTCATTGACACTGCATTACAACCATTGTCGGCAAACTCTTCTCTTCACTGAAGCCGGCAGCTGGGGAGATCATGTGACCAGACCGGGGCACCCTCAAAATAGGTAAGTATAGACACCTTTCCTTTACAGGTTATTAGTATAGGGCTTAGAATAGGGCTGGTAACACATTTAACTTTAGACAGGATTTGACCAGACTTCCACTTTAAGTGAAATTCTATTGGTGTATGGCTAGCTTTTGAGAAACAGGGACCGCAATGAAAAATATTTTTGATAAGACGGTGGAATCCCAGGTTCTCCATCAGCTTTTTATAGCTGCCTATGTCTCCGAAGATTACTGCTCACTTTCTGCACTGGTGATATGTTTGTCAGAACAGCAAATGAGGGAAACATGCTTGAGCATGGCCACAAACAGCAATAAAAACCTGACAAACTTTCAAACCCCACTCACCTTAACTAAAACTAAGCACATGTATTCCAATTTGTGCTCTGTACTGCACTCTAGGCTGCATGAGAATCTATAGACAGAAGGTTTAGGTGAGTAGTGTGGCAGCAGATGTATGACAGTCGTTACAAAAAACTTGCCATTTTATGTACACTGCCTGCCAGTTTCTTTAGCACTTCAATGTAAAGAAGTAAATACAGTATAGAACAATCATTTACCCCAATGTACTTTAGAATATTTCCTACCATAAACTGGTTTACTGGCAAGAACACAACACTGGCTTTATAAATCACATTTTTAATTCACTGAAGACATGTCACTGCCTGCTAGTTCAGGCCCAACAAACAATATATCTGCGGTAAGCAGTGTTAGGCTCAGCAGCAGGTGTCCTAATGAAAGTGATTGAATTCAGCATTGTAATATAACACAACTGTTTACTGGGAAGAACAGAGTTCTGACAAGCATGACCCTCTTCTCACCTTTAGTCCTTGCTTCACAGATTGTAGGATGATTTCCACCACCGTTGTCGTCTTACCAGTACCAGGGGGGCCGTGAATAATTGCAACTTCTCTCTGGTTTAAGGAAAAAACAACCGCCTCCTTCTGTGAATCATCCAAAGACGGATTGAGAAATTCCACTGGTCCTAGAGGCACAAGATAAAAATTAACTGAAAATGCCAAGTAAACCTATAACAAAGGCTGATTTAACATGAACCTGTGCTGACACCCACTATAAACTAAGGATTTTGCTGTAGAGAAGGCAGCATAACAAGTAAACAATGCTAGATATCCAATTCTCTTTAAAATGCCTATTTACAAACATAGAGCTTTTTCTTTTTTTAAAAGGGACTCTGTTACTTTATTAAAAACAAAAAAAAAAAAACCTGCCTAAGGTATAAAGTGCAGGCACCACATGCTGACAGCTGCTTCTGTCCAGTTGTCCGACTGTTCTTATCTGGCAACTTCCTGGTGGTGTCAAAGCTTGCCCAGCTCCTCCCACCCCCTAGACATTTCCATTGAACAGTGAGGGAGCTCATCAAAGTATTGGTCTAAAAGAAATGTATAGGGAGGTCGGAGGGGAAGTAAGCCTGTGACACTACCATAACATTGTCCAAGGGTACTGAAACCTTCGGGTGCCTGGGCTTTATATCCTTCAGAAGTTTTTATGAGTAGGGAGGAGTTAGAACCCCTGCATTTTATATTTTTGTTGTCTATGTAACTCTGGGGAAATTTTCCTTCACTTCCTGTTCCAAAGACACAGCAGGACAGTGGAGGAAATCTGCTAAACCAAGGAGAATTCCCCTTCTAGACCGTGGCCTCAAGAACAGGTGTACTCATTGGAGATTACCCCTTGCTCTTGAGAAATCTAGAATTTTCTATTTCTCCGACTTTTTTTCTTGGTGACAATCTTTACCAGTACAAATAGAAAGTGAATCTCCCTAGTGGGGATAAAGACAGCAATAAAACTTGACAGAGACAAACCTTTATCCACTTTATCCAAAACCACAAAAAAAAAAAAAGTTTTTCCTACAGATAAACTTTAAGCAACCTTGTTGTGCAGCCTACTATTCTGTGACAGCTGCCACTATAGTCAGTCCACTAAACATTTTATCTTTTGGTAGATGGTGATAAGTTAATGCATGTAACATAGGTGGACATGAGCAGAGTTTGAAATTATGCTAAGGAATTATCGCAGATGGAGCATCCTAGATAAAGAAGAAGCTAGGCCCGGCTCAGCTCACCAAGCTCCACCAACAACTAAAATATTATGTTTATGTGGGCCGGTTCTGTAAGGCTCCATTCACATCTAAGCATCCCAGATAGTGGGTGGAATCACCGCAATTCTGCCCGTAATCACGAATCGCTGCAGATCACGGGACACACTTGCAATCCTCGTCACTTCCCATGGCACCCCAATCACGGCAAGATTTGTTGCCACGATTGGGGTGCCATTCAAAAGCGACGGGTATCACAAGCGAGTCTCCGCGA
This sequence comes from Lithobates clamitans, assembly GCA_037952925.1. NCBI lineage: Eukaryota > Metazoa > Chordata > Amphibia > Anura > Ranidae > Lithobates > Lithobates clamitans. The sequence continues at coordinate 861,519 of JBBGZY010000159.1, forward strand.
TTTGGGATCGCAGGCAGAATCGCGCAGATCCGGGACACCTAGATGTGAACAGAGCCTTAAGGAAGCTTCCACTGAAAAGTTAACAGAAAGTACTAAAATAACAATACAAAAGTGATCTTAAAAATCCTTAACTTTAAAACATGAATCAAGCTGCCTCAGCCTTATCTGTGTGTTACAAAAATGTTACCATCTATACAAATCAAATGGTAATTTAAAGTAGCTCTTTATTGCAAATGACTAACAGGAGCTGTGTTCTCGTGCCTATACACAATGTCATGCTGCCATATAGGTTTAGTTTACTTTATCAATTTAATGAATTTATTTTATTTAATTAGATTTATCAATTTGCTGTCCCCTTGCTTGTTATAAGCTTTAAAAGCTATTCCCCCAAAACGGAAATCCATATAGAGGGTGGACACTAATGTGGGGTAAACCTTGATTTGGGCTTTATGAACCACTGGAAAACCCAAAAATACAATTTGCAAAACATTTTAATAAAATTGCAAAATGGATTTAAATGTTAGAAGTGCTTGTACTGGCTGCTGAGGGGATCCTGAGGAAGCCAACAGATGAAACATGTAGGGGGGGTTGGCTTGTAGTGATACGTTATTTGCGGTTTACTGTGCTGGATCTCTGATGTCTGCTGGGTGTTTGTTACTGCAATAGGCGCCATCTTGGATACTAACATTGCTAGTAAGATTGTGGGATACCATTTATATTTGTAGTCTGCATGTACAGATAGTGCTGAGATGCACTTTTAGTGTAAGTGTGATTTTATTATGTTGCAGAGCCAAATAAAAAAAGCAATATTACACTATTAGGTTCACTTTCTTACAACCCCAATTCCAAAAAAGTTTGGATGCTGTGTAAAATCTTTATAAAAACATAATGCAACGACTTATTCACAATAGAAATTAGAAAACATTTCAAATGTTTAAAAATACAAACAAACCTGCGCTAGCAACTTCTTCAGTACAACAAAAAATAAAATAAGAATATGAAAAATAAAATATAAGGTGTAGGTGTAAAAATTTTTCATATTTATTTATTTTTTATATTTTATTTTATTTTTCATATTTCTTTCTTATTTTATTTTTTGTTGTACTGAAGAAGTTGCCAGCGCAGGATTGTTTGTATTTTTATTCAAAGTCACAGTACTTGTATCCTAGCAGCTGCAACACAATCGATGGTATATGTATTTATTAATTTGCGAGCGCTGTTTTCTACGTTTATATATTTCAAATGTTTAGACTAAGACAATGTACCAAATTTAAGAAAAAAAAAAAGGTTTTTGAAATTGAGGACAGCAACACGTCTCAAAAGAATTGGGACAGGACAACAAAAAGCTGGCAAAGTACAACCCCAATTCTAAAAAAAGTTGGGACAGGGTCATGTTTACCATGATGTAGCATCCCCCACAACTTTTAAAGTGGTAGTAAACCTGCAGCTGCTGGAAAAAAAAATTCCCTGCAAGGCAATGACATAATGTGCTAGTATGCATGGCATACTAGCACATTATGAGAAACTTACCTTAGAAGGAAGCCCTCCAGCGCCACAATGTCACCGCTGAGAGGGTTGACATCTTCCCCATCTTTTTTCCAGGTTTGCGGCATCCAGCTACATGAGTGGACGGGGGGGCACAATGACGTCACTACCGTGCTTGCGCATGTCAGCTGCTGTTTTCGGCAAGGGTTCTGAAGGTCTGGCACTGTAAGCTGGACCATTCGGAGCACATGTGCCAGTGAGGTCACCGGTTGCATGCACTCTGAATATCTCCTGAACTGTGCAAGTTTAGGAGATATTCACAGTACCTACAGGTAAGCCTTATTATAGGTACAAGTGGTGTAATAGCGTTTACTACCACTTTAACAACACTCTGTAAATGTCTGAGAACTGAGGAGACCAGCTGCTAGAGTTTTGGAAAAGGAATGTTGTCCCATTCTTGCCTGAGCATAAGCTGCTCTAAAACCTGGATATATATTATCTTTCAGCATGGATGGTGCCTTTTGAGAAAGAGTAAATAGTGCTGTTTTTTCATAATATCAGTTTTAGCGGTGCTTAACAGCTGTTTAAGCGGCGCTATTCGGGTGCTAGCAGGGCACTTTTAACCCCCGCTAGCGGCCGAACAAAAAAGAAAAGGTTAAATGTGCCCGTGTAGCGCCGTTGCCGAAGTGCTTTGCAGGCCCTTTGGCAGCGGTGCCCATTCACTTCAATGGGCAGGGGCAATTTAGGGGTGGTGTATACGCTCCTCTACCGCTCCAAATCTGCTTGCAGGACTTTTTTTTAACGTTCTGCCCGCGCACCGCCGCAGTGTGAAAGCAGTGGAGCTTTCACACTGGAGCTGCAGGGGAGGCATTTTTCAAGCGCTTTAAAAGGTGCTATTTTTAGCTCTTTATCGTCTGAAAAACGCCTCCAGTTTGAAAGGGGTCTAAAATAGCAGCTTTTCACAAGTAACATAAGTCTATTCATACACAATATTTTTTGGGGTTGATAAATTTGGTTTATATATATTTTTATATTGGGTAGCTTGGTGTTGTTGCACATATATAGAGAGAAATTTAACTAGGTCTGGGGTTTGGCCTTGTGATATCTGTTGAAAGGGAGGATCAGAAGTCAGACTGAGCAATTCTCCACTACAGCATAGATGCCTTTGCTTTTGGTCATATGAACAACACTGCAAGGAGAATGGCACAGTATTTTCTCCAGAAAAGGCAAGTGCCCCAGCCTTTTAATTACTAATGTTTGCCCTTTAGCATCTCATGCATTAGCTAGCAGATAACAAATGCATTTTTATAATGGTCTCACCTGCCAACCCAGCACTGCTCGGTTCAGATAATCCGAAAAGGACATCTATTATGCGAGTTGCAGGTCCTGTGTGGTACTGATTCAGTGTAATCAATGCCCTGTAGATAAATGAAGAAACAATAATTAAAAGTAAAATGTAAGGTTAGTATAATTACCCTACTGCTTAATTACTTTGAGATTATTTACTTTGAGCATGTCCAAAGTCCGGCCCGTGTTCCTGGTTTAATATGGCCCCCCTGGTGGGGCCACAAAAGATATATACCGTATTCATTTGGTGCTGCCTCGGAGGGGACGGGACAAGTGCCATCATATTACATACAGGAGAATCTCCTGGCGGCCTGGGCTGGCATTGGACAACTTATGTCTATCATAGGAGGCGAGACTTTGTATTAAAGAGGCCGCCGAGTAAACAGAAGATTCTCCTGTATGTGATCTGTCGGTGCTCATCCCGCCCCCCTCCCTGTCCCCTCCGAGGCTGCAGATGGGCATGGATCAGGCTGCACTTATGGCAATGGCGAGGCTGCATTCAAAGCCATGGCGAAGGCTGCATTCATGGTGGGCGGCACAGTGGGGAAGTGGGTAGCACTCTCACCTACCAGTAAAAAGGGTCAGTGAAACAAAGTGTAGCGCTAAAAAGTGAAAAGTGATAAATAAAAGATAAATATACATAGGTGAAATAAACACAGTAATTTAACGTGTCTTATATTAATGTGAAAAAGTCCATCATTGTAGTCCATATGTGAATTGGACCATTATGGTCATTAGCTTTGAGGCTAGTGAGAATGCCGTCACCAGAATAAGCGAAAACGGTCTGGGCTATCCTGCGCCCCAAGATAACAAACAAAATAGTGTGGTGATGGTTGTTGGTCGTTCATCAATCAAATGTAAACAAAGATTTTCAGAAATCCGACAAAACTGAACACAGTCCACCTCAGTGTCCTATACAAGAACGTGTGAAATTCCCACAACCAGTAAAGTTGGAGGCTTACCGGAGGGTTTGAACCCGAAACAGCATATACTGTAAGGGTCAAACCGGCTTGTATTGCCCACCGGCAATGAGGGGGATCTTGGCAACCTGGAGAAATAGGGGTCCCAAATGCTTTCATGGAAATATCCTCTCCACACGGGTGATCACATATCCCAGAGTGCGGCCCATATAGAATAAAAAAGGGGCCACATAGTGTAATTCCATAAACAAAATGAATTTAATATAAAAGAAATACACTTACATTTAAGAGGTTAAAAAACGCTTGTATACAAAAAGAAGGCGGCAGTGGAGTCCTCCCGACGTGTTTCGTCTACCAAGACTTCGTCTAGGGGTCGCTACACTTTGTTTCACTGTGTAATTTAACAAATATTCTTTTTGTTGTGTTAGCTGCTCATTTAGAGTAAGCGCAAAATATACCATTGTTGTGTTTTGCAGTAAAAAGGGTCGCTGGTTCGAATCTTTTTCCTTCACCCCCCAAACACACTTCACACGCATTGTTCCTTTTTTCTTTTCTGGTGTAATTTATATTTATTTTTACACCAGCATTCACTACCCATTAAAATTTCTCAATCTTTTCATTCACTTTTCATCATTTATTTTTCACGTTAATCCAAATATAGCCCCTTTCTTCACTTTATCATTTTTCATATGTACTTTACGTGTCTTACATGCTTATGTAGCATTTTATATAACTGGTTCCTTTTTTCTACATTTTGCCGCTGCTTACACATATACACCCTGCACTCACAGGGATTTTCACCCCTGTGCTCATCAACCACTGACCAATGTTCACACCCTTCACAATCAGGTCTCAGCTGTTCTGCATTTTAGATTTACTACTTGGTCACATGATTCATGTTAAATGGTATATATGTGGTTTCATTTTTATTATTGTTAGCTATGAGTAAGCGATCCGCAGTGCGTGAAACGCGTTAGCTGATTATCTGTACAGTCTATCCATGGTGCTTTGTACATGATTTGTTCCTGATTTTACAATAAAGAAATTTCGTTGGATTATATTCTCCTGGTGTGCGGCTGTCCGGACTTTTTTCTTCCCTCACAACATGGTTCGAATCCCAACCATGACACTACCTGCCTGCAGTTTGTATGTTCTCCCTGTGCCTGCGTGGGTTTCCTCCGGGTACTCCGGTTTCCTCCCACACTCCAAAGACATGCTGGTAGGTTAATTGAATTCTGTCCAAAATTGGCCCTGGTATATGAATGTGAGTTGGGGACCTTGGATTGTGGGCTCCTTAAGGGTAGGGACCGATGTGAGTGTGCGATGTATGTGTAAATTGACGGCGCTTTATGGGTACCTTAAATAAATAATAATATAATAGATGAGCATCTTAATGAGACGCAATGTACAAGGATAGGGACAATTGTAGACATGCACACTCACTCAGGTTGAACTGGATGGACTGGTGTCTTTATTCAACCTTACTAACTATGCAACTATGGCAATGGAGAGGCTGCATTCATGGCAATGGTGAGGCTGCAGATGGGCACTGATTGGGCTACATTGATAGGCACTAATGCCTTTTTGCTTCACAGTTCTTTACTTAAAATTTAGGTTTTTTTTCCTGAAACTTCCCTTTCAACCGGTTCCAGACCGGCTCAGATATTATGCGGCAGAATGGCTCTCCCGGGTGAAATCCCGTAATTATACGGCTTTGCCCAGGGGAGCCACCAGAGGGCACGCGCGTGCCCGTTGCACAGCGGGGGACCCGATGCGCATGGCCGGCGTGCACAAGAGCAAGCACGGGGATTTGTGTGTGTAAACATACAAATCCCTGTGCTGTCAGAGGAGAGATAACAGATCGTGTGTTCCTACAAAGTAGGGGCAGCGATCTGTCATCTCTCCTAGTTAGTCCCATCCCCACACAGATAGAACACAGTGAGGGAACACAGTTAACCCCTTCCCTGCCAGTGACATTTATACAGTAATCAGTGCATATTTATAGCACTGATCACTCTATAAATGTCAATGGTCCCAAAAATGTGTCAAAAGTCTCCGATCTGTCCGTCGCAATACTGCTAAAAAACGCAGATCACCGCCATTACTAGCAAAAAATTAAAAATTCATAAAAACGCCATAAATCTTTCCCATAGTTTGTAGAGGCTATAACTTTTGCGCAAACCAATCAATATACGCTTACTGCGTTTTTGTTTACCAAAAATATGTAGAAGAATATATATTGACCTAAACTGATGAAGAAATTAGTTGTTTTTTTTTTAAATTTGGGGGATATTTATTATAGCAAAAAGTAAAAAATATTGTTTTTTTTCAAAATTGTCACTTTTTTTGTGTATATAGTGCAAAAAATAAAAACCGCAGAGGTGATCAAATACCACCAAAAGAAAGAAAGCTCTATTTGTGGAAAAAAAAAAAAAGGATGCAAATTTTGTTTTGGTACAGCATTGCACGACTGCACAATTGCCAGTTAAAGCGACGCAGTGCCTAATTGTAAAAAGTGCTCTGGTCAGGAAGGGGGTAAAATCTTCCGTGGCTGAAGTGGTTAAAGTGAAGGTGTGTGTTATACGCCGATAAATACGGTATATCCAAATAACACGCCCAAGCTCATCCTTAGTAATGAGCGGCGCTCGGGGATTCGTTGGGGGCCACAAAAGATATATATATCTTCACCATACACAGCTACAAAAAGGCAAGAGAATTCTTGGTGGGCACTGTATTAGTGCTTGGACGAAAACACTTAGACTGAATTTTAATGGTTCAAAGAAGGTCAGGCAAAATCGACGGCCCTCACGCATATGTTCACTTCATCAAATCTGGCCCTCTTTGAAAAAAGTTTGGACACCCCTGCTCTACATGCAATGTATTGGACAAAAATAAGATTCAAGAAAAAGCCAGATACTACAGTTGTTTAAATTCATGTTTTTCTCACTAATCTACACTTAGTACCCCTATAATGACAAAGTGAAAACAGAATTTTAAAAATGTCTGTGAATTTATTAAAAAGAAAAAACACTGAATTATCTCATGTACTTGAAGTAGAAGTTCACCCAAAACTAACTCTAAACCTACTCTCAGCCACATTTTAAAACTAATCTATCTAGCCCTGTAAAGAAACAATCTCTATACATATATTTTCTGCAGCTGCTCTGGTCCAGTCCCACGCGGAGCTGTCAGCGGCGGCTTCTGTGTGTAGGTGTGTGCAATAGAGGTAGCCAACAACAGAAGCCCCATGTAACTCTATGGGTGAATTCACTTCCCAGGAATGGTCAGTTCTCTCTTGCACGAATCCATTGCTGGAGACCAGACCAGATGGACTTCAGAAAAAGCAAGTATAGCAATTTCTTCCCTAAAGGGTTAGATAGATTTGCTTTGGAATGTGTCATAGATAGTCGTAGATTTAGAGTTAAGTTTTGGGTGAACTTCTACTTTAAGTATTCAGACCCTTTACTCTGTACTTTGTTGAAGCACTATTGGCAGCAATTACAGCCCCGATTTTTAGGCATGACCCAACAAGCTTTGCACACGTGGATTGGGGGGTTTTCTGTCATTCTTCTCTGCAAATCCTCTCAAGCTTATTCAGGTTGGATGGAAAACATTGCTGGACAGCCATTTCCAGTTGTCCATAAGCCACTCCTGTACTGTCATGGCTATGTGGTTAGGATCATTATTAAGTTGGAAGGTGAATCATTGAGGATATCTCTGTGAAATATGGTGGTGGCAGCATCATATTGAGGGGATGCTTTTCTTTAGAGAGTTCAAGGAAGGAAAACGCTGCTTCAGGTGAGCAATCACTACAGTCCGAATGTGCTGGGTGCAAGCCACGGCTCGCCACCAATGATCAATGAGAAGAAAAGAATGGCTGCACACCAAAGGAACATTCCAACGCGTTTGTTCCAAAACAGCCAACAAGACAAAGTGCTCGAACCCAGGAGGTGACGCGTTTCACACTGACCATAGTGACTCTGGCCACAGTGCTTTTCTTCAGCAGGGACTGGGAAGCTGGTCAGAGTTGATGGGAAGATGGATGGAGCCAAATACAGGTCAGTCTTAGAAGAAAACCTGTTAGAGTCTGCAAAAGACTTGAGACTGGGGAGGAGGTTCACCTTCCAGCAAGACAACGATCCTAAACATACAGCCAGAGCTACAATGGAATGGTTTAGATCATAACATATTCAGGTTTTAGAATGGCCCAGTCAAAGTCCAGACCTAAATCCAATTGAGAATCTGTGGCAAGACTTGAAAATTGCAGTTCACAGATGCTCTCCAGCCAATCTGACAGAGCTTGAGCTATTGTGCAAAGAAGAATGTGCAAAAATGTCACTCTCTAGATTTGTAAAGTTGGTAAAGTATTGATTCGGGGGGGGGGTGAATACAAATGCACGCCATACTTTTCACATATATTTTATTTGTTAAACATTTACCATTTTCCTTCCACTTCACGTTGGTCTATCACATAAAATCCCAATAAAAAAAATTTATGTTCTTGGTTGTAACATAACAAAATGTGGAAAAGTTCAAGGCACTGTACACACATATACATATTACATACACACACACACACACACACACACACACACAGTTGTGCTCGTACGTTTATATACCCAGGCAGAAGGATTTCTTGGCCATTTTTCAGAGAATACGAATGATAACACAAAAAATGTTTCCTTCACGCATGGTTAGTGTTTGGCTGAAACCATTTATTATCAATCAACTGTCTTTACTCTTTTTAATTCATAATCACAACAGAAACTACCCAAATGACCCTGATCAAAAGTTTACATACCCCAGTTCTTAATACTGTGTATTGCTCCCTTTAACATCAATGCCAGCTTGAAGTCTTTTGTAGTAGTTGTGGATGAGGCTCTTTATCTTCTCAGGTGGTAAAGCTGCCCATTCCTCCTGGCAAAAAGCCTCCAGTTCCTATAAATTCTTGGGCTGTCTTGCATGAACTGCACGTTTGAGATCTCACCAGAGTGGCTCAATGATATTGAGGTCAGGAGACTGAGATGGCCACTCCAGAAGCTTCAATTTATTCTTCTGTAGCCAATGACAGGTCGACTTGGCCCTGTGTTTTGGATCATTGTCATGTTGGAATGTCCAAGTACGTCCCATGCACAGCTTCCTGGCTGATGAATGCAAATGTTCCTCCAGTATTTTTTGATAACATACTGCATTCATCGTGCCATCAATTTTGACCACAGTTCCTGTGTCTTTGTAGGTCACACATCCCAAAACATCAGCAATCCACCTGTGTTTCACAGTAGGAATGGTGTACCCTTCATCATAAGCCTTGTTGACTCCTCTCCAAAGGAAGCGTTTATGGTTGTGGCCAAAAAGTTCAATTTTGGTCTCATCACTCCAAATGACTTTGTGCCAGAAGGTTTGAGGCTTGTCTCTGGGCTGTTTGGCGTATTTTAAGCGGGATACTTTGTGGCATTTGCATAGTAATGGCTTTCTTCTGGCAACTTAACCACGCAGCCCATCTTTCTCCAAGTGCCTCCTTATTGTGCATCTTGAAACAGCCACACCACATGTTTTCAGAGAGTCCTGTATTTTACTTGAAGTTATTTGTGGGTTTTTCTTTGACCCCAAACAATTTTCCTGGCAGTTGTGGCTGAAATTTTAGTTGGTCTACCTGACTGTGGTTTGTTTTCAACAGAACCCCTCATTTTCCACTTCTTGATTAGAGTTTGAACACTGCTAATTGGCATTCTCAATTCCTTGGATATCTTTTTTTTATATCCCTTTCCTGTTTTATACAGTTCAGCTACCTTTTACAGCAGATCCTTTGATAATTCTTTTGTTTTCCCCATGACTCAGAATCCAGAAACGTGCAGCACTGGATGAAGGGTGCAAGGGTCTGTCAGGAGTCCAGAAACGCATTGACCTTTTATATATACATACACACACACTAATTACAAGGAAACAGATCACAGGTGAGGATGGTTACCTTTAATAGCCATTCAAACCCCTTTGTGTCAACTTGTGTGCATGTTATCAGGCTAAAATCACCAGGGTATGTAAACTTTTGATCAGGGCGATTTGGGTAGTTTCTGTTGCCATTATGGATTTAAAAATAGTAAACACAGTTGATTGATAATAAATGGTTTCAGCCAAACACTAACCATGAGAGAAAGAAAAGTTTTTCTGTTATCATTCTTATTCTCTGAAAAATGGCCAAGAAAATCATAAATTCTGCCAGGGTATGTAAACTTATAAGCACAACTGTAAGTGTGAATAAGTGCAGTGAACTTTTAGAAAATTCAGGCAGCATTCATACCAGAGTGGCTATAAAGCCCTTCCAGGGTTGGTCACCTTGTCATTGTGGAAGGGCTTTTGTGCTTCTATAACTTCAACCTGATGTCATTGGCCAGCATTCAACACATGTCTAGGGTAAAAGGTCAAATAAAGAATGACCTACAAAAGTTCCCTGCCACTTACAAACCACTTGATATACTGTACAGTGGATATAAAAAGTCTACACACCCCTGTTAAAATGTCAGGTTTCTGTGATGAAAAATGAGACAAAGATAAATCATTTCACAACTTTTTCCAACTTTAATGTGACCTATAAACTGTACAACTTAGTTGAACAAACTGAAATCTTTTAGGTGGAGAGAAGTAAAAATAAAAAACTAAAACAATGTGGTTGCATAAGTGTTCACACCCTTAACTAATACTTTGGTGAAGCACTTTTTGATTTTATTACAGCACTCAGTCTTTTTGGGCATGAATCCATCAGCATGGCACATCTTGACTTGGCAATATTTGCCCACTCTTCTATGCAATAACACTCCAAATCTGTCAGATTGAGAGGTCATTTCCTGTGCACAGCCCTCTTCAGATCACCCCACAGATTTTCAATCGGATTCAGGTCTGGGCTCTGGCTGGGCCATTCCATTTATTCTTCTTCTGGTGAAGCCATTCCTTTGTTGATTTGGATTTATGCTTTGTGTGGTTGTCATGCTGAAATATGAAGTTCCTCTTCATGTTCAACTTTCTAGCAGAAGCCTGAAGGTTTTGTGACAATATTAACTGGTATTTGGAATTGTTCATAATTCCCTCTACCTTGACTAAGGTCCCTGTTCCAGCTGAAGAAAAACAGCCCCAAAGCATGATGCTGCCACCACCATGCTTCACTGTGGGTATAGTGTTCTTTTGTTGATGTGCTGTTGACGTTCTGTTGTTTTTGCGCCAAACATATCTTTTGGAATTATGGCCAAAAAGTTCAACCTTGGTCTCATTAGACCATAACACATTTTCCCACATGCTTTTGGAAGACTTATGTGTTTTTGCAAAATTTAGCTGGGCTTTGATGTTTATCTTCGTAAGAAAAGGCTTCTGTCTTGTCACTCTACCCCATAGCCCAGACATATGAAGAGCAAGGAAGATTTTTGTCACATGTACCACACAGCCAGTACTTGTCACATATTCTTGCAGCTTCTTTAATGTTGCTGTAGGCCTCTTGGCAGCCTCCCTGACAAGTTTTCTTCTTGTCTTTTCATCGATTTTGGAGGGATGTCCAGTTCTTGGTAATGTCACGTTTGTGCCATATTTTCTCCACTTGATGATTGTTTTCAATGTGTTCCATGGGATATCTAATGCCTTGGAAATTCTTTTGTACCCTTTTCCTGACTGATACCTTTTAACAATAAGATCCCTCTGATGCTTTGGAAGCTTTCTACGGACCATGGCTTTTGCTGTAGGATGCGACTAAGAAAATGTCAGGAAAGACGTACTAGAACAGCTGAACTTTATTTAAGGTTAATAATATGCACTTTATGATGGCAGGTGTGTACTGACTCCTATTTAACATGAGTTTGAATGTGATTGCTTAAAATTCTGAAAACAGCTACATCCCCAGTTATAAAAGAGGGTGTACACACTTATGCAACCACATTATTTTAGTTTTGTATTGTTACTCCCCCCCCCCCTTTAAAGATTTCAGTTTGCATTTCAATTGAGTTGTACAGTTTAAGTTATGAAATAATTTATCTTTGTCTAATTTTTTTTACATCACAGAAACCTGTCATTTTAACAGGGGCGTGTAGACTTTATATATCCACTGTAGATTTGTGGAACCCTGGGTCCAGATATGATAAATGTTTTTTTTTTTTTATACCCCAATTTATACCTAAATTTGATAACATTCATTCATATGGATAAAGCGTATTAAAGGGGTTGAATTAGTTACCCAGTTTCCCAGATAAATCAATGCTCCAGACTATCTTCTGTTCCAGTTATTTGACATAAAGCCCTGCTGAAGGAGAGGCTTACATACTCTGAACTGTAATTTCTCCTTTTGTGGAGTAAACAATGGAAAAATGCTTGAGCTTTTGGTCAATGAATGGAACAGGGTGGACCCTGGAGAAACAAATTTTCACCAGAAACGTAATTCAGCCCTTCTATAAGGTTCAGTTCACACTGCCATGACTTGGGATCCGACTTGTGAGACCCCAAGTTGCATGACATGTGAAATCCCATGTTAGTCAATGAGAGCTGTCTTAATTAGCACTACTGAAGTTTCTACAACTTTAGAAAAGGTTCCTGTACTACTTCAGAGAGACTTTTATCTGACTTGTGCACATAGACTTTAATGGAAGCTGCCTCCAAGACAGATCCTCATCTGTATGGATGCGATTTGGATCCGACATTACAGAAAGATTACCCAGGCATTCCCGAAAGTCGCTTCTAAAGCTCCATCAAAGTAGTCCTCAAGTTGCCTCGCAAAGTCACACAGTAGGTCGCGGCAGTGTGAACCGAGCCTTAGGCCCCTTTCACATTTGTGTGACTTGTCCTGTGACTTGGGACTGCAAAGTCGCATCCCATGATTTCCAATGAGTACCATTGGAAATCTTCAGTCCCTGTACTACTTTGGTCCAATTTTGATGCGAGTTGAGGTCCATACACCCCAAGTAAGAAAAAAGAAAAAAAACCAACAATGTATATTTGATACATGCGTAGGGTATGAAATAAACATAAAAGGCACTTACTTTTTTATCCTTTTATACGTAACATCATTTGCCAGCTTTAGAAGCCTGTATGTATTATCACTACTCAGATTTAAAGCATCGCTATGACTTTCATCAAAGGCGATATTGATAACTTTTTGTGTGACACCAGACACAATACCAGTAGCAAGAGGCTCACTTGGGCTGCTGGATTCATAAACACCCACAATGTCCCCTGCAACAGAGAAGTACAAGAATGGGATAAAGCAACTTAAAGTGTCTGTAAAAGGTATTCTTTTTTTTTAACAAAATAACAAAAAAATAGTATACTTACCTGCTCTGTGCAATGGTTTTTCACAGAGCTGCCCTGAACCTCCTCTTCTGGAGTGCCCTGCTGGCACTGTCTGCTCCTCCTCTTCTCCGGCTGCCCTTATAGCAAACTGCTTGCTACAGAGGCAGACATGCAGGCTCAATCACGAGCTGGGCTGTGTGTCTATTGACAAACACAGTGCAGATCAGCCCTGCCTCCTGCTCTCTGCTCACAGGATTTGGTTGACAGCAGCTTTTGCTGCCTCTGTGAGCAGAGAGAGGAGAGGAGAGAGCGGCTGCAGATGGGCACAATGCTGGACTGAGGAAGGACTCAGGTAATTAAGGAGGGTGAGGGGGGATGCAAAAACAACATTTTTTTTTTTACCTTAATGCATTAAAGGTAAAAAAAGGCCAGTCTTTAAAATCACTTTAAAATAAAATAACTCACCTTACACCCAGCAAACATTAAGAATTTGTTTACACAATGTGTGCTGATTTGTAATGATCAATGCAGGCTCAATGCAAGGACACTAAAAATAAATAGTTATCTATGTGCCTTGTTCACACCATTCTAATGTGTGGTGCATGAAAATGCAGCACGTCTGCAGTGCACAACTATGGCTTACAATGCACTGCTGTGCTCGGAGGTAAATGAAGTATTAGTTAAAAGGACATTGACAAAGTGCAACCTAACCACCCCTAACCCTTCACAGATGCATACTTACCTGCATCCAACATCTGTGGCCTCCAATAATTGTTTACATCTTTCTATCTAGAATTTTATGGGTCTGTATCCTGCTTAAACAAATTTGATTTAAATAAAAATAGAAATTTTGACTTTATAGAACAGAGGACATACTCAAGAAAAAACTGAAGGGTGGACAAAAACATAGCAACCTGGAACTGCCAACAAGCCCACAAGAAACAAAGGTTTAAACCTGAACAAAACACTCAAGTAACAGCTTGAAACACCTCTGAGGTTGACACTTGCATCAGCCAAGACCTGAACGTCCATCTGGTAGAAGGTGAAAAATGTGTGAACAGAGGACCAAAGGGGCGGCCTTAAAAATCTGGGATCCCTGAAAACCCTTCTCTTTAGAGAAGCTCTATCCTGTCTCCACCTAACAACTGTACTTTTATTTTCTCCATCAGCTTATCCCCAGAGTTATTACTTTTTTGTGCTACCTGACCCTCCCTTTTAGATTGTAAACTCTAATGAGCAGGGCCTTCTGATTTCTCTTGTATTGAATTGTAACTGTACTGTCTGCCCTTATATTGTAAAATGATGCACAAACAAACCCTGTATTATAATAATAATAATAATAATACTACACAGATGATTGATGCTGAAAAGCCCCGAGACATCAACAGTCCAGGTGAATGGGTTCTAATGGGAAAGGGAGAACCTTTTCCTTAAGGGTGTATGCAATGTGAGGAAGCGATTCCACTCCAAGCGTTTTGGTGTCTCTAAAAGCCGCCCTCCCCACTCACAACTTCAGGTGCAACCATGTAGAAAATTGAAGAAAACAGCTCAATGGCCGCACTCCGAATAACACCTTTTATTCGTGGCAAAACAGTGTAGAAGATCCAAAATCTCTTACATCATGGTGATGAAAGGTACAGACAGGTTAACGCGTTTCACATTAATATAGATGCTTAATGATTAAGCATCTATATTGATGTGAAACACATTAGCCTGGACTCAGACTAAGGGCCCAAGGTATAACTATCATAGCATACCTAGACGACCTGCTCTTGATAGACCGGTCGGTAGCCTCTTTGAACGGGAACTTGAGGACCACAGTCAAGTATCTGGAACACCTGGGTTGGATTCTCAACCTAGAAAAATAAGACTGGAGTATTTGGGTCTGATCATAGATACAAGCCAGGAGAAAGTATTTCAATCTCAGGCAAAGATCACTGCTTTAAAGGAGCTGATTCTGGTAGTCAAGACCAAGAAGGGTCCTTCTGTCCGCCTTTGTATGAGGCTGCTAGGAAAAGTGGTGTCTTCATTCGACGCAGTTCCCTATGCTCAGTTTCATTCAAGACTGCTGCAACACAGTATCCTGTCGGCCTGGAACAAGAAGGTTCAGGCATTAGACTTTCCGATGCACCTGTCTCATGCAGTGCGTCAGAGCCTCAATTGGTGGTTAATACCCGAAAACCTACAGAAGGGGAAATCCTTTCTACCGGTGACCTGGACGGCGGTAACAAACGAATGCCAGTCTGTCGGGTTGGGGAGCAGTTCTGGAACAGTCTGTGGTCCAAGGGGTATGGTCCAAAAGCGAGAGGACCTTACCCATCAACGTTCTGGAGATCCGTGCGGTATATCTAGCCCTAAAGGCCTGGACTCTCAGGCTACAGGGTTGCCCAGTCAGGATCCAGTCCGACAATGCCACAGTAGTGGCTTATATCAATCATCAGGGAGGCACCAGGAGCAGAGCTGCTCAAAGAGAGGTGAACCAGATCTTAGTCTATGCAGAGAAGCAGGTGCCATGCATAACGGCAGTCTTCATTCCAGGGATAGAGAACTGGCAGGCGGACTATTTAAGTCGCCAGCAGTTACTCCCAGGGGAATGGTCTCTGCATCCCGACGTCTTTTGGGCCATATGCCAAAGATGGGGGGTTCCAGATGTAGACCTCTTTGCATCCCGATTCAACAAAAAGATAGATTTGTGGCAAGGACAAAGGATCCTCTTGCATGCGGGACAGATGCATTGGTGATTCCATGGCATCGGTTCTCACTGATTTATGCATTCCCGCCTATTCTGCTACTGCCACGACTCCTTCGCAGGATCAGGCAGGAAAGGAAGTCGGTACTTTTGGTAGCACCTGCTTGGCCAAGGAGGACTTGGTATGCAGAAATAGTAAGGATGACGGTGGGTTCCCTGTGGACCCTACCGTTACGCCCAGACCTGTTATCTCAAGGTTCAGTGTTCCATCCTGCCTTACAAATGCTAAATTTGACAGTTTGGCTATTGAAACCCACATTCTGAAGAATCGTGCGCTTTCAGGTCCTGTGATATCTACCTTGATCAATGCAAGGAAGCCAGCTTCCAGAGTAATTTATCATAGAGTCTGGAAAGCTTATGTATCCTGGTGTGAATCCAGGGGTTGGCATCCCAGAAAATGTGATAGGTAGAATTCTTGATTTCTACAGTTGGGATTAGAGATGAAGCTGGCCTTGAGCACCATCAAGGGCCAGGTCTTGGCCTTATCAGTATTATTTCAACGGCTACTTGCTTCGCATTCTTTGGTCCGAAACTTTATGCAGGGGGCGACGCGTCTTAATCCCCCAGTTAAGGCGCCCCTAAACCCCTGGGACTTGAAATTGGTTCTGTCTGCTTTACAGAAACAGCCTTTTGAACAAATACGTCAAATTCCTTTGGTCTTGTTGACAAGAAAGTTAATTTTTCTGGTAGCCATCTCTTCTGCTAGAAGAGTATCAGAATTAGCAGCTCTTTCCTGTAAAAAGCCTTATTTGATTATACACAAGGATAGAGTGGTATTACGCCCTCATCCTAGTTTTTTACCGAAGGTGGTTTCAGATTTTCATCTAAACCAAGACATTGTTCTGCCTTCCTTTTTTCCAGATCCCTGTTCTTTAGAAGAAAGGTCACTATATTCTTTGGATGTAGTAAGAGCAGTCAAGGTCTATCTGGAAGCAATTTCTCAAATTCGCAAAACGGATGTTTTGTTTGTGCTGCCAGAGGGTCCCAATAGAGGACAGGCAGCATCAAAATCTACCATTTCTAAATGGATTCGTCAATTGATTATTCAAGCTTACGGTTTGAAACAGAAGATTCCTCCGTTTCAGATCAAGGCACATTCCACAAGGGCTATTGGTGCTTCTTGGGCAGTGCATCACCGGGCCTCTATGGCTAAAATCTGCAAGGCCGCAACCTGGTGTTCAGTTCATACATTCACCAGATTTTATCGGGTGGATGTGAGAAGGCATAAGGATATCGCCTTTGGGCGTAATGTGCTGCAGGCAGCGGTACAGGGTCCTCAGGTCTGATTGCACCCTACTTGGTTGTGGTTCCCCTCCCCTCAGATAGCATTGCTCTGGGACATCCCATCAGTTATTACTGAGGCTCTGTGTCCCGTTATGTACGAGAAAGAAAATAGGATTTTTTATAACAGCTTACCTGTAAAATCCTTTTCTTTTGATGTACATCACGGGACACAGAGGTGCCGCCCCTCTTCAAATACACTTATATTGCTTTGCTACAAAACTGAGGTATCCCTGTAAGGGGAGGAGTTATATAGGGGGTTGAACTTCCTGGTTAGGGTGTGCCAGTGTCCAATCACCTAGTGATACCTATATAACCCATCAGTTAATACTGAGGCTCTGTGTCCCGTGATGTACATCAAAAGAAAAGGATTTTACAGGTAAGCTGTTATAAAAAATCCTATTATTTTTGTGAATTCTAATTTGAAATCGTATTGCTTAGTGAAATGTCAAACCAAAAATTATTAATATATAAATGAGATAAAATTAGAATAGAGGAGCTGTTCGTTATAAGGTGGAACAACTACATACAAATGGTAAAGAATAATGATAACCACGCTCCCTAGTGTGTTATATTACAAATATACATACATTCACAATGTAAAAAAATAAAACTTTTAAAGTTACCACCAAAGTGATAGGAATAGTGTCACTATAGAACAAGTGAAAATTTTAGTCCATATAACAAGATGAAATAAACAGCGACCGATATAATCTGATTAAAGTGAAGTAAACATCCACCGTGAGTGAAGACAGAGTGTTGTCCTTTCCACCAACATATAGATGCACAGCACACTCAAGAGACTCTACTGACTCCTACTGCAGGGAATCAAAAACAGCAAGGGGGCAATTCCTGAGAAATCACAGGCTGATCACCATCCACCTGAATCCAGGTTGCTACTGCCATCCACCCAAATATCATAGTAGGGAAATTCTCAAAGGTGTATATCACGGCGCTCCAGCGCTCTAATAACTCAGCATGAGTATGCAGATGAGAGTGGAGAGAGAAGAAGGCTCTCATGGTGTAGTAATTAAAGATTTTTATTTTAAAACCAACAATATTGCAATTACATATAGGTTGATAAAATCCAGCATTAAAGACAATGGGAACGCCGGTTTGCGTTTCACCTGCGCTCCAACTACCGGAAATGACGTATCCCCAGAAGCTCCACCCAATGCGTTTCATCAGCATACATCTGACGTTATCAACCCCGATGACGGAATGTGGATGGCCAAGATAGCTGGAATGTACTTTTCTACCCATTAAAGTATTAGACTACTCTCTTAGGGCTGATAAGCGTCTGGTGCCCCCCTAATTATTTATGTAGGCCACTGCTGTGGCATTGTCTGACTATACTCTGACTGGGTGACCTTGTAAAGGGGAGATTCAATGTTGAAGAGGGCCCATGATGGCTCTCCATGTTGATGGGTAGTTTTTACCCCCCTGGCGACCATGTTACCTGTACAGTCAGGGTGTTGTAAACTCGGCCCCAGCTGGTAAGACTCTTGTTTGTTACCACCCAGATTTTCCCAATTCCTGCACAGGCTTGGAGATTTAAAATATCATGGAGATCCTTACTTGACTGGACAGAATCATTGGGTGATCAAAGGATTGGATCTGCTTGTTCCACATCTTGAGAAGGTTGGATTGAAGGGATATGGAGTGAAATTGGGCAAAGGGAACTGCCAAAATGAGGCCTTATGAGCCCCAAAATCCTCACCCAGTGGGAAGTCATTGCAATCTGAGGGTCTGGGAACTGGACCTTAGAGAGATAAAATCCTCTTAAGTAATGAAGATTCTGGCTTAGGCTGTGTCCAAGATCAGATCCAGGTACTCCAGACGATGAGTGGACTGGCAAGCAGATTTTGGAAAGTTAATAGTTCAGCCAAAGGTTTGAAGGAACTAGATAGTCCTCTAGAGTCTTGGCAGACAAGTTTCTGCCCGATTAGTCCTTCAGCAGGACGCCGTCCTGGTAATTGTCACACGAACGCCCTGGGTTCGTAGAAGTGGCAAACACTCGAGATGCAGGGGAGAGCATGAATGGCAATGCCACAAACTGAAAAGTTCTGGTCTCCCACTGAAAAACACTGGAAGTGTTAGAGTAATGGGAAAATGGAGATAGGCATCTTGTACTTGTCTACTAAGGCAAGAAATGCCCCTCGACTGAGGGAAGCAGTGACAGACCTCAGATTCCACCCGGAATTTGGGAATAGAAAGAAATCCGTTTAGGGATTTCAAGTCCAGCATTGGGCATTGAATAGCTATGGCAGCAAACATTGGCTGCAGGGTTGGACCTGCAAGAGCAAAAAAGGCCTTAAATTGGGCTTCAAAACATCCCTCAACAGCATCCTTAAAAGAAGGGAACATCCTCAATAGAAACTGTAAAGCTGTTTATTGAAAACTGAAATGTAAAAATCCACTAACAAAATAGACTTTTTTTAAAATCTTTTCCATAGGATAAAGATCAGCAAAGCTTAGGCCTATAAACCTTTTCAGACCTGAGCCAGTCCACATAAGCTGCACAATCAACCTGTGCATGTATAGGAAAAGTATTTTTAGACTTAGCCAGTCTCTTATTGGGGGTCCGTTATGCCTGTAGAGTATCAGGTGCTGTGAGGCACAGGCTAGTGTGCACCGCATCAATTAGTGTGTACACAGTGGAAAGCATTTGGTGCAAGGCTGTAGCTTGTACCTCAAAAGCTTCAGAGGAAGGAAAACCCTCCCCTACAAAATTAACTTTCCTCCATATCTTCAAGTTGAGGAGGTTCAGCTTCTGATTGCTGAACAGGGTCAGGGGGGAAAAAGACATGCAGCATTTTTTGCCTTTGGAAACCATAGGTACTAGAAGTGGCAAGAGATTTCTAAAGAATTCAGACATAGTAGTAGAGAAATATGCTTTGACAGACAGGCTAGATGGGGTGTGCCCGAGAGGGAGCGAGATCCAGATAATGGAGCTGTGTCAATAAGACACTGGTTCGGGATAGGTACCAGCTTTCACCTTGAGTGGTGGTTCTGTGTTTCCTGAAGTCAGTCTGTATAGATAGGGTTTTGCATGTCCGTAGAAGACGCAGCTACAACCCAGGAGCTGCCCGAGCTCCTGCAGCTATATTGAGCAGGGAATTTCCTTTGGTTTTGTTTTACATGGGTTGCCCTTCCATGTGCTCCTTGCTGTGAAGGCCAGTTATAGGCGGGGGCAGTGGACATTTGCTTGTACTGTTGGAATACTGGTGAGGGGACGCATTGGACACATTTGCTGCCATTGTGCTATATGCTGGGTGTCCAGTGTGTCCCTGTGCCTTTAAGAAGGGGTGGGCTCTTTCCAGGCTCACCTGCCCTCTGCCTATCTATTATGCATGTGCTTATACTATGGAGGCTCTCAAAAATTTATCAAGTTAGGACTGCAGATAATACTGGGATATGTGAAGTGGCTCTGCAGCCTACGCATGTATTTGCAAATGTGTGCAAACTAAACCCGTGTTTTTAACACAAACTGTTAGACAGGACAATTCTGTTTGCTGCAGACTGGCTGGCGAGTTGAGCCATGAATTTACTTTGGTTTTGTTTTTTCTGTGGTTATATCTATGAGGAAGATGGCCGCAGGAATGTAGCTGCATGGGTTCGCTGTGTTAAATGTATAAGCCACATTCAGAGTCAAAATATATATATTATTTTATCCTGATAGGCGTGTTCTGTTGCCTGCATTCAGCATGGATACATTTTTTCTCAACACACACCATCACACTGCTGTGGTATAAATGGGGCACATAGACAGCAATTGTTAATAGAGCACCCTGGCGTTGAGCTGGCATTGATTGACATAGATCGAACCAGCTAACAAATCTGCTGTGAAAGAGCCCTTAACAAAAAAAACAAGTATTGTACACTGCCTTCTCCAGGGGTCATCAATATACAACAATGTAGATTAATTAAGTTGAATTTCCTCATGACACTATAAGAAAGGATAGCCAGTTATGGTGAGGAGGAAACCAAAAAGCTTTGCCCAGTGAAAGTTTTTTTTTACCATAACCTGTCTTGGTGTACTCTCGCTGATTGTGGCCTACAAGCCTGAAAGAGCTATTTAGAATTTGGAATAAATTACTATACACTACTTTATAATATCAGGCTGTATGTGTGTTGTAAACCAGTTGTTCTGCCTGCATTATAAATGGAAGTTATATTATAAATACTCCTCAGTAGGTGGTGGTACATTGTTGGTTGGTACAATGGCTTTGCTGCTGTAAAAGAAAATTGGCGAGTCTTAAGTACCTGATCCAAAGCAGTTACTCGGCAGCACTGCCTCAGCGTCATACTTCCTGGGTGTGAAGGTGACCAGAAGACGTCCGTACAGCCCTGTTTTTTGGTTTGCTACCTGCAGTTTCAGCAGGCAGACTCCCTTTCTCTGTAATTCCTTTAAAGAGATATTTTCCTGCCAGGTCCTGCAAATACAAAAAAAAAAAAAAAATAGAAAATAACAATAAACACAAGATAGGTTACTGTACATTAACTGTATAAGGCTCCTTCACATATATGCGAATTGGATATGTTTTTAACCACATCCAATTTGCATGACATGTGACTCAAATCGGCTTTCAATGGAGCCGGCTCACATATATCCGGTGCAGCAGCAGTGCGAATTCGCTGCAAATCTGAAAAAAAATCCACTAGCCGGGGTTGTGGGAGACTGCGGGTAGGGGGCCTTATCGGAATCTGGAATCCAGCTTTAACAAGGGGGTCCCCGGATCGCGACCCCTCCCCTATGTGAACGAGTATGGGGTACATTATACCCCTACCCATTATCAAAAAGTGTCAAAAAGAAATAAAAACACAGACACAGTTTTTGACAAAAACAATGTCCCTCGGCGTAGATCCATCGTCAATCACGATGCCCGATGCCACCACCACCCCAAAAAAAAAAGAAAAAAGCTCTGTTTGCATCAAAGGCTCCTGCCGTCTGACTGCTCTGCCTTGTGACAGTTCTTAAATAGCTAAAGTCACCTGGTGGCACCGCCCCGTGACATCACTGGCCGAGCATGCAACGGTCGGTGATGTCACATGGGGGCGGTGCCACCAGTTGACAATATATTTGGTTCACTTTCGAACATTTAAGGCAGAGGGATTCTAAAACATGGAGCATCTCCTTCATTTGACAGGATCCTGAAGAGAATACAGG
Source organism: Lithobates clamitans (assembly GCA_037952925.1). Taxonomy (NCBI): domain Eukaryota; kingdom Metazoa; phylum Chordata; class Amphibia; order Anura; family Ranidae; genus Lithobates; species Lithobates clamitans. The sequence continues at coordinate 883,732 of JBBGZY010000159.1, forward strand.
TTCACTTTACCGCATCTTACCTTACTTTGCACTTTTGTAATTTAAGCCCAATGCATGCCGAGTACAAAAAAAAAAAAAACTATCGTGTTGTAAATCCTGTATAATAATATGTAAGTGGCAAGTGACTAAACTTGCATTCCTGATAATGAAAAGATACTACATACACCTGAATCAATATTTACAACATCTAAATACACCAAATGGAATTTTCAGAGTTCCTCGCAACTGAAAGTGTGGAAAAAATCACTACAATCAAAATGCAGTATTAATGAACATAAACATCATGGGTGTTGATATAAATGTGCATGCGTGAAAATACCCCTATGTGCTGGAGTATAAAGTGCACAGTGCTATATATAACACAGAATGTGAGTGATCAAATAAAACAACATTATCATTTAGAAAATAAATCAAATAAAATGTAAGAGGATATAACCACTGGTGAATAAAATAAAGTCCAAAACCGTGTATATCCAATGATAAGAGAGTGCCCAAACAAATTAGTCCAAAGATTTAGTGAATTTCACATATCCTATCTTCCAAAGTGTGTCACCAAGAAACATGCTGTGGTGTCTTCCAGCCGCCCCCACAGGTGTATATGCTCACCTTCCTGTGTGTGACACAGCGATTAAACTATGCCAAACAAAGCCTTGGAGCCACTCCTGTGCTCATTAGGAACCAGCTGTGCAAACTTCCAATGTTCTCAAATGAAGATGGTTTATGCAAAAGAAAAAAACTCCATAGCGCAATATTGTAGGTATAAAGGATTTTAATCAAATAGTAAACTCCCCTTGCTGGGGTACTCACATATTATGGGTGCGTGAGTGCACCATCCTTAACAGGCACAGAACGGTCAATCTCTCGGTGTGGCGTGCGGTGTGGTGTGTGTAACGAAAATCTCCTTCTCTCTCTCTGCTAACAGCTCCGTCCAGGCCCCTCCCCTACGCGTGTTCGGCACCGGGACCACGTGCCTTCTTCAGGGGGAATCTGATTGGACGAGAGCTCCAGAGTGAATTTATATAGCTCCGGCGGCCATTTTGCCTGAGACCGCGGACACATCTGTGTCTGTGGCGGCCATTTTCCCTTAGGCCATGGACAAGGCTGACATCAGCCATGTCAATCATGGCAGCCATTTTGCCTGGGATCACAGATATAAACCCTAATGGACAGTAGAGGCAACTGCAGCAGCCATTTTCCCTGAGACTACAAATCTGCTAAATAGCAGAATGTATACTATTGATAGCAGGATCTCACAATAAATGATCCAATAAGATGTTATGCATAAGTTTAAATATTTGCATAGAGATAAATAATCTACAATGATGGTGATATATAACCATGTATTCTATATTAATATAATTCTATACAGGACGGAGCGGTCTAGCAAAGAGAGCACCGCCACGCACCACACACGCATAGATCGCCGCAGCGATTAAATACCACAAAATATCCTATCTGGTATATAATAAACAAACATGCAGCATTACATATATAGATTAATCGATCCCAAGGCTAGATCAACCGAATTGAAATTAAATATTATTAAAATATTAAAAACAAATATACTTTATTCTAAAATTATTGCTAATGAAAATTATTAAAACCACATTAAAAACCATAATAAAATTCTTTTTTTAAAAATTTATTTTTAAAAAATCTATTCAAAAAAAAAAAAAAAAAAATCTTTCCAAAATAGATGAAATTTATATACCAAACATAATAATAAAATCACTGTGGGGAGGTAGTTGGACTATCAAGGGGAAAAGAACATCAAAGTATATGATCTATAGTGGATGCCATAGCTCAGCCCAGTGGATAAGGCATCCCTTTCAACCCAAAATCAAAGAGAACAGGAATGATAAAAAGTATATCACCAAAGCAAACAGTATCAATAGTTACTAAGAAAACATCTCAAATCGAAATCCCTATTCAATCCTCCAGGGACCAAAGACCCAAGCTGGTGTATCCACCAAGATTCCCTCTTACTTATCTCTCTGACAAAATTAGAACCCCTCCAGTGGCGTTTAGGCGCCTCAATCCCCCAAAACTTCATGCCTACGGTACTTTGGTTGTGTACCCTCTTAAAGTGCACATATAAACCATGTTTATCGGACCCATTGCATATGTACCTCACATGTTCTTCCATGCGATCTTTAAGAGCTCTGGTGGTGCGCCCCACATACAACAGGTCGCATGGGCACTTCAAGGCATAGACCACCCCTACTGTATCACAAGATATGAAATCCCTAATCTTATACGAAAAATTGTTTCTAGGGTTAGAGAATTCCTTTAACCTCCTAGTGTTGTCCGGGATCCTCCTGCAACTGTAACACCTGCCGCAGCTATGGAACCCTTCTAGGTCCAGAAACATTTTAGGTTTTGGAGGGGGGGGATCTACCACATTATGTATTAGCCTATCCCGCAAGCTGGGAGCTCTCTTAAAAACAAATTTGGGTTTATCCGGGAGAACATCTTTGAGCTGGGTGTCCTGCTTTAACACACTCCAATATTTGCATATAATCCTCCTTACCTCATAACTTTGTGCTGAATAATCAAGTATTACACTAATACCCTCATGAACATCATTACCGGTTACTTTGATAGCATCCTTTAGAAGATCCGCCCTACTCACGTTGCCAATTCTACTTCTTTCTTTCTCCAAAAACTCCTTCTGATACCCCTTCTCCAAGAACATGGTACTCAACCTCTCTGACTGGGTCTCATAATCCAACATCCTAGTGCAATTCCTTCGCATCCTCATGTATTGTCCTCTTGGGATGTTTTTTAACCAGGGTTTGTGATGACAACTCGTAACCGGAATATACGAATTCCGGTCCGTAGCTTTGAAGAAGGATCTGGTGATGATACCCTCATTGGTATTGGAAATCTCTAGATCCAAAAAATGTATATTCTCTGTACTAACATTCCAGGTGAGGGAGATGTTCCGATCGTTGACATTCATGGAGTTCAGTAAATCCATCAGACCTTCCATATCCCCTCTCCAAATAATTAAAAGATCGTCTATAAACCTCTTATATAGTACGATATCTCCATTGTCGTCCCTTAGGTTTACCTCCTCCTCCCATTTGGCCATATAGAGATTTGCTACACTAGGGGCGAATTTAGCGCCCATCGCAACACCTTTCTTCTGTAAGTAGATCTTGTTATCATACCAGAAAAAGTTATTCTGTAAACAAAAATCTAAACATTTTAAAATGTTTTTTCATTAGCAATAATTTTAGAATAAAGTATATTTGTTTTTAATATTTTAATAATATTTAATTTCAATTCGGTTGATCTAGCCTTGGGGTCGATTAATCTATATATGTAATGCTGCATGTTTGTTTATTATATACCAGATAGGATATTTTGTGGTATTTAATCGCTGCAGCGATCTATGCGTGTGTGGTGCGTGGCGGTGCTCTCTTTGCTAGACCGCTCCGTCCTGTATAGAATTATATTAATATAGAATACATGGTTATATATCACCATCATTGTAGATTATTTATCTCTATGCAAATATTTAAACTTATGCATAACATCTTATTGGATCATTTATTGTGAGATCCTGCTATCAATAGTATACATTCTGCTATTTAGCAGATTTGTAGTCTCAGGGAAAATGGCTGCTGGAGTTGCCTCTACTGTCCATTAGGGTTTATATCTGTGATCCCAGGCAAAATGGCTGCCATGATTGACATGGCTGATGTCAGCCTTGTCCATGGCCTAAGGGAAAATGGCCGCCACAGACACAGATGTGTCCGCGGTCTCAGGCAAAATGGCCGCCGGAGCTATATAAATTCACTCTGGAGCTCTCGTCCAATCAGATTCCCCCTGAAGAAGGCACGTGGTCCCGGTGCCGAACACGCGTAGGGGAGGGGCCTGGACGGAGCTGTCAGCAGAGAGAGAGAAGGAGATTTTCGTTACACACACCACACCGCACGCCACACCGAGAGATTGACCGTTCTGTGCCTGTTAAGGATGGTGCACTCACGCACCCATAATATGTGAGTACCCCAGCAAGGGGAGTTTACTATTTGATTAAAATCCTTTATACCTACAATATTGCGCTATAGAGTTTTTTTCTTTTGCATAAACCATCTTCATTTGAGAACATTGGAAGTTTGCACAGCTGGTTCCTAATGAGCACAGGAGTGGCTCCAAGGCTTTGTTTGGCATAGTTTAATCGCTGTGTCACACACAGGAAGGTGAGCATATACACCTGTGGGGGCGGCTGGAAGACACCACAGCATGTTTCTTGGTGACACACTTTGGAAGATAGGATATGTGAAATTCACTAAATCTTTGGACTAATTTGTTTGGGTACTCTCTTATCATTGGATATACACGGTTTTGGACTTTATTTTATTCACCAGTGGTTATATCCTCTTACATTTTATTTGATTTATTTTCTAAATGATAATGTTGTTTTATTTGATCACTCACATTCTGTGTTATATATAGCACTGTGCACTTTATACTCCAGCACATAGGGGTATTTTCACGCATGCACATTTATATCAACACCCATGATGTTTATGTTCATTAATACTGCATTTTGATTGTAGTGATTTTTTCTAGCGCAGACACATTGTTTTTATCTTTAATACTTTGCACGATTATGGAACGTGACTGAGTGTTTGCAGCTGGTCTCCACTTTTTACTCAGCATTTTGTAGGCATTTATCCGTAAGTGGCTCGCAGGGTTTTGCTTACCATTATTGTTTCCCTAATTTTCATATTCTTGCTAGTAGCCTGATGGATCCTTTTGCCTTTTTTGAGAACAAAGAAATTGATCTGGAGGATCTTTTCTCCACTAATACTACTAATGAGAATGATATTACGCAGCTTTTTAGGAAATTAGGACACTGCATGGACAAAAAGAGTAATATATGGTGGGATCTATCCACCATGAGGAAATATTTAAAGGATGGTCTGGTCCCTAGGAAGTTACGATGGGATGTTCCCATTAATGATGGCTTACTAGGGGTTGATGATGTGGAGGAGTGGTATGCGTTTTTTGTGGGTAAGGGAAGGGAGATTATGGAATTCCTTATGAAGAGAAAACAGCGGAAATTAGATCTTTTGGAGAACCAAATTAAGGACATTAGGGATAAACTTAGCTCCCTCATCAATCACCCTGAATACACTAAACTTATGGGGGAGCTACAGAGGAATATGCAGAAGAAAGACACGGAAAATAAAAATGTAAAGAAGAAGAAGTACCAAAGGGACTTCGAAGACTACCAAAACAAACAAGTCTTTCGTTGGCAATCAACATTGGCATCCACCACTGCAGTTAACCCCCATCCACAAGCGAGGGCAGTTACCAATATGGTACCACAACCACAGGGTCAGTCTTATTCACAGCAACAGAGCAACAAACCAGGTAATAGAGGGTTCCCACCGCATCGTCAGGATGAGGTGTTACCCCATACACCTTATCGCCAACCCCCAAGGAAATCACAACAAAATTTGTCCAGGCGACCAAATAATGAGGGGAGAAATGGCCCGCCGCCCAATAATGAGAATTGGAGATATGAGGCCCCCACTTATCAAGATAATGGCTATAGGGTCCAACAGGAGAGGGAGCACCTTGATTTGGGTTATCCTCCGAACCCTGCCCCTCATTACAGAAATGGCCAACAGTACTCATATGGCCATCAAAGGCAATATGGATACCAACACAGTACTCCATACCATCAATATAGGAGTTATGGGAATCAGCAGAATACACCCCAGAGAGGAAATCGTGCACCTTATAGGGGCCCCTTACCGTATCAACCTCCTTTTAGGGGGCACCCCACATATGCAAGAGAAGATGCACGTAGAGGTGGAGTTTACTATTCCCCCAAACCGCAGAGAGTCAGATATGAAACACATCAGCAGGACCACTATGGGGTACCTGTGACTAACAGCTTCCAGCCTTTGAGTGACAATGACAACTTTCTAGATGAATCTTTTTTAGGGGGGACCAGGGGAGGACCCGCCCGAGAAGTACGAAATCCAGGAAGAGAGGAGGGAGAGCTGGACGAAGAGTACAACAGAAAAAGAAGGCGGGAAGACTAGGGCGGGGAATCTATAATTTGAGCGGAGCAGAACTATCAAGGGAGGAATTACTAGTTTTGGATAAGGGAATTAAATATGCCCCGAAAAAAGGACTTAACAAATTCGACACCTACGTTGGTGTACAGAAATTGGTCAGGAAACTCAATATCAAAAAGTACTATGCCCTCAACCCTGTTGAGAGGGCTGTCACTGATCATAGGTTCACTAGCCTAAGAAACAACTCAGTGTTTAACCCTTATATATCCAACAATAAATATGTCGATTTATTCAAAAAATTGGTTACCTCAGAGTTAGAGCAGTTACCGGTTAAGAAAGTGTATGAACATAGAGATATGAAAAGAGGAATGGATTCACTGGAAAAAAGAAAAGACATAGTGATTAGACCGGCGGACAAAGGGGGAGGTGTCGTCGTCCTCTCACTACAACAATATAAAGATGAGATGGGAAGGATATTGAGCGACATGGACACTTATCAACCCCTTAGGGAGAACCCTTCCAAGACGTGTAGGAGTGCATTGGAGGGCATTGTCAAGTATGGAATTGATAAAGGCCTGTTGAACAAGCATGAAGCCAAGTACCTAGTCCCTATGGTCAGTAAAATGCCTGTAATCTACTACTTACCCAAAATCCATAAGGACAGCCTAAATCCACCCGGGAGACCGATAGTGAGCGGTATTGGATCCCTCACCTCCAGATTAGGAGAGTATATAGACATCCATCTGCAGCCCTTAGTGAAGAAAACCAATGCCTATCTTAGGGACACCAAGCATACTTTGCAGTTGCTTGGGGGATGTGCTACACATGAGAACATAATTATGGCCACAGGAGATGTAGCCTCATTATATACTAACATCGACCATGAGGGTGCCCTGAATGCTGTCAAATGGGCCTTGGATAAGGAAGATTCAATCGATGAGGACCTTACATTCTTTCTTTTAAAATGTTTAGATTTTTGTTTACAGAATAACTTTTTCTGGTATGATAACAAGATCTACTTACAGAAGAAAGGTGTTGCGATGGGCGCTAAATTCGCCCCTAGTGTAGCAAATCTCTATATGGCCAAATGGGAGGAGGAGGTAAACCTAAGGGACGACAATGGAGATATCGTACTATATAAGAGGTTTATAGACGATCTTTTAATTATTTGGAGAGGGGATATGGAAGGTCTGATGGATTTACTGAACTCCATGAATGTCAACGATCGGAACATCTCCCTCACCTGGAATGTTAGTACAGAGAATATACATTTTTTGGATCTAGAGATTTCCAATACCAATGAGGGTATCATCACCAGATCCTTCTTCAAAGCTACGGACCGGAATTCGTATATTCCGGTTACGAGTTGTCATCACAAACCCTGGTTAAAAAACATCCCAAGAGGACAATACATGAGGATGCGAAGGAATTGCACTAGGATGTTGGATTATGAGACCCAGTCAGAGAGGTTGAGTACCATGTTCTTGGAGAAGGGGTATCAGAAGGAGTTTTTGGAGAATGAAAGAAGTAGAATTGGCAACATGAGTAGGGCGGATCTTCTAAAGGATGCTATCAAAGTAACCGGTAATGATGTTCATGAGGGTATTAGTGTAATACTTGATTATTCAGCACAAAGTTATGAGGTAAGGAGGATTATATGCAAATATTGGAGTGTGTTAAAGCAGGACACCCAGCTCAAAGATGTTCTCCCGGATAAACCCAAATTTGTTTTTAAGAGAGCTCCCAGCTTGCGGGATAGGCTAATACATAATGTGGTAGATCCCCCCCCTCCAAAACCTAAAATGTTTCTGGACCTAGAAGGGTTCCATAGCTGCGGCAGGTGTTACAGTTGCAGGAGGATCCCGGACAACACTAGGAGGTTAAAGGAATTCTCTAACCCTAGAAACAATTTTTCGTATAAGATTAGGGATTTCATATCTTGTGATACAGTAGGGGTGGTCTATGCCTTGAAGTGCCCATGCGACCTGTTGTATGTGGGGCGCACCACCAGAGCTCTTAAAGATCGCATGGAAGAACATGTGAGGCACATATGCAATGGGTCCGATAAACATGGTTTATATGTGCACTTTAAGAGGGTACACAACCAAAGTACCGTAGGCATGAAGTTTTGGGGGATTGAGGCGCCTAAACGCCACTGGAGGGGTTCTAATTTTGTCAGAGAGATAAGTAAGAGGGAATCTTGGTGGATACACCAGCTTGGGTCTTTGGTCCCTGGAGGATTGAATAGGGATTTCGATTTGAGATGTTTTCTTAGTAACTATTGATACTGTTTGCTTTGGTGATATACTTTTTATCATTCCTGTTCTCTTTGATTTTGGGTTGAAAGGGATGCCTTATCCACTGGGCTGAGCTATGGCATCCACTATAGATCATATACTTTGATGTTCTTTTCCCCTTGATAGTCCAACTACCTCCCCACAGTGATTTTATTATTATGTTTGGTATATAAATTTCATCTATTTTGGAAAGATTTTTTTTTTTTTTTTTTTTTTTTGAATAGATTTTTTAAAAATAAATTTAAAAAAAAAGAATTTTATTATGGTTTTTAATGTGGTTTTAATAATTTTCATTAGCAATAATTTTAGAATAAAGTATATTTGTTTTTAATATTTTAATAATATTTAATTTCAATTCGGTTGATCTAGCCTTGGGGTCGATTAATCTATATATGTAATGCTGCATGTTTGTTTATTATATACCAGATAGGATATTTTGTGGTATTTAATCGCTGCGGCGATCTATGCGTGTGTGGTGCGTGGCGGTGCTCTCTTTGCTAGACCGCTCCGTCCTGTATAGAATTATATTAATATAGAATACATGGTTATATATCACCATCATTGTAGATTATTTATCTCTATGCAAATATTTAAACTTATGCATAACATCTTATTGGATCATTTATTGTGAGATCCTGCTATCAATAGTATACATTCTGCTATTTAGCAGATTTGTAGTCTCAGGGAAAATGGCTGCTGGAGTTGCCTCTACTGTCCATTAGGGTTTATATCTGTGATCCCAGGCAAAATGGCTGCCATGATTGACATGGCTGATGTCAGCCTTGTCCATGGCCTAAGGGAAAATGGCCGCCACAGACACAGATGTGTCCGCGGTCTCAGGCAAAATGGCCGCCGGAGCTATATAAATTCACTCTGGAGCTCTCGTCCAATCAGATTCCCCCTGAAGAAGGCACGTGGTCCCGGTGCCGAACACGCGTAGGGGAGGGGCCTGGACGGAGCTGTCAGCAGAGAGAGAGGAGGAGATTTTCGTTACACACACCACACCGCACGCCACACCGAGAGATTGACCGTTCTGTGCCTGTTAAGGATGGTGCACTCACGCACCCATAATATGTGAGTACCCCAGCAAGGGGAGTTTACTATTTGATTAAAATCCTTTATACCTACAATATTGCGCTATGGAGTTTTTTTCTTTTGCATAAACCATCTTCATTTGAGAACATTGGAAGTTTGCACAGCTGGTTCCTAATGAGCACAGGAGTGGCTCCAAGGCTTTGTTTGGCATAGTTTAATCGCTGTGTCACACACAGGAAGGTGAGCATATACACCTGTGGGGGCGGCTGGAAGACACCACAGCATGTTTCTTGGTGACACACTTTGGAAGATAGGATATGTGAAATTCACTAAATCTTTGGACTAATTTGTTTGGGCACTCTCTTATCATTGGATATACACGGTTTTGGACTTTATTTTATTCACCAGTGGTTATATCCTCTTACATTTTATTTGATTTATTTTCTAAATGATAATGTTGTTTTATTTGATCACTCACATTCTGTGTTATATATAGCACTGTGCACTTTATACTCCAGCACATAGGGGTATTTTCACGCATGCACATTTATATCAACACCCATGATGTTTATGTTCATTAATACTGCATTTTGATTGTAGTGATTTTTTCTAGCGCAGACACATTGTTTTTATCTTTAATACTTTGCACGATTATGGAACGTGACTGAGTGTTTGCAGCTGGTCTCCACTTTTTACTCAGCATTTTGTAGGCATTTATCCGTAAGTGGCTCGCAGGGTTTTGCTTACCATAACTGAAAGTGTGGACTGTTCTTGTCGACAACTAACCAGACTTACCCGTGAAACTTGGGAGAATGCCAAAGTCAGAGTCTGGTGTTGGGAATAACACTTGGGGGTTGATTTACTAAAAATGGAGAGTGCAAAATCTGCAGCGGCTCTGCACAGAAACCAATCAGCTTCCAGTTTTTTTTGTCAAAGCTTAAAGTGGTGGTAAACTTGAACACTCAAAATTAAAATAAGCAGTTTACCTCATACACTAAAGCATCAGAAGTCATCTGTTCCCAGTTTTGCCAAGAAAGGAGCATCCAGCAATCTGAAACCCTCTCCACTTTCCTGCAGTGTTAAACCCGACACATCCAAAAAATTTGTGTCGTCACACCCCCGCTCCTGTGACTGACAGACTATGTAGTTCTCTCATCCACGAGAGAAGAATGCGTGTGTCCAGCATTTCATCACAGACCACTCCCCCTACTGTCTCTGGCTCACCCAGGATTGGCTGCTCCATGCTTGAGCATTATCGGACTAGATCAGTTGTCTCCAAACTGCGGCCCTTTGCTTGCCTCTATCCGGCCCTTGGGACACTATTCTTCCAACTGACACCAATGATGAGGCCCCATTCCTCCCACTGACACCATCGATCGGGCACTATTCCTCCCATCGATACCAACCATGAGGCACTATATCTCCTATAAAACCAACAATGGGGAACTATTTCTCCTGTTGAACCTAATGATGGGGCAGCGTCTACTCCTACTGATGCCGGGACAATTTTCCACTCACACTGGCCACAGTCTTCCCCCACTAAAGCCTGACAAACAGTAAAGTGGCCCTTTGTTTAACCACTTGCTTACTGGGCATCTAAACCCCCTTCCTGCCCAAAACAATTTTCGGCTTTTAGCGCTGTCACTCTTTGAACAACAATTGCGCGGTCATACAACACTGTACCCAAATTAAATTTTTATAATTTTTTTCCCACAAATAGAGCTTTCTTTTGGTGGCATTTGATCACCTCTGGGTTTTTCATTTTTTGTGGCAGTGATGGGCACTGATCGGCACTGGTAGGTGACACTGATAAGCAGCACTGCTAGGTGGCACTGATGAGGCACTGATTGGCACCACTGGTGGGCATTGATAGGTGGCACGGATGTACTGTGGGCACTGATTCATGGCACTGAATGCTGGAATTGGCCGGCGGTACTTGTGGGCACAGAGGCTCTTCCTCTTCGGGACCGATGTCCCTGCAAACAGAAGCCGGCGATTGGCTTTCTTTTTTCTCACTCTGTCAGCGTGAGAAAAAAAAAAAAAGATTACCGAGCCTCTGTTTACATCACGTGATAAGCTGTCACTGGCCGACAGCTGATCACGTGGTAAAGAGTCGGGATCGGCCCCTTACTCGGATCTGTGATCACCCGAGTCTCATTAACTCGGGTGATCACAGCGCGCACCGCGCGCCCCCTTCTGGGGGCGTGGCCAGCTTTGAAAGGGGAGGACGTCAATAGACGGCCTCCCGGCAAAGCAGATCCACGTTGTAGCCGTCATTCGGCTATAGCGGGGATCTGAACAGGTTAAAAAATTTGGAGCCCCCTGGACTAGATAAAGGTGGAGCTTTGCGTGTGATGTGCGAGCACTATTCAATGTCTGTGCTCGCTGCTAAGCCGCGCTAGCGTGATTGCCGGGGGGAGTGTACAGATGGGAGGGGTGTCCTGTGATGTCATGACTCCGCCTCTCGAGTGTCGGCAGGGAGACACTCCCATGGATCAAAAATTTTTGGAGAGCTGCGACAGACGCAGGAGTCAAAAAAATCAGGTACAACTACTGAGATTTGGTTTAGTACTGTAAAAGCATAAATATGATGCATGTCTTTGATATTTGATATTTTTTACGACCACTTTAATTAAACAAACTGAAGTTAGAAGCTGATTGGCCACAATGCAGAGCTGCACCAGATTTTGCACTCTTCAGTTTTAGTAAATCAACCTCATGGTGTATTCAGCCACTGTTAATACCGTGTCGGGTGTATGTAGGGTCTTCTTATCAGGCATACTAGTTCAGCCACTTACATATGTTACAACAGGAAAGTTTTCTGTGGTCATAGGAAGTGCCAGCAGCATGCAAGCTTGCTCACGGGAGTTATATTTTTTAAATGTTTACCTTTTATTAAGTCTTTCTACAAAGTACACATCATAATAGATCAAGAAATCAACACACAGGGTGGTTAAAAATTAATGATTTAAAAAAAAAAAAAAAAAAAAATATATGAATTTTTTTTTTATATCATTTTTTTTTTAATTGGATTTTTTTAATTCAAATCTGTTTTTTTTTTTTTTTAATCACATTTATTTTAATAAAATGCTTTTGGAATAAAAAATCTATCTAAAAAGATAAGTTTTCTATTTAAGATAAAGTACATTCATAATTTAGTTTATTCAGCATGAAATGGAGCTTAGTTATATCGCATGAGGCTGTATATTCTCCAATACTTACATTTTTGGTAAACTCATTCAATGAATCCAAGCTCTGCAAGCTGGGATAACATGCACCACATTGATACATTCAAACTATTTCACAGTAACCATGAGATAAACCAAAGTTCAGGAATATTCCTTTATCCCATTGTTTTGCAAATCTATGTACACTACAAACCGTATGATTGAATCGGTTCTCATATTGCTATTTTACTAACCTGACAGCCTATTATTCTAAATAGATTCTTTCATATTTGCAAACAAAATGAAGTTTTTCTAACTACCAGCAGGAATGAGTCCTTACATTTAAAAAGTGCCAGTTAGCGGTCATCCACTCAGCTGCTGCCGCCATGTCCCTCGCCTTGTTGTGTCACTGCCACATCACCATCACCAGCCATCCCATTAAAGAGAATGGGACTGTTGGTGAGTCACCAGCGGGTCAGAGGAGGAGCTGCGGGACTGAGATGACAGTGGTTCTTTGAAAATTATGATTTAAATTGCGTTGGTATAAATCAAGCCTTTTTACTAGTGATTTAAAATCCACCCTGTCAACACACCATCATTCATATCAGAGGAGCTGTTTAATGAAGAGGAATTTTATCATTCACATTAGTTTTAGAACCATAAAAATGCGGTCTACACCGGGCATGTCAAATTTGGATGAAACAATGGACCCTTAAGGGAGGACTAAGCCCTGGTTCACACTGGGGTGATTTGTCATGTGATTTGGCAGTTCCAAATCGCATTACAAGTCGCACCCCACTACTAGCAATGGAACTGTTCAAATCTTCGCGACTTATGTCATAGCGACTTTGAAAAACGGTTTCTGCGCTAGTTTTTTCATTGCGACTTGCATAGACTTCTGTTAAATGAATTTGCAAGCCTCAATGATTCCGAGGAACAAATTGCACTGATCTGCAGCTTTGAAATCGCACAATATCAAAGCCGCACTGCTGAGAACCAGGACTTTATCTTCAAGGAAGGTCACATCATGTCTACCGAGGGCCACACCTACTTTATTTTAGCAAAAGATTTTGGCACTTCAGGAATTAAAGCAGGCCTCCACTGGAAAAATGACCAGTTACACTTACCGGTAACGGTGTTTCTGGGAAGTCTTCCAGGACGGCATCCTGAGAGATGACTGGTCCTCCTGACAGGAAACACAATCAAGAAAGAGGTTAAAAACCCCGCCCCTCCCTGCACTCCTCAGTTGTGCAAAAGTATTGACCCACACCAGTGCATGAAAGTGAAATGAAAACACCTCCAATGTACCACTATATAAAAATACAAACCGGGTGGGAAGTAGGCCTGCCGTCCTGGAAGACTTCCCAGAAACACCGTTACCGGTAAGTGTAACTGGTCATTTTCTCAAGTCGTCTTCTAGGACGGCACCCTGAGAGAGGAGCAAGTAGCTCAGGCCTACCTTAGGGCGGGACCACCACTTGCAGGACCTTTCTGCCGAAGGCCAGATCCTGGGGTGACAGAAGTTCCACTCTGTAATGTTTCAGGAACGTGTTCTGGCTTGACCACGTTGCTGCCTTACAGATTTGATCTACCGATGCTCTGGCTCTTTCTGCCCAAGAGGTTGCCAGAGACCTTGTAGAGTGAGCTTTAAGATTAGATGGAGCCGTCTGCCCTGAATGCTCATAAGCTATGGCAATAGCCTGTCTAATCCATCTAGCAATGGTCGTTCTAGAGGCCTGTTCGCCTCTTCGAACTCCACAAAAATTAACCAACAGATGTTGAGATTTCCTAAACTCTTTAACCTTTTCTAGGTAAAGCAACAGACATCTCCTGACATCCAACGTATGGAAGGCTTTTTCCTTCTCGTTCTGTGGATTGAGACAGAAGGAGGGTAAAATAATCTCCTGTGACCTATGGAAGCGTGAAGCCACCTTGGGAAGGTACAAAGGGTCCTGCCTTAGAATAATTCGGTCTTCTAACAGGCGGAAAAAAGGCTCCTTCATAGAAAGAGCATGTAAATCGCCCACCCTTCTGGCTGTAGTAACAGCCAGAAGGAAGGCGATTTTAAAAGAAATCAGTCTGACTGAAGATTGAGCCAACGGCTCAAAAGGTGCCCTGGTCAGGGCTTCCAAGACTAAAGATAAATCCCACGGTGGAAATTCCTTCATTTGCACCGGGGAAAGTCTCTCTCTAGCCGACAAGAATCTTTTAATTAAAGGATCTAGGGCTAATCTAACATCCAGAAAACTAGACAAGGCCGCCACCTGAACCTTCAGAGTTTTGGTGGCTAAACCTCGGTCTACTCCCTCTTGTAGGAAGTCTAAAATAACTGGTATTTCCTTCTGGGGAACTTTTCTCGCTTCACACCAACAGGAAAAAAAACCCCAGACCCTAGCATAAATGCGTCTAGTTACCGGCTTTCTACTCAGTAACAGGGTGTCAATCACCTTCTCTGAACACCCCTTGTTGCGCAGGCACTCCCTTTCAACAGCCAGGCTGTCAACCTGAAGAAGCCGGGGTTCGGATGGTAAAGAGGGCCTTGAAGCAGAAGATCCTGACGTTCTGGAAGCTGAACCGGAGGCACCACCGCCCAGTTCCACAACGTGGGAAACCAGGACCTTTTGGGCCACCAGGGGGCAATCAGGATCAAATTGCCCCTGGCCCGACTCAGTCGTTGAAGGATTCTTGGAATCAGAGGTAAGGGAGGAAACGCATAAGCCAGACTGAAATCCCATTCCTGAGCCAATGCGTCCACCCCCTCGGACCCTCGATCCCTGCAGAGGGAAAAGTATCTGTTGACTCTCCTGTTTTCCCTGCAGGCAAAGAGATCTATCTCCGGTGTACCCAGCTGTTGACAGATCATGGTGAAAATTTCGGGGTTTAGCTCCCATTCTCCCTGTTGTACTGTCTGACGACTGAGGAAGTCTGCCTTTGTGTTGAAAACTCCCCTTATGTGTACCGCAGAAATGGACGGAATTCTCTGCTCCGCCCATTCTAGAATCTCCTGTGTCAGACTCATTAGGGGAAGCGACCGTGTACCCCCCTGACGGTTCAGAAAGGCCACTGTCGTGGAATTGTCGGAGAGGATCTGAACTTCCTTCCCCTTGATCCTGCCCTCGAAGGCTATTAGAGCCTCCCTGACGGCTAACAATTCCCGGAAATTGGAAGACGCAATTCTCTGTCGTGTGTCCCACACACCCTGAGCTTGCAGTTCTTCTAGATGGGCCCCCCATCCCCACGAGCTTGCATCGGTCGTTATTCTGACCGGCTGGAGCTGGAACCAAAGATGGCCTGCCCCCAACCTTTGGGGGTTGAGCCACCAAAGTAAGGAATTTCTTATTTTTAGAGGGATGGTCACCAGAGTATCTAGGGATTCCTTCTTTCCATCCCATGAGGATAGGAGGAAGTTTTGCAGGGGTCTTGAATGGAACTGGGCCCAAGGTACTGCTGGGATACATGAGGTCATGAGACCTAGAATCCTCATGATCACTCTTCTGGATACTATCTTCTGGTGCCGGATTGAAGACACTGAAGCAATCAGTGCTTCTATCTTCTCCTGCGGAAGGATCAGTTTCTGCCTTACCGAGTCCACCCACAGACCCAGGTAGAGTTTGGTCTGGGAAGGAATCAGAGAGGATTTCTCCTGACTTATCAACCATCCCAGGGACTCCAAGGTGGATATTACTCTGTCCAGATCCTGGAGAAGGGATTCCCTGGAAAGGTTGTAGACCAACAGATCGTCTAAATATGGTATCAGGGAAATCCCCTGAAGGTGCAGGTAGGAGATGACCTCTGCAAGGATCTTTGTAAACACCCTTGGACTGGCCCCCAGTCCGAATGGTAGGGCCTGGAACTGCCAGTGCTGTGTACCCAGATCCGTGCGGATAGCAAAGCGAAGGAATACCTGGTGCTGCGGTAGAATGGGAATATGCAGATATGCATCCTTCAGGTCTATGGTAGCCATGAAGACCTCTTTTAACAGAAGTTTTCTGACCGTATAGACCGATTCCATGCGAAATCTTTTGTATCGCAGGAAGGTATTTAATTTCTTTAGATTCAGGATTAACCTGAATTTCCCGGACGGTTTTGGAACAACAAAGACGTGGGAATAAAAACCCCTTCCTTGCTGATCCGCCGGAACTGGGAGAATGACTTTCTGACTTGCCAACTGCTTGATATTTTCCATGAGTCCTATGGCTTTTGGCTTTTCTCTGGGTAAAAAGGTCAGTAGAAAAGTTTGTGGAGGCCTGGAAGCAAACTCTAGCCCGTAGCCCTCTCTTATCCACTGAAGGACCAGAGGGCTCTGGGCTACCCGCTCCCACTGTGGGATAAATTGTGCCAGCCTCCCTCCCACCTTGGTGCTGGCGTCACTTAGGATCCCTGTCTGCGGCCTTAGGGCCGGAGAAAAGGAGAGCTCCTTTCTGTTTGGCTTTACCAACACCCCACTTCTTTCCTTCCTTACGGTCTTTAAACCGGTTGTTGACCTGGGGGCCTCGAAAAAAATTTTTGGCCTTTTTAGGTTTAACCGGAAATTTCTTTCCCTTCTCCGTAGATCTGGAGAGGGTCTGGTCCAACCCTGTACCAAACAGGAGAGATCCTTCAAAAGGAAGACCGCATAACCTGGTCTTAGAGGTATGATCCCCATCCCAGGTCTTAACCCATATGGCTCTTCTGGCAGAATTTAGGAGCGCTGCTGTCTTAGCTGAAGTCCGCACCGATTCCACTGCCGCATCCGCAAGAAAGGCTACTGCCTTACCAATTACTTCCAAGGAATCCAAAAGATCTTTGGACTTGGAAGAACTTGCCACATGATCAGTCAGCTTATTCAGCCACATGTTAGTATTCCTGGCTATACAAGCTGAAGCTAAAGCCGGACATAAAGTAGCCTCATTGGCCTCCCAGGCCCTGCGTAAAAGGGTCTCTGACCTACGGTCCATTGGGTCCCGGATGTTACCTGCGTCTTCAAAAGACAGGTCAGATTGTTTAGACACCTGGGCCAGAGATGCATCTAGTTTGGGAAGTTTAAAAAACTTCTCCTGCTCCTCTTCCTTAAACGGACACCTGCGTTTCCAGGTTTTAAACTTCTGAAGTTTATTTTCTGGCTCCTTCCATTCTCTTAAAACAATGTCTTTCAGAGACTGGTGGATAGGTAACACTTTAGATTGAGCCTTAGACAACCCCTGATACAACCTATCCTGTACAGAAGTCTGAGTCTCCGGCTCCTGGATCTCCTCCGAAGCATAAATAGCCCCTAGGAGGCCCTCCATATCATCTGTTGAGAAGATATGTCTGCCTGGCCTGGAGTGTTCCCCTTCCTCCTGGCTATCTTCTGCGTCCTCCCCTTCTTCAAGGAGACCTTGGCAGGGACCTTCCACTTCCTCCGCCTCCTCCTCCGAATCGTGAGAAGATGGCGGTTTCTGCGGAGCAGTGCTCACCTGTCTAATATTAGAAAAAGCACTTTCCTGAGAGGATGAGCCTTCTCTGCTATCCTGCCTAGCATTAAGGCTAGCCTGGAAGGCTTTAAGTGTGGACAACATCTCAGATTGTACTGAGAGAAAATCTCTCATAACCTCAGAAGTCTCCTTCCCTGATAATTTATGAATGCATTTGTAACAGAACGGCTTGGTGTGCTCTGCAGTTAGTTTATCATTGCAGTGCCCACACCTCTTGGAACGGGAAGGATTTTTGGGTCTTG
The DNA here is from genome assembly GCA_037952925.1 of Lithobates clamitans. Lineage (NCBI taxonomy): Eukaryota > Metazoa > Chordata > Amphibia > Anura > Ranidae > Lithobates > Lithobates clamitans. Next base: position 901,970 of record JBBGZY010000159.1, read on the forward strand.
GTCTACTGGCAACACTCTGGGTTTCTGTATCTGCAAAAATAAGAAGCCCATTTAGCTAGTACACTTAAACCGAGACCTCTTATGAGGGAAAAGCTAGAGGGGCACCCCCTCCCTTATCTCCTCCAGCCTGATAGACTCACCCCCGGTGGCCTCTACAACGGCTGAAAACTCCTCCTGCTCCATTGCAGTGAGTGAGTAGTGGACGCCTGCTCCTTGCCTGATGCTGCTTCTGCCGCCCGGAATTATCCCTGCTGGTACCTGTGGTTCAAGCCGGCTGCTGGCTCCTCACGGCGTTCCGAACGCCGCCGCCATCTTGCCGAGGCCACTTCCTCCTCTGTGGGCGGCGTGCTCTAGTGACTGGACCTCCGTGACGTCATTTCCTCCCAGGAATGACCACCACAAAATGGCGCCGATACTATACACAGCCGCCAGCGCTGAGGCGGCCAGGAGACCCAGCAAAGAGCTGAAACAGGCAGAATGGCAAATCCTCTCTAGAAACCATGAGGTAAGGAGAGGTGGGAGCAGGAACATGGTCCCTGGAGTTCTGGAGACTCACAGTGCCCAGGGTCCTCCAGTTCTCATGGGGAGCTCTTCATTGCCCCCCCTGAGAAAATAGGGGAATGAACCCCCCCGGGAAGGGCAAGCCCTACCAAACCCAAAGGTTTTCCAAAAACCTGCAGTCTGGCGCCCAGGGGGAGACTTCCAGCCCACGGCCTTCAGTCTATTAGAAAAAAACAAACTGTTTCGCTGTGGGGAAACACAATCAAAAACTGAGGAGTGCAGGGAGGGGCGGAGTTTTTAACCTCTTTCTTGATTGTGTTTCCTGTCAGGAGGACCAGTCATCTCTCAGGGTGCCGTCCTGGAAGACGACTTGAGAAAATGACTTTCCTCCCCTTCATCTCCCCCCCCCCCCCTCTGCAGCAGGAATATTCTACCCACTTTTTTTTACCCTTTTTTTTGGGCATGCTTCAGCCTGCCTCCTGTGCTATGCTTCCAGTGTCTCTTGGGATATGTACATCACATATCCCAGGAGACAACCTCTTCTAGTCAGAGTAGTAGGAAGAGGGTGGTGGCACATAATCAGGGACGCCAGCCACCTCCCAGTGACATCATGGAAGATAATGGCGGCGTGGGAACTGGACTGTGGGAGCTGAGAAGAAGATTTCATTTCTACCTGACAGGTTCCAAATAAGAATCCTTCTCTCCTCTTGTATCCTGCATTATAAAACTGAAAGCTTAACAATCTTAAAAAAAATAAAAAAATGAAAATGTAAACTACAATGTACCCTGCTCCGCTGTACTTACCTCTGTGGGTGATGGGCTGCTAGTGCTCACACAGCCGGTGTAGCAGTCCGGGTATTTGATATCCCTGCTCTTCTCACTCTTCTTTCTGCAGTGCTCCAGGGATAGATCAGAGCTATTTTGATTGGCCAGCACAGAGCATTACTCTGATCTGTCCTGGAAGCACTGTAGAAAGAAGAGGGATAAAATGACCGCTACACTGGCTGTTTGGGCACTGACAGCTCATCACCCACTGGGGCAAGTAGAGCGTGGATTGGGGGGGTGTGTAGAGTGTCAGTTCACCTAATTTTTTTCTGAAAATGTGAACTTATACTTAAAAGTGAATGAAAAGTTAAAACTTTCCTTTTAGTTTTGGATTGAGTGATGAAGTGTTAGCATTTCTGTCAGGTTTTTACTGCTGTTGTGTCTCTACTGGGGACATTTACTCTCTCCCTGTGACAACTGTCACTAAGACTAAAAGTTCTGGGAAATCTTTTGAGTTGTCACCAGAACAGGAATAGAGAAGAAATATTCCACTGGGGACACTTCTGGTGACAATGGTCTAAGCTTTGATTCACACCGTTGTGGTGAGTTAAAAAGTGGAACGCAAGTCCTGCTGTGAAAAAAAATAAAACTGCAAGCTGGCTTGTTATGTCAGAAGAGACATACAGGGGTTGAATTACTAAAGTAGAATGTTCACTCGTTACTTCACAAGGAAGTTTTCAGTTATATTAGGGAATGTGTTGAAAATTCACTTTGCAAAGTATTCACAAGCAAGGAAAAGAACAATTGGTTTGAATCGGCACATGTTCACCTCGTTGTAAGCTCTAACAAGCAGCGCTCTCCCATTCCTCCTGTATTGAATTGTATTATAAAATTGTGTACTGTATTATAATAAGAAGAATTTACTAAGCCAAGTGAAAATTCCTTTACAAAATGAAAATTGTGAAGTGAACAGCAAACTCCTTTAGTGCATCAACCTCACACAGTCTCTCCTGTAATAAAATGCCCGTTCTTGCCTGCTCGCCGCCTCCTCCAACACTGTAAACTGAGCTGCGCATGCACAGTTCAGCTGATAGTGCCGGGATGACGACCTCCTGTGCATGCGGAGGAGTGACATTATCTTCCACCAGCCAGTTAGCAGGCTTGAAGCCTGGCACTCAGAAGAAGAGGCCGACCCTGACGCAGGACCATTGAATAGGCAAGGATGTAGACTTTAGTTCCACTAAAGACCCGTTTCACACTGGGGTGCTTTTAAAGGGGTTGTAAAGGTAAGTATTTTTTCACCTAATGCATCCTTTGCATTAAGGTGAAAAAACACCTGTCAGTGACCGGCCCCCAGCCGCTCACCTACCTGAACCCTCGAACTTGACCCATGGGGATGAGCCTTCTCTCTGCTAGGGGGTTCTTGGCTGTTGATTGGAAAGATTGATAGCAGCGCAGCCATTGGCTCATGCTGCTGTCAATCAAATCCAATGACGCGGGCGCCGGGGCCAAGTCCTGCATTCGGCATCTATGGACGCTGAATGCTGGACTCGGGAGTGCGCACGCAAGGTAACCCCCCGGGAGAGCGCTTCTCCCGGGGGGTTCTGATGTGGGGAGGAGCTAAGAGAGCTGCCGAGGGACCCCAGAAGACGAGGATCGAGGCCACTGTGTGCAAAACAAACTGCACAGTGGAGGCAAGTATGACATGTTTGTTATTTAAAAAAAAACCACCTTTAGTGTCACTTTAAGGAATTTTAGTGCTAAAAATAGGGCCTGTAAAGCGCCTCTCAAACCACCCCAGTGTGAGCGCTCGAGCGCTTGCAGATCGGGAAAAAAAAGTCCTGCAAGCAGCATCTTTGGGGCGGCGTATACATCGCTTCCGCACTGCCCCTGCCCATCTAAATGAATGGGCAGCGCTGCCGAAGCGCAACACGGACGCTTTTAACCCTTTCTTCAGCCACTAGTGGGGTCAAAAGCGCCCCCTGCTGGCGGCCGAAAAGCTCTGCTATAACAGCGGTAAAGCGCCGCTAGTTTTAGTTTTTACTGCTAACGCCTGCACCACCCCAGTGTAAAAGAGGTCTTAATGTGCATTCATTTGAATGGGCGGCCAACTACATCAAAAAGGTGCATGCGCTATTTTTTGTAACAAGGTAATACACCACATTACATTATTGTGAGCTGCACCTCACCTGCATTGATAAGGTGCACTGGAGCGTCATTAAAGTGCGCATGCACAGCTCAGTGTACACTTGTACAGAAAGCTGCGAGTGGGCCGTTCATTACATTGCAGATAATTCATGTCTCTTCTGCAATAGGGAACCTGCCCGCTAGGTTTTCCTTTTCAGACTATAGTTTTGCTTTAAAAATGAATGGCACCACAGTGCAACAACACACATCTTTGTGTGATCCTGGAGAGGGTTTCTCTCATTGGAAGAGATTTCATGTCACTTCCTGCTGCTTTTACAAGACAGGAAATGTGAGGAAATCTCCCCAATGTGACAAAAACACCTGGCAGGCCACTTCACCCTTCACTTCCTTACCCAAAATGAAAGCAAACAACGCTTTGGGAATTAGTTCTATGTTAATATTGAATATTGGGCTCAGTACATAGCCCCCCCCTCCCCAATGACGAGCAGTTCCATACTGGAGTGTGGTGTGCACAGGAAAACATATTCCTCTCATACCTGGCCTCTTCGATTTCAGCTTCTCTCTCCTCCTTCAGGAGCTCTAGATGGGTTTTAATAAACTCCTCCATGCCGGCCTCAGCACACTATTATTATCTAATGGAGCTGTCAGCAGCTTCTCCACAGTAAGACATGTTCCCTGAAATTTCCTGTGTAAGCGGAACTTCCGGTCTGAGCCGTGTTTCCGGGGGTCGGTGTTTGCGGGTGCACGCTGTACGGAAGTAGTGCAGTGTACGGAAGGCGGTGTGGCATGGCTCTGGCAGGGTGCAGGCTGCTGGTGCGGAGTGTGCTGGGTGCACGGGGTGTCGGGGCTGCAGCAGCAGGTAAAAAGGAGGAGAGGAGGTGGTCACAGGAATGTAGCTGGGTGACATTCACACAGTACATGGGGGTCATTCCACTATATCAGGGATTGTAGTAGAGGGTCACCTTCCATGGTCACAGAATGCAGGCTCTTATTTCCCTCAATGAAGTGTGCATACTGATAGGCCACCTAATAAAGAGAACCTGTCACCAGCCAAACAGTACATTATTAGTGTATTCCTTTATAATGTGACTTTTTCAGGAAGAATCATTTCCCAGCACAGCCCACTTCCTCTTTGCACATCATAGCTCCTCCTCTTCTGGGAGAGTCTAAATATGTGCTGGCCCAGCTCCCCTCACTACATAACATTGTGTGTAGCTGTAAGGGGAAGGCTTGAGGGTAACATCATAGAGTGTCACTTAGGTGACAGCTCTGAGCGGTGGGGCTGTTGACATCACATCCAAGATGGCGGCACCCAGCAGCAGTCTCCAGGCACTTGGTTATCTACACAAGGGAGGATTTTACTCTTGGAACACAGATCCCATTCACACTTATGTGCATCAGCATAGGGCAGTCCTTTTACTTGAATGGGATCCACTGCATGCCCCAAAGTGGCTCCTGTACCTTTTATTGGGCGGTGAGCTTTCTGTGTTGTTTGTACCGCGTGTCTTAGCGCAACCAAAGGCATGCCCACTATCCAACTTTGGGGTGCCAGTAAGAAATATTGGCATCACAATTCCGATGTGTATTTTGACATTTTCCGGAAATGCACAGGTGTGAATGTGGCCTAAGAAGTGTCTTGTCATCCAATCATATTCTACTTGACAACTCCCTAAACTCCTCCTACTGATAACACACACAGAGGGGATTTATCAAAACTGCAGCAGCTGTACATGGCAGCCAATCAGCTTCTAGCTTTCATTTTCAAAGCTTCACTGAACAAGCTGACATTAGAATCTGAGTGGTTGCTTTGCAAAGCTGCTCCGACCTTGATAAATTCTCTTAAAAATATTGATAAGTTCATCTTTTGGTGGCCTCTTGCATTGCATTGCAGCTTCAAAAAACTCAGTACAGCTTTTTTTTTTTTTTTTTTTTTTTACTGAGCTAAAATACAGCCCATTAATTGTAATGTGCCTATACACTAGAGCTGCACTATTATTCGTTAAAAGATCGCAATCTCGATTCAACACCCCTGATGATCTGTATTGCAGAGTTTCCCGATTCTTTCATGTAACAAGTATAGAGAGTTCTCTGCTCACTCTGGCAGTCTGCCAAGTTTTTAACAACATTGTAACTCTTCAGTCTGCCAAGTTTTTAACAACATTGTAACTCTTCAGTCTTAGCCCCGGTTACCTGCACACGACTGCCACGGCGACTTGCAAAATGACTTCTGTATAGAAGTCTATGCAAGTCGCCCCAAAAGAAGTACAGGAACCTTTTTCTAAGTCGTAACGACTTGCGTCGCTCCTATTAGAACGGTTCCATTGTACAGAACGGGAGGCGACTTGTCAGGCGGCTAGGTCGCCTGACAAGTCGCCCCTGTGTGAACCGGCAGTAAGATGAAAGGGATGAAACTTCTGTGTTGCAGGAAGTTTAACCACTTAAAGTCTAAACCTTTTTCTGACACTTGTTTCTTACAAGTTAAAAACAGATTTTTTTTTTGCTAGAAAAATACTTGGAACCCCCAAACCTTATATTTGTTTTTTTTAGCAGAGACCCTAGGGAATAAAATGGTGATCGTTGCAATATTTTATGTCACACTGTATTTGCACAGTGGTCTTTCAAACGTAATTTTTGGGGGAAAATACACTAAAATGAAACAGTAAAGTTAGCCCAATTATTTTGTTTAATGTGAAAGATGATGTTACGCCGTGAGAATCGTGATCTATCCTCTAAGCACAAAAATCACGATTCTCATTTTAGCCAAAATCGTGCAGCTCTACTATACACACAGGTGCGTAAACAAGCGGCGTGCATTCTTGTGTAAAAAAAAAAAATAGAAAAATGACTTTTTTGGTCAGTAAATTACGCCTCCTGCGTGCAAATGCCCATTCACATATTGTGCAGAACAAGAACGTGAGAATAGGTTTTCGCAAAAACTGCGCGAATGTATATCCCTCAAAAATACGCGTTAATATATACAAAAAGAAAAGTAGATGCTCAAACAGGAGTATCATGTGCAAGAGGCCTTTGAAACATGTTATAGCCATATTCAGAGCGTAACATGTTATAAATGCCCCGCCCCGTTTATTACAGTGAGCGGGGATCTTCACCTCCACCCTCTGCTCGCTGTCACAATATAAAAAAAAACACGTGTGGGAGTAGATTTAGCAGCTGTGGCAAAAAGTATTGAGAATGACAAAAATATACATTTTCAGTCTTTTTGTTAGGTGTTACTATGGTATACTGAAGTATAATTACAAGCATTTCATAAGTGTCAAAGGCTTTAATTGACAATGACATGAAGTTTATGGAGAGTCAATAATTGCAGTGTTGACCCTTCTATTTCAAGACCTCTGCAATTCACCCTGGCATGCTGTCAATCACCTTCTGGGCCATATCCTGACTGATGACAGCCCATTCTTGCATAATCAATGCTTGGAGTTTGTCAGAATTTGTGGGGGTTTTTTTTATGTTCACCTTCCTCTTGAGGATTGACCACACGTTCTCAATGGGATTAAGGTCTGGGGAGTTTCCGGCCACGGACCAAAATTTTCCATGTTTTGTTCCCCAAGGGACTTGGTTATCACTTTTGCCTTATGGCAAGGTGCTCCACCATGCTGGAAAAGGTATTGTCTATCACCAACCTGTTCTTGGATGGTTGGGAGAAGTTGCTCTCGGAGGATGTTATTGTACCATTCTTCATCCATGGCTGTGTTCTTTGGCAAAATTGTGAGTAAGCCCACTCCCTTGGCTGAGAAGCAACCCCACCCATGAATGGTCTCAGGATGCTTTACTATTGGCATGACACAGTGATGGTAGTGCTCACCTTTTCTTCTCCGGACAAGGTTTTTTCTGGATGCCCCAAACAATTGAAAAGGGGATTCATCAGAGAAAATGACCCCAGTCCTCAGCAGTCCAATCCTTGTATCTTTTGCAGAATATCAGTCTGTCCCTGATGTCTGCAGAGAAGTGGCTTCTTTGCTGCTTTTCTTGACACCAGGCCATCCTCCAAAAGTCTTCTCCTCACTGTGCCTGCAGATGCACACCTGTCTGATGCCATTCCTGAGCAAGCTCTGCACTGGTGGTGCCCTGATCCCGCATTTGAATCAATTGTAGGAGATGGTCCTGGCGCTTGCTGACCTCAAGTTCCACTTTAAGATCTGACCGTTTAAGTGTTCCACTTTTATAAAAAACCCTAATCCCCCATTTTGACAGCGAGCTGGAAATGATCTTCGCCCCCTCCCACAGCACTCGCTGTCACAATAGAAAATAAAAGATCATTCATTCACAGTGTTCTGTGATTGCGGAAACTACAAGTTTTGGCTGTTGGCTTTGTAGTTCTTGATGAACTATCTGTGCTCTGTTGAGCACTCTAGGTAGTTAATTCCTGTCATTGTGTAACTGCCTCCCCATATCAGAGGTATGGACAGACAGCTACAGACAGTCTGCACGACTGTGACATTACACCCACAATCCACTGATCCTGGGTGCAATGCTTTTCAGGTCTCTAACAAAAAAAATGCTTTTTTTTTTTTTTTATGTGCAAAAAAAAAAAAGTGCATTTATTTTTATTTTTATTTTTTGTAAAGGTGAATTTATCCTTTAGAGCAGAATAAGAACTCAGCTGTCACTAAACGGTGAGCAGGCAGGCTCTTTATTGCAAAGGAGACATACAACATCTCTTTGGTGGTATGGCCCCAATACCAAAAAAAAGTTGGGCCGCTGTGTAAAATCTACATAAAAACAGAATGCAACTATTTGCAAATCTCATCAACCCAAATGTTATTCATAATAGAAAATAGAAAACATATCAAATGTTTTAAACTGAGAAAATGTACCATTTCTGAGAAGAAAATATGGAAATTTTTTAATTGATGGCAGCGACACATCTCAAAAAAGTTGGAACCGGGCAACAAAAGGCTGGCAAAGTGAGTGGTACTAGTGCACATAGAAAATGGCAACAACTAGTATTTTATTCTCCAGTGCCTTTCCTTTCAGAAAATATATCATGCTTGGGGGTTCTAAGTAATTTTTTAGCTTAAAAAAGCTGATTTTAACAAGTATGTAAGAAATGTCAGAATTGGCCTGTGCAGAAAGTGGCTAAGGGGACACATCACTAACTATGAATCTAAGGGAACACTACAAACATGCAAAGTATCCTTTATTCTTTTAGTTCACCTTTTTTCTTTTTTAACTTTACTTTCCAAATAAGTGGATTGGAAGGCTGAGTGATCCAAAACTAAGATGATCAGGATTAGGGATAACCTTTTTGTACATAGCATAAGGCAGAAAAGGTTTTTTACCTGTAATTTTGCTATGACATTTTTAGGACTTGTGCCTTGAAAACATATTCATGCCCCTTGAAATTTTCCACATTTTGTCATGATTTTGTGATAGACCAACACAAAGTGGCACCTAATTGTGAAGTGGAAGGAAAATGATAAATGGTTTTCAAAATAAATATGTGAAAAGTGTGGTGTGCATTTGTATTCAGACCCCCTGAGTCAATACTTTTTTGAACTACCTTTCGCTGCAATTACAGCTGCAAGTCTTTTTGGGTATGTCTCTACTAGCTTTGCACATCTAGAGAGTGACATTTCTTTTTCATACATCATGGGACAGAGTTAGGTTAATATTCATTACCTGCTGGGTTATACTTTAGCTCCAGGTGAATGGACACTGGTAGACCAAAGGTCTTTAGACAGGAAGTGATCCCCTATATCAGGGCTCGACAAACCCCGGGCGCCAGGTCGCATTTGCGACTAGAATTAGCGACCTGGCGCCTGGGACGGCACAGCTGGGTATCCTGTGTCCGTTCGACACCCCCCGCCTCCCGGCGCGATCGCGTTGGGCCGCGCCGGTAATTGAGGCCCCGCCTTTGGGGCCTACTGCAGTCCTATGGTTCCTTCTGCAATTGGGCGCCCTCTGGTGGTGGCCGTTGGTATTACAAGACAACCACCAATGCTAATGGAGCTTCCCCTGCCTGTTTTCACTGCCCGCTCATCTCCTTCCCTTTACTTAGAACCCCCAAACATTATATATATTTTTTATTCTAACACCCTAGAGAATAAAATGGCGGTCATTACAATACTTTCTGTCACACCGTATTTGCGCAGCGGACTTACAAGCGCACTTTTTTGGGAAAAAATACTTTTTTTTTTAATTAAAAAATAAGAAAACAGTAAAGTTAGCCCAATTTTTTTTATATTGTGAAAGATAATGTTACGCCAAGTAAATTGATTCCCAACATTTCACGCTTCAAAATTTCGTCCGCTCGTGGAATGGCGACAAACTTTTACCCTTTAAAATCTCCATAGGAGACGTTTAAAAAATTCTACAGGTTGCATGTTTTGAGTTACAGAGGAGGTCTAGGACTAGAATTATTGCTCTCACTCTAACGATCGTGGCGATACCTCACGTGTGGTTTGAACACCGCTTTCATATACGGGCGCTACTCACATATGCGTTTGCTTCTGCAAGCGAGCTCGGCGGGACGGGGCGCGTTTAAAAAAATTATTTTTTTTTCTTATATATTTTACTTTTTATTTTTTATTTTTACACTGTTTAAAAAAAAAAATTGTGTCACTTTTATTTCTATTACAAGGTATGGGGCACATTTAAAAAAAAAAAGAAATTCTTATTTATTTTAACTTTTACTTTTTCACTGTTCTTTAAAAAAAAAAAAAAAAAGTCACTTTTATTCCTATTACAAGGAATGTAAAAATCCCTTGTAATAGAAAAAAAGCATGACAGGACATATGAGATCTGGGGTCAAAAAGACCTCAGATCTCATATTTACACTAAAATGCATTAAAAATAAAAAAAAAATTGTCATTTGAAAAAAAAATAATAAAATGTCCCTTTTAAGAGCTATGGGTGGAAGTGACGATTTGACATCGCTTCCGCCCTGCAATGACTTGGAGACGGGCGGGGGGCCATCTTCCTCTTACTCATCTCCATGTCAGGACAGGGACAGATCCGGATCGCCTCCACCGTTACCGACGGCCACGGTAAGCGGTGAAGGGCACCGGAGCGCGGCGGTAGGGGGGGTCCTCTCTTGCCGCCGATAAAAGTGATCTCGCTGCGAATCTGCTGCAGAGACCACTTTTATCTGAAAGAGAACCGCCGGCTCTTGAAGAAGATACTGGGGTTATGGTAGCTAGCTGCTACCATAACAACGGTATCTCTCTTCAAAGACAGGACGTATATAGTCGTCCTGCGGGAAGGAAGTGGTTAATTAAAATGAATTTATTATTTGTCATCTTCCTGCTTGGCCCCTTTCACACGAGCTGTCTGATCAGGTTCGCCTGTCAGTTTTTCAGGCGGACCTGATTGGACCCTCAGCGGGGATATGGCGGTCTTATGTCCCTGCATGGCAGGAAATAAAAGCAGTCACATTCGTTCTAGTTGTCTCTGTGTAAATTTAAGATTGGTTAATTTTTATATTGAAAATAAAGCTTTGTCGGTCGTTTAAAAAAAAAAAAAAAACCTGGCTCCTAACTTTTTTAGCTGGCTCCTAGATTCCAAGCAAATTTGTCAAGCCCTGCCCTATATAACCCCTCCCATACAGGAAGTACTTCAGTTTTTTTATCAGTGTCTGCAAGGTGGATGGCACGATTGTTTGAGCTCTCTGAGCTCCAGGTCTCTAGTCCCACAAACAGTTCTTAAATGAATCAAAGGATTGACTGATCAGATCCATTTGACACAGGCTTTATATGCTTAGCAGATAAATGGTACCCGAGCCTCGCAAAGAAGACTCAAGATCCTGTGAGGTTTTGCCTGTAATGTGGTCTCTGGGCGCTGGACCCTGCGAAGTGGAATCCTGGACATTACAGCGCTAAGGCATTCCTGCAGGGTACTGTACAGGTCCAATGAAAAGTCCAAGGAAAAGTCCTTGAAGGTCGTCAAGTGACAAGAAGCCGCCGTGAAGGGTGAAGATTGGGCTCTTAGTTTCTAAGCTGCCCTGCGCCTGGACGGGTAAGTGAAACCCCTTTATTATTATTGTGGGGTGTCCCAGTGATTGTAACAATCAGTAAAGCTAGCTAGAGGCTGGACACCTGTGTGCAGTGACAATACAGGGGAGATTTTGGGCTAGCTGTGGGTGTTTGCAAAGTGTACCTTTTTTGCTTGTGTCTGGCTGTTTTTTACCTGTATGAAGGCGCACGACGGTGCGCCATTTCGCCTTGGTTAACACATGCGTTCGCAAAAGCGCTGCTGGGCTCAGTTTGTTTGGTGGCAACGGCGCACGTGGCTTCGCCGCGCATGCGCCTTAGCTTTTATCTGGGCGCACGAAGATTCGCATCATACGCGAATACGGCCACGCCCATTTGCCGGACCGCATGCATGCGCAGAACGTTCTGGCGCACAGCCAGCTTATTTAGGCTGTGAATGCCAAGCATGCAGTGCTTCCAGAAGGCAACTGGTTGACACAGAGCAGGCTCTGAATCAGGCACTTGCAGCGGTTCATTTCTCCTTACCCGGGTCACGTGAGTCACCAGGTGTTGCTTGGCAGGCTAAAAGTGCTTAGCAGGATTGTTGCATAGGGGCTTGGTGAGCCCTATTAAAGGGTCTCTCTTCTGAGGTGTGTTAATACTACACCCAGATACTCCCTTTTTGTGGCTAGTAAATGTCTTCAAAAAAGAGGAGCAAGACTAACACTACAGGGAAGGGCACACCTATGTCATCAGTAGTTCCTAATGAATCTAGTCAAATCCCTAGTGTTGTATCCCCTGAAGGACCAGAGGCTTCCGGCCAATCTGAGCCGCTGTGCCTATCTTGGATTGTCCCTACAATCAATGCTGCTGCTTCACCCTTTTATCACTAAAGACTAACTGTCCTCAGCCCTCGCCGGGTTAGAGCACAGGATTGCCGGCATGATTTCCTCCATCCCGCAGAGTGGCAAGAAGCTTGACAGATCCCCCTCCCCGAAGCCTCCTACTCTGGAGCAGGAATGGGTTGAGGATTTGGGAAGAGCTTAAAGCTCAGGATTCTGTGGATGGCCTGACGGATGAGTCTGCTTCCAAGCAATCTGGACAAGAAGATATCCAGTCGGTGTCTGCCTCTCAATCACAGAGGCTTTTGATCCTGACTCTTACCGAAATGGTTCGTTCTGTCTTTAAGTTGCCTCTTGCAGAGGCTACTGAGCCTCCCAGTCCTCTTTGGGATCCCTGAGGCCTCTTCAGGCCACACAGGCTTTCCCCTTACACCCTCTGTTGGAACAGGCGATGCTGATTGGGAACATCCTGACAGGATTTGTGTTCCTCCTAAGAGGTTTTCCCTTTTATATCCCATGGATGAAAAGTTCATTAAGAAGTAGAGCATGCCAGCCGTAGATGCAGCAGTCTCTTCCTTAAACAAGAACTTGACTTGTCCGGTAAATAACGCACAGGGCTTGAAAGACCCTGTTGACAAGAAATTGGAGTAATTATTAGGCCTCATGCACACTGGACGTTAAAATAATGTTATAAAAACCCCAGTGAGTTTTTCAACTTCTTTTTTTAACATATTTGCAATAGCGTTTTTAGTGTTTTTTCACGTTAGTCTTTTTTTAGCGTTTCTTTTTTTTTTGTTGAAGAAAAAAAAAAATTTTTTTTTTTCAATGGATCAAAAACATTAAACGCTGGTGAGCGACATTTTTGAGCGTTTATTGACGTTTATCAGCGTTAGAGCGTTTTTACAGCTGAAAAACATCTCTCAGAAAGCACTAGTTTTGGGTTTTTTTTTACTGCCTAAAAACGCCACTGCCCAAAACTGCTGATAACAGCCTATGTGTGCATGGAATGTTTTAAAAATGTTTACAGCCAAAAACAGCTGCTGTAAAAACGTAAAAAAAAATCCAGTGTGCATGAGGACTTAAAGGCTTCCTTTTCTTTGGCCAGTTCAGCTATTCAGCCAGCTGTTGCAGCAATTGGTATCTGCCCGTCCGTAATGGCTAAGATCAGATGGCCTGACAGGCTTAACCAGGAGGATGATCTGCCTAAAAATAAGGCAGATATTCCTTGAATGCTGTGTTTTACTGTTGACACCTTAAAGGATTCAATATAGCAGGTTTCTTGTTTGGCTCTCTTGTCTGCACATATGCGCAGACTTTTGTGGCTTAGGAACTGGTCAGCCGAGCTTCCTTGTAAGAAGTTATTGGCAGATTTCCCCTTTCATGGGGAACGTTTATTTGGTTATCATTTGGACAAATATATGCAAAAGATTTCCGGAGGGAAGAGTTATCTACTTCCTGTGAAGAAAAGCACCAGGCGTCCTGCGTTTGAGGGACTGCTTCCTCAAATGTCTCAGCGTCAAGGCAGTTCCTCCGCCAACAGGGCGCTAGGGCCAGGGGCAAGGCCAGGGCCAGAAAAAGCCCTAGGTCCAAAATTCTTCTAAACCCATCACCAAGCCCTCTTTTTGAGGGGCTACCCCCACTCCATTGGGTGGGGGGGGGGGGCTGCTGCATTTTGCGGTCATTTGGAGAACAATAGTTCAGTACGAGTGCGTCACCTCAACTATATCCCGCGGTTACAAGCTGGAGTTGCGGGGGGTTCCCCCTGGGGTTTTTAAGATCCAGTGTTCCCTCAGTTCCTCCAAAAATAGACTTGTAGAGGTTTCTGTACCCGAAAGGGGCGCTGGGTTTTACTCAAACCTATTTACGGTTCAAAAACCAAACGGGGACACAAGGCCCATTTTGGACCTAAGATCCCTGAACCAGTATCTACTGATCCAGTCATTTAGGATAGATTCTGTCCTCTCAGTAATAGCCTCACTCCAGATGGGAGACTTTCTAGCCTCCATCGATATAAAGGACGTGTATTTACATGTACCTATCTTTCAGCCTCATCAGAGGTTTCTGCGATTTGCAGTAGAGGAACGTCATTTTCAGATTGTGGCTCTAGCCTTTGGACTTGCTGCAGCTCCCCAGGTGTTCACAAAGGTCCTAACACCAGTACTGGGTCTTTTAAGGGCCCAAGGGATCCTGGTGCTCTGGTATCTGGACGACCTCCTGCTCAGAGATCACTCACTACAGGCTCTAGAACAGAGCATAACATGGCTACAGTGCGGTATTTGGAAAGCTTAGGCTGGATCATAAATACAGAAAAGTCAACCTTGAGACCAGCTTAAAGTATTTAGGTCTGATCCTAGATACGGTCCAAGCAAGAGTATTCTTGCCACCCACAAGGATCTGTGCCCTGAAGGACACCAGACAACCCTCCATTCAGCTCTGTATGAGTCCCCTAGGGAGGATGGTATCCTCCTTCGAGGCGGTGCCCTATGCCCATTTCCATTCCAGGCCTCTACAACAAGACATCTTGTTGGATTGGAACAGGAGAGGACAAGCCCTGGATTATCCAATGTTCTTATCTCCTCTGGGACACTTAAGCCTAAACTGGTGGTTGCAGGATCAGAACCTGCGAAAGGGAAGATCCTTCCTCCTGATAACTAGGAGAGTACTGACTACAGATGCCAGGCTGGGGAGTGACCCTAGAGGGGCTCACAGCTCAGGGGAAATGGTCAAGGACAGAACAGATCCTGCCCATCAACGTCCTGGAATTATGGGCAGTACGTCTAGCTCTACGATCCTGGACGGCGGAGCTTCAGGACTGCCCTATCAGGGTTCAGTCCGACAATGCCACTGCAGTGGCCTATATAAACCACCAAGGCGGTACCAGGGGTCGTTCAGCTCTGAAGGAGGTGAACCACATACTAGCCTTGGCAGAGGAACATGTGCTGATTCTATCGGCAGTCCATATCCTGGGAGCAGAGAACTGGAAGGCAGATTATCTCAGCCGCCAGCAGAGCTGCCCGGGGGAATGGTCCCTACACCCAGGGGTGTTCCAGGAAATTTGCCAAGGTTGGGGATGGCCAGAGGTTAACCTACTGGCATCCAGGTTCAACCACAAGCTACAGCAGATTGTGTCCCGAACAAGAGATCCTCTAGGTCTGGAGCAGATGCTCTGATCCATGTAGTTCCAAGGAGCCAGTACTCCTTGGTTTATGCTTTCCCTTCGATCCCTCTCATTCCACATTTTGTTGCGCAGGATTTTGAGAGAGGGAGTTCCAGTCATTCTAGTGGCACCGGCCTGGCCCTGATTCCCAGAGATTGTGAGACTGACAATAGACTGGCCATGGACACTTCCACGTCACCCCGATCTACTGTCTCAAGGTCCTATATTCCACCCCAATTTACAGTCTCTAAATTTGAGGACATGGCTATTGAAGCCAGGGTGTTAAAGGACCGTGGCATCTCGGGACCAATGGTGTCTACCCTAGTGAATGTTAGAAAAGCTGTCACTAGGAAGATCTATCATAAGGTCTGGAAGACTTATATTGCTGGGTGTGAAGCCAAAAAATGGCATCCTCAGAAATACGTGATTGGGAGAATTCTCTAATTTCTGCAGTCAGCTGTGGAAATCAAATTTGGCTTTGAGTACAATCAGAGCTTAAGTTTTGGCCCTATCAGTATTCTTCCAAATGCATTTAGCCTCCCATTCACTGTTCCGAACCTTTATGCAGGGGGCAACTCACTTGCTTCCCCCCATTAGGTAACCTATGTGTCCTTGGGACTTGAACTTGGTGCTGTCTGAGTTACAGAAATAACCATTTGAGCCTATCAAGGAAATTCCATTAGACTTGTTGTCACGCTAGCCTTCCTGATGGCCATCACCTCGGCTAGAAAGGTGCCGGAGTTGGCGGCCCTTTTGTGCAGGGAACCATACTTGGACGACCTGTTCCATCCTTTTTGCCAAAAGTGGTGTTGGCTTTTCATTTAAATTAGGACAATATTTTGCCTTATTTTTTCTCTGAGCCTCATTAAGCGGCAGAGAGACAACTGCATTCTTTGGACGTTGTCCGGGCAGTCAAGGTTTATTTGTCTAGATCTGCAGAGATCCGAGGATCAGACTCCTTTTTTCTTTTACCATAAGGACCCAAGAAGGGGCAGGCAGCTTCCATTGCCAATTGGGTCCGTCAATTGGTCTTTCAGGCCTATGGTTTGAAACGTAAAGCTCCTCTCTTTAGGGTGAGAGCTCATTCTACGAGGGGTGTAGGAACCTGCTGGGCTTTTCGCCATCAGGTATCTGTGGCTCAGTTATGTAAGGCTGCTACCTGGTATTCTGTGTATACGTTTACAAAATTTTATCAAGTGGATGTTCGCGCAGCCGAGGATTCGGCTTTTGGCCGCAGTGTACTTCGGGGTGATGTACAAGGTCCGATGGTTATTGTTTGGCAGGGTGTCTCCCTCCCCTATTTCTGTCCCAGCAGGTAATGAATATTAGTCTAACTCTGTGTCCCATGATGTATGAAAAAGAAAATAGGATTTTTTTTTGTCATACTTACCTGTAAAATCCTTTTCTTTGAGTACATCATGGGACACAGAGGTCCCTCCCCTCTTTTTGAGGATTCAGTGCTTGCTACAAAACTGAAGTACTTCCCGTATGGGAGGGTTTATATAGGGGATCACTTCCTGTCTAAAGACCTTTGGTCTACCAGTGTCCATTCACCTGGAGATGAAGTATAACTCAGCAAGTAATGAATATTAGCCTAACTCTGTGTCCCATAATGTACTCAAAGAAAAGGATTTTACAGGTAAGTATGCCGAAAAAATCCAATTTTTTTGCCCATTCTTCTTTGCAAAATAGCTCAAGCTCTGTCAGATTGGATGGAGAGTGTCTAAACAGCAATTTTCAAGTCTTGCCACAGAGGTCTGGACTTTGACTGGCCATTCTAACACATGAATATGCTTTGATCTAAACCATTCCATTGTGTCAGAAACCATGAATCAGACCGAGATAGAAGTACAGTTAAATCACACTTGTTTAATAATAAAAGTAAATAGAACAAACATAGTCAAAACATAGCCAAAGTTTGGTAACCGGAATGGATAGTCAAACAAGCCAGAAAGCCAGAGATTAGCGTAGTGGAACAGCAAGCAGGATCTGGAGCCAGAAGGAATATCAGCCAAGCAAGTCTTTAACAGGAACGCAGTAGATAGTCTCTGTGATGTTGACCAAGGCGAAGACAGAGATCATCTGGGCTGGACGGCTTAAGCAGGCAGGACTGACGAACAAGATAACATCAACAGGTGAGTCACTGTGGAGAGATGGGAGCTGGCAATTAGCCGACAGCTGAGCGGCCAGCTCAGAGGAAGGAAGAGCTGAGCCCAGCCCTGACACATTGTAGCTCTGGCTGTATGTTTAGGGTCGTTGTCCTGCTGGAAGATGAACCATCCTCCCCAGTCTTAAGTCTTTTGTAGACTCAAACAGGTTTTCTTTTAAAATTGCCCTTTATTTGGCTCCATCCATCTGCCTATCAACTCTGACCAGCTTCTCTGTCCCTGCTGAAGTAAAGCACCCCCACAACATTATGCTGCCACCACCATGTTTCACAGTGGGGGTGGTGTGTTCAGGGTGTTACTTTTCTGCCACACTTATTGTTTTTCTTTCAGGCCAAAAAGTTCAATTTTGGTCTCATCTGACCAGAGCACCTTCTTTCACATGTTTGCTGTGTCCGCCACATGGCTTCTCGCAAACTGCATACGGTACTTCTTATGGCTTTATTTCAACAATGGCTTTCTTCTTGCCACTGTTCCATAAAGGCCAGATTTGTGGAGTACACTACTAATAGTTGTCCTGTGGACAGATTCTCCCACCTGAGCTGTGCATCTCTGCAGCTCCTCCAGAGTTATCATGGGCCTCTTGGCTGCTTCTCTGATTAATGCTCTCCTTGCCCGGCCTGTCAGTTTAGGTGGACAGCCATGTCTTGGTAGGTTTGCAGTTGTGCCATACTCTTTTTTTCCATTTTCAGATGATGGATTGAACAGTGCTCCGTGAGATGTTCAAAGCCTGGGATTTTTTTTTTATAACCTAACCCTGCTTTAAACTTCTCCACAACTTTATACTTGACCTGTCTGATGTGTTCCTTGCCTTCAAGATGCTGTTTGTTCGCTAAGGTTCTCTAGCAAACCTGTGAAGGCTTCACAGAACAGCTGTATTTATACCGAGATTTAATTACACACAGGTGGACTATGTAACTATTAATTAGGTGACTTCTGAAGGCAATTGGTTCCACTAGATTTTAGGGTATCAGAGTAAAGAGTGCTGAATACAAATGCACGCCATCATTTATCATTTCCCTTCCATTTCAAAATTATGTGCTACTTTGTGTTGATCTATCACATAAAATCCCAATAAATAACATTTACATTTTTGATTGTAACATGACAAAATGTGGAAAATTTCAAGGGGTATGAATACCTTTTCAAGGCACTGTACATATCCTCTTTAGAAGGCAATACTGTATTTTGCAGACATGTGATTTTAACCTCACATTGCTGAAGATAATTGTTACGGTGAATAAAGATTGTCTTAGTTCAGTGAATTTTATGTTTAGACACAACATTGTTTTAGTAATGGTGATGTAATAAGAGCAGTACTGTATATCTTATGGGTAGCATATGGTTCCATTTGCTTGAATGAATAATGAATTGGATTTTAATCGTTGTATAAGCCAACTTCACATTATCACTTTCTTGCTTATTACAGATGTCTCCTTTTTTCATTTCAGTCACATTGCTCCGGCCATCTCTTAGATATATGTGCTCACAAAGCTCTTCTCTGCAGCCTAGGTAAATGTCACATCTTATTCCCGCAGGATTAAATTATTACATTTCATATAAGCATTGTTTGCTGCTGGGAAATGCTATAATAGACCGGACGTGTACGGTAAGCTCCATTCAAAATTAAAGCTGTAGCCTTGAAATGCATACAGATCATGCAGCCTGTCTTGTCCTTCTGTTTTTTATTCAGGTGTAGGGCTGCGGCTATAAAATTATTTTGTTGCAGTGTTCTGGGAAATCTATTACTTAAAAGATAAGTCTAGCCTGGGCTCGTTTGGCTGGGCTTCTCCTCTGGGTCACTGAAGTCCGCTCTCTGCTGACGTCACAGGAATCAGTCCAGGTACCGCATCATCCCAACAATAAAGTCTGGATACGCCAGGTGCCTGGACTAATACCCGTCTCAGCCTCTTAGTGAGCCACTGGGAGCCGGAGATGGCCTCTCCCTGCCCCTCCACAGCTCAGCGGACCAGTGTGCAGGGGGGGGGGCAGAGTGGAGGGCTGCTCATTGACAGTCAGCAGCTCTCTGCTAGGGGAGCTGTGAGAACCAAGCCATCGACGCTCGGTTCTCAGGCGGGTGACAGATGCAAAAATTACTACTTTTAAAGCTACATTCACACTAGCAGTTGCCAACGAAAATCAATGGATTCTTGCTTGCAGAGCTAAGTAATATCCGAACAGTAGCAGCGCCATTCCAGGAACAAAATCAAGTCGATCTGAGTTCTGTTCAGCCATTAATAGGAAGCTTTGTATTTTATGAACGAATACATGGCTTCCTCTGGCTGAAGTGGAGAGGTGGGTGGATGACATCACCATCTCCACCTCAGCCAATCAGAGGAAAGCTTGTATTGGGTCTTAGAATACAAAGCTTCCTATGAATGGCTGAACAGAGCTCATTTTGACTCAATTTTGTTCTGTGTAATGGGACAGCATGTCCTTGTCCCGCTGACAGAATGCAGTAATGCATACCCACTTCAAGACCCCCTAATGCAGTGGTCATTATCCCTGTCCTCAGGGCCCACTAACAGGCCAGGTTTTGTGTATTACCTTGGGGAGATGCAGACTAGAATACTGCAATCACTGAGCAGCAAATGATATCACCTGTGGTGTATTTCCGTTATCTGGTAAACCTGACCTGTTAGTGGGCCCTGTGGACAGGGTTGATTACCACTGCCCTAATGTACATTTATGTTACAGGTTTGAAGTGGTTTACAAGGGGCTGAAGCTATGAGCCATAACACCAGTATTTTCTTTTTCAGCCAGCGATTCTCTTTCAGATAAAAGCCATCTGAGCCGCCGATTTGCTTTTAGAAGCAGCAGGAGTCGTCGTTCTCTCCTCCCCTTCTGCCACTCGCCGGTGTTTCTCGGGCTTAGCATTCTCATTGGGGAGCCTGGGAAATTCTTTTACGGTTCGCACGGCTAGATGCAAAGGTGAGGGGAGACCAAAACGTCTCTGATCACCTCTATGATCTAGGAGGTCTAGGGCAGATGTAAACTATTTTTTTTTTCTTTTTGAAAGCATCTAAACGGACAGTGTTAAAAATATATATATAATTTTTTTTTTTTTTTTTTTAAAGCGCCCCCATCCCTTTTGTGCTCGTGCAAAGAAGCAAACTCATACGTAGGTCGTGCATGCATATTTAAATGGTTCTCGCAGGTTGAATAGGTTGAGTAGCAAACTAAGAGCAATAATTCTAGCGCTAAACCTCTACCTGTAACTCTAAACTGGTAACCTGTAAAAAAAAATTTACAGCATCGCCTATTAAGATTTTTAGGTATCGTAGTTTATCATTCTACGAGTGTGCGCAATTTTAAAGAGTGACAAGTTAGGTATCTCTTTACTTCGCGTAGCATTATCTTTTATATTATTACCAAAAATTTGGGTTATATACTTTTTTTTTTTTTTTTTTTTTTTGCATTAAAATTCATAATAGTGTATTTTTCCCCAAAAAATTGTGTTTTAAAAACTGCTGCGCAAAAAACCACCTGACAAAAAATTGCAACGACCGCCGCTTAAGTCTAGGGCAGTGATGGCAAACCTTGGCACCCCAGATGTTTTGGAACTACGTTTCCCATGATGCTCATGCACTCTGCAGTGTAGTAGAGCATCATGGGAAATGTAGTTCCAAATCATCTGGGTTGCCAAGATTCGCCATCACTGCTCTAGGGTCACTGCTAAAAAAAATATATTATGTTGAGGGGTTCTAAGTCATTTTCTAGCTAAATATACTGATTTTAACAAACAAAAAGTGACAAAAGAAGGCCTGGTCTTAAAGTGGATACTGCATGTAGTTAATGCACTCACAGCGGCCCATCTTTTAGTAAAATAAATAGTTTGTTTGGACAAGCTTGCGCCATGCAAACTAGTAAAAGTCACAGTAAAGATATTATTGAGCTTTAACTGTTCATCTTGTGGTTAAATGCAAATAGAGCCTCTGGCTTGGTTCACAGTGGTACTATGCGGGAAACCCTGCAAATCCAGTGCGGGTTCCCGCATCGCACCTGAATCGCCAGCGGTTCACACTGCCCTCTGCGAACCGCTGCGGTTGTCAATACAAAGTTAATGACACTCCCAGATCAGTTCACAGATTCCAGTGCAAACTGTGAATTTGGACAGGTATCGGATCCCATTCTGGTGCGGACATAAAAAAGGGTCCTGCATGAGTTTGGTCTGAATGCGATGCAAATTCAGCCATACAGTTTTTATGGCTGAATTTGCATCGCACAGACATCACATGTGATCTGTACAGCTATGCGGTGCGAATCACGTGATTTCTGGCATCGCAACAGTGTGAGCCGGCTCTCTGACCAACCAGGGACAGCAGTTCTGCAATGGCCGCAGCTAATCAGTCAGTTTGTATGTGACCATAGCACAGAGTACAGCTGCATCTCGTGTAGCCGCCTCCAAGTGCAACAAACTTGCCTCCCCCGGCTGCCCATGTAAATGGGGCCTAATTGTAATAATGATACAGACTATACTTGTAAGGATTCTTGATTGTTACATATGTTCTTTCCTTGTCAGAACAGAGCTCACTGCTCAGAACCCTAACACAAAAAATTGCCAATCAGCCTCTGTAATATCCTGAACCTTCCCTCATGAATTGTGATAATGGTGCAGCCGTACTGCTTTGGTATTCATTTTTTACTTGTGTGCTCTCCTTTTATGTGAAACACATTATTATTAAAAATGTTGAACATATTACTTTCATGTGCTGTTTTGGATTGAAAAGAATGTTTCAATAAACTACTACACTTAAACTCTGTTAATACATTGAATTAACACTGTTTAGGAATAGCTTCACTGTTCCCATTAGCGGCTCCAAAAATTAAATTGTCTACAGTATAACTGCAGAAAATATACTGAGGGAGATTTATCAAGCAAATTACCACATATCCAGTGTATACAGTATCTCACAAAAGTGAGTACACCCCTCATATTTTTGTAAATATTTTATTGTATCTTTTCATGTGACAACACTGAAGAAATGACACTTTGCTACAATATAAAGTAGTGAGTGTACAGCTTGTACAACAGTGTAAATGTGTTGTACCCTCAAAATAAATCAACAAACAGCCATTATTGTCTAAACCGCTGGCAACAAAAGTGAGTACACCCCTAAGTGAAAATGTCCAAATTGGACCCAATTAGCCATTTTCCCTCCCAGTGTCATATGACTCGTTGGTGTTACAAGATCTCAGGTGTGAATGGGGAGCAGGTGTGTTAAATTTGGGGTTATTGCTCTCACTTTCTCATACTGGTCACTGAAAGTTCAACATGGCACCTCATGGCAAAGAACTTTCTGAGAATCTGAAAAAAAGAATTGTTGCTCTACATGAAGATAGCCTAGGGCTATAAGAAGATTGCCAAGACCCTAAAACAGCTGCAGCACAGTGGCCAAGACCTTATAGGGGTTTAACAGGACAGGTTCCACTCAGAACAAGCCTTGCCATTGTCGACCAAAGAAGTTGAGTGCACACGCTCAGCGTCATATCCAGAGGTTGTCTTTGGGAAATAGACGTATGAGGCGCTGGCAGCATTGCTGCAAAAGTTGAAGGAGTGGGGGGCCACCCTTTCAGTGCTCACACCATACGCCGCACGCTGCATCAAATGGGTCTGCATAGCTGTCGACCCAGAAGGAAGCCTCTTCTAAAGATGACGAACAAGAAAGCCTGCAAACAGTTTGCTGAAGACAAGAAGACTAAGGACATGGATTACTGGAACCATGTCCTGTGGTCTGGTGAGACCAAGATAAACGTATTTTCTTCAGATGGTGTCAAGCGTGTGTGGCGGCAACCAAGTGAGGAGTACAAAGACAAGTGTGTCTTGCCTACAGTCAAGAATGGTGGTGGTAGTGTCATGATCTGGGGCTGCATGAGTGCTGCTGGCACTGGGGAGCTACAGTTCATTGAGGGAACCATGAATTCCCTCATGTAATGTGACATACTGAAGCAGAGCATGATCCCCTCCCTTCAGAGACTGGGCTGCAGGGCAGTATTCCAACATAACGACCCCGAACACACCTCCAATATGACCACTGCCTTGCTAAAGAAGCAGAGGGTAAAAGTGATGGACTGGCCAAGCATGTCTCCAGACCTAAACCCTATTGAGCATCTGTGGGGCATCCCCAAACGGAAGGCGGAGGAGCACAAGGTCACTAACATCCACCAGCTCCGTGATGTCGTCATGGGGGAGTGGAAGAGGACTCCAGTGGCAACCTGTGAAGCTCTGGTGAACTCCATGCCCAAGAGGGTTAAAGTGGATGTAAACCCAAAATTTATTTATTTATTTTTTATCATACTGTAGAGTATAAGATTTCCTATCATTTGAGCCCAGTCTTGCCACACAGAGTTAATCCATCCCTGAGCAATCCTCTTTTATTGTTCAGTAAGAAAAATCTTGACAAACTGAGAAAAACTTTGTCAAATACTCCCCCTTGCTGTGAGTGACAGCCTAAGACACAGCCATTATTTTTTAATTCCCCCCCCCCCCTTTTCTTCAGCAGCTGTGCAAGTATTGGCTGTTCCACACCTCAGCATGATTTGGCATGCTGAAGTCATGTGGTTACTTTCCTGTCTTTTTACTGGATGTTGGAGATCATAGCAGAAGTTCAGTGTTAGAAATAAACAGGAGAAAATGCATATTGATAAGGGGAGTGTAGAGGTGGGCGGGGAGTCTACTGACATCACAACTCCACCCACCGAGCTCCAGACAACAGACCCACCCACAGAATATGCCGTTTTTCGGGTCTCATAACAGACAGAGGGGAGACATTTGACAGGTAAAGGAGGCCTGTATATCCTTATAGATAACCCTTATGTCAGTAGTTTAGAAAGGATGACATTGGGTTTACATCTACTTTAAGGCAATGCTGGAAAATATTGGTGGCCACACAAAATATTTTCACTTAGGGGTGTACTCACTTTTGTTGCCAGCGGTTTAGACATTAATGGCTGCGTGTTGAGTTATTTTGAGGGAACGGCAAACTTACACTGTTATACAAGCTGTACACTCACTACTTTACATTGTAGCAAAGTGTCATTTCTTCAGTGTTGTCACATGAAAAGATAAAATTAAATATTTACAAAAATGTGAGGGGTGTACTGACTCTATGAGATACTGAATATTTGTCCACAATCTTCTTAACCACTTCAGCCCCGGAAGATTTGGCTGTTTAGTGACCAGGCCATTTTTTGCGATACGGCATTGCGTCGCTTTAACTGACAATTGTGCGGTTGTGCAACGCTGTACCTAACAAAATTGACGTCTTTTTTCCCCACAAAAAAAAGAGCTTTTTTTTTTGGTGGTATTTAATCAACTCGGCGGTTTGTATTTTTTGCGTTATGAATAAAAGAAGAGCGACAATTTTGATCTTTTACTTTTTGCTTTAGTAAATATCCCACTTTTTTTCAAAAAAACTAATTTTCTTTCTCGTACATCACGGGACACAGAGCCTCAGTAATTACTGATGGGTTATAGGGTATCACTAGGTGATTGGACACTGGTCACACCCTAGACAGGAAGTTCAACCCCCTATATAACCCCTCCTCTTCCTGGGGATGCCTCAGTTTTTTCGCCAGTGTCTTAGGTGTTGGTCACGAATAAGATGTGCTGTGCTAAGCTCCAAAGGAATATCCTATACTGGGGCAAGCCATGCAACCGGATCCATTCAAAGTGCTTTTTCAGGCCAAATTGGATGGTACCCGGACCTTGTGTCTGAAGAAACGAGGTTGTACCTGTAACGCTTTTCTTTTTAGAGAGCTGGACACTGGGATCCAGTATTTGTTTTTTCTAGCCATATCCCTGGCGGGGTGCTTTACGGTCCCAGAACTGCGGATCCTCCTATTCTAGGGGGCCCCTGTCTTTTTTTTTTTTTTTTTACAGACAGAGCCCACCGTCAGAGGTGAAGATTGGGTCTGTATAACAGAACCCTGCAGCTGGATAAGGTAAGGGAGATTCCTCAGAATTTTTTAATTCTAGTAGGTTTCTCCTTTAACCACTTCAATACCACGGGCGTCATATGACGTCCTTGGCTTTGAGCGGGTATATCTGAATGATGCCTGTAGTTACAGATATCATTCAGATATTGCCGGTTTCAGCCGGCGAATCTC
Source organism: Lithobates clamitans (assembly GCA_037952925.1). Classification (NCBI taxonomy): domain Eukaryota; kingdom Metazoa; phylum Chordata; class Amphibia; order Anura; family Ranidae; genus Lithobates; species Lithobates clamitans. The sequence goes on from JBBGZY010000159.1 coordinate 927,588, forward strand.
TACACCATAGGAACGATCATAGCGGCCGTTCAATTTTGTGCTGTGCTAAGCTCCAAAGGAATATCCTATACTGGGGCAAGCCATGCAACCGGATCCATTCAAAGTGCTTTTTCAGGCCAAAGCGTGTGCAGTTTTGAAGCGTGACATGTTAAGTATCTATTTACTCTGCGTAACTTCATCTTTCACAAAATGCAAAAACATTGGGCTAACTTTACTGTTTTGTTTTTGTTTTTTAAACACAAAACAGTTTTTTCCCCCAAAAAAACGCGTTTGAAAAATTCCTGCGCAAATACTGTGTAAGATAAAAAGTTGCAACAACCGCCATTGTATTCTCTAGGGTCTTTGCTAAAAAAACATATATAATGTTTGGGGGTTCTATGTAATTTTCTAGCAAAAAAATGATGATTTTTACATGTAGGAGCAAAGTGTCAGAATTGGCCCAGTATTGAAGCGGTTAAGTAAATGTATGCTATGCCTATTGTCGCCACCGGGGGCTGCCAAGAGCACATGCCTTTTCATGCTTGATCTGTCTGTCTCAGTGTCCACGCTGTACGCTCCTCCAGCCGAGCTCCAGGTAGGATGGGATGGGGGGCTCTTTCCTTAGGGATATCTCCCCCCGAGATTTAGGGGGGCCGGGGTGGCCTGAACTAAACAGCGGTAGTATACCCCGCTGCCGCCGCTACTGTTCGGCAGGTTCCTCATCTACCGGTCCTTCTCTCTCCTCCACCCCAGCCTCCCCTCCATGCTTGTCCCGAGGATTGAAGCCTCGGCTCGCGCGGGAAAGCGCACGTTTTTGAAAAAACCGAGGAGGGGGGCGGCAGAGGTGGTCGGAGGAGGGGGGGCGAAGCATTAACGCGACGTCCGGCGTGTTTAAATGCCCACATCGCTGGCTATAAAGGGCACACTTTTTTCAGGTGCACACAGCCTATGGAGGGACACAGAGCTGACGGTCGCATGTGAGGTGGGACACAGGCATTCTCCCAGGCAGCATTTACCTAGAAACACTAGACTGGGCATTGGTAGCAGCGGCAGTTGCTATACTACATCGCTCAGCAGTCAGTGTTTTTTGTGGTACCTCCACCTTTTGTTGCTTTGCACTATGGGTAGAAGAGGTACAAATACCCTGAAAACCAGAGGCTCTAGGGGATCTCCCTCAGGCTCTGAGGACCCCCCCTTCTGCAGCACCTTCCCCCCCTTGAAGGACCTGGGATGGCTGACCAGGGAGAGCCGTCGGGGTCAGGGGCTGCATCTGCTTCTGGCACTTCAGCCCCTGTATACATTGCGCAGGAGGTTTTTTCCTCAACCATTAATGGATTAGAGGAAAGATTAATGGCCTTAATCGCATCTTCACTCGGTGGAAGAAAACGCGCTAGGTCTCCCTCTGTTACCCAGGACCCTCAAGCTGAGGAACTCTGGGGAAAAAGGAGAGGAATCCCTCTCAGAGGATCGGGATGGGACTGATGATTCCTCTTCTGAGGAATCAAGTGGAGAGGGACCCTCTTCAGCTTCTCAGGATGAGAAGGTGTTGGTACAGATTCTTGCTGGGTTGGTCCGCTCCAAATTCAGGTTACCCGTATCTGAGTCAGTTAAAGAACCCTCCTTTTGTTTGGGTTCGCTGAAGCCTCCTCAAACTACACTTGCTTTTCTGTTTCTGGTTACTGAAAAAAAGCTTATTTATTCTGAGTGGGATCACCCAGATAAACATTTTTTTCCGCCTAAAAAAGTTTTGCAACACTTTATCCTATGGAGGAAAAATTTACTAAGATGGGGGGTATACCGGCAGTTGACGCCGCCATTCCTCCGTAAATAAGTCTGGCTTGTTTTGTCGACAACGCTCAGATACCTAGGGATCCAACTGATAAGAAATTCCTGTTGAAAAGTGTTTTCTTCTTGGCAGGTTCAGTGGCAGAAGGTCCTAATAGCTTGACCTGCAGTGGCAGCAATCAGTCTGTCAATACTTGAGAGACCATGTTAAAACAGGTCCTCAAAGTTTTACCTGAAAAGCAAGCCAAAGCAAGTACATATGCGTAGAATCTTACGGTTGAAAAATTTCAGCCGAATCACAATGTAAGAAGCTGCTGGCTGGGTTTCCCCTTCATGGTGCAAGGCTGTTCGGAGAGGATTTGGTATACGTCCCTCTTTTAAACAGGCTCTGTCCCCAGTGCCAGGAGCTTCAGCCTCCAGGCAGTCGCGACGGCCTCCTCCGTCAGGCTCAAGAAATAGATCTCAGAATAGACCCAGGGACAAAAGAAGTCCTGTGGGAAGAAGCCTACTAGACAAGACGCTAAAGCCTCTTTATGAAACAGTTCTTAAGGCTCTGGTAGGAGGATTTCCAGGACAGATGGGTGATGTCCACATTAACTCTAGGTTACAAACTAGAGTTCCGAGTATTCCCCTCTCCTTGTTTCCTCAGATCAAATGTTCCCAGAGACCCAGTGAAAAAGAAGTCTCTCTTCCAGCAGTGGAGCGATTATTGTCGCAAAAAAGTTATGGTGGTTGTTTCCCACGCAAAGGCAGGGATTGGGGTTCCAAAAACCAAATGGAGATGTCAGACCCATTTTAGATCTCAAACCGATTCCTAAAGATACGATCCTTTCGCATGGAATCGATCCGATCGGTAGTCTCCATGCTACAAGAAGGAGAATTTCTGGCGTCAATAGACATCAAGGACACATACCTGCATGTACCTATTTTCCCTGCTCATCAAAAGTACCTGCATTTCAAAGTAGAAAAATGCCACTTTCAGTTTATAGCTCTGCCTTTCAGGCTAGTTACTGCACCTCGGGTATTTACAAAATCTTGGCCCCTCCGCTGGCCAGATTAAGGGCCTAGGTATAACGGTAATAGCATACCTAGACGACCGACTCTTGATAGAACGCTCGGTAGCCCGCTTGGACCAAAGCTTGGTCACCACAGTCAACTACCTGGAATACCTAGGTTGGCTCCTCAACTCAGAGAAGTCTTCTTTGAAACCAGTGAGAAGACTAGAGTATTTCGGTCAGGTCATAGATACAGCCCAGAAGAGGGTATTTTACCCCAGGCAAAGATCAGTACCATAAAAGAACTGATTCAGGTAGTCAGGGCAAAGAAGTTCCCTATGTTCAGTTTCATTCGAGACTGCTGCAAAACAGTATCCTGTCTGCCTGGAACAAGGAGGTTCAGGCATTGGATTTCCTGATGCGTCTGTCTCCTACAGTGCATCAGAGCCTCAGTTGGTGGTTGATACCCGAAAATCTGCAAAAGGGAAAACCCTTTTTTTCCAGTTGCCTGGACAGTGGTAACAACAAATTCCAGTCTTTCGGGTTGGGGAGCAGTCCTGGAACAGTCAACTGTCTAGGGGGAATGGTCCAAGACAGAAAGGATCTTACCCATCAACATTCTAGAGATCCGTGCGGCGTATCTAGCCCTAAAGGCCTGGACACTCAGGTTATAGGGTTGCCCTGTCAGATCCCGGTTCTCGCTCTGTCACGAGCGATCGCGGGTGCCCGGAGGTCATCACACCCGCCGGGCACTCGGTTTGGCTCCGGGCACTCGCATCGGCTCTGGGCATACGCTACGGACGAGCACGCCCCTAGTGGTCAAAAGGAAAAGCGATGTAAGGTAACGTTGATTTGCCCAGCCGAGCCAACCTGCTGCAGTTAAACTGCAGCGGTTGGTCCGGAAGTGGTTAAAGCAGAACTGACTCTCGCCATCAACATGAACTCTTTGCAACCCCTATGCTCCTAGACTTAGTAGATAGATAGATAGAAAACACAATTTTATATCTCATTTTTCAAACTTTTTTTTTTTTCTTTTATATTTCTTCAGTTGATTGCTGGTTTCTGGCCTAGGCCAAAATGATGTCATGCATCCCAGGGGTCTTCATGGGTGTTTTTTTTTCCCCTTTTATCTGGAGGAAGAGCTTTCTCAGCTAAGCACACCCTCCTGTCTGCATGCCTGAGCTAAGGGCAGATTGATTCCAGTGAGTAAATGCTACATGAATCATTTGCCCTTACTCAAGATGGGTACTGCTAGAAATGCTAGAAAGTGTTTTTGAAAGTGATTTCTCAACAAAATAAGGCACGGCGAGATGGCTGGATGAGTGAGTTTGCATTGAACATTAAAATTGAATGAAAGTAGAATTATAGCCAAAACTTTTTTTTTTTTTTTTTTTTTTTTTTTTTTTTTTTCATTTTGGATAATGTAAGGGAGGGTTATAATCTCTGAGTTTTTTTTTTGTTTGTTTTTCTGCCATGCCATTTTCATCTCATTGTACCCCCTGGTCACCAGAACTAGGGTCCCCATTGGTAAGTTTCCCCTCTATTAGTTTTCTAGGGACACAGAATTTGTGATTTTCCTTTACTTTCACTTTCAATGATACTGGTAAACCGGACAAATTAAGAGGGTGAATCTCTGGCCTCATATACACTGTTGCTCCTACATGTGAGATAAAGAGCTTTTGCCTATTTTTGCTAAAGTCCCTAAAATAAACTCAATAAAAGCCTATGTGTCCATGTACACATAGAATTTTATCAGAGTTTAGGGGCAGTTAAACTTCCCTCTCGTCCCTCTCCTGAATATAGGAGAATTGCGTTCAGGAGAGGAACGTTTTGGCAAAAAAACGCAAACGCGGCACATTTGCGGTACCGCATTTTTGCCCTGTTTAGCGTTTTTTTGCTACCAGGAGAGTTGCGTTTTAGGGCCGTCCAGTGTATATGTAGCCTTACAGGGGCAATGGTAGCAATAAAAACCTGACCAGTGGAAAGGGCCTGTGGTGGATCCAGGAAATCTCTTATGGTACCCGTTGAAGAGTTCCCATTTTTCCAAGACCTGGCAGTCAAAAGGGTTGAGTCTACTTAAAGCTTAAATGCTCTGTTGAGCTCGGCCATGTAACCGCTGGTGGTGTCCGTTTGCTAAGCACATGGCGCACAACCCTGGAGCGATCCTTATGGATCCCGCAGTGATCCAAAAACTGGAGCAGCTCCCAATAGCCTTTTCCTACAGTGTAGACAGTTTAGGGGGCTCCCTGCACCGAAATTCTTGTCTGGTTCTCATTTCGGTACAGATGTGTAGACTGTGTCTGTGGAGAGAATTTGTGAGCTTCTGTTTGACAGAGAATAAGTTTTGGTAAGTCATTAAACACCTTATCAATGAAGTCATGGGTGCAAAGAGAGCTCTCTTGGCCATTAAGAAGAATAGTGCCCAAAGCTAAGTCTGCCACTTCTGGATTTTGGAAAAGTTTCTTTTGTTCCTACTACACCTTCTCTTCATAAGCCAAGTCTTCCAATCTGCGAGTTCTAGATGTTGCAAGTCTGGCACCATTCCTTCTCAAACAGAGGGGCACTGCCACTTGTACAAGTGAGAAGATGTCTGCTGGCCTTTGCAGCCACCTGGACTCAGAGCATTTTAAATCTTTGGCCCAGGACATGGCCTAATCTGTGACTGTATCGCTGCAACAAAGGGATTTTTTGGCATCAATGGGCATAAAAGGTGCATATTTGCACATCTTCATTCCCGCATCAGTGGTTCCTGCAATTTGTGGTGGGGAAGCAGTACTTCCAGCTTGTGGCTTTTTCCTTTTGGCCTGTCCACGGCCACCCTGGGTCTTGACCAAGGTCCTAGTGCCTGATCGTTGTCCTGCTGTGCTCTTGGGGTATACACATTATTGGTTAACTGGACTATTGTGTCTTGAAGGATCACTTCTCCTCCTCAGCCCTGGCTGCCAATATACGGCAGAGGATTCAGACTCTTCAGTAGCATCGGTGCATTCTCAACCCACAGAAGTCTGCGTTAAATCCAACCCATTGCTTGGAGTACCTGGGCCCTAGTCTTGGACATGTTCCAAGCCGAGTGTTCCTTCCCTGGGAACAAGCATTGACCCTCTAAGCCCATGTCTGGACCTTAGGCTCCCTGCGGTCTGATTTTACATGAAGATTCTGGGCCTTCATGGTGGCTCATTTGAGGCAGTGATGTTTGACCAGTTTCACTTCAGGCCTCTACAGCTGACTACAGTGTCTGGACAAGTCCATGTGACCCTGTCCAAAGCCCAGGATATCTATAACCTGGTGTCTGACCAGTCCTGCTCTGGAATCAGGAAAATCATTTCTCCCATTGACCTGGACAAATCTAATGACAGAAGCCAGGCTGTTGGGCTTGGCGGCAGGGATGGAGGGTGTCCTTGGGAAACAATGCACGGGACATGTGGTTTATAGTAATTAGTGTGTGTGTGTGTGTGAAAGGGGGGGGGGGGGGTTAAGTTAGTGCAGTCTAGCCAGGTATGATCCAAATAGTATCATAGTGAAAGAGCAATACAATAATTCATTACACTTTCGATGTATGTCTTTGAGATAGAGGGTCTATGAGTCTCGCGGCCAAACCGCTTCCTCAGGACCCATAAAGATCAATACAATCAATAGTTTTTCCACTATGCCGCATTAGATATCTGTGACATGGTCTTTGATGTGTTGCCAACATTTTTGGCTGGTCTGGTTTGTTCCTCCCATGGGACGCAGACATACTGACCCAACAGCAAGTTACCTCATCTGAGTACTTCCCAGATGTATTTGGGGTAAGAGCTTTGGTTGGATGTTTACTGTGCACTTATACCCCTTTCCTGACCTGGCCATTTTTCAGCTTTCAGCGCTCTCACACTTTGAATGACATTTACAAGGTCATGCAACGCTGTACCCATATGAAATTTTGCGTATTTTGCTAACAGGTAATTTTTCTCCTTCACTGATGGGCACTGATAGGCGGCACTGATAGGCGGCACTGATAGGCGGCACTGATAGGCGGCACTGATAGGCGGCACTGATAGGCGGCACTGATAGGCGGCACTGATAGGCGGCACTGATAGGCGACACCGATGATAGGCAGCACTGATTATCAGCACTGATGGGCACTAAGGGGACCGATGTCCCTCTAGCAGAAGCTGGTTAACGGCTTTCATTGGCTGGCAGCTGATCACATGGTAAAGGGCCTGCTGTCATTGGCCCTTTACCCCCATCTGTGATCAGCCGAGTCAGGCGAAAATGGGAGGAAGTTTGAAGTTCATGTAGTCTTTTGGTTATAGTGCGGGCGACAAGTGGTTAAACTAATTGGGTATTGATATTTGTTGGTCGCTAACGGTATAATTAAAGTCCCACTACATTTTGCACTTTCACATTGAATCCATTGGACACAGTCGTCAAGGGAGTCCAGACTTCCCATAGACATTTTCCAACTGTATGTTTTCTCCTATTGTGAGTGGCTCCTAAATTTAGGAGCTTTTCCTGGGAAAGATAAAGTTATACTAAAGTGATGTTGGTGGTCTATTTTTGATGAAATTTTCTAGTAAACGTTTTTATTGAATCATACTTTTCTGTTTAAAACCGCAGTTCTTGATCTCAGGATGGCCAACCAAGAACAGATAAAGATATTTTTGTTCCCACTGGAAAATGTCTAACTATTTGAAGACCTTCTACTATGTTATATACATGTGAGGGACTTTACTTTATAGAACAAATTTAGTATTAAAAAATATCACTAGGATACGTTTTCTGCAGGGGCAATGTTTCATTCAAGTTTATCAAATATTTACGCTGCGCTTCCAAATACACAATAGACTACACACTCTGCATAGGTAGTAACCAAAGCTCATAAAAAGCATGTGAAAGTCATAAAGTGATAAACCCAGTCTCTACCAACTGTAGAAAGTGACACTATGCAACTAATATATAAAAGATGGTAAACATATAGTGAAAAATAGAAAATATATATGTAAACAATAAATGCAATAAAGTGCTAGCGTGCATCCAAGTGGTTAACAGTTGCACCACTTTCAATAGTGTTCATAAGATCGTGTGTAAATAAACATTGATCCCACTGTTAGATAAACATAAATAAAGGTCTATTGTGTATTTGGAAGCGCAGCGTATATATTTGATCTGCTTTTATCTGCATGACTTGGAGACGTGCTTAATGCCTGCAGCTGATCTATGTTGTCATTTAGGCAGTTCTTAATCAGTGGAGGCTCACAGGACACTCTATAACTTAAGTCATTCAAGTATGTTGGTTCATAGTTGTGGGAAGCCCAACGCTGGTATTTTGCTATATGCTGTAATGAAGTGAGCAAGCTGCTGTCACTGCCTGCTAGCAAGTTTGTTCAACTTAAAGCGGGGTTCCAGCTGGGAAAAAAAAATGTAAAAGTCAGCAGCTACAAACACTGTAGCTGCTGACCTTAAATAAGCACACTTACCTGTCCTGGATGCCCGCGATGTCGGCCGACCCGTCCCTCGGCTCTCGGGTCCTGGCACCGCCATCCTAACTAAGGGAAACAGGCAGTGGAGCCTTACGGTTTCACTGCTCGTTTCCTACTGCGCATACGCGAGTCGCGCAGCGCTTTGTGAATGGGACGCGATGTGTTGTGGGACACACACAATTCCCATAACACACCGCGCCCCATTCCCCAGAAGACAACGCGGGAAGGAGAAGACTGAAGATCACTGCGGCGTAGGAAGAGGCAGATTAGGAAGACTGCCTAACAGCCATTTCAGGTGAATAAAAAAATTTAAAAAAAACTATTTTTTTTCCTCCATTTTTTTTTAATTTTTTTTTTTTAGGAATTTTTTTATGCAGTTTTCTTTTTTTTTTTTTTTTTTTAGGGTGGACCTCCACTTTAAAGAAATGCCTTTTTTTTTTCCTACATTGAAGGTCGTTTAAAGCCCATTCAAAAGAGACAGACTGCTTAACGCAATGCACCTCAATTAATGAAATTGCATGTATTGTAAATTTTGTTATAGAGTGAATGGGCCTCCAAGTACCATTTTGCTATCTAATGTAATTGTTGTTTCTGATTTTGAAATAATTCAATGTAATACTGCCTTTCAGCTATGTACCTAAAACTTCCTTATCTGAACCACCTTGGCCAAAGATCAAACTACCAGATATCATTGAAGAGACAGAACAACATAGAGGTTAGAACACAAAGTTTTCATATTCTGATAAAGCTGTCATTTTTACTATTGTTATTTTATTCTGTGTGATAACAAAATAGTTATTTCCATGGCAAACTGGGGAGAGAAGATACCTCCACCCCCTTCCTCTTTTCAAGGAGGCTGCCTTATTATGACAAATCAGTGAGCTGCCAGAGAAAGTCTTCTAGGTCAATTGATTGCCTATTAGAGTTTTTGTACCTGGGATTGTCTGCAGACTTTCTTAAAGGCTGGTAAACATGGGCCGAACATCGGCCAGTATTGTCCGGTTCAATAGAAAGCGGCCGACATTGGGTCACAGCAGGCTGCCCAACCGGCTTTTATCAAGCAGGCATGCTGGAAACCAGCATCCGATCAGTGCTTGCAGCCAATGGCTGAGAACGCTAATCAAAGCCCCCCTGTCAGAACACAATAGCACAGCGGGGAGATCGCTGTACTAACATCACTTGTGGTGTTAATTTTTTTTCACTCAGCCCGCTGGGTTGAATGAAATAAAAAAACTCCACGTGTGTACCAGGCATCCGTCTCTTAGGATGGGCTCTCATTGCTTGAGTTTCTAGATCTGCACACCTACTGTACTGTGACCATTATGAGGGATCTGTGACCCTTCCTGTTGGTGTTTTATTTATTTCATGTTATTAACAGTGCAATAGAAGTTGAGATATCCCCAAGTAGACAGTAACAGAGTCAGGAATTTTGGCAGGGAGATCTTGCTGTTGAAATACCCAGGACATAAGGATCTAAAGACTGATTCAATCCACCAGACCTAACCTATAGCTGAAATATCACTTTTGGGTCTGTTGTTTTTTATGAAGAAAGGACACTTAAAATTCCTGTTTCTTTACGAAGTTATCCTACAAAAAATATACCTGTAAAAGGAGACTGTAAATGCTTACCTTTCCTTTTGTCTGCACCACCAAATACTTCCAGGAGTGTCAATCTAGTTTGGTCCCCCGCAACTCCTGCTGACCTTCAAGTGACTACAGGAGAGATTAGTGACATGGAGATCAGCTGAGAGACGGGAGGAACCAGTGAGAGAGCAACCTTCAGGGTTCTATCATGAGAGGATTCCTTTATTGTGCTTGGTACATTATCATTGCTCAGTGCACTGCTATAGTGTGCGTCTCTTACAGCAACTTATAAATGTATATATTTGTGAGAATTGCCCTTGCTGGCTTCAGTATTTATTCACTGACAAATATCTACTGAAGAAAACAGATGTTGTAGTAACAATCCTGACAGTGTTTTTTTTTTTTTTTTTAATTCATGCATTTGTAAAGCCATGCTGTCTTTATTTTGTTTTATTCAGTTCTTTTTTTTCTCTTCTTTTTGTAGAGTTAGTTAAAAATGTAAACAACCTCATCGCCACAGGACAGTTTGGGCGTCTTTTTGCCGTCGTCCATTTTGCAAGTAAACAGTGGAAAGTAACTGATGAGGACCTTGTTTTAATTCATGTCCCAGTTGAAGCACAGTGTGGAGACAGAATCCGCTTTGAAAAGGTATTTTTCTTCCAATCTATTTTTAAAGAGAATCCATCACGAAATGTATTGCTGATGAAGTGAAACCAGGTGCAGGGTTATGTCTGAACATTGTTTTATTTGGAACAAGTTCTGAGGACAGTTGACTGTATGCTAACCACCAATTTACATCTAACTTGAACCCATGCATTTTGCTCATATGTTAGCAGACTGGGTAGTAGGAGGGCTAACATGTTTATTAAAGTAGTTCTAAGTGCAGGAAACCCTGAGATTCCTGTACAGGTTCCGGCATCGCAACTGGATCTCACACTGACATCTGCGAACCGCTGGGGTTGCCAAATCGGTTCGCGGATCTGAAAGATCTAAACGCCCATGTAGGTCCCCCAATGGTATGAAAGTTTTGAATTTGGAGTTTAAGGCTGGGTTCATACATATGCAATGGAGGAACCAGTGTGGCTCCTGTGCGGGTTCCCATGTCACTCGCAGGCAGTTCACACTGCTGGTTGTGGGTGTCAATAGAAAGTTAATGACACCCCCAGATCGGATCGCAGTGCCAACTGTCAAATGGTACCAGTGTTAATTTTGGCAGCAAATTTTGAAGTCAAATTTCAATTTTCTTTTAGTCTTAGCCTTTTGACTAAAATGGAATTTTAGTTTTAGCCGTATTTTAGTCATCTCAATTGTTTTAGTTTTAGTCGACTAAAATAGTATTCATTTAGTCGACTAAAATGTTTTAGTCATTTTAGTTGACAAAATTAACACTGAATGGTACAGGAATCGGATCACGTGGGTGTGAACACCCATGTGCTGCAATTCCAGTGCAGAACAAAAAAGCATCTTGCACCAATTTGTATGGCTGAATTTGCATTGCACAGACATCGCATGTGATGTGTACAGCAATGCGGTGCGAATCACATATGATGTCTGTGATTGCACTAGTGTGATCCCAGGCTAAAGGCCTGGGTTCACTGTTTTTTTAAACTTTAAAACTGTTACACTTACCTGCCTGTTTGCAGTGTCCCCCAGCATGTAAACTGAGCTGCACATGCACAGCTCAGCTTACATTGACCATTCAGTTCCCTGTAAGAATGCGCAGAAGTGATTTTGGCCTGCGACAGCCAATGAAGATATATGAAAACCAGCACACAGGAGAAGATGTTGGCGCCAGTGAGGGACAGGACCGATAGAGGAAAGGTGAGTATAAACTGCCTTTTAGTTTTAGTTTTGCTTTAATGCATTATCTGCATTAAGGTAAAGAAACACCCTATTAACTGTTCCACCTCCTCCCTAAACACTTACCTGAGTACTTTCACAATCCAGCTCTGTCCCTTGGCTGCAGCAGCTCTGATCTCTCTTCCTGGTCTCACAGGAGACTCTGAGAGCAGCTGCAGCCATTGGCTCCTGCTGCTGTCAGTCAAATCCTGCAGGGAGAGAACGAGGGGCATGGCCAATCCATACTGTATGTGTCTTTGGATGCACACAGCCCGGCACAGGACCACGCCCGCATGGGTGCCCCCTCAAAACACAGCTTGCCTATAACGCTACATGCTGGTTTTAATTTCCCTCTTGTGAGAGTAACTCTTACGTTTGTACTATTAAAATGCCTTATTGCTACACTTAGATGGCACTGCTTTTGTCTCTCTCTCAATACTATACCAGAGTCTCCTGCGCTACCACACAGATTGTGAACCAAAATGTAATAAATAATGTAAATGATTGCTGCAGCTGGTGTCATGTATTCCCACACCAAAAAATGCAATAAAAATAAATAAAACTCTGCGCGATCAAACTAAACTAAACTAAAACTAAACATAGCATATAAATCTCTTTCAAATGCATAAATAATCTGTGTGACTAAAAAAATATTATCTGAATGTCTTTCATCGTAAAATATAGTCCAAAATGCAGTGTAATGATGATCTGGTCACATGCCTGAAGCTGCAGTGGTCTGGCATGGGGCCTGAGCATCAGCAGAGGGAAAGTGCATAATTGCTTTGTTGCCCATGATGCAGAGCTGGTTCAGATCACATTCTGACTTCGGATCATTTGAATTGGACCAGTTTATGTGAGTTTGTCTTCACCGCCTCTCTTGATAAGGTTGACAAATGACCTATTTGTTATTCATGTGTAGTGGGAGTTTAATAGAAGGTTACATTTAGACAACTTTTTTTGTTTATTTCTCTATATAGTAGAGCTGCACAATTCTGGAAAAAAATAGAATCAGGATTCTCTCACAATTCTGAAGAACTTTTTTATTTAAAGATTTACAAACCATGAACATTAGGTCATCAAACAAGATGGCAATAAAAAAAGGCCATTATACTCTTTGCTTTAATCAAATTAAAAGAAATGTAATGAAAAATGTGAAATAAAAAAAATACCATTACATTAAAAAAAACATTCGCCTGTCAAACCCCTCTGAAAAGCAATATGTGTGTGTATTGCTTTTCAGAGGAGTGGCAATGTTTTGCAGTCAGACTCGGAATAGGAGAGGTGAGGGACATACATATGCATTTGTCAATACAATTAAATTGGGGTATCTTTTAAAGTGCACTTGCATGAAATTACATTGCCGGGACAATGCAGCTGAAGCATTGTAAAATAATTAAAGTGACACTAAAGATTGTTTTGTTTTTTTTTAAATAACAAACATATCATACTTGCCTCCACTGTGCAGCTCGTTTTGCACAGAGTGGCCCCCGATCCTCGACTTCTGGGGTCCCTCTGCGGCTCTCACGGCTCCTCCCTACAGCAGATAACCCCCTGGGAGAAGCGCTCTCCCGGGGGATTACGTCGCGCTCCCGAGTCCAGCATTGGGCGTCCATAGAGGCATTAAAGTGAAAAAACACAGCACCTCCAAATCCTGTCTCTCAATATCTGGCTCACAGGAATAGTGCAAGTGAGACATTGAGTGACAGGAACAGCACAGTTCACTGTGCACCGCTCCCAGCCACGGAGTCCCAGCTGGGCGGCAAGTGGAGGCTGAGCCGCCAAGATTTGGCGATGATTGATTACAGGCACAGTCACTCAGGGAGGCTCAGTAGAGGTGGTGACAGGAACCGAAGATGCAGCCACCCGCCGGACTGATGGGGCCCCATGTGAACCTGGCCGTGCCCACTCAGTAAAACGGTCCTGTTGTCAGTGCATGTAATCAGTGTATGGTGCGCTCTCTTGTTATTTGCTTTTATTTTTTTAATGAAGAATCCTTGACATGCTGGATTGGGATCGTTTGGGGGGGGGGGATATTAAGATCAAAATCTTTTTACGATTAATCGCGCAGCTCTACTATAAAGTGGACTAATTCTTGCTTATTTTGCCTTTCTTAGGTGCTGCTAGTTGGCAGTGATAATTTCACGCTTATAGGAAAGCCTCTACTTGGGTAAGCTATTCATTGTCCCCATAATGTTTTCTCTGAATCAAACCCTTACATTTGTCACAGTTTTGTTATGTGTTAATTTACCCATAAATAACCTTTATTCAGTACACCCTTCAAAAAATTGAAAATTTCTCCATGTTTTGTGTTTTTGAAAAGGGTGCAAGTACAGGAAAGCGTCTGCTGATCTGCCCTGAAATCCAATATGCTCCTAATTTCCTTTGCTGCACTGAAATCTTGACCAATATTATCAGCCCTATCCACTTTCTTATGTTGACATCCATGCCTTTATGGACATTGCTTTGTGCACTGGTCCAAATCATTTGGTGGAGGGGGGTTTATGGTGTAAGGGTTTCTTTTTTCAAGGGTTGGACTTGGCTCCTTAGTTCCAGTGAGGGGAACTCTTAAGGCGTTGGCATACCAAGACATTTTGGACATTTCATGCTCCCAACTTTGTGGGAACAGTTTGGGGATGGCCCCTTTTCTGTTCCAACATTTATTTTTTTTATACTAGTAATGACGGCGATCAGCGACTTATAGTGGGATTGCGATATTGCCGCAAACAATCGGACACTGACACTTTATACACTAATACAGTGATCAGTGCTAAACATATGCACTGTCACTGTACGAATGACACTGGCTGGGAAGAGGTTAAACATCTAGGGTGATTAAAGGGTTAATTGTGTGCCTAGCCAGTGTTTTTGTGTAAACTGCTTTTACTAAGGGAAGTGATGGATTTTATTCCCTGCTTTTCAGGGACACACAATCCATCACTTCGCCCCTGTCAGAACGGAACTCTGCCTTGTTTACATAGGCAGATCTTCGTTATGTGTCTCTGGCCGACAATCGGCAGGTGTTGCCGTACATCCAGAGGCCAGCACCCACAGATCAGCTTCTGCCCAGTGGTGCAGGATGTGATTTTGCGCAGGAGGGCCCGCCCTGTAGCAGTATATCTGCTATAGGGCGGTCCGGAAGTGGTTAAGCAATAGCAGCCTAAATATTTTTCTCAGTAATAGTTTCCTTTAATTCAAGTGAACATGTTTCCATAATAAAGAACCTTGTAGAACACCGTGGAACCTTAGAAAATGAATGTGCTGAGTTTGCAAAACATTGAAAATCTCATGTTGCATATAGCCAGTAAAGTGACAATCCTCAAATGGTACACAGAGATTAAATAAAACTTCCTACATAAGCTGTACCTGTTTTATCTACAGCCATCTTTCACCCACAGCCTTCCAAAACACATTTTACACAGCATCCCTCAGCTCTGTAAAGCAGGGGTGGGGGTCTAAAGTCACACAGCGCAAAGCTCAGTGAGGAGAGCTCTGAGCCCTGATTGGAGGGAAGGGACAACACCCCCCTCCTCACAGTACACCGAAACATGCGCAGCTGTGGATGTCAATCACAGGCTGTGTGCTGGAGCTCTTCTCCTCATTACAAATTAGCTCTTAGAGTCAGTAAGACTCATGTGTTACAGCCTTATTCCAAAATGGATTACATTTTTTATTTTCCTCAAAATTCTACAAACGATACCCCATAATGAGAACGTGAAAAAAGTTTGTTTGAAATATTTGCAAATTTACTAAAAAGTGAAAAAAATCACATGTACATAAGTATTCACAGCCTTTGCTCAATACTTTATTGAAGCACCTTTGGCATCAATAGTTAGTAAGAAAGGTTGAATAAAGACACCAGTCCATCCAGTTCAACCTGAGTGAGTGTTGGTGCACATCCACAATTGTCCCCATTCCTATACTGTGACCCATCAAGATGCCCATATAGCGCCATAAATTACAGCCTCAAGTCTTTTTAAGTGTGATGCTACAAGCTTGGCACACTCATTGTTGGGCAGTTTTTCTTTGCAGGACATCTCAAGCTCCATCAGGTTGGATGGGGGGCTTTGGAGAACAGTCATTTTCAGATCTCTCCAGAGATGTTCAATCAGGTTCAAGTCTGGGCTCTGGCTGGGCCACTCAAAGGCATTCACAGAGTTGTCCTGTAGCCACTCCTTTATCTTGGCTGTGTGCTTAGGGTTGTTAGCCTGTTGGAAGATGAACCTTCGCCCCATTCTGAGGTCCAGAGCGCTCTGTAGCAGGTTTTCATCAAGAATGTCCCTGTACATTGTTGCATTCATCTTACCCCTGATCCTGACAAGTCTCCCAGTTCCTTCCATTGAAAAACATCCCCACAGCATGATGCTGCCACCACCATGCTTCACTGTAGAGCTGGTTTTGGCCAGGTGATGAGCGGTGCCTTCTTTCCTCCCGAAATGACGCTTGCCATTCAGGCCAAAAAGTTTAATCTTTGTTTCATCAGACCAGAGAATTTTGTTTCTCATGGTCTGAGAGTTCTTCAGGTGCCCTTTAGCAAACTCCAGGCAGGCTGTCATGTGCCTTTTACTGAGGACTGGCTTCCGTCTGGCCACTCTACCATACAGGCCTGATTGGTGGAGTGCTGCAGAGATGGTTTTTCTTCTAGAAGGTTCTCCTCTCTCCACAGAGAAATGCTGGATCTCTGTCAGAGTGACCATCGGGTTTTTGGTCACCCCCCTGACTAAGGCCTTTCTGCCCCGATCGCTCAGTTTAGCCGGGCGGCCCGCTCTAGGAAGAGTTCTGGTAGTTCCAAATGTCTTCTATTTACGGATGATGGAGGCCACTGTGCACATTGAGATCTTCAACGTTGCTGAAATTTTTTTTGTACCCTTCCCCTGATCTGTGCCTCAAAACAACCCTGTCTCTGAGGTCTACAGACAATTCCTTGGACTACATGGCTTGGTTTGTGCTCTGACATGCACTGGTAACTGCGGGACCTTATATAGACAGGTGTGTGCCTTTCCAAATCCATGTCCAGTCAACTGAATTTACCACAGGTGGATGCCAATTAAGTTGTAGAAACATCTCAAGGATGATCAGTGGAAACAGGAAGCACCTGAGCTCAATTTTGAGTGTCATGGCAAAGGCTGTAAATACTTATGTACATGACTGCATGTAACAGTAATAAGGAGAGCTGGCCTAACTGTAATCCTTGAAGTGTCGTTTATTGGTACATCAGAGTGACAATAAAACAAATCTGACACGTTTCGGCATTAGCCTTAGTCGTATTAAGGCTATTGCCGAAACGCGTCAGCTTTATTGTTTTATTGTCACTCTGATGTACCAATAAACGACACTTCAAGGATTACAGTTTTGCCGGCTCTCCTTATTACTGTTGCATTGGAGTGTGTTGGGACACATCGAGCCTCGGCACCTGTGAGTGGACCTGGTGTATGGATTGAGTTGTCTCTGCAGAGAGCGCTGTTACCCTACTTCTTTTCCACATGACTACATGTGACATATATATATATTTTTTTTTCGATTTTTAATAAATTTGCAAAGATTTCAAACAAACGTAGTTTACGTCATTATGGGGTATTGTTTGTAGAATTTTGAGGAAAATAGTGACTTAAATCCATTTTGGAGTAAGGCTGTAACATAATAAAATATGCACGAAAACTGATAGCAAGAAGGTGGCTGGCGGCAAGCCCACCAACCCGCGTAGAGTGGGAGGGGGAGATCAATAAAACAATAAGAATGGAAAGACTCGTTTATAAGAAAAGGGGAAATGCCAAAATGTTTAAACAATTTTGGGAAAGTTGGACTCGAGGAGAAACGTTACAGAATTAGGGTAAGGGGGTCCCATCATCCTACGGACAGCATATGACGCCCAGTCAGATTAACAGAACCACTTTCCAGCTGTCATTTTGCTATATGGCAGGCGGGAAGTGGTTAGGTTTTTAGGTACTCTGCAAATAATTCTAAGTATGACATCCATGTGGGTGCACAGACCAAACACGGTGTGCATTCAGGTCATGCACCTGCATGGATGTCAGGTTGGGAGCAGCGTCTGTCTGTACAGCCACTGTGTCCCCCACTTGAATGGGGATGCACAGAACATCTGTGTACACTTTAGTACACCCCATGTGAATGAAGACTTCCTGGTGATTTTTACATTTTATTAATTTCAGGTACTTGTATAGCGACATCAATTTACGCTTTAAATATATATTGTATATATAGCAAAATATGCTTTAAATATATATTGTGCATTCACATCAGTCCCTGCTTAGGATCTAAGGTCCCTAACTTACATTCATTCATACACATACTAGGACCAGTTTAGACAGGAGCCAGTTAACCTACCAGCATGTCTTTGGAGTGTTGGAGAAAACCGGAATACCAGGAGGAAACCCATGTAGGCACTGGGCGAACATGCAAACTCAAGGCAGGTAGTGGTGTCATTGGGATTTAAACTGATGACCCTAGTGCTGCTAGGCAGAAGTGCTAACCACTTAGCCACTGTGCTGCTTATTGACTGTAGCTTACTTTAAACAATCTTTAGTCACTATAACTGTATAAAAACAAGAAAATGGACCTTTTTTATGTTTTATATAATATGATAACATTTGTAAAATATGTGGTGGTGATCAGTTAGATAAAACCCAGGATAGTTTCCAAAGCATCACCATGTCGGAGGTCTGTAAACATGAAACTATTTTTACAATGTGTATTTTGACATTGACTTGTTTCTAGGAAAGATTTAGTACGAGTTGAAGCCACAGTGATTGAAAAAACAGAGTCCCATCCCAAGATCAACATGAAGTTTTGGAGGCGACACAGATACCAGAAGAAGAAAAGTAAGGGCGTGCGCTGCTATAAACAAAGCTGCTACAAACATTGTTTTTTAGGAAAGAAAATTTTTGTGGCGCTGTGACATGTTTGTGTGTTTTGCTTTTTAAATACTTTTTAGGGCTAGTATACACAGAGATTCAAGATCAGTTAAGGCCAGTTTGACGTCAGTTGATGTTTGCTTTTTTTCCCCTCTGTGTAACTCGGTGTAAATCCAGGGAAAACAAATGATAAATGCAACACACCTGTGTATTCTTGTCTTTAAATGTGGGGTACAGTGGGTTCTTGTAAGGACTACATAATGGTGGTCTTATATACATTTTACCTCCTCCGTCTGTTTAACCTTTCTGCTGCCACAGCAACTGGGAGTGTGCATCTATCACAAGCAGACTGTCGGCTTTCTCTGACCTCCAGAAGTGTGCTCATATGTGGTATTAATAAAGTTTTTTAGTTGGGGAAAAAACTGTCTAGAAATAAAGTTACATCCAAGGACTTAGGCTCCCCCCCCCCCAAAAAAGTAAGCCTGCCCTGCCCCCCTGTACATGCACACGAACGTTAACACATCCGTTGGGGGCGCCCACGTATGTCACTTGTGCTCGTCAAAGTAGTAATTCTAGGGCTATTATTCATGGTTACCTCTATAGTGATGACCCACAGGGGCTTTTAAAGTGTCACCTATGGAAATATTGGGGTACTTAAGTTTGTCATGTTATGGCCATGCACAAATTTAAAGCTTGACCATATACCCTCCCACCAGCCCAGTGCAGCGGTCTTGGGGTTTGAAAATCACGCTGCTATTTCTTCTCTTTCTCCTAGGACAGGGATATGCAATTAGTGGACCTCCAGCTGTTGCAAAACTACAAGTCCCATCATGCCTCTGCCTCTGGGTGTCATGCTTGTGGCTGTCAGAGTCTTGCTATGCCTCATGGGACTTGTAGTTCTGCAACAGCTGGAGGTCCGCTAATTGCATATCCCTGCCCTAGGGACACCAGAAAAAATCAGAGGGTTTCTGATTGGTCAGCACTAGCACATGACTGTACTGACGAATTAAAACTGCCCAGTGTCCCTAGGAAAAGAAGGGGAAAAAGCATGGTTGTCAAACCCCAGGACTGCTGCGCAAGGCTGTGTGGATTTTGAAAATACAAGGGTTGGACAAAATTATGGAAACACCAGATAAACAAACTAAATCATTACCTAATGTGATGTTGGACCACCTTTAACATTCAAAACTGCCTGAATTCTCCTGGGAATTGACAAAAATATTTTTTTATGGTGGATAATGGAATCTGATACCACTCTTCATGCAAAAAATCATTCCAGTTCTAGTAGAGATGCCAGGGGTGGAAAACGAGCCCAAACCTTGTTCTCCGAAATTGAAAAAAGTCTGGCCGTTGCAGCGTCTAGGGAAAGTGCGAGACGTCGTCTGCATGCTCATCAAACCACGGTTTGACAACACCAGCTATGTGAATCGAAGCATTATTGTCTTGGCAATTGGTGCTGTCTTCGGGAAATGTCTGCACCCTGGAATGCACATGGTGGGCAGAGTTTTTGCATAGTCACTGGCAGTGACTCTACCTTTCAATCTGACCATAATGCTGTGCTGTTGGCACAAGACAGTCCTTGTCGGTATTCGCCATGCGTAACCATGTCCGGTGGTTGGGAAGTGTGAAGCTCAATTCATCAGACCATAATACAGACTTGCATTGATTGATAGTCCATGATTTATGTGTGTTGCACCACTCTCTCCTCTTCTGAGCATTCATATCAGTCACTAGTGGTCTGGCATTTGCAGCTGGCCCGTGAATGTTTTGCTTATGGAGTTTCCTCTGCACAGTTTTTGTGGACACGGGCTTTGGAAGACTGAGATTGAGCTCTGCAGTCACTTTTGCAGCAGTTTTCTTATTCCGGGTCACTTTTGTCTCTTTCTTTCAGCTGACCATGTCGACCATGCTGATGCTTATCAGACGACGTTTTTTCCTTAATCCTGTATATGCCGTCATAACCTTTTGATAATATACCTCGCCACACCGCAAATAAATCGGCAACTTCAGTCACAGATACACCATGCTAAGCGGGCACCATCAACTGGCCCTCTTTGAAGCTCAGTAAGCTCTGACATGACTGCATTACTAGAAGCACAGGCAGTGAATGATGGCAGTGAGGCTTCCCACCAGTTAACTAAGTGTCTCATCACACAGCGGAAGCAAAAGAATGTTACATCACTTCCGCTTTCAACGCGAAACATGTCACTTTCACACCTGCAAATCATGTAGTGTTTTCATATTTTTGTCCAACCACTGTATGTCATACAATTGCAAAATAAATAAATAATACATTTGACATTCACATGATTAAAACGTAATATTATGGTGACATATGCATTTACGATAGCTACAATAGTAGGCCTTTACCGTATTTATTGGCGTATAACATGCACATTCATTTTAAGAGGGGAGTTTCAGGAAAAAAACTTAAATTTTAAATAAGGAACTTTGAAGCAAAATAAGGGTCAGTGCCCATCTGCAGCCTCACCATTGCCATCAATGCAGCCTAATCAATGCCCATCTGCAGCTTTACAAGTGCCATCAATTCAGCCTCACCATTGCCATCAATGCAGCAGCCTCGCCATTGCCATCAATGCAGCAGCCTTGCCATTGCCATCAGTGCAGCCAGATCGATGCCCATCTGCAGCCCAGAGGGAACAGGGAGGGGGCGGGACGAGCGCCGACAGATTACATACAGTGAGAATCTCCTATGATAGACAGAACAGTGGTCCAATGGCGGCCCAGGAGACAGAACTTCCAATTACAGAGGCCGCCAAGTAAACAGGAGAGTCTCACTGTATGTAATCTGACGGCGCTCGTCCCGCCCCCCCTCCCTGTCACCTCTGAGGCAGCTAAAATTGAAGTATTGGCGTATAACACACACACGCTATTTGCACCCAATTTTCATGGTGAAAAAGTGTGTGTTATACGCCAATAAATACAGTAATTAGAATTTCAACTACAACTACTAACATGGTGTAATTCAAATTTTTATATGAATGTCAGTGAATATAGCTAAAAATAGTTAATATTGTGGATATGCTGAAGTAATTATTTACATTCTAACATTGTTTTTCTGTTTGCATTACAGTTATTGTTACCCCACAGACCATCCTAAGGATTAATTCCATTGAAATTGCTCCTGTTTTATCTTAAGTATATTTTTCTACTGTAAATATGCTGTTATTCTAAATAAAATATCCTTCTAAGCTGTTTAATATTAAAAATGGGCACTGTCTTTCTTGCATTTATTGATCTATTGCAGAGAACTTGAGGCCTGAACAATGAAAGCCTGAGCAGTGGCAAAGTCACCCAGAAGTTCGGCCCCCTCCTCCTTCTCCAGGCCCCGGGCCATTCACAAAGCACATCAGGGAACCGGCTGTGAAGCCACAGGCTTTCACTGCCGGTTTCCCTTACAAAAAATGGAGGCGGCATCACCTGAAAGCCGATTGAAAAATCAGCTAGGGTGCTCACATTGCGGAATCCATGGACCCCAGTATTTGTAGCTGCTGACTTTTTTTGGTGGGGGTGCTGGAGCTTCGCTTTTAACTACTTCACTGACCCAGCACAGGAATGACAATCAGGAGTTTTGACCTGACCGACTTCATTTGCTGCCTGCTTGTTTCAGGTCAGCGATTTTGTAATGAAGCCAGAGACAGCCAGGCAACTAATGTTTTCAAAAGAAGACTACCAATGATAGCCTCCATATTTCTTACTGTGCAGGCTTCCAGCATAGTGTATATCATGACAAAAGGAAAAAAAAAAACAAATTTCCCCATGTTTTATCCCAAAGATGCTGAACGTGCAAAAAATGACCTGGTGATCTGCCAAAAGCACATGTGCACGGCCTAAACCCGAAAGCAGGCATTGACGTACAGGTACGCCATTTTGCCTCTGCGGGCCATCCATCCACAGTACATTGCAGGCAGTCCGCAAGTGGTTAATAAAAACAAGGGAAACTTAGGTTTGTTAGGGTTTACATACACTTTAAGAGACAACATACCTGGGTTAGACTTTACATTTTAACAACACAAATATATTTACAGCTTAAAGAGTTCACTAAAAAAAACTGCCTATTCAGGTAAGAGGATCCTGTAGATAAAACGAGCTGTGTAGCTTGCTATAGGTGTAAGCCATTTATCACCCCCCAAAGCCTGGCTGAAAAACTAGAGATGGCATATGCTATCCTGCCACTGTTGCAGCATCACTGAGCTCAGAGCCACTGCAACAGGGAGAAATACATGCAAGGGAGTTTGATTCAGTTGGGAGTGTCTTAGCAATGTCCTAGCAACAAGGCATGACACAATGACGCTATTTCTCTGAATTTTTCCACTAGGCTTTGAGAGGTATGTGAACGACCTACGTACACTTTGATCAAAGCCACACAATTTGTTTTTTTCTACAGGTGCCCCTTACCTGCAATAGGCAGGTACAGTGAGGTAAAACTAAACCATTATAAGACCAGACAGTGAGTTCAGGACCTGTTTAGTGTTCTACAGCAACAACTTGATGTCTAGAGCCCTGTGTATAATTGCTTTTCTATGGTATAGATTTACAGTACATCTATTTGGATGGACTCATTCATATGTTGCTTTGGTAGGAAAGCTCAAGAGTAAGATTCTGCTTCTGTTTATAAGCATTGGGAAAGGAGTAACACTGATCAGAATTGTTTAAATAAAAAAAAAACGGAAACTCTCAAAAAAATTAATTTGACAGGCCAACAAGCTGTCTTGTTGTACAGATCCCAAAATACACAGTGTACTGTGCCTGCAATGTCCTTATGTCGCCCACTCTAAGTGAGGTTGTTTGGCAACACAGAAAATAGTTGATTTAAGCTGAAGACCCCAAACGGTTCCTAGTGACCCCAGGATAATTATTATGTCTGAAGATGACACTCAAGACTGGGTAGTTGAGCTAGAAAACTGCAGAACCTTAATCTAAGCCTACAGAGCTTCTGATTAAATATAGGAAGGAAAAACTGCAGGGGTTTATACACAAAATTAAGGGAACATTTCTAAGGGGATCTGGGATGCAAAAAGATGCACGTTTGCAGCAGAGATGAGAAAATTCGTTTTAATTTCCAGTTCCTGCCTATAGTACCTCTCCATTGCTAGGCAAATTTTGTTTTTTTTTCATAGTGCTGTGATAGTTTGACCATTGGTCATGAAACACTGTACCTAAATGAATTATAAGTCTTTTTAGACAGACAGAGCTTCCTTTTTGGTGGTATTTATTACTGGGTTTTTTATTTTTTATTATATAAAGAAAAAAAACTACATTTTGAGAGAAAGGGATCTTTATCGTAAACTGGCTTGATATTTATAGATCCTGGGTTCTAGGTTCACACCTTCAGACTTTTGAGGACACACCTTCTGGGCATTCCCCTATTACCCTACCCTACTCCATGAGTTTTTTTGCTAGTGTCCTAAGGCGATGGACCTCTTCTGCCTTACGGAGAAATCACCCTGCTTAGCTAGTTTATTATTTCAATCAACAACCCACTGTCTTTTTTTGACCTTTTAACATTGGAGCAAGAACCTGCTTGGGTTTTATCATAAATAACAAAATGATTGCATAAATTCCAAAAATTTAAACAGAGAATTTACAATTCTAAAGAATGGACATATCTACATTTTATGCATAATTATTATATGTAAAAAAAACAAAAAAAAACTACTTTAGTGAAAAGATTTTGCACTAAGATCAGATGGTAAAGATATAGCAAAAGAAAGTTCAGTATAATACAATTTATGTATTAAATAAAAGTATAGAATGTGATGAGTCATTAATGCAATCATAAACGTTCAAAGCAAAAAAAAAAAAATAAGAGTAATAACGTGGATGTAGAAAATATTATGGCGAGCAAAGGGTAATCAAGGTTAAGAGTATTATTGTACTGTATCCCTAGCGTCCAAATTTCAGGGAATTACAGTGGATGTCATTAAGAACAGAGGTAAGTTTTTCTTGAATCCTGGTTCCCATGATGTGTAGTTTAACCTCCTGTAAAACTCAAAGATGGTTCCCTCCCAAGCTTCTAATGGAGGTGTAATTCATCTATTACTTCTTTTACACTATGCTTGTGTATCCTGAATAGTAAGTGTTCATATATTAAAACTGTTTTGAAGCTTTTTCACTTTTACAGTGTTAAACTCTTCCAACTTGGCACTAAATTTTTGCCATGAGCATTCCTGTACAGGATGGTCACTCCCTGGATTTGTAGCGCTCTGCTTCTTGGACATGGTTACCCCATTTCCACACCCTACTTCGTAAGTACCCCAGAGGGGGATGCCCTCAATGACAGCAATGGCAAAAACCAGGCATGCGGGTACCACAGGCAAAATGGAACTGAAGGCCTGCAAAACGCTCAGAGTAATGATGCTTTCCTTGTGCTGGAGCAGAACCCTATTGTAACTCTCTGGTCTCTGCATACAATACTAGCTCCATCTCGGGTACGCAACAAGCAGCCTGCCTGACTAATGCAGATTTTTCTAATCCTGTGTCACAATTGTTCTGACAACTAATGTCTTTAATACAGCTATCACTGTCCAAAGGTGCCAAACTTTTTCTCTGATGCCTATCTGCATATTCTCATCTATCCACCTCATCCGCTCTTTCTGCACTTCACAGTATCTGTGGCCGTGGTTCCCAGCATGGGGTCCGGTACATCCCTGTTAAATGGTTCAGGTGCAATTCATCAAAACTTTTGCCTAAATTCGTACATGAACCAGACCCAAAGACACACTGGACCCTTCTGCAATCCAGCTGCCCTGGACCTGTGTAAACCGGCTCAATTGAGAGCCGGTGACACTCGCCTGTCGTGCTAATTGGATGCAGGGAAACCCACATCCAATTTACATATATGTGAACCCAGCCTTAGAGACAAACATTTCCAGTATATTACACTTGACTTATTCTCTGCGTCCAGAGTATTCACAAAGGCACTCCTTCTTCCCCTCTTGAGAAATCAGGGAATTCAAGTCACAGGGTATCTAGACCAGTGGTTCTTAACCTCAGTCCTCAAGTACCCCCCGTGGGCCATGTTTTGGGAACTTCTCTTAGAAAAAATAGCTCTTATCAATACCATGTCATTGATATTGATGTAAAGCAGCTGTGTAAAGTAAAACCTGAAAACATGGCCCGTTGGGGGTACTTGAGGACTGAGGTTGAGAACCGCTCATCTAGACCACCTTCTTCTGAAGGACTCCTCATGCTACACAATAAAATTAAGAAACTCCTCATTCCACCTTTTTATCATTGCATAGCCATACAAATACAAGTCACAGTAACTGGAGTGGAATTCTATTGGCCCACACAAAATACACTAACAATAAGGATGAGCAGGTCACACGTTGACAATCACTGATATAGATAATGTACCTGTAATAAAGCTTATTTTTTTTGTAATATTTTTTACCAGGGCAGAAACTGAGGGAGGGGGGCAACTGCCCTTGGCGCCGCGGCTCCCACCTCCTTCTTTCCCCAGGCTTTCAAAATTTCCACTGTTCTTTTCAGCTCCGTGCCTCCATTGTTATTCCCGTGAAGCCGCTGCCAGCTCCTGCTCACTACTCTCACTTCTAAAGCCTAAATGTTGGATAGCAGGTTTATACATTTTTCACGGACAAATGTCTGTTGTCGGATTTTCCGAGCGTGTGTACAAAAGTCCAAAGTACAAACACGCATGCTCAGAAGCAAGGACGAGCCAGAAGCGGTCGGTCTTGTAAACTAGCGTTCGTAATGGAGAATTATGAAATCTCGAAATGCAGCGCATATTCTCTTCTTTTTTAATTGGATAATAATGAAGCTGCTTTGCTGGTGATACTGATGGAGTTATTGCAACAAATTTTCAAAGGCTTTTTTTTTTCTAGTGATCTCAAGAATAATATTATGGGTTTTTTTTGTATTTTTTTTTATTTGGGCAAGTTAACACAGTACCATTATCCCGTAGTTTTTAAGATCAAAGATACAACTATGATGATGTCCCTTGTTCATTTTACATTGTATTTTTTAAAATGTAACTGCCTACTCTCAAAATGTCATTTGAAGTAAAACACATAGCCAAGTATTATTCTACACCATTTTTTTATTGTGCATTAAAGAAAGAAAACAAATAAAAATAGACATGCTATCTGTAAAAAGAACCTAAACAAAAAGTGCATTCTATGCATCCAAAAATATAGAAAATATACCAAATCAAATCATCAATCAAAAAATAATGTCAAAGCAATAACCCCAAGGCCAATAATAAATAACACGTTATCTCCTCCGATTCCGCAACATGTCTGGTTGACGAACGGCTGTTCAGAAATGAACTGAAAAGCGCTAAATGAAAAGCACAAATCAACACTCGCCAAACTTTTACTAACACAAGATTAGCAGAAGGAGCCCAAAGGGTGGCGCTAAAGAGCTGAAAAACAACGTAGTAAGTTACTACGTTTGTATTTGTTGGCCAACAATTGTGTGGCCGTGTGTATGCAAGACAAGTTTGGGCCAACGCCCTTCGGACAAAATTCCACGGTTTTGTTGGCCAACAATCCGATCGTGTGTACGACGCTTAACACAGAAGCCTGGCTTCTGTATTTAGAAGTGACAGCGCTCCGGCTCACTTCTTCTCTTTCCAGTGGTGCCCTTCCTAATCCGCTTTGGGAGCGAAGCTTGAAATTGCTCAAACCTCACCTACGCCTTGATTGTCTAGGCCAGTGATGGCGAACCTTGGTACTCCAGATGTTTTGGAACTACATTTCCCATGACGCTCAACTACACTGCAGAGTGCAAGAGCATCATGGGAAATGTAGTTCAAAAACATCTTGAGTGCCAAGGTCGCCATCACTGGTCTAGGCCTTCTCTCTTAGATAGGGGTGGGAGGGTGCCAAACTGAGTCCTTGTGAAAGAATGTCTAGCTTTGCCACTGAATACATTATTAAACAGATGCATACGCAGGCATTCAGGTTACAATTTTAACATAGCTGACATATCCCATGATTGAGAACCATTCTAATTGGTTTCCAATCATTAGTGGAGACTAGAGCTATCAGTGACAACCAGATTTGACAGCTAGCAGGAAGACGTGTTGGCTGGTAGCTGTCAAAAGCATGATTTGAATTAATCCATCCCCAGCACAGGGCTTCATGTAGGGAAGTTTTGATCTATAGACTGCAGATGGGAAAAAGGTTAAATAATGTAAAGAAATGGGGTGTTCCTTTTAAGAATGGCCTTTAACACATCTGGCAATATGCTTGTTGCTACTGAGAATTAAGCATAAATGAAAAAAATTGATTCACCACAATCTCGCCCCAAGTGAACTCAAAATAGCAGCGCTAAAGTAAACCCTAATCATAAAGTGACATATAGTAAAGAGTGATAAAACAATCAACCAGTGATATAATTATATCATCACTCCTCCCTATTAATGTGCATCAAATAATATGATCAAAATTCACAAATATAGTGCGCTTTAGCGCTGCTATTTTGAGTTCACTTGGGGCGAGATTGTGGTGAATCAATTTTTTTCATTTATGGTTGTTATTATTTAAGCAGCAGCTTAGATTAAGGCTCTATTTTCCATCAGCGCAGCGTTTTTGGGTGTATGAGTGGGCGGATTTTTTATATACCTGATTTTTGACATTACTGAGAATTAAGCATGGCAGGGCTTTTCTTTGTGAAATAAGCAGAGACCATCAGTAAATCACCCTAAATTGTCTTCTGGCAGATCTGCTATGAAAGCTACGTAGGTTTCCTGACATTTTCGGTCATCAGCACATGGTGACTTTCTTGCATGACTGCGCCAGAATCATGCTGATTATGGAAGAAGTATGGTCAGCTGAGCCAAGCTCAAATTGTACAGGAAAAGTCATAATTTGCATATAACTTCATCTGCCTAT
Source organism: Lithobates clamitans (assembly GCA_037952925.1). Taxonomy (NCBI): domain Eukaryota; kingdom Metazoa; phylum Chordata; class Amphibia; order Anura; family Ranidae; genus Lithobates; species Lithobates clamitans. Next base: position 955,979 of record JBBGZY010000159.1, read on the forward strand.
ATCTCTGGACCTACTTAATGCCTTGACAAGCAGTATTCATAGAACAGAAACCTACACTGATAGAAATGTGGGGCCGGACTTGTTGTCTTCTTCTTAAAAATGCTAGTTGCCAGACTGTCTCTGGTTTTAATATTTGGCAATGAACAGAAACAAGCACAAAATTGAGAACTAATCCACATACTTGTTCCAGGTCAGTGACCAAGAAAGTATTGAGATTGCAATATAAAACTTACACAGGGCAGTGAATGAGCTAGAGGGAATATGAGTGTGAGCAGCTACGCGGAGCTAGCTTTAAAGCGAATCAGTGACTTTTCCCTACCCTACCATCCTATGCTTTAAGAGCATATTAAATAAGGGCATTAGCCAATGAATCCCATTGGGTAATAAATTTAAGGGGTTGTAAAGCTTCATGTTTTTTCATCTTAATGCATCCTATGCACTAAGGTAAAAAAACACCTTGCACTCTCTGGCCCCCCTGAGCCCTCGTTTTACTTACCTGAGCCCCGAATCTCCGTGTGCACGATCCCGCCTTGCTTTCCCCCAGCTCTTGTGGGCTCTTCATTGGATGATTGATAGCAGCGCAGCCATTGGCTCCCGCTGCTGTCAATCAAACCAATGGCCCGGCACGCCGGGGGCGGGGCCGAGTGATACACTTGGCAGCTGTGGCCGCCGACTGTATCACGCGGGAGCGCGCCCGCAAGCTAACCCCCTTGGGGGAGCGCTTCCCAGAGGGGGGTTAGCTCTTGCAGGGAGGAGCGGAGACAGCTGCCGAGGGACCCCAAAAGATGAGGATCGGGGCCACTCTGTGCAAAACTAACTGCACAGTGGAGGTAAGTATGACATGTTTGTTATTTAAAAAAAAAAAAAAAACCTATACAACCCCTTTAAAAGAGCGAACAAAAGTCCTGTATGACTTAAGTCCAATGTAAAAATGCATAAAGAAGCAAAGGAGAAGGCCTTCAAAAAATACAAGGTTGAGGGATCATCATCAGCATTCAGACTTTATAAAAAATGCAACAAGAAATTTAAGGGTGCAATAAGGACGGCTAAGATAGGCGGAGGAGAGCAAAAAGAAACCCAAGAAATTATTTAAGTATGTAAACAGTAAAAAAGGGAGGACAGACCATATTGGCCCCATAAAGAATGAGGAAGGACATCTGGTTACAAAGGATGGGGAGATGGCAAAGGTATTGAATTTATTCTTCTCCTCAGTCTTCACGTGGGAATCGGGGGGCTTCAGTAACCAAAACTGCAGTGTTTATCCTCATGACACATCACAGGAAGCACCTCCATGGTTAACAGAGGACAGAATTAAAATTAAACTTTCGAAACTTAACATTAATAAATCACCGGGGCCAGATGGCTTGCACCCAAGGCAACTCAGTCAAGCAATTGCCAGACCATTGTTCCTAATTTTTACTGACAGACAATCTACTGACTGGAATGGTACCAGCTGATTGGAGAAAAGCCAATGTAGCACCAATATTTAAAAAGGGCCCAAAATACATCCCTGAGAATTACAGACCTATTAGCCTAACATCAATAGTATGTAAACTCTTGGAGGGGATGATAAGGGACTATATGCAAGATTTTAGTAATGAGAACGATATCATTAGCAGTAATCAGCATGGATTCATGAAGAATCATTCTTGCCAAACCAATCTATTAACCTTCTATGAGGAGGTGAGTTGCCATCTAGATAAAGGAAGGCCTGTAGACATGGTGTATGTGGATTTTGCAAAAGCATTTGACACAGTTCCCCATTAACGTTTACTGTACAAAAAATGGTCCGTTGGCATGGACCATAGGGTGAGTACATGGATTGAAAACTGGCTACAAGGGCGAGTTCAGAGGGTGGTGATAAATGGGGAATACTCGGAATGGTCAGGGGTGGGTAGTGGGGTGCCCCAGGGTTCTGTGCTGGGACCAATCCTGTTTAATTTGTTCATAAATTACCTGGAGGATGGGGTAAACAGTTCAATCTCTGTATTTGCGGACAATACTAAGCTAAGCAGGGCAATAACTTCTCCGCAGGATGTGGAAACCTTGCAAAAAGATCTGAACAAATTAATGGGGTGGGCAACTACATAGCAAATGAGGTTTAATGTAGAAAAATGTAAAATAATGCATTTGGGTGGCAAAAATATGAATGCAATCTATACACTGGGGGGAGAACCTCTGGGGGAATCTAGGATGGAAAAGGACCTGGGGGTCCGAGTAGATGATAGGCTCAGCAATGTCACAAAATGCCAAGCTGCTGCTAACAAAGCATGCATTAAAAAGGGGATTAATTCCAGAGATAAAACGATAATTCTCCCACTCTACAAGACTTTGGTCCGCCACACCTAGAGTATGCTGTCCAGTTCTGGGCACCAGTCCTCAGGAAGGATGTACTGGAAATGGAGCAAGTACACAGAAGGGCAATAAAGCTAATAAAGGGTCTGGAGGATATTAGTTATGAGGATAGGTTGCGAGCACTGAACTTATTCACTCTGGAGAAGAGACGCTTGAGAGGGGATATGATTTCAATAAACAAATACCATACTGGTGACCCCACAATAGGGATAAAACTTTTTCGCAGAAGGGAGTTTAAAAAGACTCATGGCCACTCATTAAAATTAGAATAGAAGAGTTTTAACCTTAAACTACGTAGAGGGTGCTTTACTGTAAGAGCGGCAAGGATGTGGAATTCCCTTCCACAGGTGGTGGTCTCAGCGGGGGGGGGGGGGGCATTCATAGTTTCAAGAAACTATTAGATAAGCACCTGAATGACTGCAACATACAGGGATATACAATGTAATACTGACATATAATCACACACATAGGTTGGACTTGTGTCTTTTTTCAACCTCACCTACTATGTAACTATGTAACATTTCTGAACTCTGAGTCATGGGGAAAGCAAAAGAATTGTCAAAGGACATGGAGATGGAGGCTCAAGTTAGAGAGGAGGCAGGTACCATTCAACAGGAACCTCCAGCACTGGTGGGTTTTCCACAGGGTCCAGTACCTCTTTGTCTCCGGCTGGTTTGGTGGAGCAGTCAACACTTAGCACTCAGGGCCTTAGCAGGTTGTGGTAGAGACGTCTCTTGATGGGATTGGGTCATTCTTACGCCAGATACTGGAGTTTGTGGTAAAGGTTGTTGGTCAACTTGATAGGGAGCATGCTCCCACTTGGGCTCCGGTTTACTGGCGCTTTCATTCTTGGTATTTTTTACCAACATCCTGTCCCCCAATCACAATGACAGATCCTCTAGGGCAGAATCCTTGTGTCTATCCAACACTACCTATTTGACTTTCTGTATTTGATCCCAATGTTTCTGCACCCAGGAGCTAGACATCCTAGGATCGAGTTCTCTGAAGAGCCCCCAAAAATAATTAAAGAAATTCTGAAGGCTTGTATATGACAACCTAAACAACACCCAAATCCAGTTGCTATGTGATACAGAAGCCTCAAAAAGTACACAAAAATCCTTTATCTCTTTACCTTCCCTGACTGTGCCAAATGCTCCTTCGTTTGTGTTTCACACACTCCTTGTCTCAGACACTGCAGCTCATAGTGGGAGGTTTTCAGCACAGAGGCAGGTGCTGACTGACCAGCTACAGGATTGTGAATCAGCAGTCACAATGTATCACTCAGAGATCACAGTACTCTTCCTGACAAGACCTTGATGAGTGTGCCATTGTCACAGTCAAGGGTCAGGCTTGGAGGCCAGTAGGAATAGCAGTAGAGAGGCTCCCACCAACCAGCTGGATAAGTGTAGCAGCAGATCACCCTGGCGGATGATAAGGGCTCAACCGAGGTGAAGAGTCTAAGCACTAACTGGTGCTCACCAGAGTTCCTAATGCTGGAGATGGGTTTTGTTGCATGTTAGTACCAGGTTGCAGTTCTCAGGATCACCCCACCGGGAGGTGAGCAAGCTGGGGTCCAGTAGCAGATATAGCAGGTAGGGCTCAAGCAGAAGCATAGTCAGTAAACAAGCCAAAGGTCTATAACAAGTGGTTGCAGGTTGGGATCAAGCAGAAGAAAGCATAGTCGAGGAACAAGTGAAAGTTCAGTAATAGGTGGTGGCAAAGATATGGACAACAGCAGGAGTGGCAAAAGCAAGATATTGGCTGGAGAGGGCAATAAGCTAGCAAACAGGAAGTGCAACTGCCTGGCTTAAATAGGAGGAGCAAGGAGTTCAAAGTTTAGCAGAAACAAGGCACAATGCAGAATTGCCCAATGGATCAGACAGGATGTGGTTCAGCATCTCAGGAGAAAAAAACATTTAGTACAGTTGCCTTTTCCGTGTCATCTGTAACCAAATTCCCCTCATCATTCTTTATGGGGCCAATGTGTTTTGACCTCGCTTTTTTACTGTTGACATAGTTAAAATAATTTCTTGGGATTTTTTATACTCTCTGTCGCTATGTGTCTCTCGTGGTCTATCTTAGCCACTCTGATTGCTTTCTTACACTGCCTATTGCATTCCTTGTAGTGTTTGAATGCTGACAATGACCCCTCTGGTTTATATTTTTTAAAGGCCATTTTTATGTCTTTAATTTGACTTTTTACATTATGGTTCCCAGGGATAACCTTAATTCATCTATATTTATTACCCATTGGAATGCACTCAGTGATACCTTTAATTAAAATGTTCCTTAAACAATCCTATTTTTCTTCTGTGTTCAATGTATCTAGGATTTGGTCCGATTTATAGTCTAGCATTATTGAGTGCAGTTTTGAAAAGTTTCTTTGCCTGAAATTTAGTGTTCTATGCTTGTGCCTCCTTTTTCTATGATTTATGCTGAATGTAATTATTCTGTGGTCGCTATTTATTCTTATAGAGCAACTACTAGTGGGCCCAGGATATAAAAATTCTTCATCATCGTTGGTTGATTGATTAGGGCGAAATTAAGCTGCGAGGAACTAATTTAGTGTAGAAGAAGCTCTACCCTAAAATTAGGCATATACATCTGGCTATCATATCCTGGAGGCTGTTTTTGTCTAGCTACTTGGTCAGGAATTGGAGTGCACACATGCTGCACAAACCTGAGGCATAGCAGAATGCTATGGAGAGCAGTGTAGGGGGTGACCAAGTTCTGGACCACATTGATGGTGGGATACAACAGCCATTGTGTTGGGATGTCTCAGTTATGTTGTCCTCACTGGAACCATGTTAAAACCTCCCTTACATAAGGAGCTGTAGTTCAATAACAGTTTTCAGGACTATCACTAATATGTACCGCACGGTAGCCTTTTGTAGCACCACCCCTTTAGGGGATGCTAATTGTAGGAAGTTCTTCCCCAATATGTACAGAGGCTGCATGTCCACACAAGCAACAGTTCATTCACACTGGCTCCAATAAACAGTCTAGGAGATGTCCTTTTAAAGTTTATTGCTTGAAGACTTTCAAGGTAAAGGGAATTTGGGTCTGGGGTACTTCAAAATGCTTAGTAGTTAGTAGTAGTACTAGTAGTTGTAGTAGTTAATGGTGAACAGTCCAAGGCCTCACGGCTGAAGACCACGGGGCAAGCCTTTGGGCAGATTGATTACTGATTACTTTGTGCAAATGCACAACTACTGATATCCAGTACAACTTCCAGCACACAGTCTCAGGGATCAGCTTATGGTCACTACAAACAAATCCCCAGAACATCTGCCTCCTTCCAGCTTCCTCTGGACATGTCCAGTAAGTGAGATGGCACCTCTGAGGACCAGATCCCTGGTGGCATGTTTCAGCAATCAGCTCTTGAGCAAAGTTAATTAAAGTCCTCAGTCCTGACACCTCTGGGGCCTCCTAAGTTGGACAGTCCATGTACTGCTTGAGAGCAGCAGCTCCTGCACCTCTGAAACCCTCTTGAGGAAAAGGAGCTCTGCTCTCCAGTATCTCACACTATTTATAGACATTCCAGACCCCTACTGGGCACTAACTCTCCAGGGATTGGCTGGAGCCTAGCAACCTATGCTAGGAGGGTGCTGCAGTTTTATAACATAATTTTGTTTTACGGCAGCAAAACCATCATACCAACCAGAGATGTAGCACCTACCTATTACTTCCATTGGTGTGTGCAGAGCAATTGGTTTATAAGGCAGATGCGGCCAACTATTGTAAAGCAGTTTATAACAAACTCCATACAGCTCTTTCAGGCTTGTAGGCTATCACCAATGGAAGTAGACCAAGACAGATTATAGCAAAAAAGCACTCCACTGAACCAGTGCAAAGCTTTTTGATTCCTTTTCCTCCTCAGCATAACTGGCTATACTTTCTTAAAATGTCATGAGGGAATTCAACTGTCTTAATCTGCATTATTGTGTACTGGTGATGACTGCTGGGGAAGACATTGTAAAATAGGCTGGCCATACTTGTTTTTTTTAAGGGCTCCTTCACAACAGATATGTTAGTCAGGTTGATCTATGCCCTGCAGATGCTATCTTGAAACTTGCTAGATAATGTGACTTCTTCAGGAGCAGTAATTTTCATAGCACAGCCCCCTCCCGCATAGCCTTTTCCTAATCTGGGTGTGTCTGATTACTATCTGTGCTGGAGTAGCCTTTCTCAACCAGGGTTCCCCCAGAGGTTGCTAGGGGTTCCTTGAGCAATGAGCAATTTTTGCCTATTGGAAATGTTACCACTAACTCCAATTATCTTTCTAGCTATCTGTAAGGAGGGGCATTTTTCCCCCTAACCACCAGTGTAAGGAGCTTCTTCTCTCTGACCACCAATGTAAATTACATTCTTTCCACTGACAACCAATGTATAGAACATTCTTATCACTGAACACCAATGTAAGGGGCATTCTTCCCATTTACCACCAATGTAAGGAACCATGCTTCCCACTGACCACCAATGCAAGGGCATTCTTCCCACTGACCACCACTTTAAGGGGCATTCTTCCCACTGACCACCAATGTAAGGAGCCACGCTTTCCACTGACCACCAATGTAAGGAGCGTTCTTCCCACTTACCATGAATGAAAGGGGCATTCTTCCCACTAACCACTAATGTAAGGGGCGTGCCTTTAGTTATACTTTATTAAGCCAATGCATTGAGCAGTTTTACATTTACAGCTATTACTGTTAATGAAATGGCATTACCATGACTTCTTCTTTGCCTCCTGAGTGGGCAAAGTGACAGGTTCTCTTGAATATTTCCAGAAATTGGGGACATTTTGTAGGTTTTGCTGGCTGCAGGAGAGTGCATTGATTTTGGCATCCATGACTGAGTGGCTTGTACAACAGTAGGATTAGTTATTTGTTGCAGAGATAAACCTACCGGTATATTTCAACTCACCGGTAGCATCGGCTGGCACAATGCCAGCACTAAAGGAAGACAATCATCTCTACTTGTAACAATATCAGTTCTCCTACATTAAGAAATGCTCAAAATTCTTCTATATATACCCCATCAACATTTGTGCGACTTGTGATGCAACTTTGGACATCAAAGTCGCATGAAAGTCATATCCAATGTTTTCCAATGATAACCATTCATATATGTGTGAATTAAAGTAAAAGCGTCTTCAAAGTAGTTCAAACACTACTTTGGTCCAACTTTCATGCAACTTGAGGGCCATAGACTTCATTGTTAACCCTCAAAAGTTGCATGAAAGTTATACCTGAATGTTTTACATGCAACAGTGGTGCAACAGTGGATCCAACTTTGCAGAGGGACAACATGTCACATCCAAGTCGCACCCATCCAAAGTTGCATGAATGGTGTGAAGTTGTGTCAACGTTGCATGAATGGTGTAATAGAGCTAATTGATCAACTGCAATTCCATTTTGTAATCTCCCCTCCATTTTTTAAGCTTGTTTTTAAACAATGTACGTGCCTTTTATCTTATAATTCTTTCTCGTTAGGGTTTTAGACTTTTTTGCTTGAGCCAACTTTTAATTAGACCCCCCCTGTATGACTCATTGTGTTTAGGCTGGTAGTCTATGTCCTTGCAGATAAGCTATCTTTGTAACTTCTTTCAGCTGCCTATACTAATGATGGAAAAATCTCACTGTAGAATCCTGGTTAACTCTTAGAAACGTAGGTGCAAGCCTACCTCTCCCCTCTTGTGTTGTTATTTGCATATATTACCATTGATTCTGAATAAAGATTTTAGACTCACTTTGCACACAAAAGCTGCCTGTTGTGTGTATCATTGGGGTCTCCAGAATTCTGACTGGATTGCTGTGGATTACCAAGGATGGGTGGTCGGCTGTCCAGTAATATATCCTTTCAGATGGGGGCTCACCCGGTTAAAGCAGTCATTCCACGGTAAGTGAATTTTTGTCTTATCTGACTAATTATTTTCTTGCCGGGGCTCTGATAACGCTTTAGTCCCGTTTAAATTGTATAGAAAGGAGACGAACCATGCCTATATAGACTAATATAGAAAAGGGTCTTTGGCAGACCTAAGAAAGTCCTTTGGGAGGACACAAATATTTAAACAGTACTGTTTTCTCCTTGTGGGAAGGAGAATAGTCTATGAGGTAAATCCAACGTGACCCAAAACTATTCTGCTAATTGTTTCTGTTGCTTAGAAGTATAAGATAATTTGTTGTGTGGATCAGACGGTTGTAAAGTAAGACAGTCGTTCCGCACTGTCAATATGGTTCAAAAATATAGTAAAGAAGTTCCTCCCCCTCCTCCCAACCCTGGGTAAACATGTAAAGATTATGTAGCTAGGGTTTGTGGTACAGATTGTGAGTTCATAGTCCCCTGGGTATCAAATCGATCGGGGTGGACTGAAACTATGCATAGCCCCGATCCTTTCCCCCAGAATGGTGATAATGATAAGTTCCATATGGATATGGTAAAAGGATTATGTCATTTCCCTGGTACTTCGGGAACCCACAATGGGACATGACTTATATGAGACAGGGAGGGGAGAACTGGTTAAAATATGCCCCGTATTTGTTCCAGAGGGATAATAAGAAACAAAAGAAACCCAACAAATGTTTAAGTAAGGAGGATTATGAGAAAAAGCACAGGGAAGAGGCAGATAAACAGAGACCAGACTGCCCAACTGCCCCCTCCTTCCATTTAACCCTCCACCATACACAAACAAAATCTATCCCAGTCTCACAAAAGAAGATATAGATCTGTTAGCTGGTCATCATGCTGTCAGCCAGAGACGGGCTCCAGCCCCAGCTCCCGCTCAGCAGCAACAAGCCCCTGCCCCAGTTCAGCAGCAAAAACAAGTTCTGCAAGTATAGCAGCAAGAGGAAGATAGGTCAGAAAGTCCCATAGTGACTGTCAGTCAAATGGGTTCTGATGTTTCGGCGGATTCTGACACAAACTAGAGAGCAGGGAGCTTCAGGGGGACATAAAACTACACTAACTAAAAAAAGCAAAAAAGGAAACTATCAGAAAATATTGGAGGAAGCTCATGCAATACTTAAGGAGTTACAAGAGAAATCAGATGAGCTTAAAGAACAGATAACCCCCCTCTAAGACTAAGTGGAAGACTAAAACTTGAGATAAAAACTTGAGATAAAATATGCCTCTCCCACTTCTGGCCCAGCTCCAATCCTGAATGCCTTGCTAGGCTTGAAAGGTGAGGAAGATGAGGTAGTGCCTCAACATGAATACATGGACCTCATCCACCAAGACACATCCCCCAGACCAGACATGTCTTCAACTGCTCTCCCTGGAGCACAGAATGTCTTTGTGGATGGGTCTTTTTTAAGACCAAATGATAACACATACCATGCAGGGTATGCTGTTGTCCAATTGCCTGATAAAATACTGGAAGCAAACCCTGTCCCATTCCAATCGGCACAAGCTGCAGAACGTATAGCCCTTACTAGAGCTTGTTAGCTTTTTGAAGGACAGGATGTAAACATTTACACTGACTCCAAGTATGCATTTGGTGTTGCGCACAATTTTGGAGTTATATGCAAAAGAAGGGGCTACACAGCAGCAGATGGTAAGTCAATTTCACATCCCTTGTCACAAGCCTGTTAGAAGCCATACAACTACCAAAATCCATTGCTATATTGCACTGTAAGGCACATACAGGTCAGCAAGATGACATAGCCAAGGGAAATGCTTTAGCTGACAAAGCAGCAAGAGAGGCAGCATCCACACAGCCAGCAGACATCCAAATACCATCACTCTCACCTGAAATCCCACTCCTAGATCAAACATTGCATGATCTCCAAACATATGCTACAAAGACATCCAACAATGGAATGCAGTAGGTGTGCAGAAAAGCTCAGAATCTGAGCTTGTCTGCCATGGGGGGGAGACCATGTGTTCCTGTAGCAAGTGCTCCTTTATTCATTGCACAATACCATTGGGTAGGTCACAGAGGGTGGCAGGTTACATGTGAACTCTTGGATAGAATTTTTTTTCATCCCTAGTCTTCCCTCCTTAGTTAAGGCATATGTTTCCAAATGCATCACATGCATCTGGAATAATCCCAGGAACCCACACAAGGCAAAACATGAACACCTAATCTATCCATCCACACCATTCACTCATTTATAAATTGATTTCACACACATGCCTAAGTTAGATAAGAGACAAGAATACCTACTTGTAAAAGTGGACATGTTCTCAGGATGGATAGAAATGTTCGTCATAACAAAGGAAGATACACAAACAGTAGTGAGAATTCTTACACAGGAAATCATTCCCAGATGGGGATGCCCGCTTCAGATCAACTCAGACAATAGCCCTGCATTTGTGGCCAAAGTCTGCCAAGATCTAGTAAAAACGCTCAAAATTGACTGGGGGTTTCACATACCTTATCACCCTCAAAGTTCAGGTATAGTGGAAAGGATGAACAGAACCATTAAGGATAAGATCAGGAAGGCCACTGGAGGTACGTATACCAATTGGACACCCAAGTGGAAGATTAAAGACAAAGGAGGTAACGTAAGCAGTGAAAATCCTCGAATAGCGAGTGAAGCCACAGACTTCTGGGAATGCCTTGTGCCTCCTATTCTTGATCACTCTGATTGTGTTCCTACCCACATGGATCATTAACTAACTGTATATATCCCCCTGAGGACTTGAGTGCCATAAAAGGCATATGTGGAGCACAACCTACACATGAAACACGTAACAGGTCAAAAAGAGAATCATTGGGAGAAAATGAGATAGGGGAAGGGTCAACCACATTCCATGATAAAATGTTACTGATGAAGTTCAAATATGCATATGCACAAAAAATCAGGTTATGAGAAATATTGGATATGTAGTAAACTAGAGTAACCTAATTATATTATTTTATAAAGATCTGGATCTACTATCTCATCTGAATGTCTTGATTGGAGACTCCCTAACCTGATTTAACAAAATGGTGCCTTTCGACTCGGATACAGTCCAGTGGGCTCCTGGCCAGAGAGACACGAAACTCACATTAAGCAGACAAGTGGCCACGGTAAAAAAACTGTTAGTAATTAGTCGTTGTCTGGGGTCCATTGGCCGAAAGAGTCTTATGCTGTTGATGAGGTGGTGAGATTAAGGTAAAATTATGTGTTTAATTACTAGAACCCCTGACCCACGTGCTGAAAGTAAAGCTTACCTCAGTCTTTATAAAAGGAAAAAACTCTGTAGTAAAGTAAGTCAGTTTTTTATGACTTAAGAGGGGATTGTAATAGAGCTATATGATCAACTGCAACTTCATTTTGTAATCTCCCCTCCATTTTTTAAGCTTTTTTTTAAACAATGTACGCGCCTTATCTTATACTTCTTTCTCGTTAGAGTTTTAGACTTTTTTGCTTGAGCAACTTTTAATTAAAACCCCCACTGTATGACTCATTGTGTTTAGGCCGATTCTCGGTAGTCTATGTCCTTGCAGATAAGCAATCTTTGTAAATTCCTTTCAGCTGCCTAAACTAATGATGGAAAAATCTCTCTGTAGAATCCTGGTTAACCCTTAGAAACTTAGGAGCAAGCTTACCCCTCCCCTCTTATGTTGTTACTTGCATATATTGCTATCGATTCTGAATAAAGATTTTAGACTCGCTTTGCACACGAAAGCTGCCTGTTGTGTGTCATTGGGATCTCCAAAATTCTCACGGGATTGCTGTGGATTACCAAGGATGGGTAGTCGGCTGTCCAGTAATATATCCTTTCAAATGGAACCATGGTGTATGTACAAGTGCAACAAAGTCCAAGGCTATCAATTTTAAGCATTTACTGGAATATAACTTTTAAATACATTTTTGCATATGGATCCAGACTTTTGGGTATATATATATATATATATATATATATATATATATATATATATATATATATATATACACACACACTATATTACCAAAAGTGTTGGGACGTCTGCCTTTATACGCACATGAACTTTAATGGCATGCTGGTCTTCATCTGCAGGCTTTAATATTGAGTTGGCCTACCCTTTGCAGCTATAACAGCTTCAACTCTTCTGGGAAGGCTGTCCACAAAGTTTAGGAGTGTGTCTATGGGAATGTTTAACCATTCTTCCAGAGGTGCATTTGTGAGGTCAGGCAATGATATTGGATGAGAAGGCCTGGCTCGCATTCTCCGCTCTAATTCATCCCCAAGGTGTTCTATCAGGTTGAGGTAAGGACTCTGTGCAGGGCAGTCAAGTTCCTCATACTCACTCATCGATGTCTTTATGGACCTTGCTTTGTGCACTGGTCTGTGGTGGAGGGGGGATTATGGTGTGGGGTTGTTTTTCAGGGGTTGAGCTTGGCCCCTTAGTTCCAGTGACGGGAACTCTTAAGGCATAAGCATACCAAGACATTTTGGACAATCTCATGCTCCCAATTTTGTGGGAACAGTTTGGGGATGGCCGCTTCCTGTTCCAACATGACTGCGCACCAGAGCACAAAGCAAGGTCCATAAAGACATGCATGGGCGAGTTTTGGGTGGAAGAACTTGACTGGAATGTGCCAGGACTTGTTTAGGCTGAAGCCAGTTTAACCATCAGCTGCACTGCATTTCTCATGGCAGGCTTGCTGATGGTGACAATGGTGGAACATGCCTGCACAATTAACATTGACCAGGGTGCTTTTAGTCTTCACTGAGATAGGGTGACAAGGCAGAAGAGCAGTTGGGAAACATTGACAGAGTTGTCACCTCCATAATAGGAAGTTTTTCAACAAAGACTTTCATGAAAGGGATTACTGGTTGTTATTTTCATGAGAGATGTAGATTTAATAAGATTATAAAGGGCTTTGGAAATTACTTTAACATTTTAAACATTGCATGAGCGTTTTATGGTTGGGTTTACATCTACTTTAATCCTGAAAAATAATGTAACTTCCTAATCCTAACAATGTACAAAATACATTGCACACTAAAAATAGAAATATATCAGTAATAGATCCAGGTTTCTTTTGAGCCTTTGCATTTATGGGGAAAATGATGTCCCTTAACATCACATCAAAAACAAATAATCTGAGAGTTGGCCCAGGACTATAAAGTAATAATTGCATGTCTTCATCCTCTATCCTGAAATTAAAGCGTTTGTTACCCCAACACTTCATATTCCTGATATGTGCCTGCTGTACCATGTAATTGTATGAGAAAGTATCCTGTTCTAAAACACTGAACAGTGATAAAAGCGCGTTTATGAGTGTTTTTTAGTGTTTTCAGAGTTTTTTGAGGTCAGAAGAACTGTTTTTGAATGCGATTTTAGTTCAGACAACAGCCCATAAACTCCCTTGCTGATAAACTTCAAAAAACATCCATGTGTGCATGGACACATAGGATAACATAGAGGGGAGTTTAAGGGCTGTTAAAAAAACACCCAAAATCGGGATTTTGTGAGTTTGGGTGTTTTTTATCAGCTGCAATGTGTATGAGGCCTTATAAAGATGATGATAACTTCAAGCGCATATACAGTATACAATATTCAGGATTAATCGGATTGGCCAGGCATATAGTCCATGGCTAAGGAGTTAGCAACCCAGGGGTTAATGAGGGTCTGGCAGTTCAAAGCATATGGATATGGGATTAACTGTTTAAAAAGGGTTTGGCAGTCCAGGGGTTAACAGGTGTAGCAGTTCACAATGTGTGAAGTGGGTTGATGAAGCAATTGATCTAGAAGGCGGCTGCTATCCCCAGAGATGCTGGCTCTGTGATATGTAAAAGAGGGTAAAGAAGGGAAGCGCCACCTAAGTGCAGTATTAGTGAATATTTTTAATGACACAAGGTTTAAAAACACTTACAAAAGACATAATTAAAAAGGGCTCATCTGTGGATGGATGATCCTGGTAGGTTCCTGGTGGGGATGATCCTGGTGAGTTCCTCGGGCTCCAGTCTGGGTGTTGTATCAGCGATGTTAGGCTGTTAGAGAAGCTTTTCAGCGGTGGTTCGTCCTGTGGCCATCAGGAGGAGGCTGGGGCCGGCGTGGAGCGCACAGAAGGTGTGCGTGACGTCACGGGCTGTTCAGCAGCTTCCGGCTTCCGGGTACATTCCAAGGGGAGGGCTCACATGGAGGGAGGATACTAGCTGTGAGGGAGTCTGTGGATAGGCTACGCGCTCGGAGCAGCTGCTCCTTCAATAGGCCTGAGGGGGCAGTGTATAGATGCTGTGCTATTTATATGCCGGCGCTGTGGGACAACAAGGCTCAGCGCCGGCTGATAGCACAGCGCTGTGATGGAATAATAAAGTGCGGTGGGCTAAAGGGGGGGGAGAAGGGGAAGGGGATGTGAAATGTGGTTTGTGAAGGACCGTACTGTGGTGGGGGAGGGGAAGGAACACAAATAGAATGACACATGGGAGGAGGGCGCATGATGGCTGAGAGAATGTTGATGCACATCACATATAAATAAATTAAGTCAACAATCAATAAAAAATTCATGAAAATCAATTAAAAAACAAATATAAAAAATATAAAAAAATCAATATAGAAAAATCAATATAAAAAATCAATATAAAATTCTGAAAAAAGGGAAGGGGGGGGGAAGGGGAAAGGGAAAAGGAATCATGTGTATGGAGGGAATTATCATTATGTGGAGCTGATATGTGTTACAAGCATGCATGCACAAACGCATGCATGCATGTACACTCATACACAAAAAAATGAATATAAAGATGAATTACCCTATGCTAAAAGATCTCATATATATATTAGTGTAAAAACAAAGATAAAGGCAAGAATATATATATAATATAATATATTTAGGTAGTATGCATGTGCCTGCGCACGGTGTCATATGTAGATATATAGGAAGTACAAGGTTTAGATAAACTGGGGAAGTTGGCGGGGCGGGGGGTTGCAGGGGGGTGGAAAGCTGGAAAGAGGTGGGGTGGGGGGGGGGGTTTGGGGGGGGGAAAAGGAGGGGAAAAGGGGGGGGGGGGAGGGGAGGAAAAGGGGGGGGGGGGACCTGGGGGAGGCTGGATGGGGGAAAAGGGGAAATGGAAGGGGGACGCGGGGAAGGCTGGATGGCAAAGTGGCTCATAACAGTGTGTGAACCTCGATTTCTTCGTTAAGCCCACCGGGTGTAAGGGTGCCCAAGGAATAGATCCAATAGGTTTCTTGTTGGCACAGGCGTTTGAAGCGTTCAGCTGTAGGAAATGTAGCAGGAATGGACTCGATGACCCACACGCTTAGGCCTACAGTGGACCGGCCGTGGTGTGTATGAGGCCTTATACTCATATTCTATTAAGAGGATTCAAGGCGTTTTATGGGAGGCTGGGTAAACAATGGGATTTCTCCTTGTCCACTCACAGAATGAGTTGTACATGGCAGCTTGTGAATAGACAAGGGGAGAAGAAAACAAAGGTAAATGGCAGAATCCCTTCGCTGTATGAAAGGCGCAGCTCTCATAGCTCTCCTCCCCAGAAGAATGAAAGAAACTAGAATTATTACCTCATACAGCGGTGATCCTAATATGATCATAATTAGGGGTAACTTGTACACAACACAAGTTTCTTAGGATTAGTTTCTTAATTCTTAGGATTTGTGTTGGATCAGTGTTGCCAACCGTCAGTATTTTTACTGGCAGCCAGTGAAAAACAGGCACTTTCCTCCTGCCAGTAAATGCCAGTGACAGGAAAAGATTGCCAGTAAAAAATATGGCTGTGACGCTTGGCTTGGAACTACACATGCACGGTTCCGGTCCGGAGCTAGCCGAGACCACCAGAGTACCTGCTACAGTGTGTTCGGTGCATGTGATGTCATAGTGCAAGGGAGCCGAGCGAGGCGGCCGGAGCCTCGTGTGCGGGTCTACAGGACAGGAGCAAGGCAAGCCGGGATCGGGACTGTCAGTGCTGTTTGGACTGGAGTGGAATGAAGAGATCACTTGACATGGAGACAGACTATCACTGTGACTCAGGAGGGGGATGTGTCGTGTCGATGAAGTGTCATCATCATCTGTGCTGCTGCACACTGCTGTCAGTGTCACTGTTCCTGAGCTACTTATTTATGATATCGAAAATAAAATAAGAATTTTTTTTTTCTTAATATCTACCTTAATTCACATTTGCAAATTGCATATTGTACTTGTTCGTATCCTAAATACTGAAATTTGCACTTAAAACTGTAATTTTGTATATTTGCCAGTAAAAATGTGCCAATACATTTTGTGTGTCGTGTCAGTAATTTTCAATCTGGTAGGTTGGCAACACTGTGCTGGATGTGCTGACATAAATATCATTTTAAGAGGACAATACTGTACTTTGCGGACATGTGATTTTTTTTAACCTCACATTGCTGAAGATAATTGTTATGACAAAGAAGATCAGTGAATTTTATGTTTTAGTAATGGTGATGTAATAAGAGCAGTACTGTATATCTTATGGGTAGCATATGGTTCCATTTGCTTGAATGAATAATGAATTGGATTTTAATCGTTATATAAGCCAACTTCACAATATCACTTTCTTGCTTGTTACAGATGTCTCCTTTTTTCATTTCAGTCACATTGCTCTGGCCATCTCTTAGATATATGTGCTCACAAAGCTCTTCTCTGCAGCCTAGGTAAATGTCACATCTTATTCCCGCAGGATTAAATTATTACATTTCATATAAGTATTGTTTGCTGCTGGGAAATGCTATAATAGACCGGACGTGTACGGTAAGCTCCGTTCAGAACTGAAAATGTAGCCCTGAAACGCATACAGATCCAAAAAAAACTCGATTCACAAATCAAATCAAGTTTTTTGTTTTTTTTTTCACTGCGCCGGTCCTAAGAAGCTGCGGGCAGGAGTTTTTAGGCGAGGCCGCGGCTTCAGCCTAGTCCGCGGCGTCTGGCCTCGTGGACTAGGCCGAAGCCGCGGACTAGGCCGAAGCTGCGGACTCGCCTAAAAACTCCTGCCTGCAGCTCCTCAGGACCAACGGTGTTAAAAAATAAAAAATAAAAAAAAAATCGGTTTGCTTAAATTTTGAATCGATTTGACCTCTCAACTTGATTCAAGATTTAAATCGATTTTTTTCCCCAGCCCTAGAATAAGTAAGTATAAGCATCTTCCTTTCACAAGGTAGTTAGAATAGGAATTAGAAGGGGGAGGATGCAGGTTTAAGCTTAGTTAGGTTAGGTCTGGAATTCAGTTTTAAAGTGATACTAAAGTCTTGTTTTTCTTTTTTTTTGTTAAAAATAACAAACATGTTGTACTTACCTGCTTTGTGTAGTGGTTTTCTTCTCGGGACCTTGCCCGCTCTCCTGGCCCTCCCTCTTGTTCAGTGCCCCCACAGCAAGCAGCATGCTATGGGGGCACCCGAGCTGCTTCTCTGTGTGTCCATTCAGACACGGAGGCACGGCCCAGCCCCTTGCTCTCCTCATTGGCTCACTGACTTTGATTGACAGCAGCGGGAACCAATTGCGCTTTGCTGCTGTCTCAGCTATTGAGGTGGGAAAGTCTCAGACAGCTGAGTCTCTCGTGCATCATCGCTGGATCGTAATGGGCTCAGGTAAATATTAGGGGGCCTGCTGCACACAGAAGGCTTATCTTAATGCGGGGGTCTCCAAACTATGGCCCTCCAGTTGTTCAGGAACTACAATTCTCATAATGCCTAGTCATATCTGTGAATGTCAGAGTTTTACAATGCCTCATGGGATGTGTAGTTCCACAACAGCGCTGCATTCTGGCAGCAGGACGGCGACTTCACGTTCTATTCCTGGAACAAAATCCAGTCGGCTGAGCACTGCTCAACCATTCATAAAAAGCCTTGTATTTTTTGAATGAATACAAGGCTTCCTGTGGTTGGCTGAGATGGGGAGGTTTGCATGTGGCCATAGCAGAGTACAGCTGCATCTTCTGTAGCCTCCTCTGGACTATCCTCCCAGGCCGCCCATGTGAATGAGGCCTAAGGCTGGCCATACATTATACAATTTTCTTGTTCAATTTCCTTTAGATTTACCCTCAACCATATAGTGCAAGGGCCTGCCTGATTGCATACAAACTGAAAATGTTTAGGTTTGACCTCATATTATATAGTTTTGGTAAATCTAAAGGAAAATTGTGCAAGAAAATTGTATAGTGTATGGCCAGCCTAATTGTTATAATGATATAGACTAAATTTATAGGGATTGATTTTTGATTGTTTACATGTTCTGCCTGAGCTCACTACTCAGAACACCAACACTAAAAATTTGCCAATCAGCCTCTGTAATCATCTGAACTTCCACTCTTGAATTGTGATAATGGTACAGCCGTACTCCTCTGGCATTACTTGATTTTTTACTTTTATGCTCTCCCTTTATGTGAAGCACCTGATGCAGCGTACACGCGGTCGGACTTTTCAACCGGACTTGTCCGACAGACGCCAACGGACCAAATCCGGCAGACAATCCGATCGTGTGTGGGCTTCACCGGACCTTCAGTGGACTTTTCCAGTCGCAAATCTGACGGACTTTGGGTTTGGAACTTGCTTCAAATCTTTACGTCGTAACTCCGCCGGACCCAGAAATCCACTTGTCTGTATGCTACTCCAACGGACAAAAACCCACGCTAGGGCAGCTATTGGCTACTGGCTATCAACTTCCTTATTTTAGTCCGGTGTACGTCATCACGTACGAATCCGTCAGACTTTGATGTGATCGTGTGTAGGCAAGTCTGTTCGTTAAAAAGTCTGCCGCAAGTCCGTCAAAAGTCCATCGAAAGTCCGCCGGAAAGTCTGTCGGACCAGTCCGGTCGAAAAGTCCGCTCGTGTGTACGCGGCCTTACTCTAACAAAGTTGCACATATGTTTCATTTGTATATTTCATGTGCTGTTTTGGGTTATAAATTACATTTCAATAAACTACTACTCTCAAATTATATTATTACATTATTCAAGAATAGCTCCACTGTTTCCAAGAGGGGCTCCAAAATAAAACTGCCATCTACAATATACCTAAAGAAAACATACCGTTTCTTGTGAAAAAAAAAAAGAAAAAACATACTGAAGAAGATTTATTGAGCAGATTACCACAGATCTAAAGTATGAGTATGTTTGTCCACAGTCCTCTTATAGTGATTCTAAAGGCTTTTTTACCTAAAACAAAAAAGATGTTATACCTGCCTGCTTTGTACAACGATATTGTATGGAATGGTCTCTTACTTTTTCCTTAGCGGTCCCCTGCCCAGCATCGCCCTCTCCTCCTCTTCTCCGACTGCCTCCATAACAAGTCTTGTGCTATGAGGCAACTCCCAAGCCGGATAATGCGCATCCATAGACACACACAGTATGGCTCAAACCCGCACCCCGTTCCTTCCGCACAGGATTTGACTGACAACAGCAGGAGCCAATGGCTTTGCTGCTGCTCTCTGTCTGTCCTGTGAGAGCAGGAAGAGAGTCCAGCGCTGCTGCAGACGGGCACAGCGCCGGGTCAGTATTGGGGGGGGGGGGGTACTAGCAAGAGCTAGTGGAAGGTTTTTACCTTAATGCAGGTAATACATTAGGGTAAAAAAAAAGCAAAACATTAGAAACACTTTAAATGTGTCTATTCTAGCTAAAGCTCAAAAGGCAACAATTCCATACAAGCATGGGAATTCACTGGTGCTATTTAAAGTGTTTCTAAAAAGTTTTTCCAGTTTAAAAGTAATTTGTTTTTTCTTTGAGGTAGTGAGAAAGGGTTAGAGTTTCTGCCTGGCTTTTATTGCTTTCTGTGTTCCCGTTGGTGGAATTCCTGAGGCCTAGAAGTGAGGGCAGATCTGCTCAATTCAATTCAGTCAATAAATGCTGGCCAAAAGTCTAATGCCGTGTACACACGATCAGACATTGATCAGACATACCAACAACAAAATCCATGGATTTTTTCAGACGGATCTTGGCTCAAAGTTGTCTTGCATACACACGGTCACACAAAGTTGGTTGGAAATTCCGAACGTCAAGAACGCGGTGATGTACAACACGTAAAACGAACCGAGAAAAATGAAGTTCAATAGCCAGTGCGGCTCTTCTGCTTGATTCCGAGCATGCGTGGCACTTTGTGCGTCGGAATTGTGTACACACTATCGGAATTTGCGCAAACGGATTTTGTTGGAAAATTTGAGAGCCAGATCTCAAATTTTGTGCGACGGAAATTCCGATGGAAACTGTCCGATGGAGCCTACACGTGGTCGGAATTTCCGACAACATGCTCCGATCGCACATTTTACGTCGGTAAGTCCGACCGTGTGTACGGGGCATAACACTTTTTCAGTCTAATATGTATTTTTCTTAACTGTACAATACAGGGCACAGGCTCCTTTAAATCTTGACTATGGGTAACATCCTGCCACCTTCAGTTGAGGAATCTGGCAAGCAAAGCAGTTAGGGCAGCCCATATAATCCCTCTTGCTCCTACCTGTCCTTAGGTGACGAATGACCTCTCCTTACTGGAGAGTAGGTTTCTTACCGATATATCTTAATTTACTGTGAGATCAAAAATGTTGCTTGGTTCTCCACACAGAGAAGCACTTTCTCCACCTGGATGCATCAATGCCACTGAAGTAATATGGCTTCTGGATCAGAAACTTCTTGGCAGCACCGCAGGGAACTGTACCCAGACCTTAGCACATGGAGGACGCAGGACCGTCCAGTAATGTTATTTTTCTGTACTGGACTCTGCATATGACACTCTAAGACCTGGCAGTGGCAATCCTAATCTCTTTAGTTACAATCCATGAAAACCTTTGTCATGGAAGAGAGGGTATACCTTCCTAAAGTGGGCAAAGTCAGGAGTCTACACCTAGTGGTTTTCTTCCCTGGGAAGGTGCCTGTACCCTGATGTGGTCCAGGGCTTTGCGCTTCCCTGTTGGTTCCACTTAACTTCTGCCACACCCTCTCCTCTGCTGTTAACTGTAAACTTTTAAGGACTGCATATCTCATGGTACCTTGTTGCCTAAAAGCAGTTTATTGACTGTGCCTTCTGAAACTCAGAAACACAGAATTTCAAAAAATAAATTGGTGGGATCTTCACAAATAGTCTACAAACTTCAGGTTTGTTCAGATTAATAAGTGTAGGCTAGAAATAATTGAAATACAACGTGGAAATTAATATGATTTCAGATTTTGACTATAGATACGCTTTAAAGGGTAACTGGTAAAAAAGGAAAAGGTGAATTAACGCCAAATATTCTGGAGAACCCCCAACTCCACACACCTTCTTCCTTGGGAATGGGTGTTGACCCTCCAAGCCCATGTCTGAACACTTCACTTCACGTGGTCTGATTTTATTCATGAAGGTTTTGGGGCTCCTGATGGCCTCATTCGAGGCAGTGATGTTTGCCCAGCTTCACCCCAGGCCTCTGCAGCACAATGTTCTGACTGCGTTGGATAAGCTACCAGTCTCTGGACAAGCACATGCGCCTCTGTCCAAAGACCAGGATATTTTGGCCTGCCAACCCTGTGCTGGAATTGGGGAAATTGTTACTCCTGATGACCTTGGCATGCCTCATGACAGCCTGTTGGTCTTGGGAGGTGTTCTTGGGATGGAAACAATCCAGGGGACATGGTCATTGTGAGTACAGGCTTCCCCTCAACATTCTCTGTCAGTATGTTTTCTGTATCTGTGTTTAGGGCTCTTTCCCGGGAAAGAAAAAGTTATTCTAAAGTAATGTTGGTTCTATTTTTGATAACATTTTCTAGTAAGCATTTGTTTTTAATTATATTTTTCTGTTTAAAACCGCAGTTTTATAATCTCAGGACAGCCAACCATGGAGAGAGGAAGGGAATTTTGTTCACTCTGGAAAATAACTTTAAGCATTTGAGGACCAGCCATGTTATATACATGTTCTGGGGGACTTCATATTTGGGAAAGTTTAGTATTAAAAACAAATCACTAGAATACCTGTACTGCAGGAGCAATGTCTCTTTCAAGGCTATAGGAAGTTAGCTCATAGGTGTAGAAAGCACAACGCTAAATTTTTACATATGGGCTGTATAGAACTGAGCAAGCCACTACCTTTGTAGAAGGAACCTGCCTGGGAGTTTGTTCAGGGGATTGGTGCTGGGTTTTTATTTTACTTCTGAACCTGTCCTATAAAGGAACCTTCCAGAATAGAACTATAGGAGTTGTCATTCTTGACTTGTCTTCAAAGGAGTATGTTCCAGGGTTACCAACCTGATCCTTTATTTATTCCTGTAAGATGATTAGAGACTTTTTAGATGAAAAACACAGGGAGGGGGCCTGCAATGATTGGGGTACTCTCTTTTTTTAATTATTAAGGCTGCATTCACACCACTGGCTTAAATTGGCTGCCTGAAGCATGATAAACGTGCCAAAGAAGCTCACGTACCACCTTATGGCCAAAAGTCGACTGTGTTTGGCAACTCCCATTTTTTGCACAGAAAAGATGTGACTGCTACCTGCATTTAGGGTGCTATTAAGAAATAACAGCACCACAAGTTTGACCTGCGTTTTTTATGTGTTTCTGACCACGTTTTCCATGGTTCCCATACAGCATAAGAGGTTCAAGAGGTGATTGGATACATTTTCAGACTAGGTGCCAAATTCCTTTAAAGTGAAATGCTATTATTCATGTTACATGCTTGTGCTTTGTAAATACTGAAAACAGACCATTACGACAATGCATTATAGCCAAGGCTGCTTGAGAACACTGAAACCATTCAGAATATCCAATATCCAGAACCAAGAGGCAGGGGGAATTACAAACTTTGTTCCTGAAAGTGTAAAGCCCCTTTAAATCGGTTTGGTGATGTCTTGTTAATTTATATCATTTTTACCCCATATTGAGCATGTGTCTTGACACACGTTTCAATGTGGCACAATGCACAGTAGTGTACTGCATATGTTGTTGTAAGTTCACAGTTAATTGCATCCTGAGGCACATCTACGATGCATTACAATGCACGCATGCAAATGCCCTATAGTTTGCAGTTTGATATAGAAATATACTGAATTCTATTTTAATTTTTTTTACATTTAAATTGTTACTAAACCCTGGACCCTGCATTCACTATATCTGGTCTCCCACAGTACACAGAACATGATATTGCAACTATGTTAACCATTTGCTTACTGGACACTTAAACCCCCCCTCCTGTCCAGACCAATTTTAAGCTTTCAGCGCTGATGCATTTTGAATGACAATTGCGCGGTCATACAACACTGTACCCAAATGAAATTTTTATCATTTTTCCCCCACAAATAGAGCTTTCTTTTGGTGGTATTTGATCACCTCTGCAGTTTTTATCATTTGTTAAAATTTTTTTAAAAAGGCCAAATTAAAAAAAAAAAAATTATATTTTTTTATATTTTGTTATAAAATTTTGCAAACAGGTAATTTTTCTCCTTCATTGATGTACGCTGATGAGGCAACACTAATGGGCACCGATAGGTGGCAGTGATGGGCACTGATCTGCACTGGTTGGTTACACTGATAGACAGCACTGCTAGGTGGCACTGATTGGCACCAGTGGTGGGCATTGATAGGTGGCACTTGTGGGCATTGATAGGTGGCACTCATGAGCATTGATAGGTGGCACTGGTGGGCACTGGCAGGTGGCACTGGTGGGCACCGATGAGGCAGAATTGCCTCTTCGGGACCGATGTCCCTAGCACATAAGCCAGTGATCGGCCTTTTTTTCTCCTCACAATGTCTGCGTGAGGAGAAAAAAAAATGATTATCGATCTTTTGTTTACATCATGTGATCAGCTGTCATTGGCTGACAGCTGATCACGTGGTAAGGGGCCGGGATCGGCCCCTTACTCGGACCTGTGATCACCCGAGTCTCAGTGACTGTGCAAAGGGGAGGCCTCCCGGAAATTCAGGTCCGCGCTGTGGCCGTCATTCGGCTATAGCACGGACGCCGAGTGGTTAATAAATATAAACTGCTAAATACCTATTCTCATCAGCAGTATATAGCTGGCTTATGACTTCTATCGGTGTCTGGCCGAGCACTGGTTAAAACTTGTAGGAGGAGTTTTCATTCTACACCAATTTTTCTACGAGTTTTCATTCTACTCTGTCAGTCCTTTGAGGCTGCAGGACCCCTGACCCTCTGTGTGGACAGTGCCGATTGGCCCTGTGCCGATCACATGCACCCTCCCAAGAAAACAAACAAAAAAAAAAACTCTGTAGCAATACACCCCAAACTGAGCATGTGCAAAGCGACTCCAAAGGCTCTGTCTTATCAGGAGATGGTTTTGGGGACAGTGGAAGAAGGGGAGGATCAGAAAAGACAGGATCAAACAGCCTTTTTACACAATGCGGAGGATTAACCCCTTAGGTTCCACAGTGAGTATAACAATCATGCTTTACTGCATATTGATATACTGATTATACAAATTTTACTGTTGTGGGTTTTGTAACACTTTAAGGGTCGTAGACAATCTATTCAAAACGAATGGGCTGCTTAACGCAATGTACCTCAACGCATAAAATTGAGTGTATGTAGTAAACTGTGTTACGATGTGAATGGGCCTCCAAACTACCATTTTGCCATTTCATGAGATTGTTTTTGATCTTGAAATAACTGCCTTTTAGCTATGTACGTGACCCTTACTTATTCGAACCACCTTGGCCAAAGATCGAACTACTGGATCCCATTGAAGAGACAGAACAACGTAGAGCTTAGGACACAATGCTTTTATATTATGATGATGCTGACAGTTTATTATTGGTATTTTTACTTATTCTGATAACGAAATGGTGATTTTCATGATAAACTGGGGACAGGAGACTCCTTCTCCACACCTTTCTTTCCAGGCTGCCTTATTATGGGAAAGCATTAGTGAGCTACCAGAAAAAGTCATATGAGTCAATTGATTGGCCATTAGATCACTGTACCTGGGGCTGGCTGCAGAGTCTCTTATGTCTCGTGCGATGGGCACTATTTGCTTCCTAGATATGCACACCTTTTTTGACCAATAGGGGGAGCTCTGCCTCTCCCTGTTTTTATTTTTTAACATTTTTTTTTTTTTTTACATCTTGACCATAAATACATTATATTTCATATTATTAACCATGCATCAGAAGTTGATGAGACACCCCCAGGAAGACAATAATGGTGTCAGGAATATTGGGAGTGTGATCTCAGGACATAAGATAACCAGAGACTGATTCAATCCACCAGACCTCACCTCTAGCTAAAGTATCACTTTTCAGCCCATCGACCTTTGTTATTTTTGTTTTTTGCGAGGACAATCAACCTTTTTTTTTAATGAAAAAGGGGCACTTAGTCTTTCTGTTGCTTTAAAAAGTTAGCCTGTAAAAATATAGAGGTAAAAAAAAATTACTTACCTTTCCATTTGTCTGCAACACCAAACACTTCCAGGAGTGTCAATCTCGTTTGGTCCTGGAGAGATTAGTGACAAAGAGGGCAGCAGAAAGACAGGAGGAACCAGTGAGAGAGCAACCTTCAGGGTTCTATCATGAGAGGATTCCTTAACTGGTGTCCTGCTGACTTACCGGCTGCCATGACCACACTTGACTCCAACCTTACCCACCTTGTTTTTAGTGCATCACCTATCTAATGTATCTTAACTTGCTTATCTTACAGCAACCTATAAATATGATTATATGTGAGAATTGCCCTTGCTTGCTTCAGTAGTTATTCACTGACAAATATCTACTAAAGAAAACAGATGTTATTGTAAGGCCCCTTTCTCAAGAGCGATCCAATCAGGTCTGTCTGTCAGTTTTTATGGACAGGTGAAATCTGCCCCATATGAAAGGGGCTTAACTGTCTTGACGATTTTTTTTTTGTTTTTTTTGTTTTTTTTGTTTGTTTAATTTTGCACTTGTAAAGCCATGTCCATCAACCTTTATTTGGGATGCAATTAAATATTTCGGTCTTCATTTTTTATGCTTCAATTGTTTTGTTTTTTTCTTCTTTTGGTTGAGTTATGGCTCATAAACTATAAGTAAATCAGGGGAACATTTTCGTCCGAGGAACAATTGTATGATTTTCTGAAAGTGTGTACATGTCAGAAACCATGAAATCAGACCAAGACAGAAGTACAGTTAAATCACACTTGTTTAATAATAAAAGTAAATAAAACAAACGTAGTCAAAACATATCCAAAGTTCAGTAACCGGAACGGATAGTCAGCCAAGCCAGAGAAGGGCGCCAACACCTGTCTCAGAAGCATCAACCTCAAGTATAAAAGGTAACGTAGGATCAGGATGTGCCAACACAGGAGCAGAAACAAAGGCAGCCTTGAGACTCTCAAAGTCCTTAACGGACTCCAGAGACCAACTCTGTGGGTTACCGTCCTTTCTGGTCATATCAGTCAGGGGCTTGACCAGAGATGAGAAGTTACGAATAAACTTCCGATAATAGTTGGCAAAGCCCAGAAAACGCTGCAGTGGACGTAAATCCGCGGGTCGGGGCCACTGTAGAACTGCTGAAAGTTTCTCTGGGTCCATCGAAAAACCAGCAGTGGAAATTACATAACCCAGGAATTTAACTTGTTCACGATGGAATTCGCACTTCTCCAATTTACAATAGAAATTGTTCTTTTAGTTTCTGAAGCACAAGACAGACATCTGTGTGGTTGCTCTACAGGGACTTGGAAGATATGAGGATATAATCGAGATAAACCACCACACATAACTGCAACAAATCTCAGAGGACATCATTAATAAATTCCTGAAAAACTGCCGGAACGTTACAAAGGCCAAAAGGCACTACGAGGTAATCATAATGGCCTGTTCTGGTATTAAACGCAGTTTTCCACCCGTCGCCCTCCTTAATCCTTACGAGATTGTATGCCCCTCTCAAAATCAAGCTTCATGAAAAGTGCTGCTCCCTTGAGGCGGTCAAATAACTCTGTAACCAATGGAATCGTATAGGCATTCCTAATCGTGAAATTATTTAGACCCCCATAATCAATACAAGGTCTCAGTTCACCACTCTTCTTCACAAAGAAGAAACCAGCACCAGCAGGAGACGAGGATTTGCAGATGAAACCTCAAGAAAGTGCGTCTGCAACATACTCCTCCATGGCCTTATCCTCCAAGAGCAACAAAGGGTAAACCCGGCCATGAGGGGGTATGGCACCAGGTTAAAGGTCAGTTGCGCAATCATATGACCGGTGTGGAGGCAAACTACCGACTTGTCCTTTGTCAAAGACATCACTAAAATCCCTGTACTCCTCCGGCAGGAAGGAGAGTGAAGAGGTACACAGGACCTTGGCTACTTTCTGGAAGCATGTCTTACTGCATTGTGGCGACCAGGAGAGAACCTCAGCATGGAGCCAATCAAAAGAGGGGTTGTGCCTCTGTAACCAAGGATAACCAATAATCAGCAGAAACTTAGGTGAGGAAATAACTTGGAGTTGGATTATCTCATTGTGAAGAGCCCCTGCGGCCATGGACAACTGAACAGTCTCATGAGTCACATGGGCAGGCTGTAGAGGTCTCCCGTCCGCCTCATTGGCAAGTGGAGTGTCACACAGCTGCAGTGGAATCGAGTGCTTTAATACGAAGGCAGCATCAATGAACAGGCCTGCAGGCCCAGAGTCGATTAGAGCCTGTATCTCGACGGACGACTCAGCTCAAGAAAGGGTGACCGAAACCAGGGGCTTATCCCTCTGGATAATGGGACGAAACAACGCCACCTAAGGTCTGTCCATGACAGGACCTCAAGGTTCGGGAATTCCCTGGACGGGTAGGACTAGACTTAAAAAAGTGACCTGCCTGGCCACAATAAGGGCACAATCTCTCCTTCCTCCTAAACATTGTCTCATCCGCAGAGAGATGCGTGAAACGCATGGTTCCACCTTCACTGATCGACTCGGTACCAGGAGGCATGGGAGGTGAGGGAAGCAGGGGTGGGACTGCAAAGCTCGGAGACAAACGTACAGGAGGCTTCCACAAGCGATCCTTAAAAGAGAGTCTGTCTCTGAGTCTGGAGCCAATGAGGATGGCAAACTTGATCAACTTCTCCAGCTCAGTGGGTATATCTTGGGCTGCTATTCCATCCTTGATGGTATCCAATAGACCATGAGAAAAAGCAGCCACAAGGGTCTCATTGTTCCAAGCAATCTCTGCTGCCAGAGTACGGAATTCAATGGCGTAATCGGCAACAGTTCTCGTACTCTGTTTGATGGACATGAGGCACTTGGCAGCAGAAGCGGAGCTTGGGGGAATGTCGAATACCCTTTTAAACAAGGCCACAAACTCAGGGTAACTCAAGACAACAGGTTTTTGCGTCTCCCATAGAGGGTTTGCCCAGACCAAGGCTCTCTCAGAAAGCAAAGATATCACAAAACCTACTTTGCTTCTGTCCGTGGGAAATGCCTGGGGCAGCAACTCAAAGTATATCTCAACCTGGTTGAGAAACCCTATGCATTGGACTGGATCACCCCCAAATTGCTGGGGAAAGGGGGGCGGAACCAGACATACCTCTTATAGAGTTAATACTCGAGGCGGTTGCCTGTACAGAGACTGGAGCAGCAGCAGGGATGGCCTGCAACACAGGTTGTACCGCAGCAGCCACAGTGGGAGATTTCAGGTGAGCGGTGTGACTCCGGAGCGTTTGTAACGCTATGGCAAACTGATCCATGCGGTGATCCTGCTCATCCAATCTGGAAAAAATATCAACAAGTGGATTGACTGTATCTTCTGAATTCATGGCCTTCGCCTACTGTCAGAAACCATGAAACCAGACTGAGACAGAAGTACAGTTAAATCACACTTGTTTAATAATAAAAGTAAATAGAATAAACGCAGTCAAAACAAAGTCAAAAGCCAAAGTTCGGTAACCGGAATGGATAGTCAAGTCTGTAGGCAAGTAGGCAAGTCTGACGAGCAGGATATCATCAACAGGTTTGTAGCTGTGGAGAGATAGGAGCTGGCAATTAGCCGACAGCAGATCGGCCAGCTCAGAGAAGGAAGAGCTGAGCCCAGCCCTGACAGTACATAACTTTCGATAGCCGTTTCTGACCTTCCGAATGAAAATTTCCGAAGGCACAAACTCCAAAATATTTCTTGTACGGGAACAGAACAAACAATTTTTTTTTTTTTCAAATATAAATGTTATTGTTTTTCAAGAACAAAAAATACAAAGAATAAGAGCCAAGAGAACAAAGCAAAACAAAAATAAATAAAAGGATGGAAACGGCAGATAGTACAGTACAGTGCCAGCCTTAACAACTGGTGTTCACATGTAGTGACATGCGATAATGATAACCATCATATCGGTACCAGCCATAATCGCAGTGGTACAATCATCTTCTATACTTTCCATCTATAAAATAAAACGGTATACTGGACAGTAAGTCTCACCATGTCAATTTTTTTTTAATGTGTACCGTTTACGCACGGTTTTCGTACAAGAAGAATCAGAAAATAATGATTGCGCATGATCAGAAACAATAAACAAAAAAAAAGCCTTTGTTGTACGAGAATTTTCGTACATTATTTCCTTCCTCAGTTCTGACTTGAGGAAAATCTGATGATCATTCGCCTGTTTTTTTTATAGTGTGTAACCCACTTTCCTTAAAAATTTAAACAACCTGTAATGTAAACAGTGGAAAGTGATTGATGAAGACTTTGTTTACATTCATAAAGCACAGTGTGGAGACAGAATCCAAATAGATATAGATATAGATTTTCAAACAGATATATTGTTAATTGATGAAGTGAAACCAAGCGTAGGGATATGTCTGAACATTGTTTAATTTGGAGGAAGCTCTGAGGACAGTTGACTCACCCAGCTACAGGCGGTCCCCGGATTACAAACGAGATAGGGTCTGTATGTTTGTTTTTTAAAGTTGAATCTGTAAGTTGGAAGAAGTACATTTTGTAAGTGTAGCTCCAGCCAAAAAAACTATTTTTAAGCTTTTTGGATAGCATAGGGAAGGGTTAACACCCCAGTAATATTTTTTTTCCTGTCTGTGCCCCTGTTAAGAAGATTTCACCTCACTTTCTGTCCCAATGACAATTGGATTTTGAAAATTTTGGGTTGTTGTGGAACAATCATGGGTTTAAATCCAGTGGTAAGGAGGCAACATATCGCCTCCTCACCACTAGCATTACTGAGTGTCCCAGATTGCCTGGGACTGTCCCACATCTGGCATGTCTGTCCCAGGTCCTGGGCACCTTCATTTCAGGGAAATGCAGTGTCCCGGAATGAAACTGACACACAGCAGCCACCCTATCAGCTATATTGCCCAATTCCCAAACTGGTTGCTAGCCGCCTGCCGTCTGGCGTCTAGCAACCAGTGACATGAGGCACACAGACAGCGAGTGAGGCCGAGGCCCCAGTATTCACAGCAGAGGATTTAACTTCCTCCTCCTCTGCGCCGAGTGCTTTGCTCCACTCACCATCTCCTCTTCTCTGGTGGCATGCTCTCAGGGAGGGAATGCTGCAGGTACTTGTGGTGTGTGATCCTCTTCTTCTGCTGACAGTGCTGAGATGGCTGCCAGTGCCCGACTTCTCCTCCCGCCCGAGTACCGACTGAGAGACCTGAGAGTGAGAGAGGACATGATCGTCCTCATCACGGGGGGGGGGGGCAGGGCCTCATCACATGCCCACCTCCTCTCCACACTCAATGCAGGTTAATAGCCTGTTTTGTGTCAGCGATTTAGAGTAGTTTAAGCAGTTTTTGGGGGGTGGCATAACCCTACATAACCCCTGGCTTAACATGACAGCCAGGCTACTAGCACTTTCAGAAGAAGGTCAGCATTGCCAGGGTTGGTATTTTAATGGTGCGCAGTCAATAGGCAGCTGTCTCCTCATGTACCCCAGTTTGTAAGCTCGTGGTCATGTCCTTGTTCGGCCCCTTTTACACGGGGTGGATCCGTCTGGAATCTGCCTGCTAAGCGGGGGATCTAAGCGCCAATCCCCACCGATCCCCACTGAGCAGGCAGATGACATGGCTGTGTCCACTCTGCATAGTGGAGCAGACACAGACCTGTCATTCATCTGCTCAGCCAGGTACAGTGGGGATTAGTGGGCCGCTCTGCTCTATGGGGAGGTCAGATGGAAACAGACCGCGGCCTCATGGAGGTCAATGGGTGGCCCGATTGGGTCCACCTGAAAAACGGACAAGCAGACCAGTCAGGTCTGCTGGTGTGAAAAGGGGCCTTCTTCATTGTTTATTATATAGTTAATTCTTGTTTGTCTATTCCAGCATTTTCTAACCAGGGTGCCCTGAGGTTTCAATGCCCAAAAATGAAGCTGCCTTTTAGTTACACTAAGTCACAGGTTTTAATTGTGCACCATTACAACCTTCTAGCTGTCGGCACCCAATTACATGTTGCATCTGGTGGCAGACGACAGTGGCAAGTGACAAGCTGCATCTGATGCCAGGCGACGGTAGCATGCTGCATCAGGTGGCAAGTGAAAAGCTCAGGGTTTCCACTGATTCTGCATTATGGTTAGTTGAACTACAGTATTTCATTATATATTACAATGTAGTAATAGAAATGTGATTTGATCATCCTGACACCATATCAAGCATGGTGTCGAGATGATTTAAGTGCTAACACTAGCCATTCGCCTGACAAATCACCCGCCGCCGAATTCCCCTTCAAAGCCAAGACCACATTAACCCTCGCCCCAATCCTTGGCAAAATCTTTTCATCTTTGTTTGGGAAGAAGGGGAGGGGGGTGTCCCTGAATGGCAGTTTGGAAATGTGGTCACCCTACACACCACCTGTCAAACACATTCGGAGCACTTTTCAGAAATGCTGCATTTGTGAATAAACCCTATAGTTGCATTCCGCATTGGCACCCTTAGGGCTCGTTCACACGTAAAGTTGGGGATGGTAAAACCCTGCAGTTGAGTTTAGCCTCCCCCAATCCCTACCCCCTTTAGCTGCTGAGACAGCAGCCAACATTGTACACATGCCACAGCAGGCATTAAGCCCCCTGTTGCTTTTGGTGGGTGCTACTGCCTGCCAATTGAAAACCTATTCAAGTAAAAGGGGCCACGCTGCAAGCCCCTCAAAACTACATGCTTCTGTGGGGTTCAAGGGGTTAAAACATGGTGCGAAAGCAACACAATGCTCCCTGCTTTAACCCCTTGTTTGCTTCTGCACAAGGTTGCAGGGCACTTGCAGTGGGGCCTCATTCACTTGAATGGGTCATGCTTTGCAGGTGCTACACCCACCAGTCATGACAGGGCATATAACTCCTGCTGAGGCTGTGACATGTGTACACCCCTGGCCACTGTGGCTAAAAGGGGTGCGGTTGGGGCAGGGGTGGTAAAAATGTCTTAACTGTGGGGTTATGCCACCACCCAAACTGCAAACATCAATGAACCCTTATGAGGCGTACACACGAGCAGACTTTTCGACTGGACTGGTCCGACGGACTGAGTCCGGCGAACAATGCGATCGTGTGTGGGCTTCATCGGACTTTTCCAGTCGAAAATCTGCTCGAGTCCGGTCGAAAAATCCGCTCGTTTGTATGCTAGTCCAACGGACGAAAACCCACGCAAGGCCAGCTATTGACTACTGGCTATCAACTTCCTTATTTTAGTCCGGTTGTACGTCATCACGTACGAATCCGTCGGACTTTGGTATGATCGTGTGTAGGCAAGTCCGTTCGTTCAAAAGTCCGTCGGAAGTCCGTCAAAAGTTTGACGAAAGTCTGCTGGAATGGCCGTCGGACTTTTGTTGCCGAAAAGTCCGCTCGTGTGTACGCAGCCTTACTGTTCTGAGCCCCCTAAAGGCTGCTTTCACACTGATGTGCTGCAGTGTAATTGCGACTTTCCTAGGATAGCTGCGCTTTGCCATAGACTTCTATTATATCCTGCAGCTGTGGTGCACTTTTTCAAAGGGCACCAAAACTCATACATTCAGCACCAAACCCGCAGAAAATAATAAAAGTCTAAAGCACAGCAAATCTGTAAGTACACTACACTGCACTGCACTTGCGGTGCAGGTAAACAGCAGTACATCAGTATGTAAGCAGTCCTACACTACTATGCCCAGTGGATTGCTTCACACTGACCTGAAGATTCTCTTCTTTCCTGCTGCTGGCACCGCTCTGGAGACAGCTAACTGTCCACTCGGCATGGGACAGGAGCCAACACTACAGAGGAGGCATCGGTTTATAAGGCTCTTGCTCTCTATTACAACTCCTACAGTGCCATGAATAAGTATTCATACCCCTTGAAATTTTCCACATTTTGTCATGTTACAACCAAAAATGTAAATGTATTTTATTGGGATTTTATGTGATAGACCAACACAAAGTGGCACATAATTGTGAAGTGGAAGGAAAATAAATGGTTCACCAAATTTTTTACAAATAAATATGTGAAAAGTGTGGTGTTCATTTGTGTTCAGCCCCCCTTAATCAATACTTTGTAGAACCACCGTTCACTGCAATTACAGCTGCAAGTCTTTTTGGGGATGTCTCTACCAGTTTTGCACATCTAGAGAGTGACATTTTTGCCAATTCTTCTTTGCAAAATAGCTCAAGTTCTGTCAGATTGCATGGAGAGCGTCTGTGAACAGCAATTTTCAAGTCTTGACACATATTCTCAATTGGATTTAGGTCTGGATTTTGACCGGGCCATTCTAACACATGAATATGCTTTGATCTAAACCATCCTATTGTAGCTCTGGCTGTATGTTTAGGGTCCTTGTCCTGCTGGAAAGTGAACCTCCGCCCCAGTCCCAAGTCTTTTGCAAACTCTAATGCCCTGTACACACGACCGGTTTTCCCATCGGAATAAACTCTAAAGGTTTTTCCAACGAAGTTCCGACGGAATTCTGCTGAAACTGCCTTGCATCCACACGATCACACCAAAGTCAGACCGTCCAGAACGCGGTGACGTACAACACGTACAATGGGACTAGAAAAAGGAAGTTCAATAGCCAGTAGCCAATAGCTTCCATCTCGTACTTGCTTCAGAGCATGCGTCGTTTTTGGTACGTCGGAACAGCATACAGATGAGCGGTTTTCCCGATAGGAATTGGTTCCGTCGGAAATATTTAGAACATGTTCCTTTTCTAGGTCCATCAGAATTTTCGACGGAAAAAGTCCGATGAGGCATACACACGATCGGAATATACGATGAAAAGCTCCCGTCTGACTTTTTCTGTCGGACATTCCTCTCGTGTGTACGCGGCATAACAGGTTTTCTTCTAAGATTATAGTGAAAAATTGGGCGCAAAACCATATAAGCATGTGAATATCAACCAGACCCACATAGGTGTGACATAATAATTGTTATTATACCAGATTATTATACGAGATTTATATAGCGCCAACAGTTTACTCAGCGCTTTACAATGTATAAGGGGGACAACACAATTACAGTACAGTTCAATACAAAAGGTACAGGAGGGCCCTGCTCGTAGAGCTTACATTCTAAAGGGAGGGGGTGGTGGTACAAAAGGTAATAGCTGCAAAGAATGATTTGATGGGGGTGGCTCAGGGACAGTTATGTGGGTGTGGGATAGGCTTCCCTGAATAAATGAGTTTTCAAGGATCTGCTAAAGGTGGACAGGGTAGGGGCTGATCGGACATACTGGGGCATGGGAATTCCAGAGGATGGGAGAGGCTCTGGAGAAGTCCTGAAGGCGAGCATGGGAGGAGGTAACAAGGGAGCTAGAGAGCAGGAGGTCCTGGGAGGAGCGGAGGGGGCGATTTGGGCGATATCTGCAGATGAGGTTGGTGATGTAGATGGGGGCGATGTTGTGAATGGCCTTGTATGTTATGGTTAGCATTTTGAATTTTACACGGTGGGCTAGGGGAAGCCAGTGAAAGGATTGGCAGAGAGGAGCAGCAGTCACGGATCGGTTAGTGAGGTGTATTAGTCTAGCAGCAGCATTCATAATAGACTGAAGGGGGGATAGCCTGCTTAAGGGTAGGCCATTAAGGAGAGAGTTGCAGTAGTCGAGGCGGGAAATAATCAAGGAGTGAATAAGTTGTTTTGTAGTGTCATTAGTCAGGAAGGGTCGAATTTTGGAGATGTTGCGGAGGTTAAGGCGGCAGGATTTAGCCAGTGATTGGATATGGGGGCTGAAGGAGAGGTCAGAGTCAAGGATTACACCCAGGACTCTGGCATGTGTGGAGGGACCAATGGTTGTGTTGTTGATATTAATGGTGAAGTCACAGGAGGGGGACTGTGAAGGAGGAAATATAACAAGCTCAGTTTTAGAAAGATTAAGTTTGAGGAAGTGGTGTGACATCCATACCGATATGTCATTCATCAAGTTTGAGATCCGTGAGGAGATAGTGGGGGTGAGTTGGGGAGTGGAGAGATAGATCTGTGTGTCATCAGCATAGAGATGGTATTGGAAGCCATGGGAGGTGATCAACTGGCCCAGGGAAGAGGTATAGAGTGAGAAAAGGAGAGGCCCAAGGACAGAGCCTTGGGGTACCCCAACAGAAAGAGGAAGGGGAGCGGAGGAGATGGAGTTGTAAGTGACGCTGAAAGTGCGCTGAGATAGGTAGGAGGAGAACCAGGATAATGCAGAATCACGGAGGCCAAGGGAGTGCAATTTGCTGAGGAGCAGCAGGTGGTCAACTGTGTCAAAGGCAACAGAGAGGTCTAAAAGTATGAGTATGGAGTAGTGGCCATTGGTTTTGGCAGTTATTAGGTCATAATAATCAACACATACAGTTGCAATAAAAAGTATGTGAACCCTTTTGGAATGATATGGATTTCTGCACAAATTGGTCATAAAATGTGATCTGATCTTCATCTAAGTCACAACAATAGACAATCACAGTCTGCTTAAACTAATAACACACAAAGAATGAAATGTTACCATGTTTTTATTAAACACACCATGTAAACATTCACAGTGCAGGTGGAAAAAGTATGTGAACCCTTGGATATAATAACTGGTTGAACCTCCTTTGGCATCAATAACTTCAACCAAATGTTTCCTGTAGTTGCAGATCAGATGTGCACAACGGTCAGGAGTAATTCTTGACCATTCCTCTTTACAGAACTGTTTCAGTTCAGCAATATTCTTGGGATGTCTGGGGTGAATCGCTTTCTTGAGGTCATGCCACAGCATCTCAATCGGATTGAGGTCAGAACTCTGACTGGGCCACTCCAGAAGGGGTATTTTCTTCTGTTTAAGCCATTCTGTTGTTGATTTACTTCTATGCTTTAGGTCGTTGTCCTGTTGCAACACCCATCTTCTGTTGAGCTTCAGCTGGTGGACAGATGGCCTTAATTTCTGCAAAATGTCTTGATAAACTTGGGAATTCATTTTTCCTTCGATGATGGCAATCCGTCCAGGCCCTGACGCAGCAAAGCAGCCCCAAACCATGATGCCCCCACCACCATACTTCACAGTTGGGATGAGGTTTTGATGTTGGTGTGCTGTGCCTCTTTTGCTCTATGCATAGTGTTGTGTGTTTCTTCCAAACAACTCAACTTTGGTTTCATCTGTCCTCAGAATATTTTGCCAGTACTGCTGTGGAACATCCAGGTGCTCTTGTGCAAACTGTAAACGTGCAGCAATGTTTTTTTTGGACAGCAGTGGCTTCCTCTGTGGTATCCTCCCATGAAATCCATTCTTGTTTCGTGTTTTACGTATCACAGATTCGATAACAGGGATGTTAGCATATGCCAGAGACTTTTGTAAGTCTTTAGCTGACACTCTAGGATTCTTCTTCACCTCATTGAGCAGTCTGCGCTGTGCTCTTGCAGTCATCTTTACAGGATGCCCACTCCTAGGGAGAGTAGAAGCAGTGCTGAACTATCTCCATTTATAGACAATTTGTCTTACCGTGAACTGATGAACAGCAAGGCTTTTGGAGATACTTTTATAACCCTTTCCAGCTTTATGCAAGTCAACAATTCTTAATCGTAGGTCTTCTGAGAGCTCTTTTGTGCGAGGCTTCATTCACATCAGGCAATGCTTCTTGTGAAAAGCAAACTCAGAACTGGTGTGTGTGTTTTATAGGGCAGGGCAGCTGTAACCAATACCTCCAATCTCATCTCATTGATTGGACTCCAGGGGATAGCTCCTGGACACGAAATGCATAGAAAACGAGACTGTAGATGCTAGACACAGGAGCTATCCCTTCCACCCCCAGCTGAGATGCATGTCGTGCTTCCTCGTTTCACATTCTAGTGACGGATCGGCCCCTGCCTCATCCCACAGCTGAGCTGTCATCTGCTGTACGTTTTAAAGCTTGTAAGTGCTCTGACAATAAAGATAGTATTACACTATTGCCGTTTTTGGCTCATTTCTGGGAGAGCCAATCTTTACAGATTAAGATAAGGATAAGGAGCGTTTGGGACCTCGCATTGAGTGTTATTATCAGAGGAGTACCATTCACCATCTATGAATGTATGATGTGTGATCGATATTAGAGATGCTTGATTAAAGTTCTCAGTCCTATAAGGGCTCGTTGCTACACATATAGTGGGAATGCGCTCAAATCCGCCAATTCTGGGGCATGATCATGCAGCTGTATACTACAGTTATAGTGGGAGTTATATACTATAGTTACAGGGGAGCTAATTCCCAACACACCTCAAATTACCCTGCTATCCATTTTACCAGGTTCATATAAAAATATCAAACAGGGTTTTCTCAGACATTGGTTAATAGCGGCGAGACTGGTTTTTCCACGATATTGGTGATCTACACAAGCCCCTTCAGTTAATGAATGGATAGTAGAAATAGACCTAATTGAGAAGATGGAGACCCTCCTGTCACATGAATTGGACACATATGAAAAATGTTGTCAGAAATGGGCCCCCTGGAGGACATTTAGGGAATCGCCTGGAAATTAGGGGGCAAATGGAACTATAATCTAAAAGAAGGTTTAATAGGGTTTCGGTAAGAGATTATTATTATAATTATTATTATACAGGATTTATATAGCACCAACAGTTTACGCAGCACTTTACAATATAAGAGATGTCTTTATGTCGTACTCCTTGGCCACCCTTTTCCCTTCTCTCCTCCCCCCTCCCCCTCCCTTTTTGGTCTTTTTTTTTTCTTTTTTTTGTTTGTCTGATGTTTTGGTTATGATAGTTTGTATAATGTAATTGTAAGATGTTTTTGATGGTGTGGCTATACCATCAATGTATGTTCAAATTGTTTATTTGTAAAAACTTAATACAATTGAGATTATAATTTAAAGTTCTTATTGGCTTGGAGGATCCTGGTTTACTGAGGAAGTTTTTCCAACGTTATGCCTGGTGGTCACTCTGTGGCCAGATACATCTGGTGAGCAGATTTATTTGTCACTTCGGGTGAAGCTTTTAATCACAAGAAATTAGCATACTGCACTTTATGAAGGCACGGTGTTGGAGATTTTACTCACACAGAAGAAATACACCCATTTATATTTGTCTCACAGATATAAACATATTTATTTCACATTCTTTCATATTGGACTGGTTTATATAATATATGATATATGTGTTGATTATTATGTCACACCTATGTGGGTCTTGTTGATATTCACATGTTTATATGGTTTTGCGCCAAATTTTTCACTTTTTTTTTGCTTTATTAGTTTTACTAATTTTTGGTGCAGCATCACTTTATATATATAAAGGGACAAAAAGGCAGTGCTACAAATGGAAAGTTCATACAGTAGTTCTTAGATGGACGATTTCAATTCAATCTAGTGACGAACACCCAGGTGAATCAGAAGTTATATCAAACGTGCCACCACCTGAAGAAAAACCTGCTTACCAGCTGGCAGGTATGTCGGGCAGTTGGCTTATACCCAGCCAGGGCCTTTCCTCATAAGGGAGATCCGCTGATGGACTGGAGGTTGAATGATAGGATGAATGGATTGGATACTCAGACCCCTCCTGGCAGCACGAGACCTTACACAGACCACGAGACCCAGCCACATATAGAGGAAGAAAGACTATCCATAGCGTGATACTCCTCTGCTGCTTCTTCCAGTAACGTCTTCTCTCTTCCAGCAATGTCTCCTCTCTACTTCCTCCTCACTGACCCCTCACTTTATATATATATAGTTTTTTATTTATTCTGGCGCCATTTCTCATTCTTCTTTTTTCTTTCTTCCAAGATTGCCCTGTCTTTGGCTCCATCCATCTTCCCATCAACTCTGATCAGCTTCCCCGTCTATGCTGAAGAAAATCATCCCCACAACATGCTGCCACCACCATGTTTCAACGTGGGGATGGTGTGTTCAGGGTGATGTGCAGTGTTAGTTTTCCGCTAAACACATAGCGTTTTGCTTGTAGGCCAAAAAGTTCAATTTTGGTCTTATCTGACCAGAGCACCCTTTTCACATGTTTGCTGTGTCCCTCACATGACTTCTCGCAAACTGCATACGGGACTTCTTATGGCTTTCTTTCAACAATGGCTTTCTTCTTGCCCCTCTTCCATAAAGGCCAGATTTTTGGAGTGCAAGACTAATTGTTGTCCTGTGGACAGAGTCTCCCACCTGAGCTATGGATATCTGCAGCTTCTCCAGAGTTACCATGGGCATCTTGGCTGCTTCTCTGATTAATGCTCTCCTTGCCTGACCTGTCAGTTTAGGTGGACATCCATGTCTTGGTAGGTTTGCAGTTGTGCCATACTCTTCCTTTTCGGATAATGGATTGAACAGTGCTCCATGAGTTGTTCAAAGCTTGGGATATTTTTTTATAACCTAACCCTGCTTTAAACTTCTTCACAACTTTATCCCTAACCTGTCCTGACCTAGTGTGCTCTTGGCCTTCATGATGCTGTTTGTTCACTAAGATTCTCTAACAAACCTCTGAGGACTTCACAGAACAGCTGTATTTATACTGATATTAAATCACACACAGGTGGACCCTATTTACTAATTAAGTGACTTCTGAAGGCAATTGGTTCCATTAGAATTTAGTTGGTGGAATCAGTATAAAGGGGGCTGGATATAAATGCATGCCACCCTTTTCAGATATTTATTTGTAAAGAAATTTGGAAAACCATTTATCATTTTCCTTTCACTTCACAAGTATTTGCAACTTTGTGTGGGTCTATCACATAAAATCCCAATAAAATACATTTATGTTTTTGGTTGTAACATGACAAAATGTGGAAAATTTCAAGGGGTATGAATACTTTTTCAAGGCACTGTACTGCAATGCACTCTGTTTGATGCTCTGAGATGGCGGGTCGGCAAGCCCAGACCGTGATCTACCAGTCACCTGGCCACGATCTACTGGTAGATTGCGATCCACAGGTTGCTGACCCCCGGAGTATAGCATACTGCTCTTGGTGGCCAACCTGCGGCCCGAGGGCCTTTTATGGCCCTTTGGTACTTTCTGTGAGGCCCTCTAGACACTAGTCTGTATTTCCTTATTGCCCTGTTATAGCAGTGATTTCTAGCAGTCTCAGCTAATAGGTCTCAAGCCTATGACTGTCTCCTTAAGCATGTTCCAAGTCACCAACAATTTCTAATGCGTGTACATAGCTTCTGACAGTCTTCTACAGCATGCCCCCAGTCCTGACATATTTTGTATTATGTCTGTAGTCTCTGACCATTTCTTTTATTAAATCCACAGTTTATGACCATCTCTTGTATCATGTCTGCAGTCTTTACCCATCTCTTATGTCATCTCTGTAGTCTCTGGCTATGTCTTGTATTATGTCCACAGTCTCTGACTCTGACCATCTATTATATTATGTTCAAAGTCTCTGACCATCTCCTGTATTATGCCCACACGCAGTGAAGGTGCGTCCATAAGGGCGCACGTGCGCCGCCCCCTCTCTCCAGCCACCCCCTCTATAACCAATGGATAGATTCATGCATTGCATGAATCTATCCATGGCCACTGCTGCCACCCCCCATTCAGGCGCCCGGCCCCTCTTCGGGCACCTGAATTACAGCGGCAGGGGGTGTTTTTGAAGCACCTGATTAGAGCCATAGGCTCTAATAGGCGTCAAAAAAGGTGACCTCGCAGTTCACCCAGGTGTGTTAGAACAGCGAATGAATATTCGCTGTCCTCCTAACACTGAACCGCCTCTCCGCCAATCAGGTGCTTGGGTGTGCTACCCGTCACCTGATTGGCTGAAACGACAGGTGCTGTGATTGGATGCCTGACGGGAGGAGAGGACGGGAGGAGAGGACGGGAAGAGACACATGAAGACTCCACTCAGAGGACACCGCTCGGAGGACACCGCTCACTGCCATCACCCGCTGCCCACCCAAGACAGGGTGCTGGGCAGACGGCAATCAGGAGGGAGGTCACAGTGGCGGCATTGGATGGCACAGTCAAGTTACGTGGGGATCTTGCGAGCCACAAGTGGACTAATGCCTCTGTAGTGTGTATCAACTATAGATAAGCAGCAAACACTTAACCACGTTTCATTCCGTGTGCATAAAAAATATATATGACCAATTGTGTCTGCGCTAAAATATATATAAAGACTGTGCAAAAATAACGCTAATATAATAATAAAAAATATATATAACCAATTGTGTCTGCGCTAAAATATATATAAAGACTGTGCAAAAATAACGCTAATATATTAAAACCAAAAAGATTGTGCCAATCGTCTGTTCGCCCGTTTGCCGAATTCCGAACGTTATGGGCCGTTCGCGCCAAATTCGTGTGGCGCGTCACGGCCCATAATTCACTGCGGCATCGCAGTGCATTGCTGGCTGATGATTGGCCAAGCATGCACTATGACCCGCATGCTTGGCCAATCACAGCGCCGTCTGAACAGAGAGC
Source organism: Lithobates clamitans (assembly GCA_037952925.1). Classification (NCBI taxonomy): domain Eukaryota; kingdom Metazoa; phylum Chordata; class Amphibia; order Anura; family Ranidae; genus Lithobates; species Lithobates clamitans. Next base: position 997,896 of record JBBGZY010000159.1, read on the forward strand.
CGTAATTGGCCAAAGCCAAGGAGGCTTTGGCCAATTATGGCTCAGGGGATTTAGTACACGCCCCACACTATATAAGGCCGCCTGCACGGCGGCCCTGTGTAGTGTGTGTTCCGGCATTCATTGAGAGAGAGACAGACAGTGACATTTGATTTGAGTTAGATAGATTAGGCAGAACAGTCAGTCAGTTTAGCTGCACTTACAGTGTATTGTGTATATATATGCATCCCAGGTGTTGCATATATATATATATATACTGTATTCAGTTTAGCTAGATCCGTTCCTGTTATCTTCCTACTGACAGGCAGGCTTGTCTTATTACAGTATTTACAGCTACCAGAAGAAAATTACTGGTGTTCTTTTGATCCTATTAGTACCACAGTCAGGCAGCTAGACTATTTACAGTTAGTGCAGTGCGTCCTGCTCACAGTGTTCAGCTAGATCCGTTCCTGTTATCTTCCTACTGACAGGCAGGCTTGTCTTATTACAGTATTTACAGCTACCAGAAGAAAATTACTGGTGTTCTTTTGATCCTATTAGTACCACAGTCAGGCAGCTAGACTATTTACAGTTAGTGCAGTGCGTCCTGCTCACAGTGTTCAGCTAGATCTGTTCCTGTTATCTTCCTACTGACAGGCAGGCTTGTCTTGTTACAGTATATACAGCTACCTGAAGAAAATTACTGGTGTTCTTTTGATCCTATTAGTACCACAGTCAGGCAGCTAGACTATTTACAGTTAGTGCAGTGCGTCCTGCTGACAGTGTTCAGCTAAACCTACAAGTTAGTGTGGTGCGTCCACCTCACAGTGTTCAGCTAAACCTACAAGTTAGTGCGGTACGTCCTGCTCACAGTGTTCAGCTAAACCTACAAGTTAGTGTGGTGCGTCCACCTCACAGTGTTCAGCTAAACCTACAAGTTAGTGCAGTGCGTCCTGCTCACAGTGTTCAGCTAAAACTACAAGTTAGTGGGGTGCGTCCTGCTCACAGTGTTCAGCTAAACCTACAAGTTAGTGAGGTGCGTCCTGCTCACAGTGTTCAGCTAAACCTACAAGTTAGTGGGGTGCGTCCTGCTCACAGTGTTCAGCTAAACCTACAATTTGGTGTAGTGAGACCTCTGCACAGTGTTCCTCTAAAGCTACAAGTTAGTGCAGTGCGTCCTGCTCACAGTGTTCAGCTAGATCCGTTCCTGTTATCTTCTTACTGACAGGCAGGCTTGTCTTGTTACAGTATTTACAGCTACCTGAATAAAATTGCTGGTGTTCTTTTGATCCTATTAATACCACAGTCAGGCAACTAGACTATTTACAGTTAGTGCAGTGCGTCCTGCTCACAGTGTTCAGCTAAACCTACAAGTTGGTGTAGTGAGACCTCTGCACAGTGTTCATCTAAAGCTATAAGTTAGTGCAGTGCGTCCTGCTCACAGTGTTCAGCTCAAACTACAAGTTAGTGCTGTGCGTCCTGCTCACAGTGTTCAGCTAAAACTACAAGTTGGTGTAGTGAGACCTCTGCACAGTGTTCATCTCAAGCTACAAGTTAGTGCAGTGCGTCCTGCTCACAGTGTTTAGCTAAAACTATAAGTTAGTGCTGTGCGTCCTGCTCACAGTGTTCAGCTAAAACTACAAGTTAGTGCTGTGCGTCCTGCTCACAGTGTTCACCTAAACCTACAAATTGGTGTAGTGAGACCTCTGCACAGTGTTCATCTAAAGCTACAAGTTAGTGGGGTGCGTCCTGCTCACAGTGTTCAGCTAAACCTACAAGTTAGTGAGGTGCGTCCTGCTCACAGTGTTCAGCTAAACCTACAAGTTAGTGGGGTGCGTCCTGCTCACAGTGTTCAGCTAAACCTACAATTTGGTGTAGTGAGACCTCTGCACAGTGTTCCTCTAAAGCTACAAGTTAGTGCAGTGCGTCCTGCTCACAGTGTTCAGCTAGATCCGTTCCTGTTATCTTCTTACTGACAGGCAGGCTTGTCTTGTTGCAGTATTTACAGCTACCTGAATAAAATTGCTGGTGTTCTTTTGATCCTATTAATACCACAGTCAGGCAACTAGACTATTTACAGTTAGTGCAGTGCGTCCTGCTCACAGTGTTCAGCTAAACCTACAAGTTGGTGTAGTGAGACCTCTGCACAGTGTTCATCTAAAGCTACAAGTTAGTGCAGTGCGTCCTGCTCACAGTGTTCAGCTCAAACTACAAGTTAGTGCTGTGCGTCCTGCTCACAGTGTTCAGCTAAAACTACAAGTTGGTGTAGTGAGACCTCTGCACAGTGTTCATCTCAAGCTACAAGTTAGTGCAGTGCGTCCTGCTCACAGTGTTCAGCTAAAACTATAAGTTAGTGCTGTGCGTCCTGCTCACAGTGTTCAGCTAAAACTACAAGTTAGTGCTGTGCGTCCTGCTCACAGTGTTCACCTAAACCTACAAATTGGTGTAGTGAGACCTCTGCACAGTGTTCATCTAAAGCTACAAGTTAGTGCAGTGCGTCCTGCTCACAGTGTTCAGCTAGATCCATTCCTGTTATCTTCTTACTGACAGGCAGGCTTGTCTTGTTACAGTATTTACAGCTACCTGAATAAAATTGCTGGTGTTATTTTGATCCTATTAGTACCACAGTCAGGCAGCTAGACTATTTACAGTTAGTGCAGTGCGTCCTGCTCACAGTGTTCAGCTAAACCTACAAGTTAGTGGGGTGCTTCCTGCTCACAGTGTTCAGCTAAAACTACAAGTTAGTGTGGTGCGTCCACCTCACAGTGTTCAGCTAAACCTACAAGTTAGTGTGGTGCGTCCTGCTCACAGTGTTCAGCTAAACCTACAAGTTGGTGTAGTGAGACCTCTGCACAATGTTCATCTAAAGCTACAAGTTAGTGCAGTGCGTCCTGCCCACAGTGTTCAGCTAAAACTACAAGTTAGTGCTGTGCGTCCTGCTCACAGTGTTCAGCTAAAAATACAAGTTAGTGCTGTGCGTCCTGCTCACAGTGTTCAGCTAAACCTACAAGTTGGTGTAGTGAGACCTCTGCACAGTCTTCATCTAAAGCTACAAGTTAGTGCAGTGCGTCCTGCTCACAGTGTTCAGCTAAAACTACAAGTTAGTGCTGTGCGTCCTGCTCACAGTGTTCAGCTAAAACTACAAGTTAGTGTGGTGCGTCCACCTCACAGTGTTCAGCTAAACCTATAAGTTATTTTTTTGCGAGCTCTGCACAGTGTTCACCTAAAGCTACCTGTAGAAGGTTGGTGGTGTTTTCCTGATCCTATCACTACCGCAGGCAGCTAAAAAAGCTACAAGTTAGTTTTTTGCGAGCTCTGCACAGTGTTCAGCTAAAGCTACCTGTAGAAGGTTGGTGGTGTTCTCATACTACAGGCAGGCAGTTGATTTTGCTAGCTATATATATATATATATATATATATATATATATATCCCAGCTTAGTGCAGCTACAGGCCATTAGTATGTCTGGAAGGCCAAGAAGGAGAGGCAGACAGTCACAAGCCAATAAGAGAGGGCAAGCAGGCTTTGTGTCTAGTGCTGGTCGTGGAGACGGTGCATCCTCATCAGCACATGGCCGTGGGACACGCTTGGGCTTTTTTTCGGCAGCTGGCCGTGTTGAGCCGCAGAATGCTGAAGACTTGGTCGAGTGGATGACCAAGCCGTCCTCATCCTCCTCATCCTCTCTCACCCATGCCCAGGGTACTTTGTCTGGCAAAGCAGCGGCCTCTTCCCTCGCCTCAATGTCATCAGTGACTCCTTTCCTAGCCCCACCATGTCCTCCTGAGGAGTCCCTCGAACTGTTTGACCACAGTGTTGGGTACATGCTCCAGGAGGATGCCCAGCGTTTGGAAGGTTCTGATGATGATACTGAGCTCGATGAAGGCAGTAACATGAGCACGGACAGAGGGGTTGCCCAAGAAGGACAGCAATCTGGCAGTCATGCTCCCCCTGCTGCAGCATACTGCCAGGTTTGCTCCAGTGATGAGGAGGGAGGGGATGATAAGGTCACTGACTCAACGTGGGTGCCTGATAGGAGAGAGGAGGAGGAGGAGGAGGCGGCACATCACCAACGAGGCAGGATGCCCTCCAGGGGCCAGCCTAAGGGCAGCACATTGACTGCATCACACCCCAAAGCTCCACATGTGCAGGGCGCTGCAGTCTCTGCGCGTTATTCAAAAAGTTCTTTGGTGTGGGCCTTTTTTGAGACGAGTGCATCAGATCGCACCGCTGCTATTTGCAACATATGTCTCAAGCGTATCTCGCGTGGCCAAAACATCTCCCGCTTGGGTACCCCATGCTTGACCAGACATATGTTGACCTGCCATGCAGTTCGTTGGCAAGCGTATCTAAAAGACCCACACCAAAGAACAAAGAGGACCTCTCCTTGCTCCTCATCAGCTGAGATTTCCAACCCCACTATACCTTCAGTCCTCTCTGAGACCTGCACTGAGAGGAATGAAGGTGTAGAATTAGGTGTGTCACAGCCAAGTACTTGTGGGCAATCTGCTTTTGGTACACTGACGTCAGATTGTACCAGGCAAATTTCCCTGCCCCAGCTGCTGCACCGCTGAAAGAAGTTTGCTCCCAGCCATCCACATGCCCAGCGGTTGAATGCTAGCTTGGCAAAATTGCTAGCACTTCAACTGCTGCCTTTTCAGTTGGTAGACTCTGCCCCCTTCCCTGAGTTTGTGGAATGTGCAGTTCCTCAGTGGCAGGTACCCAAACGGCACTCTTTCTCACGGAAGGCGATTCCGGCTCTCTACCGGCATGTGGAAGGCAATGCCCATGCCTCGCTGGACAGGGCAGTCAGCGGTAAGGTGCATATTACCGCTGACTCATGGTCCAGCAGGCATGGACAGGGACGTTACCTAAGTTTCACGGCGCATTGGGTGACTCTGCTGGCAGCTGGGAAGGATGCAGGACAAGGTGCAGTAGTGTTGGAGGTTGTTCCACCACCACGCCTCCAAAATGCTAATGATTGTGACACACCTCTCTCCTCCACCCCCTCCTCTTCTTCTTCCTCCATGGCCTCTTCCTGTGCTTTGTCCTCGGAACCAGCGGTGCTCCGTAGCCGTTCAAGGGGCTACGCAAGTACGCAGGCCAAAAGATGCCATGCGGTGCTTGAGCTGGTGTGCTTGGGGGACAGGAGCCACACTGGGGCAGAGGTTCTGTCAGCTCTGCAGGGGCAGGTTCAGAGGTGGTTGACGCCACGCCAACTTAAGGCAGGAATGGTGGTTTGCGACAATGGCACCAACTTCCTCTCTGCCCTCCGACAGGGACAAATGACCCATGTGCCCTGTTTGGCTCACGTCCTTAACTTGGTGGTGCAGCGGTTCTTGGGCAGGTACACGGGCTGACAGGATGTCCTGAGGCAGGCCAGGAAAGTCTGTGTGCATTTCCGCCGGTCATATAATGCCAGTGCTCGGCTGACGGACCTCCAAAAGGAGTTTAACCTGCCCAAGAACCGCCTAATCTGTGACATGCCCACCAGGTGGAACTTAACGTTGGCCATGCTGCAGCGGCTGCACACGCAACAGAGGGCCATCAATGAGTACCTGTGCGACTATGGCACCAGGACAGGGTCAGGAGAGCTTGTTTTTTTTTCCCCACGCCAGTGGGCCATGATCAGGGATGCATGCACTGTCCTGTCACCATTTGAGGAGGCCACGAGGATGGTGAGCAGTGACAGTGCATGCATCAGTGACACTGTCCCCCTTGTCCACCTGTTGGAGCACACGCTGCGTGGAATAATAGACAGGGCACTTGAGGCAGAACAGAGGCAGGAAGAGGAGGACTTCCTTAGCTCTCAAGGCCCCCTTTATCCAGACAGTGTTCCTGCGTGCCCACTGATCACACAGGAAGAGGACGAGGAGGAGGAGGAGGAGGAGAAGGAAGATTGTGTCAGTATGGAGGTGGAGCCTGGCACTCAGCATCAGCAGCAGTCTTTAAGGGATCAGTCCCAAGAAACACATGGACTTGTACGTGGCTGGGAGGAGGTGGCTGCGGACCATGTCGTCCTTAGTGACCCAGAGGACTCCGGACTGAATGCCTCAGCAAACCTACGCTGCATGGCCTCCCTGATCCTGCAAAGCCTGCGTAAGGATCCTCGTATTCGTGGTATCAAGGAGAAGGACCAATACTGGCTGGCAACCCTCCTTGATCCACGTTACAAGGGTAAGGTTGCGGACCTTATCTTGCCATCGCAGAGGGAGCAGAGGATGAAACATCTTCGGGAGGCCTTGCAGAAAGGTCTGTGCAATGCGTTCCCAGAGACTGGGAGGTTACAAACTCCTGTTTCTGGACAACGTGTTGCTGAGGCTTCGGTCAGTCAAAGAAGGAGCGGTGGAGAAGGTGGCCGTCTGACCGATGCGTTCAGACAATTTTTTGGTCCGCAGCCCCAAGGTATGATCGGTTCCAGCAACCATCGCCAGCGTCTGTTTTACATGGTGCAGGAATACCTAGGGGCAAGATCAGACTTGGACACCTTTCCCACCGAAAATCCTCTGGGTTACTGGGTCTTGAGGATGGATCACTGGCCAGAGCTTGCACAGAATGCAATTGAGCTACTAGCCTGTCCTGCATCCAGCGTTCTTTCGGAATGCACATTCAGTGCTGCTGGAGGCGTGGTAACCGATCACAGGGTGCGTCTGTCCACCGACTCGGTCGATCGACTGACCTTCATAAAAATGAATCAGTCTTGGATCACCACCAGCTACCAAGCACCTGATGCTGATGTAACCCAATAATTTTTTTTGAAATCTCAGATCCCTTCAAAGACTGCCTATGCTGATGCTGAGTGACTATCCCTGAGTAATTATCCTCTTCCTCCTCAATGATCACGCTGATAGCTTGTAAGAACATTTTTGGTTCTGGGCGCCACCACCAGTGCCTAAAGCCCAATTTTTCAGCCCCTGTTTAACAGAGGCGTGTAATTACAATTTTTGATGCAATACTTTGCAGCAGGGCTCGTTCCTGCGTTCCAACTAGAGTGTCTGTGAGGGGTTGCAGTGTTGTGGCACCAGCACCAGTGCCTAAGGCCCAATTTTTCTGCCCCTGTTTAATAGGGGCGTGTAATTACAATTTTTGATGCAATACTTTGCAGCAGGGCTCATTCCTGCGTTCCAACTAGAGTGTCTGTGAGGGGTTGCAGTATTGTGGCACCAGCACCAGTGCCTAAGGCCCAATTTTTCTGCCCCTGTTTAACAGGGGCGTGTAATTACAATTTTTGATGCAATACTTTGCAGCAGGGCTCGTTCCTGCGTTCCAACTAGAGTGTCTGTGAGGGGTTGCAGTGTTGTGGCACCAGCACCACCACCACCAAAGGCCCAATTTTTCTGCCCCTGTTCAACAGGGGCATGTAATTACAATTCTTGATCTAATATTTCACAGAAGGGCCCATTTCTGCACCCACCAAGAGTGAGTGAGGACTTACAGTGTTGTGGCACCAGCACCCCCACCACCACCACCAAAGGCCCAGTTTTTCTGCCCCTGTTCAACAGGTGCATGTAATTACAATTCTTGATCTAATATTTCACAGCAGGGCCCTGTGAGGGCTTACAGTGTTGTGGCCACAACAACACCTAAGGCCCAAATTTCTGCTGAGTATATAGGGCAGGCCCCTTCTTTCAAACATCTAACTTACAAACGACTCCTACTTGCAAACGGAAGGAGACAACAGGAAGTGAGATGAAATCTACGCCTAGGAAGGGAAATTCTCTCCTGTAAGAGTTAATATGGGAAAAACATTTCTCCTTTCCACTGATGCTTTCCAATCCTTGTTCCACAAAAAACCCCAAATTCTCAAAAATCATTTGTCATTGGGACAAAAAGTGAGGTGAAATCTTCTAAAGAGGAGGAAAAACAGCAAAACAAATGTCACAGGGGTGATAACCCTTCCCTATGTTTTACAAAAAGCTTAAAAAAGATTTTTTGGCTGGAGCTAAACACGTTAAAAATGTACCCGTTCAAAATGACAAACAGATTCTACTTAACAACAAACCTACAGTCCCTGTCTTGTTTGCACCGCCTGTATACTGCTGTTCAGAGTATATAGGGCCTGGTGGCCCCACACCTTTCCTTATTTTAATTTGGGTGCGGGGTTCCCCTTAATATCCATACAAGACCCAAAGGGCCTGGTAATGGACTGGGGGTTACCCATGCCGTTTGTCTCACTGATTTTCATCCATATTGCCAGGACCCGACATTACATTAAACCCGCAAGCAGTTTTAAATGAGATTTTTTCCTTTAAAAATGACATTTGGTGCAGGGGCTGTTCTAAACATGGGAAACATGTGCCACTTTACAGGCATACTATAGACACCCCAGGTACGATATTTAAAGGAATATTTCACTTTTTTTTTTTTACTTTAAGCATCATTAAAATCACTGCTCCCGAAAAAACTGCAGTTTTTAAAAGTTTTTTTTGCATTGATACATGTCCCCTGGGGTAGGATCCGGGTCCCCAAACCCTTTTTAGGACAATACCATGCAAATTAGCCTTTAAAATGAGCACTTTTGATTCCAAACGTTCGAGTCTCATAGACGTCAATGGGGTTCTAACATTCGTGCGAACTTTCGGTCCGTTCGCAGGTTCTGGTGCGAACCGAACCGGGGGGTGTTCGGCTCATCCCTACTATAGACGTAAAATCAGGTGCTGCTCTTGTGTCAATCAAGTGTCCACATCAAAATTAGTATCACAATGTAAAGTGCAAATATATAGTGTCCACAAAATCAGTGTCCATCATGCTTCTCCTTAACAGTGTCCATAATCAAACATGCTTTTGTGCTCTCCTGTGATCACCCAATTGTGCTTGCGCTCACCTCTAGGTGTGTGACACGGTAATTAAACAGTGTCTAAACACGCATTGGAGCCACTCCTGGGCTCATTCAGGGTACGTTAGTGTGAACTCCAATCCTCTCAGGTAACAACAATGATATTCATATGAAAGAAAGAAAAAGCTCCATGGTGTAATACAGCTAGGGATTTATTAAAAGTAAGAAATATTCCTCCAGGAGGGTACTCACAATCTCCAGGTGCTTCAGTGCACCAATCTATCCAGAGTATAGTGTATAATCAACAGAGGAAGGCACGTGATCCCTGTGCCGAATACGCGTCGGGGAGGGGTAGGACGGAGCTGTCAGCAAAGAAGGAGGTGAAACACACCACATCGCACGCCATACAAGCTGTTGATTATACATGTTCATATATGAATATCATTGTTGTTACCTGAGAGGATTGGAGTTCACACCAACGTACCCTGAATGAGCCCAGGAGTGGATCCAATGCGTGTTTAGACACTGTTTAATTACCGTGTCACACGCCTAGAGGTGAGCGCAAGCACGATTGGGTGATCACAGGAGAGCAAAAAGCATGTTTGATTATGGACACCGTTAAGGAGAAGCATGATGGACACTGATTTTATGGACACTATATATTTGCACTTTACATTGTGATACTAATTTTGATGTGGACACTTGATTGTCACAAGAGCAGCACCTGATTTTACGTCTATAGTTATATATATCTATGTCATTTTCCTTTTGCATGATGCACTTTTGAGGATATCTCTACATAAGGATCGCACTTATTATATGTATTTGTTTTTATTGGCACAATCTTTTTGGTTTTATTATATTAGCGTTATTTTTGCACAGTCTTTATATATATTTTAGCGCAGACACAATTGGTTATATATATTTTTTGTTATTATTATATTAGCGTTATTTTTGCACAGTCTTTATATATATTTTAGCGCAGACACAATTGGTCATATATATTGGATGGCACAGTGGCAGAATTCTGTGGGCAGAGTGGCAGCATTTGATGGGCAGAGTGACAGCATTTGATGGGCACAGTGGCAGCGTTTGATGGGCACAGTGGCAGCATTTGATGGGCAAAGTGGCATCATTTGATGGGCACAGTTGGAGCATTTGATGGTTTAGTAGGAGGTGGATGGACGGGGCGTGATCAGACGCTCACATCAAAACAGGTTAGGTTTAATCATGTATAAGGAATACAAACATATAAATATTAAATCATACAAATACTACGTTGCATAAAAACAGGTAACAGAATAACCCCTAAAAAGTTAAAATTGGGGTATGTCCATGTTGAGGCAGGTAAGTAAAAAAGGCTGACTCGTTTCGAGGGTAACCTCTACATCAGAGCCAGGAGAACAGGAGCATAGTCTGTATGGGCCGGCAGGCCGACATGTGTACATGGGAAGGAGTGGCTAGTTGGAGGGTATGTCCTGTAATGGATAATTAGTTATTCTAAGTTCCATACCAGTCCCCGTCCAGGCGTTCTAGGTGGAATACAGATCAGAACAGTATAGTATGGGGCACATGGCAAGTATATACCGTACACTACAGACTGGAGACGTGTAGTAAATTTACATTAAAAAAGGTCAGATGTGTAGACTTAAATAATAAAAAAATAAAAAAGGTACCATATCAATAAAGGGAATCAATGGTAGGTAGTAGACATTGAAACAGAAAACATCAGATTCTAAATAAAAATATTTATACATAAAAAAATATATAGAAAGGGGACAGAGGTGATTGATGTAAAATGCATAGCGAAATGCTGAGAGATCTTTTTTCACCACATGGTGTAACAAGTTGTGCTTCTGTATGAAGGACATGCGCAAGCATGGAGCATTTGATGGCACAGTGGCAGCGTTGATGGACACAGTGGCAGACTTTAAAGGGCACAATGGCTGCAACTGATGGGCACAATGGCTGCAATTGATGAGCACAGTGGCTGCAATTTATCTTTTTTTTTCAGTATTTTTCAGTTTGTTTGCGCCCCCCCAAAAAATTTGACCACCAGCCGCCACTGGTCCACAGTATCTGACCATCTCTTGCATCCTGGCCACAGTCTCTTACCATCTTTTGTATCCTGGCCATAGTCTCTGACCATCTATTGTATTATGTCCACAGTATCTGACCATCTCTTGCATCCTGGCCAAAGTCTCTTACCATCTATTGTATTATGTATTATGTCCACAGTATCTGACCATCTCTTGCATCCTGGCCACAGTCTCTGACCATCTCTTGCATCCTGGCTACAGTCTCTGATCATCTCTTGCATCCTGGCCACAGTCTCCAACCATCTGTTGCATCCTGGCCATAGTCTCTGATCATCTCTTGCATCCTAGCCACAGACTCTGACCATCTCTTGTATCCTGGCCACAGTCTCTGACCATCACTTGTATCCTGGCCACAGTCTCTGACCATCTCTTGTATCCTGGCCATGGCCTCTGACCATCTGTTGTATCCTGGGCACAGTTTTTGACCATCTCTTGTATCCTGTCCACAGTCTCTGACTATCTCTTGTATTCTGGCCACAGTCTCTGACCATATCCTGTTGCGGGTCTGCTGTCTCTGATGCTAAATATTCCCAGATGTTTTTGTGTGGCCCTTTGGTGACATTGAGGGTTGCACTTGAGGCCCCCTAGTTCAAAAAAGTTGACCACAACTCCATTAAACCTTCTTTATTTAGTAACCCTTTTTATATAAAAATATTATTGAATGTTATATAATATAAAATATAAAAATTTGTAAAAGATGTTTTGGTGATCAGTTAGGATCGAATCCAGGATAGTTTCCAAAGCATCAACATGTCAGAAGCATGAAACTAATTTTGCAATGTGTATTTTAGCATTAACTTGTTTCTAGAAAAGACTTGGTACGAGTTGAAGTCACAGTGATTGTGACATCCCAAGATCAACATGAAGTTTTGGAGGCTACACAGATACCAGAAGAAGAAAAGTAAGGGTGTGCTCTGCTATAAATAAAGCTGCTACAAACATTTTTTTTTTAGGGAAGGAACTTTGTATGGCATTGTGACATGTTTGTGTGTGTTTTTTTTTTCTAAATACTTTTAGGGGTAGTATACACAGAGATTCAAGATCAGTTAAGACCAGTTTGAGGTCAGTTAATGCTTTGCTTTTTGTCCTCCACGCAATCCAGGGCAGATGCATGCAACACACCTGTGTATTCTGGCCTTAAATTAGTGGGTTCCTGTGTAAGACCACTACACAATGGTGGTCTTACACATTATCTGCTCCCTCTATTTAACCCTTTTGCTACCAATGATGCAAGGCTTATGTTGGTGGCAGTGGGGGTTTTTACATACAATCCCTGCTGCTGCAGCCAATAGTGTGTATCTTTCACAAGCCAGCTTTTAGCTGTCTGGTGGAAATCCAACACAGCTCACCATCTAAATAATACCATTCCTACAGTAAAGCATGGAGGTGGTAATATGCTGTTATGGGGTGTTTCTCTGCAGCAGGGACTGGAGCACTTGTCAGGATAGAAGGAAGAATGAATGGGGCAAAATATCATCATATTCTTGAGGAAAATCTGCTGCCTTCTGCCAGAAAGTTGTCAATGGGAAGAAGGTTTACCTTCCCACATAACAATGACCCAAAGCACACAGCAAAAATGACCACACAGTGGTTGAAGGAGAAAAAGGTGAAAGTCCTTGCATGGCCTAGTCAGAGCCCAGACTTAAACCCCCATTGAAAATCTGTGGATTGACTTGAAGACCGCAGTCCACAAATGGTCACCATCAAATTTAATTGAACTTGAGCAGTTCTCCAAGAAGAGTGAGACATATCCCAACAGACTAAAGGCTGTAATTAAAGTAAAAGGTGGTTCCACAAAATACTGACATAAGGGGGGTGACCCTTTTTCCAACTCAATGATTCTGTTTTTGAATTTTTTTTATGACATGTTGGTGTTATATCTTTCCCTTTGATGTTATAAGTTTCACTAGTAAATACAGTTGGTTAAAACAAAAACTGTGTCTGTGTTTATTTCAGTCTGCAAAGCAACAAAATGTGAATTATTTTAAAGGGGGTGATTATTTTTTATACCCACTGTATCAACTGGAAAGTATTTCTGTTGCCTATGAGTGAGGACTATAGCAGCACAGCATAGGAGACAACAACCAATATAAATACATCACAACTGATACCTACAGTCAGGTCCATAAATATTGGGACATCGACACAATTCTAATCTTTTTGGCTCTAACACCACCACAATGGATTTGAAATGAAACGAACAAGATGTGCTTTAACTGCAGACTTTCAGCTTTAATTTGAGGGTATTTACATCCAAATCAGGTGAACGGTGTAGGAATTACAACAGTTTGTATATGTGCCTCCTGCTTTTTAAGGGACCAAAAGTAATGGGACAGATTAACAATCATCCATCAAACTTTCACTTTTTAATACTTGGTTGCAAACCCTTTGCAGTCAATTACAGCCTGAAGTCTGGAACGCATAGACATCACCAGAAGCTGGGTTTCATCCCTGGTGATGCTCTGCCAGGCCTCTACTGCAACTGTCTTCAGTTCCTGCTTGTTCTTGGGGCATTTTCCCTTCAGTTTTGTCTTCAGCAAGTGAAATGCATGCTCAATTGGATTCAGGTCAGGTGATTGACTTGGCCATTGGATAACATTCCACTTCTTTCCCTTAAAAAACTCTTTGGTTGCTTTCGCAGTATGCTTCGGGTCATTGTCCATCTGCACTGTGAAGCGCCGTCCAATGAGTTCTGAAGCATTTTGCTGAATATGAGCAGATAATATTGCCTGAAACACATCAGCATTCATCCTGCTGCTTTTGTCAGCAGTCACATCATCAATAAATACAGGAGAACCAGTTCCATTGGCAGCCATACATGCCCACGCCATGACACTACCACCACCATGCTTCACTGATGAGGTGGTATGCTTTGGATCATGAGCAGTTCCTTTTCTTCTTCATACTCTTCTCTTCCCATCACTCTGGTACAAGTTGATCTTGGTCTCATCTGTCCATAGGATATTGTTCCAGAACTGTGAAGGCTTTTTTAGATGTTGTTTGGTAAACTCTAATCTGGCCTTCCTGTTTTTGAGGCTCACCAATGGTTTACATCTTGTGGTGAACCCTTTGTATTCAAACTCTTGATTGTTGCCTTTTACACACATACACCTACCTCCTGGAGAATGTTCTTGATCTGGCCAACTGTTGTGAAGGGTGTTTTCTTCACCAGGGAAAGAATTCTTCGGTCATCCACCACAGTTGTGGTCTTTTGGTATTGCTGAGCTCACCGGTGCGTTCTTTCTTTTTAAGGATGTTCCAAACAGTTGATTTGGCAACACCTAATGTTTTTGCTTTCTCTCTGATGGGTTTGTTTTGTTTTTTCAGCCTAATGATGGCTTGCTTCACTGATAGTGACAGCTCTTTGGATCTTATATTGAGAGTTGACAGCAACAGATTCCAAATGCAAATAGCACACTTGAAATTAACTCTGGACCTCTTATATGCTCCTTGTAAATGGGATAATGAGGGAATAACACACACCTGGCCATGGAACAGCTGAGCAGCCAATTGTCCCATTACTTTTGGTCCCTTAAAAAGTGGGAGGCACATATACAAACTGTTGTAATTCCTACACCGTTCACCTGATTTGGATGTAAATACCCTCAAATTAAAGCTGAAAGTCTGCAGTTAAAGCACATCTTGTTTGTTTCATTTCAAATCCATTGTGGTGGTGTATAGAGCCAAAAAGATTAGAATTGTGCCGATGTCCCAATATTTATGGACCGGACTGTATTTTTTCTTGATTAGTATTTGGACGAGGCCTAAAAGTCTCTCATTTCACACATTTTCCCATGTTTTAGCCCCAGTTCACACTTATGCAAAGTCTATGTGGATCAGATGCAATCCAAAAAGCATAGATTTGCATGCCATCTAAAAAAGCATTATTAACCAAAAAAGGCTGCTCTGTTTTGGACCGAGTAGTGTAATTTTTGCCTTTTGCTAAACTACTTTAACCTTCTCCCTGGTCAAATCACAACAACACAAATTAAAGGGTTTGTAAACCCTCATGTTTTTTCACCTTAATGCATCCTTTGCATTAAGGTGAAAAAACTTCTGTCACTGACCGGCCCCCCAGCCCCCCCCCCCCCGTTTTACTCACCTGAGTCCTGTAATTCCCACGCCGGAGATGCGCTCTTCCCCTCTGCCCGTTGCCTCGGCTCTTGATTGGATAGATTGATAGCAGCGCAGCCATTGGCTTCTGCTGCTGTCAATCAAATCCAATGATGCGGGCGTCAGGGGGTGGGGCCGAGTCCGGCCTCTGCGTCTATGGACACAAATGCTGGACTCAGGAGCACGCCCACAAGGTAACCCCCCCAGGAGAGTGCTTCTCCTAGGGGGTTATACGATGCGAGGAGGAGCTACCAGCGCCGCCAGGGGACCCCAGAATTTGAGGATCGGGGCCACTCTGTGCAAAACGAAGAACTGCACAGTGGAGGTAAATATGACATGTTTGCTAATTAAAAAAAAAACAAAAAACGAAGCCTTACAATCACTTTAATTATTCTGTAATCCGAAAAAAAAACACTAGGTGGGATAATTAGAATGCTTGAGAAAACACTTGAAGCCTACAAAGTACACAGGGCATCTCTGAATTTCTGACAAGATCAACAGCTATTGTTTGTACTTCTTTAGCACATATAACTAAACACATTTAATTGTATATTTATTAAAAGACCAAACAAGAAAAAATAAGAGAAGTTATTGTTATGCCCCGTACACACGATTGGAAATTCCTCCAGCAAAAGTCCGATGTGAGCTTTTGGTCGGAAATTCCGACCGTGTGTATGCTCCATTGGACTTTTGCTGGCGGAATTTCCGCCAGCAAAAGATTGAGAGCAGGTTCTCTATTTTTCCGACGGAAAAGTTCCTATCGGAAATTCCGATCGTCTGTAGCAATTCTGATGTGCAAAATTCCTACGCATGCTCGGAAACAATTCGACGCATGCTCTGAAGCATTGAACTTAATTTTCTCGGCTCGTCGTAGTGTTGTACATCACCGCATTCTTGACGGTTCGAAAGTTCAGAGAACTTTTGTGTGACCGTGTGTAAGGCAAGCTTGAGCGGAATTCCTTCGGAAAAACCATAAAAGGTTTTTTCCAACGGAAAACACGGATCGTGTGTATGGGGCATTAGGGTTTATACACTTTAGCCACTTGACCTACAGAAGGTTTTACCCCTTCATGACCAGGCCATTTTAGCATTGCACTAATTTAACTGGTAATTGCATGGTCATCCAACACCGTACCTAAATGAAATTTAAATCATTTTTTCCCACAAATAGAGCTTTCTTTTGATGATATTTGATCACCGCTGGGTTTTTGTTTTTTTTTTGCGATATAAACGAAAAAAGACAGAACGTTTAAAAAAAAAAAAAAAAACTGTATTTTTTACTTTCTGCTATAATCCAATAAAAAGATAAAAATTATCCAAAAATTTAGGCCAAAATGTATTCTGCTACGTGTTTTTGATAAAAAAAAAACCTCAATAAATGTGTATTGATTGGTTTGTGTGAAAGTTATAGCGCTTACAAGTTATGGCATATATACTAGAATTATTTTTTTTATACTACTGGAGGCAATCAGTGATCAGCGAACATGGGGCTGCGATAGTGCGGCGGGCAATTTGACACTGACGCTGGGGGGAACTGACTAACTGCCACCACCAGTGACATTTAATACAGTGATCAATGCTAATACTATAACTGTCACTGCACTAATGACACTGGCTTGGAAGGGGTTAACATCTAGGGCAATCAAGGGGTTAAATATGTGTAATGTGTGTAAAATGTGCTGCTTTTTACAAAAAATCTCAGTTTCTCATCTCTGCTTTTGCAGATCACTCCCTCTGTAAAGATCTCTGTGTTCATTGCTCACCGCCGATCAGCAGGTCCCGGCTGGGACTTGCTGACAGGCTCCCGCTATGTACAATATGAGCAGGTGGGGGGTGTACGCGCCCTAAACCCATAAGTAGGCAGTGATGTATGGGTATGTCGCTATGGTATAGATTTACATCTACCTGGGTGGACTAAGTCCTGTGTGCAGAGGTAAGCAAGTTCAAGAGCAAGATCCTGTTTATAAGCACTGGGAAAGGAGTAACACTGATTAAAATTAATACTTTTTATTTAAAAAAAGAAAAGTGGAAAGACTTTAAAACAAAAACGTGTGCTTTTCCTTCCCTCTCTTCAATTGACAGGCCAACAAGCTGTCTTGTTGTACAGATCCCAAAATACACAGTGTACTCTGCCTGCAAGGGTCCTTATGTCGCCCACTCTTAAGTAGGGTTGTTTGCCAATGCAGAAAATAGTTGACTTCAGCTGAAGACCCCAAAGGGTTCCCAGTGACCCCAGGCTAATTATTATGACTATAGCTGACACTCAAGACTGAGTGTTTGGGCTAGAAAACTGTGTTAATCTAAGCTTACAGAGTCCCTCATTAAATAGAGGAAGGACAAACTGCAGGGGTTCGAGAACAAAGTTAAGGGAACATTTCTGAGGGGATCTGGAATGCAAAAAGATGCACGTATGCAGTAGTGATGCGTGCTGAAAATTAGTTATGTCAAGATATTGATGTGATCTACTCTTCTATATGATAATGATGCTAAATCATGTATCGACTGTAAAATCACCTGCTTGAGTACTTGTCTTTTAACCACTTGTTTACCAACCTGTAATATCCCTTCATTACAAGGCCAATGTTCTTTTTATATTGCTGTGCTTTGATGATTAGTCATGAAGCAATGTACCTAAATGAATTTTGAATCATTTTTGAGATGGAGAGTTTTATTTTCATAGTATTTATTAACCATTGTTTTTTTTTTACTTTTTACTGTAAAAAGGAAAATAAAATAAAAATTTGGAGAGGAAAAAAGGTCCTACTTGTACAGTACAGGACACTGGCTTGATATTTATAGACCCTGGGGTATAGGTTCATACCTTCAGATCATTGGAGACTGGCAATGCCTCCTGGACATCCCCCTATAACCCTATCCCACGCCATGAATCCTATTTTTTTTCTAGGTGATGGACCTCTTCTCCCTTACGGAGAAATCACTCTCAACTAGTTTATTATTTTACTTTGGATTCTTAAATAAACTCTTCAATCAACTCCATGCTGTCTTGTAATATTACAATAAAAACAATGCATCCGGATTGGTGCAATCTTGGAAAAACCATGGAATCCATACCTGGACCCACACCATGGAGACAGCCTGTAATGTTCATTTTTTTTTTTTTAAATACAGCAGTACTGAAAACCTAATGAGAGTCAAGAGATGGTATAAGGATTGTGGGATAAACAGGATGATGGCTGCTCCCTTAAACAGATCCTGAGTACCTAATACACATAACGAAAGCAAGAAAGGGGCGCCTCCACCTAAATGCAAACTGTATAGGAAATGGCATAACAAAAAAACAAAAAAAGAAAAGTATTACACTCCCTTTTACACAGGTGGTAGTGTGCATATCATCAATAATGTGGGTGTCACAGGAGCTGCAGAGATCAGCAGGAAAGTGGCTGGAGTCGGCAGAGTGGCGCCAGGAAGCGGCTGGATGTTGGAGCCTGAAGACGGCTTGGATGCTAGGTGATGGAGCGCAATCTATCCCGCTGTGTGGCGGCTTCTGGAGGCCTCTTAGCCCACTCGGCTTAGATCAGCTGGGCTCTATGCTAAGGGATGGAGCAGAAGCTATCTGGCTGTGCTGCAGCTCCTGGGACCTCTCAGCCAAGCTCCACCATCCAGCCATTTTCTGGCGCCACTATGCCAACTCCAGCTGCTTTTCTGCTGATCTCTGCAGCTCTTCTGACGCCCACATTATTGATGATATGCACACTACCACCTGTAGTGACTGAGTGTAATACTTTTCTTTATTTGTTATACCATTAACTATACATTTAGGTGAAACCTCTCATTTGCAGTCTGTGATATTCTTTATGGCACTGGATCCCCCATGGGCACCCACCTTAGCACTTGGTGCAATGCATATAGCTATCTGCAGAATGCTATGAAAGTCCAGAGTTGTGGTCTATCCCTATGGAACCCACATCCTGAAGACCTCTTTGGGGGTATACCATAATAGGCAAAGCCTGGACTCCATGTAGGGACCAGTGACATGAACAGGTAAGATAGGGTCGGCCTGTTTCTTTGACCATTATTGTAGTCCCAGCAACTATGATCTGTAATTTCTCTATTACTTGCTTTACACTATATTGTGTATATCCTGAATAGTATGTGTTCATACATTAAAACTATTAGGAAACCAGGAATGTGTTTGAAACCTTTTCACTTAAACAGTGTTAAAGTTTGAAAACTTAGTGCTAAATTCTATCATTCAGAGGTTAGTCTTAGGTGGATGACTAGGTATTACATCACACACTTTACTGCCACTTCTGCCTAGAGAGCTTTTCGTATGGTACTCAGGGTCTTCCTCCTGCTATTTTCCACAAGCATTTGCGTACAGGTTGTCACATTCTGGATTGCTGCATTCTGTTTCTTGGATACACCTACCCCATTTTTACTCGGGTACAAGACGGTCACTTCCTGGATTGCTGCATTGTGTTTCTTGGACACATCTACCCCATTTTCACTTGGGTACAGGAGGGTCACTTCCTGGATTGCTGTATTCTTCTTCTTGGACACACCTAACCCATTTTCACATCTTACCTAATAAGTACACCACAGGGGGATACCTTCACTGATAGTAATGACGGAAACTAGGCATGAGGGGACTGTGGCAAAAGCGAACACCTATTCTGCCAAAGGCCTGCAAGACCTTTAGACCACTTAGAGTGCAGATGGTTTCCTTGCACTATAACAGAATCCTATTTTTCACAAATATGTTTTTATTGAACATATGAGAGTACATATGTTAAAATAACAAACATTGTAACCACAAGTAGAATATGAAATACCAGAAGGGATGTTGTTCACAATGTCAATAGACATAGTCATGAAAAATTAGTAATACATTTTGACTATTCGATATAAAAGGTGGAAGAAAAAGAATGTCACATGAAGCGATAGCAGAACCCTATTTTAGCTCCATCTCGTCTGATTTTAGCTCTCTCTCAGGTATGAGACAAGCAGCCTAACCGGCTAAAGTGAGTTTTTCTACAACTATCACAACCGTTCAGACAACAAATGGTTTTAATACACCCATCACTGTCAAGGGCTCAAAGGTGCCACACTCCTTTTCCACTCCCACTTTCTACCTGAGTCGGACCTGATATGGCTACTCTGGAAGATGTAGACCAGCCTTTCTCAACCTTTTTACCCCAGGGAAACCCTTAAAATAATTTTCAGGTCCCGAAGAACCCCTGATAAAACCCATTAATTAGGGGTCAGTGGGAACAATGCCCCTTACTTTGGTGGTCAGTGAGAAGATTGCCCTTTTTTACAGTGGCGGTAAGAATGGCCCTCTTACAAAGAGCTATAAAGATCATTGGTGTCATACCACTGGCTCCTCCAAGTGGCATTGGCTCAGAAGTATGTAGGCACAATCAAACAGGAGGTAAATCAGCCTCCTGTTTGGAGGAACTTTAGGGTTCCACGGAACCCTGGTTGAGAATGGCTGATGTAGGCAAAGAGGGGAATGAAGAGGACCCAGGAGAACATTCTGTGTGCAAAAGCCTGGGCATTTCTGAACTCGATTCATTTTTTTTAATCAGATCTTTTTTTTTTTCAATAAAAATTGTTTTTACAGTTTACAACAAAAATTAAAACAAACATACATTCCCACTAAACAAAAAAAAAGAAAGTGCAAAAGAAAAGAAAAGAAACTTGATTCTTCTCCAACTCGACATACCCCTTTGGGTTCTAAGAGTCCTGCTAAGTCTAAAAAGACATTCCCTGTTCGTGAACCAATAGAATGGGCAATCTATGATGACTTAGTTAATCCTAAAAAGATTTTCACCCCTCTGAGAATCATGGCTGAGCTCTATCTAGTGGAAAAAAAGAGTTCACAAAAAAGTGGTTTGTACTGGTAGTAGACTACCCCTGTTTATAACTAGCCAAGGAAAGGATAGGTTCACCTTTGGAAGCAATATTGCATGTTACACCCATATTTAGGATCTAACAAGCTCCTATGCGCTAGCCTCCCACCGTCAGAGCTCCACTCTCTGTGACAGTGGGCGAGGGATCCTCTCCCCGCACCCGTTGTCACATTTTGAAACTAGCACAACTGTGCGGGGCTTTGCTTGCACAACCATATCTTTAATTCACAGGAATCTGAGAAAGAAATAAACTACAAGTCCTATCTTCCACTGCGGCAGATTAACTTGTAGTATCAGTGAACTGAGAGGGTGCTAATCAGCAGGCTCATAGTTCATTCACACTGTCCACAGCTCAGGAACTGTCTGCCCATACAGAGGTTTGGGCAGAGAGCTCTAAACAGAGTGTGCAGGAGCCTGACAGTGTGATGTCTGCAGGCTGCAGGTCCAGTTAAAAAAATTAAAAATGCTAATTTTTCTGCAAAAATATGATTAATTTTTTTCTCACAATGGAGAACTTGGCCTTTAAAGATTTGCATTAAATGCAGAGGTTTTAATAGCACAACATAAAGTGATACTTACTCTAGTCCAGGGGTGCCGCAAGAAGTCCTCAGGAGTGCCATGGCAAAAACATAAAAAACGGCACCAACTGAGGTAGGCAAACATTTTTTACTGATGGCTTTTATTTAACTAAAGTGCCGATCTTGTGCCTTTTAAACTGTCCCAACCACGTCCCGATGACATCATAAGTTGATAAGGAGCGCTTTGGTTCAAACAATTAAATTCAAACCCAAACCTGACAGGAGCAATTGTCCTATTCTGGACCTAAAATCCTTAAACAAGCACCTTCATGTTCCAAAGTGTTGTATAGAGTCCACAAGGTCAGTTGTCACCTCTCTAAAACAAGGGGAATACCTAGCATCCATGAACATCCAAGATGCCTATCTGCATTTTGCCATCTACCCACCTCATCTGTTCTTTCTGCATGTCACAGCAAGAGACAAACATTTCCAGTGTGCTGTATTACCACTTGGCTTATCCTCTGTGCCCGGAGTATTCATAAAGGTACTTGCACTCCTCCCTCCTGTCTTGATAAGTCAGGGCATTCAAACCATAGGGTATCTAGACAACCTTCTTTTGAAAGACACATCTATCTTTTAAACTATCTGCAAATGTCTTAAAGGCTATTCAGATACTTCAGAACCTCAGTTGGGCAATAGGGATGGGCGAACGGTTCGGCCCAAGCATAAGTTTGGGCCAAACTTTAGCTGTTTAGCGGGTCGTTTGACCGTTTGTTCCCCCCCCCCCCCCCCCGAACCGACCACAATGCATTGTGGAGCTGAACAGTGCATTGCAAGCCCTGATTGGCTGAAGCAGTGAAAGCTTCAGCCAATCAGGGCACAGAGCACTGTCAGAGTCATGATTGGACACTGTCATCATGACTTTATTCAATCATTCGGCTTTGCAAAGTGTGCAGCTAGAGTAGGGCTCAGATAGTTTCACTGTATTGTAGTGAGACCATGTCATTCATACATACATTAGTGTAGAGTAGGGACAGCTCAGATAGTTTCAGTGTAGTGTAGTGAGACCGTATCAGTAATCTTTACATTCGTGTATAGCTAGAGTAGGGACAATTTACATAGCGTCAGTGTAGTGATGGTTGAACACCGTCTGTTTGATTGTGTTACTGCCAGTTTAACGCCATATAGTTCTGTGTGCGTTACTGCCAGTTTAACGCCATATAGTTCTGTGTGCGTTACTGCCAGTTTAACGCCATATAGTTTTGTGCATTACTGCCAGTTTAATGCCATATAGTTCTGTGCATCACTGTAAGTTTCGTGTATTATATTGCAGTATATTATAGTGTATCCGTGGAGTGTGTCTGTGTAGTGTGAGTACTCAAATTAAAGTGCACCAAACACCTCTTTACATTGATTAAAGAGCATCCACTTACAGATTTCAACTTCTTCATTACATTTGCTTATAAGCACCGCCCCCTCCCTCTCAGTAGTGTCTGGGAGGACAACAAGGAGAGGCAGACGTTCCCATGGCACTGTAAGGAGGCCAGCAACAAATGTGTCCACGGGCAAAGGTGGACGTGGTGGTCAGTCCTTAGGCAGGGCATCATTTCCTTTGTTTAGTGAGTTTGCCCATGCTATCCAGCCACAGCATGCAGAGGAGGTGGTAGACTGGCTTACTAAACCTTCCTCATCCTCCTCATCCTCTGTCACACAAGCAGAGACAAGTGTGCAGTCCCCTGAAGTTGCCAGAGTGGATAAACCTGCCTCCTTGTCCACATCTATTCCTGCGATAGCCCCAACATCAGACATTGAGCAGTCAGCTGAGTTATTTGACCACAGCGTCAGCCACTTACTTCTTGATGATGCCTAACCATTACTGGATTCAGATGTTGGTTCTGAGGTTGAGGATGACAGGAACATGAGCCTAGAGAGAGGAAGAAACACTGGTAGACAAATTGGAATTCATGTTCCCCAAGCCGCAGCGTATTGCCAAGTTGTCTCCAGTGGTAATGATGAAGATGGAGGAGATAGAGATCATGATGATGATGAGGTCACTGATGCGACTTGGGTGTCAGATAGAGCAGAGGAGGAAACTGAAGGTGAGTCGGCACAACCCCAGGGAGGCCGACATCAAGAAAGAGTAGAGAGCAGCCACCATATTCCATTACATTTTGCAGGTGTTATCTCCCGGCCCACTCCCCAAAGCTCAGCTGTCTGGGCCTTTTTCAGCACATCTGCAGCAGATTGCACTGTTGCTATCTGCAAACTGTGTCTCAGGCACATCAAACGTGGCAATAACACCAACCATATGCATATCATTGCAATTTTTTGCCTTCATCAAGAGCACCTCTATATGGTTACGGTGGGAAGGCGCCCCTGCTACACAAAGAGTCATTTTTCTGCACCTGTTTGACAGGTGTTTATCATTGCAATTTTTTACAGCAAGCCCAATTCTTGCTTTCATCAAGAGTACCTCTATAGGGTTACGGTGGGAAGGCGCCACCGACACCCAAAGACCAATTTTTACGCACCCCTTACTTTTATACAAAGTTAAAGTGAGACCAGAATGTATCCAAAAAATCTTGCTCCCAGTGTACTACATTGTGGCCTCATCATACACACTGGCTCCCCAGCTGTTGCTGATGTAAATAAAGGCAGCTTGCAGGGAAAAGGACTTTTTTTTGGCTTTATAAATGCAATTATTGCTGCAGCAGATTCTAGACATGGTACAGATCTGCCACTTTACAGGTAGACTAAGGGGACCCCCCAGGCACTATATTGGAAGGGATTTTTCATTTTTAGGCTTTCACTTTAAAAATCAAAAAATCGCTGCTCATTTAAAAATTACATTTTTCACAAACGTATTTTCTTATTGATACATGTCCCCCAGGGCAGAACCCAGACCCCTATAACAATTGTATGCCCAATTACTTGCATATAAGCCTTCAAAATGGGCACTTTTGATTTTTGACATTCGGGTCCCTTTGACTTTAATGGGGTTCATTATTCGGGGTCCGAACTTTCGCGGTGTTCGGAGGTTCTGCTGCGAACCGAACAGGGGTCTGTTCAGCCTATCTCTATTGGATAATCGGCTTCCAAAATCTCCTTCCCTTGGTCCTCCTTCTAGATCCAACCGGAGCAAAGGTCTTTTCTCTTAGAAAACAAACTGGTCTTTTTCATATCTCATGCTTGGGTCTTAAGGTCAAAGAAGCATCCTTCTGAGATTTTCCATGGGCATTCTGGGCTGGCAACATTTCGTTTGTTTGCATGGAACAAACATGCTCTGTCTTTTTTTGGATCTACCTATGCTCTTATTCAGCCAAGCAAAGTTTTTTGTACCATACCACTGGAAGGTAATAACAGATGCATGTCTCTCAGCCTGGGGAGGGGTGCTCCAATCTCTCACAGTTCAGGGAACTTAAGGAATCAAACTCCCAGCAACGTCTTGGAGCTCAGAGCGATAATAAACAATTCTCTGCATCACTGAAAACGCCTTATCAAGGACACTCAATCAGGGTACAGTCAGACAACCCCCACGGCTGTGGCCTACATCAATCACCAAGGGGGCACCAGGAGTCGTACAGCCTTGAAAGTAGTAAGCCTGATCATCTCATGGATGTAAAAACACTGTCCAGTGATCTCTGCTGTTCACATCCAAAGAGTAGACAACTGAAAGGCAGATTACCCAGCCGTCACCTCCTGGACTAAGAGGAAATGGGCCCTTTGCCCCAACATTTTTAACCTGGATGTGGATGTCCTGGCCTCCAGGTTCAACAAGAAGTTACTTCTTTTACCATGGATCCTCTAGCACTGGCATGAATGGTTTGAAAACTCTCTGGGCTCAGTTTAGGATTATCTATGCTTTTCCTACAGGGTGAATTCTGCCTTGAATGTTCTGCAAGATAGAGCAAAAGAAGAAACCGGTAATTCTCATTGCACCCAACTGTCCCAGAAGAACCTGGTACATGGACATACCCAGACTTCTAGGAGATAACCCCTGACAAATTCCAAACAGGCCAGACCTGTTGTCTCAGTGTCCCCTGTTCAATCCTGCTTCTCAGTCTCTGACTTTAAATGGCATGGCTGTTGAACCCTAAATCTTGAGGGACAGAGAGGTCCCTGAATCTGTAATTTCTATGCTGCTAAAAGCAAGGAAAGCCTCTTCCAGAAAAATCTACTATTGTACCTGGAAATCCTTTTTGCCTGGTGTGAACACAAAGATTACTCTGTGACTTACATTCTGGCCTTCCTACACTTGGGACTTGACCAAAACCTGGCCTTAAGTATGCTGAAGGGACAGGTTTTGGCCTTGTCCATTTTTTCCAGAAACCTCTGACTTTGCTTTCCCTTGTAAAGGCTTTTAGATAAGGTGTTTCTTATATCAAACCACCCTTGTAGTAACCTGTGCTTCTTTGGAACCAAATTGAGTTCTTCCTGACCTGCAGAAATCATTGAACCCATCAAAGAACTCCTTTTGAATGATCTCTCCTGCAGTGTAGTTTTGTTGGGAGCTATCATGTCTGATATACATGTCTGTGAGTTAGTGGCTTCCCCCTGTAAGGATCCATTTATCATTCTTCACATTCTTCAGAAGGACAAAGTAGTCTTGCTCCCAGAACATCCACCTTCTTTCCAAGGTGGTGTCAGCCTTGAAGTGAAGACATTGTCCTTCCTTCATTGTGTCTTATCCCAAAGCACCCAAAAGAGATCTCTCTTTACTGTCTGGACATGGTCAGAGCCATGAGTCTATCTCAAAGCTACAGCTTCTAGACCAGGGGTCTCACACTGACGGCCCTCCAGCTGTTGTGAAACTACAAGACCCATGAGGCACTGCAAGGTTGACAGTTACAAGCATGACTCCTACAGGCAGAGGCATGATGAGACTTGTAGTTTTGCAACAGCTGGAGGGCCGCCAGTTTGAGACCCCTGTTCTAGACAGACTCCCTTTTCCATCTCTCCTCAGGACCTTGAAAGGGACATCCTGCCTCAAAATTCACCATCACCAGGTGGATAAGGCAACTAATCTCAAGAGCTTACACCCTAGGGACAAAGCACCACCTGCACATTCTATAAGATCGGTAGCAGTTTCCTGGACTTTTACCACTATTTAACTACTTTTTAGTGTAAAGTGCAATTTGAAGGGCTTTGCGCAAAACCTACCAATCAGCATCCATTTTGAAAAATTTCAGCAAGTGTACTGAAATTGCCTATTTCCATATGTGCAGATACAGATCTATGAGGATGTTTGCTAATATTCAGGGGATGATTTATTTTTTCTGAACAGAACTTTCAATTTAAACTGAAATCATAACTGCCAATGCTGGTCGAAATGCAAAAAAATGTATTCAATGTATATTGATTAAAAGATAACGTAGATTATCCAGAAATTCCAGAGAAGCCAACATCGTGGGTGTTAGATGAGAATGTAGTTGTTTATCAAGTAAAAATGCAGAAGGAATCTCAAGCCAAATGGGAGGTGTTCTTATAACAATAGAAATATCAGTTATGGATAGTTGTCAAGAACACATGCTAAGTGGGAGGAATAATTTGGATGAGATTAAACAATACCTAATAACAAGATCTTGAATTCTCAAATTAGGATTTTGAAGGCTTGTAGGTGTTTAAGTATGTTCAGAGTGGTGGAAATGATTTAAACAGCCTGTGCTGATACAGCAGAATAAACAGAACAATCTTGTTTTAAATTCTTTGGGTAAAAGAAGAATACAATTCGCATAGTGCAGGCTGCAACACTGTCCTGTGCCATAGCTTAAAATTTTACTTTTGTTGTACAGCAGCTATAACGGCTGCTGTAAAAAAAAAAATTTGACCTTCTGAACAGTGTTTACAAATGCTAGCAAGACTGAATTAGAGACACAAAGGGGTTTATTTACTAAAGGCAAATTCACTTTGCACTACAAGTGGAGTCGCTTTAGATCTGAGGGGAAGATCTGAAATGAGGGGAAGCTCTGCTGATTTTATCATCCAATCATGTACGAGCAAAAATGCTGTTTTTTTATTTTTCTTGCATGTCCCCCTCAGATCTACAGCGATTGTATTTCCAAGTGCACTTGCAATGCACTTGTAGTGCAAAGTGGAGTTGCCTTTAGTAAATAAACCCCAGAGTAACATTAGTGTTACTTTGTATTTACCCGTTTTGCTCATGTGCAAATCAAAGTGGTGACCATTGAGCTGGATACAGTGGGAATTAAAGCAACCTTCTTTATGATTAAATAAACTGTTGTTCACCTTTAACCACTTCAAGGTCGCCCTATAGCAGATATACTGCTACAGGGCAGCCCTCCTGTGCAGAATCACATATATATTCGTGAATCTGCACTTCCGCCTAGGGGGCATGCGCCACCGGCGGGCCATTTCTGCTGTGATTACTCACAGCAGAAGCTGTTCTGCGGGTGCTGGGCAATGGATGTCCGCCGCAACCCGCCGAACCTTGGGCAGAGACACAGAATGGAGCTCTGCCTATGTAAACAAGGCAGAGCTCCGTTCTAACAGGGGGGAAGTCATAGATTTTCTTTCCTGTATTGAAAGAAAATCCATCATTTCCTTTAGTAAAAACAGCACATACAGTGCACAAAAACACAGTTAACCCTTTGATTGCCCTAGATGTTTAACCCCTTCCCACCCAGTGTCATTAGTACCAAGACAGGCAGTGTCACTGGTTCCCACAAGGTGTTAAAATGTCAGTTAGTGTCCAATGGTCTGGCACAATATTGCAATCCCGCTATAAGTCGCTGATCGCCACCATTACTAGTATAAAAAAAAATCCAGCTCTATTTGTGTGGAAAAAATGGCATAAATTTTATTTGGGTACAGCGTTGCATGACCGCGCAATTGTCAGTTAAAATAACGCAGTGCTGTATTGCAAAAAATGGCCTGGTCATGAAGGGGAGGGGGGTAAATCTTCTGGAGGTCAAGGTTAATTAGCCCTAAATCATTCCTTATTTCCCTTCTCCCACTAGCTGTTTTCTAATGACTTTTTATTTCTATTTTTTACCATTACTATTTACATTTTATTCATTTTTATTTGTTTTTTTTCCAAAGTTGTTGATATATATTTTATCTACAGGTTAAGCTTTATTATAAGCTTACCTGTAGTTAACAACAAAAAACGAGAGTTTACCACTGTTTATGCTTATTCTTGGTGTGCTTTGTGTATTTCTTCCAGATCTTTGCAGTAATTCAGCATGTAACACTGCCTCTGGGCCGGAACATCCAGTAATAAAGACCATTCATTGCTGTTCTTTCTCCTAGAGCAGGGCGATCTGTCCTCTGCTGTAGGTTATGTGTAGCAAGTAGTGATGTCTCTGTTACTTTTATAAGGTAATATCTAGCGGTATGACGAGACATTTGGCGCACATGATGTGGATTTATATTCTTTGTATTTATCTTATATTGAAGAATATATTTGGATTAAAGTTCTTTGACCCTTTAATTCAGGTTTAATTATTGTTTGAAAACATTGATTTAGGGCCAGCTCACACCAGGAATCGAAGAGGAACACGCTCTGTGTTCCTGTGTGAGTCACGTGTGGTTTAGTGTGGTGCGATTTGAGCCCATTCATTTTGAATGGGTTGAATCAAACCGGACGAAAGCAACAGTAGTGCATGCACTACTTTAAAAAATGCACAGCAGCCAGATCGCATGGTACTTCTGTACCATACGATTCGGTGCTAGCAAACACTCTGCGTTTGTGGTGTCATTAACATAACATTGACTCCTGCTGCAGATTGCAAATGCAGTGCATTTTGGACACACCACATTTGGTGTGAACAGGCCCCTACTGGCTGTTTTATGAAGGTATCACATCTGACAGATAGATGGTGTTAAGCTTCCTACTGCACTGAATATAGCTACAAAAATACTTTAGATAGAAAGTTATAGCCAGTTTATCAGTGGACCCAGTACAAACTGCTATAGTTCAAGGCTGGTATGAGTCACCAATGCCAACTCATTCAAGGAGCACTTGAGAAGCTGAAACACAACACCCATGGCACCTAGCCATTCTACTACTGCCAATCTCAGTAGGGCAGGACTCTCCATAACATCCCTGATGTGATATGCAAGCACAAATACTTTCCATTGTGAGTTCTAAATATGGAACCTGTGTTTATTCCTCCCACAATACACTGGGACAAGTGTTTTTTTGTAGCTGCAATCATGTAGAACACTCATCACCTTTGGCATTGGTCATTTGCAACTTGGTTTAAAGGACCTGTTACAAAACGGATTCACAAATAAAGTGGACCTACACGCAAAAAGTGAAAATCTGCTGTTTTATAGATAATATATAGAAAGGTTGATTTTGCCTTATGCCCTGTACACACGGTCGGATTTTCCGACGGAAAATGTGTGATAGGACCTTGTTGTTGGAAATTCCGTCCGTGTGTAGGCTCCATCACACATTTTCCATCGGAATTTCCGACACACAAAGTTTGAGAGCTTGCTATAAAATTTTCCGACAACAAAATCCGTTGTCGGATATTCCGATCGTGTGTATACAAATCCGACGCACAAAGTGCCACGTATGCTCAGAATAAATAAAGAGATGAAAGCTATTGGCTACTGCCCCGTTTATAGTCCCGACGTACGTGTTTTACGTCACCATGTTTAGAACGATCAGATTTTCCGACAACTTTGTGTGTATACAAGACAAGTTTGAGCCAACATCCAACATGGATTTTGTAGTCGGAATGTCCGATCAATGTCCGACCGTGTGTACGGGGCATAAGAAGTACCAGGAAACATCTACTTTTTGTCTTAAATTACCCCTGAAAAATATCAGCACATTTTTTTAACAGGTAAGGCCTCATGAACATGGAGAGTAAGGTTGAAAAATATGCAGGGCATGACATTCTGGGTGTGTGCCAGTGCCCAGGGAACTGTAGGTTTTTGAATGGCTGTAAGTGGCCATACTCTTATAAATGCCAATGGTGTTTACTTGAGCATGGGCATACAACCTTTTTGCCGAATAAGGGTAAATGTTGATGCTTCTGTGCATCGGTGTTGACATGAAGGTGTTCTGCCATTCACTTGTATGGCATGCTGTATGTGACACCTGGCGCTCCCTGGGCACTGACAAACACCCAGAATTCTATTGCCCAGCGCATTTTTCAACATTACCATCCATGTTTATGAGGCCTTACCTTTTAAAAATTTGCTGCCATTTTCAGGTGGGATTTAAAGTGGCTGTAAAGGCTCAAGGTTTCTTAACTTCATAACCCCCAGGGAAAAAAAATCCCAAATCTCTACTAGCATAAAGCTTGGAAGGTACCCCCCCAAAACAACAAACGCGGGAGGATAGGTGGGAGAAACCTTCCTGATGCTATGAGAAGCTCCAACTGAGCTCCAACAAGAACCTCCGCCCCTCTACCCCCACAGGACACCCCCCTTCCCTCGGAACCCACCAATCCAGGTAAGTGAATAATACCTCCCCCCATCACACCACTATTCTCTCTGCCTCACTGCCCACCCCAGTCATGCTGGCCCTCCTCCAAGTTGTACTTTTGCTCCAGGCCATTGACTGGAAATGGCATGTGAAGATATGCGCACACACACACAAGGATACCATCAGGGAAATCAGGAGGGATGATTGTGATAAAGGCCTCTCATTCTGGTATCCTTGTGAGTGCTTATTTATCTTTACATTTCATCCTGTGTCACTACCCTTCCTGCACTGGTAGTGCACCCAATGCCTTGCCATTTTTGTTTTCACAGTTTTGGATATCCCTATCATGTTCTCACATTAGTGCTAACAATCAAAGGTGCTCAACCCCTACATCATGCTCTGGGATGGCGGGTCAGCGAGCCTAGATTGCGATCAGCGGGTTGCCGACCTGCCATTCCAGAGCATCAGAGTGCATGTAGCCAGTGCTGGCAGCGGAGGAAGCAATCGGCAGCAGGAGCCGCAAAAGCTGATTCCTCAGTAGCTCTGGCTCTTGTCCCAGGCAAGGCAATACCTTCGCTGGGACCTTTCTAGCAGCCTGGGAGAGATGCCAGCAGGAGCTGGAAAAGGTCAGTGTATTAAACAACACATACACTGCACTTTTGCAATGGGCATACAGTGTTAGCACTTATGAAAAAGGGTTATTAGGCTGCTTTCATACTAATCCGCAGGTGCAGCCAGTGCACCTGCAGCTTTCCCCTTGGGTTAGCTGCAATGACCATTGACTTGTATTATATCCTGCAGGTTTAGTGTGCTTTCTGAAGTGAAGATGTAATTGAAGCCTATGGCAAAGTGCAGCTAACTCACAGGTGCATTGCACTGCACCCATGCTGCGGGTAAATCACAGAGTATCAGTGTGAAAGCAGCGTTATAGGGGGATTAGGACAGTAGGGCTCTTTTACTGTTTGTGGTTTAGGGGGCAGTAAAACCCTATAGTTCATTGTGGCCCACAACCGAGTTACCAAATCACCTTCGCTCTTCAAAGGGTTGAGCACCCCTGCTCTAGGACATTAGGCAGAACCTATTATGGGATTTACTTAAAGCGGGGTTCCACTCAAATTTTTAACTTAATCTTACCCCCTTCAGTTAATTGCATAGATGTTCAAATGCCGCACGAAAAAATTTTTTATCGCTGTAATTACCTTTTATATTGTACTTTATTGTGGCACTTCCTGTCTCTCCTCCCATGGGAGTAGGCGTATTTATTGCCTTTCCCCGGCACCGCACTGTCTCCTGGGAGCTTAGTGTCAGGCTTCCCAAGATTCAGTGCGGGAACAATGATCATGCATGTGAACAAGCTGTGAACGAACAGCATGCACCGCATCCAGGAAATCAATGCTTGTGGGCTTCACATGCCCACAAGCAAGATGGAAACAGCCAGCATCACATTTTTTAAGTCATTCTTCAGTACGAAAACAGACAGAGGCGGAAATATTACACCCAAACTGTGAGTATTATTTTGGGATTAGCAAAGTGTCTCAATGACCTAAAAAAAAAAAAAAGATTGATCGCCGGACTCCCGCTTTAACATCATTGCTCTCTGATTTCCACCCACCCATCCTCCTCTGGGGTGCATCTATAGAAACTAGCGCCTATAGAAAGCACAGAAATTTCACCCTGTAATAGGTTCACAATGCAAACAAAATAGCATCAAAGATAGATGGCATCATATGGAAAGTGCTGATTTATATCAATGAGAGTGGTTGACTCACTAACCTAGCACGCTGTAAGTGCAGTCTAATCCATCTCTGCACATTATGACAGTGCAGTCTTTCCAGGCTTCGGATGGTTGCTTCAGCAATGCTCATGGCGTGTTGTGTGAGCATCACAGCATGGCTCTCCCTGTCTCTAATGCCGCGTACACACGGTCGGACTTTTCGTCTACAAAAGTCCGACGGACGCCGACAGACAAAATACGGCTGACAATTCGATCGTGTGTGGGCTTCCCCGGACTTTCAGCGGACTTTTCCAGCCGCAAATCTGACGGACTTTAGATTTGGAACATGCTTCAAATCTTTACGTCGTAACTACGCCGGACCCAGAAATCCGCTCGTCTGTGTGCTAGTCCGACGGGCAAAAACCCACGCTAGGGCAGCTATTGGCTACTGGCTATCAACTTCCTTATTTTAGTCCGGTGTACGTCATCACTTACGAATCCGTCGGACTTTTGTGTGGTCGTGTGTAGGCAAGTCCGTTCGTTAGAAAGTCTGCCGCAAGTCCGCCGCAAGTCCGCCAAAAGTCCGTTGAAAGTCTGTCGGAAAGGCTGTCGGACTTTTGTAGCCGAAAAGTCCGACCGTGTGTACGCGGCATAAAGTCTCCATAAGTCAGCAAACTTTCATGGACCAGCGAACAATCCTGCGAATGTTTATGATCCTTACTGCTGGGTGACGTGGTGCCCTTTTTGACGGCACACGCAGGGCATGTAACATACCATGAATACATTACTGCCCCTTCCCCTGTTGTCCCTAATTTCTATTTTTACCCAAATTTTATTATTATTATTATATTCAAAAAAATGTTTGTATAGGCGTAGAGAAGTTGGAACAGTGGGTCCGTATTTTGAACATTTATGTTTATTCTTTGAGGAAGCGATTAGAACCTCTGGAGTTTTTATTGCTGTCTGTCCTGCTGACCATTGTTTCCACAACAAAAAGAAAATGCAAATGTTTTCAGCATGCCTGGTACAGAAGCAGTGGTGGAATCTCCCGGTGGGGACCCCTATTCTGACAGCTGTTAGGTGATGTTACTTTGCAGTTTGTTTGTTTTTCTCATTACCAGCTGTGTGTCTGGTCAAAAAAATGATGCAGAATCTCCTCAATCGGACAGTAATGAAAACCTGACAGGGATTTTAACCCTCCCATACTCTATTAAAAAATAAAACTGGAAACATTGTTTTGGCATTAACCTTTTAGATGCCCAGGTAAATTAAAAAAACAAAAAAAACACAACATATATATTTAATACAACCATATAGTTTTCAAAACAAAAAAATTAAAATGTACTTTTTAATACTATGATTTTATTAAACAGATACCCTATTAAACGGTTGCATACATAGGCATTCAGATTGCTATTTGAACATAGCATATTGATCCGATGATTGAGAACCACTCTAATTGGTTTCCAATCATTAGTGGAAACTAGAGCTATCAGTGACAACTGGGGTGACAGCTAGCAGGAAGTGTTGGCTGGCAGCTGTCAAAAGCATAATGTGGATGAATCCATCTTCAGCACGGGGCATCATTAAGGGAGTCTTTAATCTATGGACTGCGGATGGGAAAAGGTTATGTAATTATAAAGAAATGTGGCATTCCTTTTAAGAATGGCCTTTAACACATTTGACAATATGCTTGTTGCTACTGGGAATGAAGCATGGCAAGGCTTTTCTTTGTGAAATAAGCAGAGATCATTAGTAAATTATCCTAAATTGCCTTTTGGCAGATCTGCTATGAAAGCTAAGTAGACTTCCTGACCTTTTCAATCATCAGTCATCAGCACATGGTGACTTTCTTTCATGACTGCACCAGAATCATGAATCAAGAAGTATGGCCAAGCTTACATTTTACAGGAAAATCATTATTTGCATATAATTTCAGCTGCCTAAATGACCTACTTACTGCTTTGACAAGTAGTATTTATAGAAAAGAAATATGTACTTACAGAAATATGGTTCTGGAAGTTTTGTCCTCCTCTTAAAAATGTTATTAATAATATTTTAACGTGGTTCTAAAGTCTGGAGGTTTTTTACCTTTGTGTATTCCATGCATGAAGGTAAAAAACTTTCAGGATGCAGTTCCCCCTACAAATCCCCCTAATACTTACCTGAGTGCGATCCAACGATGTATACCAGAGCCAAGGCTCTCCCAGGACTCTCTCTTCTGACCGGCTGAGACACAGCAGTGGGACTCCTGCTGCTGTCAATCACAGCCAGTGAGGAGGTCACGCTCTGTGGCCCTTAGCAGTTTGCTCTGGGAGCACTCAGCAAGGAGGTGGGGCCAAAAGCACTTGTGGGGGGCCCACAAAGAGGAAGATTTGGGCTGCTCTGTGCAAAACCATTGCACAGAGCAGGTAAGTAAGACGTGTTTATTATTTTAAAGGAAAAAAAAACCAAGGCTTTAGAGTCACTTTAACCACTTGCCGACCGCCTCACGCAGATATACTGCGGCAGAATGGCACGGGCAGGCAAAGTAACGTATGGGTGGGTTCCTGGTCTTTGCATTGGTGAATGATTCACTAGTTGAGTATTAGCATAGGGTACAGCACTGCACAGACTAGGCACACTAACACAGGGTCTCCCAAGTTGCCATCGCATTTTTAGAGACCCGAACCTGGTACCAGTTACAACAGTTATAGTTACAAAGAAAAGGGTAAAAAAAAAAAAAAAGTAAAAAAAAATAAAAACACAAAAAAAAAAAAAAAAAAAAAAAATAGTTGTCGTTTTATTATTCTCTCTCTCTCTCTATTCTCTCTCTATTGTTCTGCTCTTTTTTACTGTATTCTATTCTGCAATGTTTTTTTGTTATTATGTTTTACCATGTTTGCTTTTCAGATATGCAATTTTTTTATACTTTACTGTTTACTGTGTTTTATTGTTAACCATTTTTTTGTTTTCAGGTACGCCATTCAGCTGCAGAGCGGGTTTATTTATCTTGACAGCAACAGCGTTTGCTCCCACGATACATAAAGCTGTGACTCCAGCGCTGTCGGAGGTGATTTCACCACCACAGTTACATACTTCAGCATAGATGCCGAAGCATGGGGGCAGCAGTGGGTGGAGGAGCAATTTGCTCCTACCTTTTGCGGTAGGATGGCCCCATGCTTCGGCATATATATATTTTAGGCACAGGTTGCGTTAAATGTTTTATTTTTTTACTATTTTTTTTGTATTTGCTTTGCAGGTATGGTAAGTCTTACTGTTATACTGTAATGTTACTTTGTTTTATTGTTAACAATCATTTGCTTAGCAGGTACGCCATTCAGTTGCAGTGTGAATTTATTTATCTTGAAAGCAACAGCGTTTGCTCCCATGATATATAAAGCCATGACTCCAGCGCTGTCGGAGGTGATTTCACCACCACAGTTACATACTTCAGCATATATGCCGAAGCATGGGGGGCAGCAGAGGGCGGAGGAGCGATTTGCTCCTAACTTTTGCGGGAGGATGCCCCCATGCTTTAGCATATATATACGGTGCATGTATGCCCATAATTAGAAGTGGGTGGATGAAGGGAGGTATTCTAATGGTGGGAATAACCACCGATCAATCTCTTTTTTTGTTCAGCCCACAGGCTGAATGAAAAAAAAGTTTACAATATATGCCCAACAAGGACCAGCAAAGTACTGGTATGTAAAACCAGTACGTGGTTAAACCAGAATGATGCCTGTAGGTTTAGGTATCATCTTGGTATCATTCTTTTCAGCCAGCGGTCGGCTTTCACGTAAAAGCAATCCTAGCAACTAATTAGCCTCTAGACTGCTTTTACAAGCAGTGGGAGGGAATGCCCCCCCCCACCGTCTTCCATGTTTTTCTCTGGCTCTCCTGTCCCAACAGGGAACCTGAGAATGCAGCCGGTGATTCAGCCAGCTGACCATAGAGCTGATCAGAGACCAGAGTGGCTCCAAACATCTTGGTGTGATCAGATGCTTTGAGGGCAGAGGAGAGATCTGGGGTCTAATAGACCCCAATTTTTTCAAAAAAGAGTACCTGTCACTACCTATTGCTATCATAGGGAATATTTACATTCAATGAGATAACAATAAAAATGATTAAAAAAAAAAAAAATGAAAGGAACAGTTTAAAAATAGGATAAAAAAGAAAAAAAAAAAAAGCACCCCTGTCCCCCCCGCTCTCGCGCAAAAGCGAACGCAAGCATCGGTCTGGCGTCAAATGTAAACAGCAATTGCACCATGCATGCGAGGTATCACCGCGAAGGTCAGATCGAGGGCAGTCATTTTAACAGTAGACCTCCTCTGTAAATCTAAAATGGTAACCTGTAAAGGCTTTATAAGGCTTTATAAGGCTTTTAAAAATGTATTTAGTTTGTCACCACTGCACGTTTGTGCACAATTTTAAAGCATGTCATGTTTGGTATCCATGTACTCGGCCTAAGATCATCTTTTTTATTTCATCAAACATTTGGGCAATATAGTGTGTTTTAGTGCATTAAAATTTTAAAAAGTGTGTTTTTTTCCCAAAAAAATGCGTTTGAAATATCGCTGTGCAAATACTGTGTGAAAAAAAAAAAAATGAAACACCCACCATTTTAATCTGTAGGGCATTTGCTTTATAAAAATATATAATGTTTGGGGGTTCAAAGTAATTTTCTTGCAAAAAAAAATAATTTTTTCATGTAAACAAAAAGTGTCAGAAAGGGCTTTGTCTTTAAGTGGTTAGAAGAGTGGGTGATGTGTGACATAAGCTTCTAAATGTTGTGCATAAAATGCCAGGTCAGTTCAAAACCCCCCCAAATGACCCCATTTTGGAAAGTAGACACCCCAAGCTATTTGCTGAGAGGCATGTCGAGTCCATGGAATATTTTATATTGTGATACAAGTTGCGGAAAAAAGACAATTTTTTTTTTTTTTTTTTGCACAAAGTTGTCACTAAATTATATATCGCTCAAACATGCCATGGGAATATGTGAAATTACACCCCAAAATACATTCTGTTGCTTCTCCTGAGTACGGGGATACCACATGTGTGAGACTTTTTGGGAGCCTAGCCGCGTACGGGACCCCGAAAACCAAGAACCACCTTTAGGCTTTCTAAGGGTGTAAATTTTTGATTTCACTCTTCACTGCCTATCACAGTTTCGGAGGCCATGCAATGCCCAGGTGGCACAAAACCCCCCCAAATGACCCTATTTTGGAAAGTAGGCACCCCAAGCTATTTGCTGAGAGGTATAGTGAGTATTTTGCAGACCTCACTTTTTGTCACAAAGTTTTGAAAATTGAAAAAAGGAAAAAAACTATTTTTTTTCTTGTCTTTCTTCATTTTCAAAAACAAATGAAGAAAGACAAGAAAAAAAATTTTTTTTTTTCTTTTTTCAATTTTCAAAACTGTGACAAAAAGTGAGGTCTGCAAAATACTCACCATGCCTCTCAGCAAATAGCTTGGGGTGTCTACTTTCCAAAATGGGGTCATTTGGGGGGGTTGTGCTATCTTGGCATTTTATGGCCTTCAAAACTGTGATAGGTAGTGAGGAGTGAAATCAAAAATTTACGCCCTTAGAAATCCTGAAGGCGGTGATTGGTTTTCGGGGCCCCGTACGCGGCTAGGCTCCCAAAAAGTCCCACACATGTGGTATCCCCGTACTCAGGAGAAGCAACAGAATGTATTTTGGGGTGTAATTCCACATATGCCCATGGCATGTTTGAGCAATATATCATTTAATGACAACTTTTTGTAAAAAAAAATTTTTGTCATTATTCAATCACTCGGGACAGAAAAAATTAATATTCAATGGGCTTAACATGCCTCTCAGCAATTTCCTCGGGGTGTCTACTTTCCAAAATGGGGTCATTTGGGGGGGTTTTGTACTGCCCTGCCATTTTAGCACCTCAAGAAATGACATAGGCCGTCATAAACTAAAAGCTGTGTAAATTCCAGAAAATGTACCCTAGTTTGTAGACGCTATAACTTTTGCGTAAACCAATAAATATACGCTTATGGACATTTTTTTTACCAAAGACATGTGGCTGAAATCATTTTGGCCTAAATGTATGACTAAAATTGAGTTTATTGGATTTTTATAACAAAAAGTAGAAAATATCATTTTTTTCAAATTTTTCGGACTTTTCCGTTTATAGCGCAAAAAATAAAAATCGCAGAGGTGATCAAATACCATCAAAAGAAAGCTCTATTTGTAGGAAGAAAAGGACACAAATTTCGTTTGGGTACAGCATTGCATGACCGCGCAATTAGCAGTTAAAGCGACGCGGTGCCAAATTGTAAAAAGTGCTCTGGTCAGGAAGGGGGTAAATCCTTCCGGGGCTGAAGTGGTTAAGGTCCCAGTATGAAGCTTAAACAGAGTTTCTTCTCTTTGCTCCCACCAGCGAATGGCGCAGTGAATGAGCTACAGCAGGGGCCCCCAAACTGTGGCCCTTTCTTGCTTTTATCCGGCTCTTAGGACAACATTCCTTCCGCTGACACCAAAGACAGACCATGATTCCTTCCACTGACACCAACAATGGGGTACTATTCCTCCCATTGACACAAAAGATGGGGAACTAATTCTCCAACTGACATCAATTATGGAACACTATTCCTCCCACTGACACCAATGATGTATTTTTTGCATTCCCACTGACCACTAAACCTATGGCATAGTTTATTCTCACCGATGCCAGGGGGTAGTAAAGAGAAAGTGTGGTATGATGGTAGGCGGAGAATAAGAAACTGCAGGAATGGTAAGGGTAGGAATATGGGGAGTAGGAAGGGGAAGGTAATGAAAGCAAAGTAGTAAAGGTATGGAAAGGGTAAGAAGACAGGGATTGATAGGAAAAGGAAGGGAGGGGGAGGGTAGAAAAGAATAGGAACGTGAAGGTAGAGGGAAGACTGGGAAACAAAGGTAGAAGAGGGTAAGAAAGGGAAGGAAATTAAAGAAATAGGGGAAGGGCAGGAATGGAAATGAATGAGCAGAGTAAGAAAGTAAGTGGAAGGTAGAAAAGGGAAGTGGAGAACAGGATAGGAAATAATAAAAAAGGTCACCTTGATAGAGGAATAATATTGTTGTAAACCAAAGTTCTGTATCAAAAAACTCTACGGCTCCCAACTTGTCCAGAAAGAGGAATGTATATTACTAGGCATGTTGCTCTGTTTTTATTTATCAATTCATAATCTAATTTGATGATACATTTTAACAGATCTTGTTTCTATACACAATGTATTGCCTGTCACGCTTGTAAGCCATGACAACACTGTGTCGAGTCATTTTTCCCATAGAATCAGTCATCTTTAATACTATTGTGTTATAAATAAATGGTTGGATATAATACAGTTAAGTAATTTGTTTAACAGGTCCGTAACTTTCTCCCAAACAAAATACCTTTAAGACACGAACATCTAATTCTGCTTTCACTATTGCAACTCCTAAAGCAGTGCTGAGACAAGGTCATCCAACGCCCAGGGCGAAAATGTCAAACTGTACAGCCTTTTCCCTTAATGTGCGTGTTTGAATCACATTTAAAGCTATCACCTTAATCTGATCCTACCTTAATTAATTTGCGCCCAAAGCACATTTTTTTTATTTTTTGTACACACATCTGCATTTTTGATAGAAATTTACCTAAAATTCCCAAACAATTATATATTTTCTGAAAGCAGAAGACCTGTAGAATTGTGTGTGCCCATGGAATGGCAAAAAACTACGGTACCCGAAATTGTCCATAGGTGACATTTTAAATGCCTTTTCAGCTCACTAATTTAGAGTTAACTACAAATGATGGTCCTAGAATTATTGTTCTCACTTTGACATTTGCAGGGATACCTCACATATGTGACGCCATTGATGTTTACATATATGTGCACGTCCAATGCGCGTGTCTGCACAGAGCGACAGGGTTATTTTTTTTTATTATGTATTCACTTTTTTTCCACACTTTTTTTTCCAATTGAATTTATTGCTATCACAAAGAGGAGGGTTGGCACGGTGCAGTAAAATTAATTGGGGCTGCAGACGTGAGCTTGTTTTATCCACTTGAAGTCCAGGCCATATATAAATGGCCTAAGGACAGTAAGTGGTTAAAAGAGAACTTCATTAAATAGTCAAGAAATACTTAGCAACCAGTAACTATTGAACAATGAACACTTTGGTCAGGATTATATAATTACTATTGGCATAAAAAAGAGTGCAGGGATTAGGAGCATAAAATGTACAGAATTCAGTATGTCCCATACAGTCCAGTGTACAGAATACATAGGTATGTAACATACAACAGTAAAGTGTGTGTACACATCACTGTGTATAGAGTATGAGGGTCAGGAGAATGCACCAGCCGCCACGGAATGCAGCCCTCCTCAAAGTCACATACAATGCTGCCCCCAGCCCTGCCTTCTTAAACTCACATACAGTTCAGACTGCTCAAATACTATGTAGCCCCCAGCCCCCTTACATACATCAAATGCAGCCCCTCTTTCCACATACATACAATGCAGCTCCTCTTCCCTCACACATACACTATATTTAATAAACAATAAATCTGCAAATCATATATACGTATCCAGTCCTTGATTTGTTAAATCTATTGAGGCAGCGCTAAGTGTCCGATGTTAAAACACTGTATATAGACACAATATTTAGAAGGCAGGAAAGTTCATAATTGAAGATGCAGACTGTGGATAAGAAGGTAAGTGTAGAAATCCTTTCACCAATAACGATCACCATGTGCGGGGGTCGCCCCCCGTGAGGATGCACTCACCACAATGTAAATAACCACAGGCCTTTTGAAAAATGATCTTTGAATCCTTGCCGTCTCCTTAATTCAACCACCAGGTGGTGCAAGACCCTCTCGGTATATGTAACATGGGGAAAAAATGAAATGCCCAATAGCGTGATATTGCTTCAGACTATTTTATTGAACAAATCATGCAAACCAGTTCCCCATTTAAAATATGCGTACCAAATATAAAAACCAAACGAGCATTGAAAAGTGCACTGTGCCTGTGTTAATGTTCCGCCGGAGGAACTCCTGGATGCGAGCTGTACACGGCTGAGCCGTTCGCTTCCTGGTTACCTTCCGTGGAGCGCAAACGTCACTTCCGGTTGATTACGACCCTGACGCGTTTCGTCACTTCCGGACGTCATCTGAGGGCGCCCTCAGATGACGTCCGGAAGTGACGAAACGCGTCAGGGTCGTAATCAACCGGAAGTGACGTTTGCGCTCCACGGAAGGTAACCAGGAAGCGAACGGCTCAGCCGTGTACAGCTCGCATCCAGGAGTTCCTCCGGCGGAACATTAACACAGGCACAGTGCACTTTTCAATGCTCGTTTGGTTTTTATATTTGGTACGCATATTTTAAATGGGGAACTGGTTTGCATGATTTGTTCAATAAAATAGTCTGAAGCAATATCACGCTATTGGGCATTTCATTTTTTCCCCATGTTACATATACCGAGAGGGTCTTGCACCACCTGGTGGTTGAATTAAGGAGACGGCAAGGATTCAAAGATCATTTTTCAAAAGGCCTGTGGTTATTTACATTGTGGTGAGTGCATCCTCACGGGGGGCGACCCCCGCACATGGTGATCGTTATTGGTGAAAGGATTTCTACACTTACCTTCTTATCCACAGTCTGCATCTTCAATTATGAACTTTCCTGCCTTCTAAATATTGTGTCTATATACAGTGTTTTAACATCGGACACTTAGCGCTGCCTCAATAGATTTAACAAATCAAGGACTGGATACGTATATATGATTTGCAGATTTATTGTTTATTATATGTTATTATTTTTTTTAAAGGCAGCAGCTTTGGTCTATTGTATCTTTCAACGGAGAGGTTCTGAGGCGCGGATTGATGTGAGGCAGATGCGAGTTTTATTGTCCCCACACATTATAAATTGAACATACACTATATTGTCAAAAGTATTGGGACCCCTGCCTTTCGCGCATGTGAACTTTAATGGCATCCCAGTCTTAGTCCGTTGGGTTCAATATTGCATTGGCCCACCCTCTGTAGCTATAACAGCTTCAACTCTTCTGGGAAGGCTGTCCACAAGGTTTAGCAGCGTGTCTATGGGATTGTTTGACCATTCTTCCAGAAGTGCATTTGTGAGGTCAGGCACTGATGTTGGACAAGAAGGCCTGGCTCACAGTCTGCGCTCATCCAACGGTGTTCTATCGGGTTGAGGTCAGGACTCTGTGCAGGCCAGTCAAGTTCCTCCACCCAAAATTCACTCATCCATGTCTTTATGGACCTTGCTTTGGGATGAATTAGAGCAGAGACTGCGAGCCAGGCCTTCTTGTCCAACATTAGTGCCTGACCTCACAAATGCACTTCCTGAAGAATGGTCAGACATTCCCATAGACACACTCCTAAACCTTGTGGGCAGTTTTCCCAGAAGAGTTAAAGCTGTTCTAGCTGCAAAGGGTGGGCCAACTCAATATTGAACCCTACAGACTAATACTGGGATGCCATTAAAGTACATGTGTGTGTAAAGGCAGGTGTCCCAATATTTTTGACAATATAGTGTACATTTAATTTAGCCCCCCTCCCCCTTATATATACAATCAATGTATCCCCTAAGCCCATCATACATCTATACAATAACTCACCACAGTCCTCCTGAAGATATAGGTAACCATGGGGTAGACATAGCCACATGCTGTGCAAGAACAGGAAGTTTCATCATATAGAACTCCTGTTCCCTGCCAGCAGGAACTGCAAGCTGTGGGTGGCACAGTGAAAGCCATCTCGGGCAGTGCTACAAAGGCAGCCAACATGCTTGTGGAAGGTGCCCCCTAATTTGAAAAAAACCACATTGCACCTAAGGCAGCTGCACCCCCCTTGTCCTGGCCCTGACCTAAAGCATAGAACAGAATGACCATTTTTTAATTATATATTGTACCTGTGTTGGTGTGATATACAATGTATGCAGATTCTCAAATGCATGTTCCTGCAATAATGTACTTCGGAAGACATTAGAATTCACTTCCATATCTTTTAACAATCTGAGATACTGATTTCAAGTACCTAGTCTTTTCCACGAGAGAATATTGTAGGGGATTTTTCTTGCTATACTTTTGTAAATTAGGGGTGTAGCCATGACGTGACTGCTACTAGGTAGATTCATTCCTTTTTTTTTAAACACAGTAAAATCAGAATGATCTGACTTGTAGCCATGATCTGACAACAATTTCTAGATAAAATATACGCTAGCTGATTATACAAAATGAATCAGTCAACCCAAAAGGGATATGTAATTTTGTCATTTCAACCCAAAAGGGATATG
Organism: Lithobates clamitans; assembly: GCA_037952925.1. Taxonomy (NCBI): domain Eukaryota; kingdom Metazoa; phylum Chordata; class Amphibia; order Anura; family Ranidae; genus Lithobates; species Lithobates clamitans. The sequence goes on from JBBGZY010000159.1 coordinate 1,041,660, forward strand.
TAATTTTGTCATTTATAAGCAGAGCCTGGTGGGCTCAGTCATCTTCTGGCTTCTTGTATGTCTTGAATACTCAAACAGCAAGACCTCCCTGTAATAATAACTCTATTCTTGTCCACCTGTGAGTTTCGGGTTTTCCCATTCCCCCTGTTGCATTTTGCATAATCTAAAATCTAAAATCCCACAAGGAGAGTGGAAATTCTTCATAAAGAAGACCTAGAAACTTCATTGCAAATATCACAAATACAGTCCCTGACACTCAGAAGATGGTGTGGGCTGGTTTAACTGTTCTGCATTTACCAAAATATGTAATGTTAGCTTTGGGTGGACTGACTGTTTAAAATATTCTCCTAGTGGAGTATATCTTTAACCATACATTGCCATTAGGTTATTTTGCCATCTTTAAAGTGCTACTAAACCCACAACAGTAAAATCAGTCTTTATATGTGTAGCACTAAACACTTGAGTATATTTTCCAATGCTTTAATGAAGTAATAAAGGAAGTAGCAGGAAAGAGGCAGAAGGAAAGTTGCAGGGAAGCTCAAATACCTTTCCTTAGTATTCTTTAGAACATTCTTTGGAATTGAACACTTGTAGTTGAATGCACTCCCCTTGTGGGATCCAATCTTTGCCAGCCTGGATAGGCCTCTCTCACTTGCCTAGCAGCCAGTACGCAGCAAGAACAAAAGTCTCTGCCACAGACTTGTTTGGAATAAAACCCGTACGATCCTCTGCCACAGGATGTATTGGTTTGGGATGAATATCAAACACAGTACTTGAACCTTTAAGCCAACCCGGCAGTATTATGCAGTAAGAATACGTCAGGATACGTCCTCCAACCGAGTCACCAGGCCCCTCTCCAGACCAGAACTCTGCATGATCCTTCCATGATGGGTCCTGGGATCTCCTCGGTTGTCCAGCTTCTTCACTCTGGATAGACAGCTCAGGACCATTCCTCTGCTGCTGTGGAAGGCCCCAGACAGGCTTCTGGGCCCACCCACACGCCGCAGCGACGTGGGCCTCCAGATCGGAGGACCACAAGGAGGACCACTCCTAATGCATACCTGTCGGCCTGGAGGGCCAGCAGGTGGCTGAAAACGAACCATGGCATCCGTCCCATAAATACCCTCTCCCAGAATGCAACTCGGAGGACCACCTCCACCGAGTTGTCTCTGGGACAGAGGAGCACTCATACGCTTCAACACGTTGCCTTCCCAACACCAGCCCATGGTGACAACGACACCCACTGACGCAGTGTGGAACTACACGCAACTCAGCCAAGCTGGAACAGAGGCAAATCTAACTTCACCTAACAAGTAACCCACAAGATTTACCTATCAGCGGTAGATTAAAAAATCTACCAGCGCTACATATGCAATAAAGCATGCTTGTTATACTCACTCAAGGGGTTAATCCTGCACATTGTGTAAAAAGGCTATTTGATCCTGTCTTCTCTGATCCTTGCCTTCTTACACAGTTCCCAATACATCTCCTGATAATACAGAGCCTTGGGGGCACTCTGCACATTCTCAGTTTGGTGTGTATTGTCCAGACAGAGGGTCAGGGGTCATGCAACCACATAGGACAGTCAGAAGAGAATGAAAATTCCTCCTACAAACTTTAACCAGTGCAAGACTGCGATATACTGCTGATGAGAAAAGGTATCTAGCCGTTTATATTTACTAAAATAATTGCTTTTCCATGTTCTGTGTACTGTGGGAGACCAGAAATAATAAAAGCAGGGTCCTGGGTTTAGTAACACTTTAACTACTTCCCAGTGTCGGGACAAGGTCATTCGGTGCTCAGGGCGAAGATGAAAAACTGCGCCTAACCCCCCCCCCACCCGCTGTGAAAAGCTACAGTGCCTACAGACGATGGGATCTATACTAATGCATCAGTAACAGTGCATTAACCCCCTCCCTGCTTCATATTACCAATACCATTGCTAATTAAGCAAACTCCCTCAGAGACTGCAGACATGATATAAGACAAGAGATGGTTAGAGACTGAGGACATGATGCAGGCAATGGTTAGAGACTGAGGACATCATACTAAAGATGGTCAGAGACTGCAGACATGATACAAGAGATCAATGCAGTCTCACTGTGCCCATCAAATGCAGCCTCACTGTGCTCATTAATGCCGCCTCACTGTGCCCATAATCGCAGCCTCTCTGTGCCCATAATCGCAGCCTCACTGTAAACATCAATGCCGCCTTACTGTGCCCATAATCCCAGCCTCTCTGTGACCATAATAGCAGCCTCTCTGTGACCATAATCGCAGCCTTTCGGTGCCCATAATCGCAGCCTCTCGGTTCCCATAATCACAGCCTCACTGTGCCCATCAATGCCTTCTCACTGTGCCCATTAATGCCGCCTCACTGTCACCACAATCGCACCCTCTCTGTGACCATAATTGCAGCCTCTCTGAACTATATATTATATATATATATATATATATATATATATATATATATATATTTTATGCTTACAAGTATAAAGAAATGGTTTGTAGGTCGCCCTCAATCTCTGGCAATGGTGCTGCCTGTATCCTCCAAATGCAGACGTGATGGCACTACCACGCATGCGCGAAAACTCCAAATAACCTCTCAGACTACAATGGCCAGATGGCCTAGCGGCAGGCGGTGGAGAGCGCGGCCAAAGGTGTCGTCAGGGAGAGAAAACCAACCAGTCATAACGCAGAGGAACAGCTCCCCCCCCCCGGGGCACAGCAAGCCCCACGGATGGTTAACTGGTCAAAGGAAGAGAGACACAGCACTATTGGATGGAATCAGTGTGCTGGGAATTAGATGGACACCATGAGATGTAAACATCTCAGGGAGAGAAGGAAACAGGCGCAGCGCAGTAGCGCGGAGTGGGTGCTGAATTGGGAACCCCCTCAACGACCTAGGAATCCATGTGGTCGCAAATGTGCCCACTGCCCCAAGGTGGGCCCATATAGCGGCAACCCCATTGAGGCAAGTGGCGGCAAGATCCCAAAGAAAATGTGGGACCGATGACCACATATCTGTAACCCACAGAAAGTGGTGGACAGGGCAAATGAGTTCATAAATCACACCTAAATATAAATTATCATCACAATTTTCTATATTTAACAAACAATACAATATTTACAGTCAAATATCTGAACCTAATACAGTAAATGAAAAATCACACAGAAAATACAGTAATTTATCAACATACATAATAAATATGAAAACAAAAATAAGATACAAAAAACAATTAAATAAAGGGTAGGGAAGGGGGGAATAGAGGGAAAAGGAAGAGGGAAGGGGAGGAAAAGAAAAGGAAAAAGGTTGGCTAAATAAACCACTCCACAAGCGGAACAGGGAGGGAAGGTTTATGCACATGACATTATAAAAATGGCTTGAAACTCAAAGTTTCATTGAAACCAGGATATCCGGTGGATTTTAAGTTATGAATCCACCGGGCCTTAAGTTGTAGCAGTGTTTTATCTGCACTTCCACCTCTAGCATGTATGGGTATGTGTTCCAAAGCCATACATTTTGTCATATTAGGTTTAAATTAGTGATAAGTGCCCACATGTTGGCTGATGGCCATCTCAATCTTACACTTACGAACGGGTTTAATGTGGTCTCTAATGCGCTTGAAGAACGGACGCTTAGTTTTTCCTATATAGAAGCCTCCACAGAGGCAACTAGCTAGGTAGTGGAAAAATCAAATAACTATGCGCTTACTCAATGGTGCAAGCAGCTGACACTGCAAATAGAAATTTTGCTATAAACTATATATAAAAATAAGTGTAGCGCTAAAAATAATACAAAGGTGAAATGATAAATATGAGATATCAAAAAATATCATTAAATGTTAACAAATGTCCATTATGGATAGGTCAAAGTCCATCATTCTGTGAACCATTATAATCACCACGTGAATAAACAACTGTGTTAGTGACAATACTGTCCCCAAATTAGATGAAGGCGTACCAGAGATATTAGACCCAAAAATAGCATATACTATATGGGTCAAACAAGCTTTTACTGCCCAACGGCACTAGTATTATGTAGTCTTGGAAGCCTTCCCAGGAGTCAGATGCATGTGAACGTAGGGTTGTGCAGATACCACCACTCGAGTGAATGGAGGCTTACCAGAAAGTTGGGACCCACAAAGCATATGCTGTATGAGTCAAACAGGCTTAGATTGCTCACTGGCAATGGAGGGGAAGCCTCGATGGCGAACAGAAGGTGGAATCCTAAGGGTTCTTTCGCAGGGGTATCTTCTCCATATAGAAGTTTAAACGTCCTCGGATATAACCCACATAGGATAAAAAGGGGCCATATAGTGTTGTTTTCGTTTTAATTCCGTAAACAAGATGGATTTTATTTAAAAGAGAAACACTTACATTTCAGAATTAAAAAACGCTTGTGTATAAAAAATGGCGGTAGTGGAGTCATCCCGACGCGTTTCGTCACACAGGACTTCGTCTGGGGTACTTACCCACTGCAGCCAAACTCCTTTATATAGACACTGAGACCCCTGTGATGAGAATCCAGCCCATTGAATTTTCAAATTGGCACTTCCGGGTTGGCCAAAATGGCGGACCCGAGTGAGTTCCAAGCCTCTCTGTCATGAGTTCCAACCCCCCTAGAACTTCCTAGTATCATGAGGGTGTACTTCCGCCACCAGAAAACTACGACCTAACGGTGCAGCGTCTGGAGTATGTTGCGGAATGCCTACCGTCATGCGTTCCACGGATCCTGGTGTTGTGCATGCGGCGTCTCTGCCACGCCGTGATGTATGCGTGCGTCGCGACGTCATTGCCATATTCATAGCAAATGGCTCAGGAGAGCCGCGCGTCAGTCCGGAACTGACGTGGGAGGGAAAACATGGCGAATCCCGCAGGAAACACTAACGCAAAGGCCGGAAACGATGCAGAAGTGTACGCAATGAATGCATATTGTAATCCTCAAAGGATTTTTTTAAAAAACGGGCATACCTAAATAGATTCTTATTTGGTATGTAAATTATTCAGTCAATTTGTGTAGTGAAAAGAAACTCAAAATTCAAATAAGTTAAAATAAGTTGAAAAATAAGTTGAACGTGAATGTAGGGGAAATAGGAGATGGATTCTCCACAGGTCTCATGACTGACACCATAACATTATATGACATATACATGTATACAAGGTCATATATCCCGTAAAGAGTGTTAGATCACATACAAAATGAGAAATGATAAAGAGGGTAAAAATTAGGATGTCAGACTAATACCTAAATAATGCCCCACATATGTCAGTTATGACTCATCTATAAAGGCATTAATATCGACCTCTATATTCATACCCTATGGAGAGAAAGTCTGCAATTCATGTGCCCAAAACATTTCGAGACGGGAGACCCCTCTAATTTTTTTATACGCAAGCGCTTTTTTACTTCTGAAATGTAAGTGTTTCTCTTTTAAATAAAATCCATGTTGTTTAGGAATTACACTATATGGCCCCTTTTTATCCTATGTGGGTTATATCCGAGGACGTTTAAACTTCTATATGGAGAAGATACCCCTGCGAAAGAACCCTTAGGATTCCACCTTCTGTTCGCCATCGGGGCTTCCCCTCCATTGCCAGTGAGCAATCTAAGCCTGTTTGACTCATACAGCATATGCTTTGTGGGTCCCAACTTTCTGGTAAGCCTCCATTCACTCGGGTGGTGGTATCTGCACAATCCTACGTTCACATGCATCCGACTCCTGGGAAGGCTTCCAAGACTACATAATACTAGTGCCGTTGGGCAGTAAAAGCTTGTTTGACCCATATAGTATATGCTATTTTTGGGTCTAATATCTCTGGTACGCCTTCATCTAATTTGGGGACAGTATTGTCACTAACACAGTTGTTTATTCACGTGGTGATTATAATGGTTCACAGAATGATGGACTTTGACCTATCCATAATGGACATTTGTTAACATTTAATGATATTTTTTTGATATCTCATATTTATCATTTAACCTTTGTATTATTTTTAGCGCTACACTTATTTTTACAACTAGCTAGGTAGACCACCCCCAATGTTTGGCAGGTGACTGTGTTTAATAGAATAGGTACGGCCATCAGGGAGCATAAAATCACGACTGTTAATCAAAAATGGGCAAACATCACAATGCCCACATGGACTTTTGGATTCAACTGGGCTCGATGTGTTGAAGTGGCCGTGAACAAGATCTTTCAAAGAAGGTGCACGTCTATATGTAATTTCTATATAATCTTTTACATATTTCTTTATGGTTGGATCCGCTGAAAAAAGGGGCCAGAATTTACCAACAATTTGTCTAATCTGTTAGTGCTGAGTAGAATAGCGAGTAATTATTCTGACAGATTCAGATTCCTTGTGGGATCTAGTAGAGAAAATTAGAGAATTTCTATCCTTTTGGATTACCCTAATGTATGCCTTCTTGAGGCAAACATGACTATATCCTCCGTCTTTGAGTCTATGATATAAATCTTTAGCAGCTTTTTAAAAATCTTCTTCCTTACTACAGTTTTGTCTGACTCGTAGGTATTGGCTATAGAGTATACTCTGAAGAAGTGGCTCAGGATGGTGACTCGTGGCATGTAAAATAGTGTTGCCTGCTGAGGGCTTCCTATAGAGGGAGGAGTTTATAATGCTGTCATCATCCAAAGATATTTCCAAATCCAAAAAACTAATTTTCACTTGACTGCAGTTCATTGTGAATTTTAAGTTAAATTTGTAATAGGAGGGTCCTCTTTCATGTAAATGACTCTCCACAACGTCAACCCCCTTGGCATGAGGGATGGTACTATACAGACTCTCTATATCCAAAGCTACAAGCCATGTTTTTTTAGGGAGGTGAATTGTTTTCAAAAGATCTATAGTATCTTTAATGTAAGAGAATAAGGAAGTATCATGAGGATACAAATAGCTATCAATTAAAGAGCTTGCATTTTCGGTTAAACTAGCACATCCCGATATTATAGGGTGGCCAGGGGGTTGAATGGCGGACTTGTATATTTTTGGTAAGGCATAAAACGTTGGAGTTTTTGGATCTTTGGTATTTAAAAAGCTCCAGGTATTTTAATCAATGGTCCCTTGTTGATATGCTCTAAAGAAAATAGCACGGTATTCGTTGTATAGATTTTCCAATACTGTTTTAGAAATAGGTCGGTACCATTTTTTGTTTGTTGGGATGTTCTTACACATAGTTTCATATTGTGCAATATCCATAATCACTAAGTTTCCCCCTTTGTCAGTGGGTTTAATAATTATCTCAGAGTTAGTCTGCAAGGATTTAATAGCCTGTTTTTGTACCTGTGAAAGATTAGTGTGTCCCTGATAGTTCCGATTCATATTTTCAATTTCTTTGGTAGTCTGGTGGATATCTGGGCATTCTGCTGCATGAATGCCCAGATATTGGGACTGGTATTCTATAGGCTTCTATATAGGGAAAACTACCGTAAGCGTCCTTTCTTCAAGCGCATTAGAGACCACATTAAACCCGTTCGTAAGTGTAAGATGGAGACGGCCATCAGCCGACATGTGGGCACTTATCACCAATTTAAACCTAATATGATAAAATGTATGGCTTTGGAACACATACCCATACATGTTAGAGGTGGAAGTGCAGATAAAACACTGCTACAACTTGAGGCCCGGTGGATTTATAACTTAAAAGCCACGAATATCCTGGTTTCAATGAAACTTTGAGTTTCAAGCCATTTTTATAATGTCATGTGTATAAACCTTCCCTCTCTGTTCCGCTTGTGGAGTGGTTTATTTAGACATTTTGTAAAAAACCTGCGCTCATGAGAAAACAGCAAATAAATTGAATGTTAAAAGTGCATAGTGCAGCTGCAACAAAAATACTTCAAATATCAGTAAAGTGCATAAACCATAAATAAACTTAAATTGTGCGCTGGCATAAATAAAATTAAATCTGCAACAAACAAGGCTTCCTGAAAGGCCACCCGAAGCTGTAGTATATACCTTTAAAATAAACCACAGTGCTGCAAAATGACAAATTACAAAATATAACACATCTCTGTGAAAGAAAATATATAAAAAACAGAAGAAAGTAAAAAGTTCAAAAAAAATGTGATTGAAGACAAAAAACGCTTGAAAAGCGCCACATTCAGTTCGTGAAAAACGGAATTACAAGAAGAAACATGGGTGAAAAAGATGAACCGTTCCTTTAATGTATCACATCAAGGTGGGAAAAGGTGAGAGGTATAAGAACACTTCCAAGCCACCGATAGTTGCGGCAGAGTAGTAATGGATGTACTCTTACCAAACTTGTTGGACCTCCTGTGTAGCGAGGTCGTACGAGCTTGCAGATATAGCCCTCTGCAGGGACAAGTGGAAGACGATGTCCTGGTCCTGCTCACAAGCGCCACCCGCTTCCAGAAAATTATCTCCGCTTCAGCATCAGGGGGGAGACTCTTTTGTTGCCAGCGGTTTAGACATTAATGGCTGTGCGTTGAGTTATTTTGAGGGCACAGCAAATTTACTGTTATACAAGCTGTAAACTCACTACTTTAGATTGTAGCAAAGTGTAATTTCTTCAGTGTTGTCAGCACATCAGTTCTTTAGATGCATTGCCTGGTTCCAAAATGCCCATCAATTCCATGGTAATGAACAATACACACAGCAGACGCCGTAATCTACGAATCTGTCGGCTTGCATATAGGTTACTAGGTGCAAATTAAAATATAAATTCCTAGGTGTACCGTGCATGTGTCAAATTGGTAATATACTAAAATATTGGTAAGTATTGTACAATCATAAGTGATACACAAACTTTAAATATATAAAAATTAGATATCAAATCCCATATATGGTATTGCTGGTAAGTATTCCAAAAAACCTACAGTGCAGGGGGAGGGGGGGGGAAGGGGGGAGAGGGGGGGGGAGGGAAGGGGGGGTGGGAGTGGGGGGAGGGGAGTGGCAGGGAGGAGGAAGGGGAGAGGTGTGGGAGATCTGCTCCTGGTGGAGGAAATAAACAATATCAGGATCCTAATAAAGTGCAAACGTGCTGGTGAAATTCAAAGGAAGTCCTTATGTGTGATACACTTGTTGTCAGATTCTTAACATATATCTTGTGCAGTTTCTTGTGATGTTGTGGTAATAACCCTTCAATTTTTATATCCTTGCTCTGAAAGTGCAGCCACTCACCAGATCACTTCACCCCTGCGGGGGTATCAGGCAGTTACAGTTTTGCGCCACTGTACGGCGTTCGCTGGCGGGCTCAGGATCGTGGTGTATCATATGTAAAGAGAGAGGGAGTGCCCATAGCGTAAAATTGTTTTTTAAAAGTTTTATTAAACAAATTAGAAAGGTACTCACAATTTTACAATGAAAATCAAGCGAGGTAGTAAAAATTGTCCTTCAGCGCTGGTACAGTAGGTGATGTTTGGGAAGCACAGATTAGGCCACGCCCACGCGAGATCTGCTCCACCAGGAGCAGATCTCCCACACCTCTCCCCTTCCTCCTCCCTGCCACTCCCCTCCCCCCATTGTAGTCTGAGAGGTTATTTGGAGCCTTCGCACATGCGTGGTGGTGCCCCCATGTCAGCATTTGGTCGGTGACGTGAGACGCTGACCAAATGGAGGACACATTTAAGCCAGCTTCTCAGGCAGCACCATTGCCAGAGATTGAGCACGACCTACGAACCATTTCTTTATGCTTGTAAGTTTTGCTACTATATACATGCTTCTTTATATTGACTTTATGGTTGGTTGATCTAGGACTGGTTTGGACATTGCTGGTTTAAGCATATTATGACTGAATTAGTCTCACATATGCCCCTTGGTTGTTGCTGGCTAATTAGGTGTCTATATTGTGGGTTCCATATCTACTGTCCTCTGATATCCTTCCTATATATATTTTTTCATTAATTTAAATCCTCTCCATTTTTATTTTTATATTTTTGATATCTGTGATTTAATTTCTTTTTAGAATAGATTCAGACATTAGTCCTATGCACCTTGTGGTACCGATCCGTGAAATCTAACTATTGAATGGATATCTTTATAATTAACCTTGTTTATTCTACTTTACAAAACAAATTACCAAAAAGATTCAAATGTACGGTTTCTGTAAAAATCTAATTTTAGGACCTTAAATCTACCCAATACCACTACTAGTAACATCATTATTGAATTTATACTCTGTTTTGATGCATCCTTCCCATTTTTTCTTTTTTAGTGCCATTTACTCCATCCCTATTGGACATACATTGTTCTGTATTTTAGGCGCCCTCTACTCTTTTAAGTAATTTACTTGGAAAAATCCTCTTTCTCCCCAGTGTTTCTAAAGGTTTATCCTTTATGCACTTTCTTGCGATTTGCATTTTGGTGCGATTTCTCCAAATGATTGATTTTGCAAACATTTGGGACTTACGTCTTTTCCGCCCCTATTTTCATTTATTAGCCTGGTCGTTGTGTGTCCTCTGTGGCCGCATAGTGCCTCTTCCTCTTGGTGGTCCCTTTCTCAGCGGTGGCCCTTCTTGAGGTTTTGAGGCAGTAAGCTCCCTTTTTGGGTGGATATTGGCAAATGATTTAGATCCTTTTGTTATATGTACTGATGTATGTTTACATCTGACATATTTTGCTTATGTAATATTTCCTATTTTCTTTACAGTCTCTCGTAGTGATTGGTTGATTCGTATATCCCTTGCTGAAGCCTTAAGGCGAAACATGTCGGGATAGTATACAAATATGAGATCCCTGTTCAACCAGAATTTGTCATGTGACCTCCATAATGGAAATGTTAAACACTACTCAATAAACTGTTTTGTTTGGTTTTTAATCTTGTTCATATTAAACTATACAAAAAAAGTTATACATATATATATATATATATATATATATATATAGTTTCCATTATTATTTGCAAGCACTGTGATAATCCCCTCCCAACTTCTCCCCTTTTTGAATACTTGAATTTTTGGGATGAGGTGCTAAATACTAGGTGTTTACCTTAGTCGGACACAACTCTACAAATGATATGACATAATAGTTGGCACAGATCAGATCCCTGATAAAAAGTGTATATTCCCTATTTAACATTTCTACATAAGTCATCTCAGACGCTATTAAACCACAGCCCATTTAAGCCACGTTTGCCACCTCCCTGAAGTTAGTTTTTTGCAGGTTGGGATGTCTGCAATATAAGCTTACACGAAAAACCAACCTTCATGTTGTGACTTCTGCCTGTCTGCTAGCCATCTGTTTCTACAACTTCTTGGATTCCCAGCATACTTTGCAGCTTCTCCTCTGAAATATACTTTCAATCTCTAAAGAATACACATCCCATGGTCCACAACTATCTATAGCCCCTGGGACTTTTATCGAGTCACAACACCAAGGTAAAATATAGTGCATGAAAAAATACATATATTATAAAACACATATCATTATACATGTATACCAACAGTGAAAAAACATCATCAAGTGGCATTCAAAAACCTTCAAGTTTGAAAAGACCAGTCATCAACATATGACAACTGAGCTGATGCTGTCCATCAATCAAGATGGTCTGTGCTTAAATTCTCTACGTGTTTCGTGAGATAAAAACTTGCTTCCTCAGGAGAAGCACACAGGGATATCTGAAGATAGAAAGCACATGAGAGGTTAAAAGGTATAAAAAATAAAAAAAAGAATAATTAAAAGAATAAATAAAAAATAAAACAAAATATAAATCCCCATCCGGCTTGATGTTAGAAACTTACATAATTATGAAATCTGTCCAAAAGCCTTCACATAGATAAAATAATATAAACAACTTATAATTAAAATACAATAACTGAAACTTCCAAACGTGTAACAGGTCAGGAAGGGGCCATCCCAGATGGACATCAGACTCTACCTGGGAGTTGCAGAGAGGCGGGGAAGATGGAAGAACAGGTGCCCAATATGTGGATCTCCAGGCGTTCCAACAGATCACAATGAAAAGACAAAAAACAAAAATTCCAAACCATCACATCAAAAATGACCTAGTGAATGTACAAATAAACCAATAGATTACTAGCGTAATTATATATCCCTAAAGTAAGACAAATATGCTGTGCTTAGACTCTAAAACAACAAAAATGTGTCTATTACAAAAACAAAGTGACTACTGCTATTGATAAAAGAGACTTAGTGCCGCACAAAATGAAACATGCTTATTAAAGGCTGATGTGTGCAGCTATTAAGCTGTCAGCCCATAGTGAGGGATGTTGTTATCACTGAGTCAAAAGACCCACTGCACCAAAATAAATCGTGCAAACAAAATAGGTGTACATATGGGTAAAAACATTTCCAGGCAGAAAAGCCAAGAAATCAATACAAAACAAATGAAGTGCCCTAATACATGTCAAATTAAAAAAGACCATACCTAATGGAGATCTGTGATCCACTCCCAGCTGCAGATGGAAAGCAACTGAGTCAAGCTCTGGGCTAATAAAGCCCAGGTGCTTGACAACCCTCTAGCATTCCTATGGCAGAAAGGAGGGAGGCAACATGTGTCACCACCCAAACGCAGTGGTGGCCGGTGGAATTTGTTTTGGGGGGGGGTCATGCAATATGCCACGACACCCCCCCCCCCCACGTGTAGGTCAGTCGGTGGGACGGTCGGTCGCACTTACCCCATCGCAGCTTCCCATGCTCGGCAGTGGCCTCCCGTTCCCCTGCTCTCCACGGGTCTCCACGGCGGTGGCCAATTGAGGGTCTTCTCTTTTCTGCCAATCAGAAAACGGGTCTCACACCTGCTTCTGATTGGCCGGATTGAGGATCAGTGTTACAACAGCAAATATTCATTTGCAGTTGTAACACTTGGGTGGGCTCATGGCGCAATGCTCTGCGCCACAAGCCATCTTATTTTGAAGCCTATTAGAGCCTGTGGCTCTAATCAGGTGCTTAAAAAAACACTTTTGTATGCATATCCCATGGTATTGGGCTGTCTGCAAGGCAGGGATTCCTGTACTGATTCCATATCCTCCAAACCCCTCCTGTCAGCACCTCTGTAGTTCAGCAGGCAGGATCTGTGAAATGTGTGATGAGTGAGGATTGTCAAATAAGTTTACAGACTTCAAGATCATTCAGAATAGTAAGAGTAGGCTAATCATAAATGGAATACAATATGGAAATGAATATTTTTTTCTATACTTGAATGGAATGTCACAAGGTTATATTACATACCCCTAATTTCTATGCAAGGCAGCTTAGTTGACATGCATAAGAATGCAGGGTTGCACAGAGACCTGCAGACTTGCCGAAAAAATGCAGACATGTTACATTTTTCTGCATCACTCTGCCCTGCTGCTGACAGCGTCCAGGAAGTGCAAACAGGTCACACAGAAAACCACTGTGTTCTATGCGCCCTTTTTGAAGAGTTCCATATATTTCTTATGCAGTAAATTGCAGTAATTTTCTTATGCAGCTGTCCCCTGAAGCGTGACCCTACCCTAGGTGAACATTCTGCTCCTTTTGTAAATACCCAATTACAGTGGATATTAAAAGTCTACACACTCCTATAAAAAAAACACGTTTTTATGAGATTCCAGTAAAACCTCAGATTGCGAGATTTATTTGTTAAATCCTAACTTGATTTGCGAGCATTGTCCCCCAAGACGAGCAGGATTCAAGCCTCTGGGGTGTGCAGTACTGCATGTGGCAAGAGGTGCGGGGGCGCTGGTGATGCTCGGACACACTCGAAAACGCTCGAAGGTACTCAGAAACACTCCGTTCCCGAGTGTCTCCGAGCAACTCCGAGTGGTCTCCGAGCATCTCTGAGTGTTTCCGAGTGTCTCCGGTGCCCCCCCCACCTCTGACCACATGCGGTCCTGCATACACTAGCAGTGACACTGGAACAAATGATCTGAGTTTCCATTGGTTCCTATGTGGAAACTCGCTTTGTATATATGAGTGCTTTGTATTACAAGCATTCTTCTGGAACGGATTATGCTCGTAATCCAAGGAACTACTGTATATACAGTATATATATATATATATATATATATATATATATATATATTTATTTATATACACACACACACAGTATCTCAAAAAGTGAGTACACCCCTCACATTTTTGTAAATATTTTATTATATCTTTTCATGTGACAACACTAATGAAATGACACTTTGCTACAATGTAAATTAGTGAGTGTACAGCTTGTATAACAGTGTAAATTTGCTCACATGAGGGGTAAGTACACCCCTCATGTGACCCCTTAGTGTTCCAAGGTCTCAGGTTTGAATGGGGAGCGGGTGTGTTAAATTTGGTGTTATCGTTCTCACTCTCTCATACTGGTCACTGGAAGTTAAACATGGCACCTCATGGCAAAGAACTCTCTGATCTGAAAAAAAAATAAAAAAATGTTGCTGTACATAAAGCTGGCCTAGGCTATAAGAAGATTGCCAAGACCCTAAAACTGAGCTGCAGCACCATACAGCGGTTTAACAGGACAGGTTCCACTCAGAACAGGCCTCGCCATGGACGACCAAAGAAGTTGAGTGCATGTGCTCAGCGTCATATCCAGAGGTTGTCTTTGGGAAATAGACGTATGAGTGCTGCCAGCATTGCTGCAGAGGTTGAAGGGGTGGGGAGTCAGCCTGTCAGTGCTTAGATCATACGCCGCACACTGCATCAAATTGGTCTGCATGGCTGTTTTTCCAGAGGAAGCCTCTTCTAAAGATGATGAACAAGAAAGCCCGCAAACAGTTTGCTGAAGACAAGCAGACTAAGGACATGGATTACTGGAACCATGTCCTGTGGTCTGATGAGACCAAAATAAACCTATTTGGTTCAGAAGTTGTCAAGTGTGTGTTGCGGCAACCAGGTAAGGAGTACAAAGACAAGTGTGTCTTGCCTACAGTCAAGCATGGTGGTGGGAGTGTCATGGTCTGGGGCTGCATGATTGCTACGGGCACTGGGGAACTACAGTTCATTGAGGGAACCCTGAATGCCAACATGTACTGTGACATACTGAAGCAGAGCACGATACCCTCTCTCCAGAGACTGGGCTGCAGGACAGTATTCTAACATGGAAAAGACCCCAAACTGTCAGAAACCATGAATCAGAACGAGACAGAAGTACTGTTAAATCACATTTGTTTATTAACCTCCTTGGCGGTATTCCCGAGCGTGACACGGGGTTGATTTTCTCTGCCAGGAGCGGTAACCCCGAGTCACACTCAGGGTAACATTGCAGAGCTGTCAGCGGAGTCCCCTTACCTTCTCCTGGCGATCCAGCGACATCCTCCGCTGTGGTCACCGGCGAGATCACCGACCAGCACCTGACTTCCTGGTTCAGTTCCCTGCGGGCAGCAGCGGTGCATGGGAGCGGAAGTGACACACACATTCAAAAGTGACACACACATAAAAGAGGTGATACATTGTAATCTGAGAAGATTACACTGTATCATTTCAGATCTGACACAAGATTACTGTACAGTGCTCCTTGCCTGCCATTTTACGTTCATTTGTGCCCATAAAATATTTATAACATGGCACTAAAAATGCGCCACTTTACTACAAAAGCACTTTTGGACCAGTTGAGTGACAGCGACACGGAGTTGCTCGCAGAACTGAGCGATAGTGAGTCGTGGGGAGATTTGTCGTCTGACACTGACACTGATCTGGCAAGTGACAACGGTGATGATCTTGCACCTGACCTCTGCGATGTGTGCACTTGGTGCCCTATTGACTGCGATAAGGACCAGGTAGCGCCCCCAAGATTCCCCTTCACTGGATCACCTTTGATGAAGGTAGATGTTGATCGTGACAACCCTCTGCTATACCTGCACTCATTCCTCACTGAGGAGGTAATTGAAAAAATTGTCACAGAGACAAATCGCTACCAAGAGCAGCAATCCGATACGCTGCATGCCAGGTTTTCCAGAAGCAGTAAGTGGGAACCGGTGACCAAAGAGGACATCTGGCAGTTTCTGGGACTCATCATTCTTCAGGGGGTGGGGGGGAAACCACTCCAGAAATGGTACTGGACCACCAATAAGTTACTGGCCACTTTGTTTTTTGGCACCGTGATGTCAGAATACCGGTTTTCTCTCATCATGGAGTATTTCCACTTCACGAACAATGAAGAATTTGATGAGGCCACACATCCTGCGCTCAAACTAAAAAAAATTTGGGAGGTATGCCAAATTATTGTGACCAATTTCTAGCGGACCTACGTGCCAGAAAAGGACGTCAGCGTGGATGAAAGTTTGATGGCCTACAATTGATGCCTAAGCTGTATACAGTTTATTGCATCCAAAAAGAGCGCGGTTTGGCATCAAATCCTACATGCTCTGCGAGTCATCCACTGGGTACATCTGGAATTTGGTCATTTACACCGGTAAAGGCACTTAGTTCAACCCCAGGTACAGCGGCTATGGGATGGCCACATCATCTGTCCTTACACTGCTGGAGCCATTGCTGAACCAGGGGTATTGTGTGACCATGGACAATTTCTACATGTCTACGGAACTGTATGAGTTTTTGCTACAAAACAAGACTGATGCGTATGGTACCGTTAGGCCTAACCGACGTGCCATCTATGTTTGCCAAGAAAAAACTAAAAACCGGAAAAATGGTTGCCTGGCAGAAGGGTAAGATGATGGCAATGCGATGGCGTGACAAGAAGGACGTGTGTCTCATGAGTACTGTGCACAATACCTCCACTGCCATGGACCACGCAAAAGGTGGGAAAGATGTGCTGAAGCCCTAAGTCGTGATAGACTATAATAACACAATGGGAGGTGTCGACAGAGCCATTCAGGCAATGACATTTTATCTGGTTATGCGCAAACAGCAAAAAAAATATTATAAGAAGATTTTCAGGCATCTTCTGGAATAATGCCTTTGGAATGCATATATCCTGTACAGAGCAAAGAGTGACAAGCCTCTTGTTCATTCTGATTTTATCTGGAAGGTGGCTGAGCAGATTTTTGTCAACCACCAGATGCCATCAGTAGCTGTGAACAGACCAGGATGACGTGCTGTTGACGTTGCCAACCCAGAACGCCTGACTGGTCGTCACTTTATGAACAACATACCGCCAACCGCAAAAAAGGGAGCACCTACCAGGATGTGCGTGGTTTGCTGTTCAAAGAGAGATGGCAATGGAAAGATAGTCTAAAAAGAAGGCAGGTTCCATTGTCCTGATTGTGACGTCGGACTTTGTGTTGTACCTTGTTTCAAAATTTATCACACTCAGGATGTTTATTGAATTTTCTTTGAGAAATTTCATTATTTTGTATTACATTATTGAATAAAATTATATTATTTATTAGATTATAATTCAAAATTTTGTGTTTTAAACTTTATCACATCTGGGATGTCTGCTAGAGTCTTGTTTGGTCAGGTTTAAGTAAGTAATTACTAAGAATTGCAGGCCTACAATATATAACACCAAATTTCCATGCAAAAAATTGTACCGCTTTTGGTATAAAATTCCTGACATAATCATACCGCCAGGGAGGTTAATAATAAAAAAAAGGTAAACATAGTCAAAACATAGCCAGAGTTCAGGAACTGGAATGGATAGTTAGACAAGCCAAAACGTCAGGGAGCCAGAGATGAGCATAGTAGAACAGCAAGCAGGATCTGGAGCCAAAAGGAATGTCAGCCAAGCAAGTCTTTAACAAGAACACAGGAGAGTGTCTCTAGAGATGTGACCAAGGTGAAGGCAAAGATCTTCTGGACTGGACGGCTTAAGTAGGCAGGACTGATAAGCAGGATATCATCAACAGGCGAGTCACTGTGGAGAGATAGGAGCTGTCAATTAGTCAACAGCTGAGCGACCAGCTTTGAGAAGGAAGGGCTGAGCCCAGCCCTGACAGTACCCCCTCCTCAATGACCCATCCACCAGACTTGAGGGGAAAACATCTATGGAAATCACGGAGGAGGACAGGGGCATGTACGTCCGAGGATGAGACTCAAGAGCGTTCATCAAGACCGTACCCTTTCCAATGCACCAGGTACTGTATGCGCCTACGGGAGTCAACAATGGACTGTACTTCATACTCCTTATGGTTCTCAAGCTGTACAGGGTGAGGATGAGGCACCGAGGTGGTAAAGCAGTTACAGACCAAAGGTTTTAATAATGAGACATGAAATACATTTGAAATATGCATATTATAAGGGAGGTCTAATGTGTAAGCCACTGGGTTAATCCTGCGAAGAATGCATAAAGGCCCAATAAACCAAGGTGCGAACTTCAGAGAGGAAACACGAAGTCGGAGGTTGTGAGATGACAGCCAGACCCTGTCCCCAACCTGGTAGAAAGGCGCAGGCAGGCGTCTGCCGTCAGCATGCAGTCTATATCTATCATTAGCATGTAGCAAAGCCTCCTGGACTTGTGCCCAAGTGAAAAGAAGACCACGGAGATTCTCCTCTAATGCAGGAATACTCTGCGGAACAAATGAGTCAGGCAACATGGAAGGTTGGAAACCATAGTTCGCCATAAACGGGGACAAATCGGGAAGCAGAATTTAAGGCACTATTGTGAGCAAACTCTGCCCACGGTAAGAGGTCTAACCAGTTGTTATTATGGTCAGAAATATAGCAACGTAGGAATTGCTCCAAGGACTGATTGGCTTGTTCTGCAGCCCCATTAGAGGAGAGGAGAAAGCAAGCTGAACTCCCAACTGTGCACAAAAGGCTCGCCAGAACCGGGACACAAACTGACTACATCTGTCCGAGACAATCACCTTGGGTAGCCCATGTAAGCAAAAGATCTCCCGAGCAAAAATGAAAGCCAGTTCCTTAGAAGTGGGCAACTTCTTAAGTGGAATACAATAGGACATTTTTTGAGAACTGATCAACCACCATAAGGATAACTGTGTTGCCCTGGGAGTTGGGTAACTCCACAATGAAATCCATTCCATAGACAGGTGGGTGCAGGGCCTCTCTCCATTGGGTATGGGTTGTAGGAGGCCCACTGGAAGATGTCGTGGAGTCCTACTCTGACATCTTCTTTCTCCTCTGCGTATCACCCGCAGTCTAATGGGGCCACAGAATGAGCCAATCAGTCCTTGGAGCAATTCCTACATTGCTATATTTCTGACCATCATAACAACTGGTCAGACCTCTTACATGGGCGGAGTTTGCTCACAATAGTGCCTTGAATTCAGCTTCCCGTTTGTCCCCATTTATGGCGAACTATGGTTTCCAACCATCCGTGTTGCCTGCCTCGTTTGTTGCGCAGAGTATTCCTGCGTTAGAGGAGCATCTCCTTGGCCTAGGTTCCACTTGGGCACAAGTCCAGGAGGCTTTGCGACATGCTAACGATATGTACAGACTCCATGCTGATCGCAGACGACTGCCTGCTCTTTCCTACCAGGTTGGGGACAGAGTCTGGCTGTCATCTCGCAAACTCCGACTTCGTGTTCCTTCTTTGAAGTTCGCATCTCGGTTTATTGGGCCTTTCCGTATCCTTCGCAGGATTAACCCAGTGGCTTAGGCGTTGGACCTTCCTCCCAGTATGCGCATCTCTAATGTGTTTCATGTTATTCAATGTGTTATTCATGTTTTGTTGAAACCTTTGGTCTGCAACCGCTTTACCACCTCGGTGCCACGTCCTCACCCTATACAGGTTAAGAACCATGATGAGTATGAAGTACAGTCCATTGTTGACTCCCATAGGTTCCGTGGGCGCATACAGTCCCTGGTGCATTGGAAGGGGTACGGTCCGGATGAACGCTCTTGGGTCTCATCCTTGGACGTACATGCCCCTATCCTACTCCGTGATTTCCATAGACGTTTTCCCCTCAAACCCGAGGGGGAGGGGTCGTTGAGGAGGGGGTACTGTCAGGGCTGGGCTCAGCCCTTCCTTCTCTGAGCTGACCGCTCAGCTGTCGGCTACTTGCCAGCTCCTTTCTCTCCACAGTGACTCAGCTGTTGAAGATCTGCTCGTCAGTCCTGGCTACTTAAAGCCGTCCAGCTCACTTCATCTCTGCCTTCGCCTTTGGTCACATCTCAGAGACCTTCTCCTGCATTCCTGTTGAAGACTTGCTCGGCTGACGTTGATCTCTGGCTCTCTGACATTGGCATTGGCTGACTAACGATCTGGTTACTGAACTCTGGCTATGTATTGACTAAGCTTATTCTGTTTACCTTTTTATTATTATTAAACAAGTGTGTTTAACCGTACTTCTGTCTCGGTCTGATTCATGGTTTCTGACAGAATCACAGGAACCCGAACTGACTCCATCTTGGAAGTGGTGGAAAATTGGCGTGACAAAGCGTCAGCCCTTACATTCTTAATACCGGGTAAGAATGAGACAATGTAATTGAAACTAGACAAGAAAAGAGCCCATCACGCCCTTCTCGGAAAGAGGCGTTTAGCCTCAGACAAGAATGTGAGATTCTTATGGTCAATAAGAATGAGAACCGGCACAGTAGTACCTTCGAGGAGATATCTCAAGTCTTTCAGGGCTAAAATGATCGCTAACAGCTCTCTGTCACCAATCTCATAATTGCACTCCGCAGGTGACAATTTCTTGGAAAAGTAGCATAGCGCTCTCACATGCATAGCACTCTCAGAGGTAGGACATTGAGACAGAAGGGCGCCAACTCCAGTCTCAGAAGCATCAACCTCAAGGATAAAAGGTAACGTAGGATCAGGATGTGCCAACACAGGAGCAGAAACAAAGGCAACCTTGAGACTCTCAAAGGCCTTAATAGACTCCAGAGACTAACTCTGTGGGTTACTGTCCTTTCTGGTCATATCAGTCAGGGGCTTGACTAGAGACAAAAAGTTAAGAATAAACTTCCGATAATAGTTGGAAGAGCCAAGGATATGCTGCAGAGGACGTAAACCCACGGGTCAGGGCTACTGTAGGACTGCTGAAAGTTTCTCTGGGTCCATCGAAAAACCAGCAGTGGAAATAACATAACCCTGGAATTTAACCTGTTCAAGATGGAATTCGCACTCCAATTTACAATAGAGATTGTTCTCTTAGTTTCTGAAGCACACACATCTGTGTGGTGGCTCTCCAGGGACTTGGAAAACATGAGGATATCATTAAGATAAACCACCACACATGACTGCAACAAATCTCGGAGGACATTGTTAATAAATTCCTGGAAAACTGCCGGGGCATTACAAAGACCAAAAGGCATTATGAGGTACTCATAATGGCCTGTTCTGGTATTAAACGCAGTTTTCCACTCATCGCTCTCCTTAATCCTCACGAGGTTGTATTCCCTTCTTAAATCAAGCTTTGTGAAAACCGTTGCTCCCTTGAGGCCGTCAAATAACTCCGTAATCAACGGAATAGGATAGGCATTCTTAATCGTAAAAAAATTATTGAGACCCCTATAATAGATACAAGGTCTCAGTTCACCACTCTTCCTCTTCACAAAGAAGAAACCAGCAACAGCAGGAGAGGAGGATTTGCGGATGAAACCTCGAGAAAGTGCGTCTGCAACTTACTCCTCCATGGCCTTATCCTCCAAGACCAACAAAGGGTAAACCCCGCCACGAGGGGGTATGGCATCATATGACTGCTGTGGAGGCAAACTACCGGCTTGACCTTTGTCAAAGACATCGGTAAAATCGTGGTACTCCTCCGACAGGGTGGAGAGTGAAGAGGTGCACAGGACCTTGGCTACCTTTTGGAAGCATGTCTTACTGCATTGTCTTACTGCATTGTGGCGACCAGGAGAGAACCTCAGCATGGAGCCAATCAAAAGAGGGGTTGTGCCTCTGTAACCAAGAATAACCAATAACCAGTGGAAACTTAGGTGAAGAAATAACTTGGAATTGGATTATCTCATGGTGAAGAGCCCCTATGGCCATTGACAATGGAACAGTCTCATGAGTCACATGGGCAGGCTGTAGAGGTCTTCGGTCAAGAGCCTCAATGGCAAGTGGAGTGTCATGCAGCTGCAGCGGAATCAAGTGCTTTGATACAAAGGCAGCATCAATGAATAGGCCTGCAACCCCAGAGTCAATTAGAGCCTGTATCTCGACGGATGAGTCAGCCCAAAAAAGGGTAACGAAAACCAGGGGCTTATCCTTCTGGATAACTGGGGACGAAACAATGTCACCAAAGGTCTGTCCGTGACAGAACCTCAAGGTGGATGGGTAGGACAAGACTTCAAAAAGTGACCAGCCTAGCCACAATAAAGGCACAATCTCTCCCTCCTCCTAAGGAGCAGAGAGACGCGTGAAGCCCAAGTGCATGAGTTCATCTTCACAGACCGACTTGGTACCAGGAGGCATGGGAGGTGAGGGAGGCAGGGGTGGGACTGCAAAGTTCAGAGACAAATGTACAGTAGGTTTCCGCAAGCGCTCCTTAAAAGGGAGTCTTTCTCTGAGTCTGGAGTCAATGAGGATGGAAAACATGATCAACCTCTCCAGCTCAGTGGGTATTTCTCGGGCTGCTATCTCATCCTTGATGGTATCCGAGAGACCATGAGAAAAAGCAGCCACGAGGGCCTCATTGTTCCAAGCAACCTCTGCTACCAGAGTACGGAATTCAATGGCATAATCGGCAACAGTTCTCGTACTCTGTTTGATGGACATGAGGCACTTGGCAGCAGAAGCGGAGCATGCGGGAACGTCAAATACCCTTTTAAAAGAAGTCACAAACTCAGGGTAATGCAAGACAACAGGTTTTTGCATCTTCCATATCTCTCAGAAAGTAAAGATATCATGAAACCTACTTTGCTTCTCTCTGGGGGAAACGCCTGGGGCAGCATCTGAAAGTATATCTCAACCTGGTTGAGAAACCCTCTGCATTGAACTGGATCGACCCCAAATCACTGGGGAAGCGGAGCGGAACCAGGCATACCTCTTCAAGAGGTAATACTCGAGGCGGGTGTCTGCACAGAGACCGGAGCAGCAGCAGGTTGTACCAGAGCAGCCACAGTGAGAGATTCCAGGTGAGCCGTGCGACTCAGGAGCATTTGTAACGCCATGACAAACTGATCCATGCGTTGATCCTGCTCATCCAATCTGGAAAAAATATTACCAACAAGTGGATTGACTGCATCTTCTGAATTCATGGCCTTTATCTACTGTCAGAAACCATGAATCAGAAGAACAGAAGTACAGTTAAATCACACTTGTTTAATAATAATAAAAAAGGTAAACAGAGTAAACATAGTGAAAACATAGCCTGAGTTCAGGAACCGGAACGGATAGTCAGACAAACCAAATCGTCAGGGAGCCAGAGAGGAGCTTAGTAGAACAGCAAGCAGGATCTGGAACCTGAAAGAATGTCAGCTAAGCAAGTCTTTAACAGGAACACAGGAGAGCATCTCTAGAGATGTGACCAAGGTGAAGGCAGAGATAATCTGGACTGGACAGCTTAAGTAGGCAGGACTGATGAGCAGAATTCCATCAACAGGTGAGTTACTGTGGAGAGATAGGAGCTGGCAATTAGCTGACAACTGAGCTGCCAGCTTTGAGAAGGAAGGGCTGAGCCCAGCCCTGACACAAACACACCTCCAAGATGACCACTGTCTTGCTAAAGAAGCTGAGGGTGAATGTGATGGACTGGCCAAGCATGTCTCCAAACCTAAACCCTATTGAGCATCTGTGGGGCATCCTCAAACGGAAGGTGGAGGAGAGCAAGGTCTCTAACATCCTCCAGCTATGTGATGTTGTCATGAGTGCAAGAGGACTCCAGTGGCAACCTGTGATGCTCTGGTGAACTCCATGCTCAAGAGGTTTAAGGCATTGCTGGAAAATAATGGTGGCCACACAAAATATTGACAAGTTGGGCCCAGTTTGGACATTTTCACTTAGGGGTGTACTCACTTTTGTTGCCAGCGGTTTAGACATTAATGGCGGTGTGTTGAGTTATTTTGAGGGGACAGAAAATTTTCACTGTTATACAAGCTGTACACTCACTACTTTACATTGTAGCAAAGTGTCATTTCTTCACCATTTGTGTCGTCACATGAAAAGATAGAATAAAATATTTACAAAAATGTGAGGGGTGTACTCACTTTGTGAGATATTGTATACACTATATTACCAAGTATTGGGACGCCTGCCTTTACACACACATGAACTTTAATGGCATCCCAGTCTCTGTCTGTAGGGTTCAATATTGAATTGGCCCACCCTTTGCAGCTATAACAGCTTCAACTCTTCTGGGAAGGCTGTCCACAAGGTTTAGGAGTGTGTCTATGGGAATGTTTGACCATTCTTCCAGAAGCGCATTTGTGAGGTCAGGCACTGATGTTGGATGAGAAGGCCTGGCTCGCAGTTCTCACTCTAATTCATCCCAAAGGTGTTCTATCGGGTTGAGGTCAGGACTTTGTGCTGGCCAGTCAAGTTCCTCCACCCCAAACTGGCTCATCCATGTCTTTATGGACTTTGCTTTGTGCACTGGTCCAAATCATTTGGTGGAGAGGGGATTATGGTGTGGGGTTGTTTTTCAGGGGTTGGGCTTGGCCCCTTAGTTCCAGTAAGGGGAACTCTTAAGGCATCAGCATACCAGGGCATTTTGGACAATTTCATGCTCACGCTCAGGGGGAGGGGTGGTTGTTTGCCGGCCCCCCAAAAAAACAAGAGCTGCCACTGGACATACTCCTAAACCTTGTGGACAGCCTTCCCAGAAGAGTTAAAGCTGTAATAGCTGCAAAGGGTGGGCCAACTCAATATTGAACCTTACGAACTAAGACTGGGATACCATTAAAGTTTATGTGCATGTAAAGGCAGGTGTCCCAATACTTTTGAAAATATAGTGTATATACTGTATATAATTTGTGCAATCCAATTAAAAACAAACTGAAAGCTTGGCAGGGGAAAAAAAAAAAAAAAAACTTACAATAATGTGGTTGAAGAAATATGCACACCCTTAACCAGTTCCCACCCACAGTACATTTACAGCAGTCGGGCGGCACGGGCAGGCTGAGCCATGTACTTTAACTGACAATTGCGCAGCTGTGTGGTGCTGCACACAAATAACATGTATATCCTTTTTTTTCCAATAAATAGAGCTTTCTTTTGGTGATATTTGATCACATCTGCTATTTTTATTTTTTCTGCTTTTTTTTTTTCAAAATTGTCTGTCTTTTTTATGCTATAAAACACATCCAATAAAAAAAAAACAAAAAAACAACCCAATAAGCGTATATTGATTGGTTAGCACAAAAGTTACAGCGTCTACAAACTAGGGCATATATTTTTGGAATTTTTATTTATTTTTACTAGTAATGGTGGCGATCAGTGACTTTTAGCAGGACTGCAAAGTGCTCCAGTAATGAAGAGGGTAAAACCTTCCACAGGTCAAGTGGTTAAACTAATACTTTGCGGAAGCACCTTTTTATTTTAGGACAGCATATAGTCCTTTGGAGTAGGAGTCTATTTGGCATGACACATCTTGCCTTGCTAGGTTGTGAGGGCATCACCTGTGCACAGCCCTCTTCAGGTCAACTCATGGATTTTCAACTGGATCCAGGTCCAAGCTCTGATTCAGACATTCCAAACCATTCTTTTGTTGATTTGGAGGTATGTTTTAGGTATTTGTCTTGCTGAGAGGTGAAATTCCTCTTAATTTTCATTTTGTTTAGCAGAGGCCTGAAGGCTTTGTGGCAAAATTGACTGGTCCCTGCACCTTGACTAAAACCCCAGTTCCAGCTGAAGAAACAGCACCAAAACATAATGCTGTCATCAATATGCTTTACTGTAGGTATGGTGTTTTTTTTGGTGATGCTCTGTGTTGCTTTTGGACCAAACATGCTTTATGGAATTATGGCCAAATAAATCAATTTTAGTCTCATGAGACCATAACACATCTTCCCACATGCTTTTTCATTCCGAATCCAAGTATAGTCCAAACCTGGAAGTTACCTGTCATACTTGGGCCAATGATCTGTGAATGGGAGATTTCCACAGTGTACAAAGGGGCGTTGGTAACATCATTGAACTAATATGGCAATATGCTAATATTAGCTCAATGATGTCATGAGCATCCCCGCCCCTTTGTGTACATCAGCCATGGGGTGGGGATGCTCATGACATCATTGACCTGCTATGGACTCATGGCTATATTAGGTCCATGTCTTGGACCTAATATGGTTATGTAGACATATTAGGTTAATTATGTCACAAGCATCAACACCATTTGTATACATGCATATGCAATGTGGAAAATCTCCCATTGCAGCTCATTGTCTCAGAAACGCATTGGCTAATTTTGGATTGTCCCCCTCACTTTTATTGGAATAAAGTTGTATCTGGACCTCTTAGCAGTGTTGTGGTACTTTATTTTCAACTCGTGGATTTGGACTGAATCTAAGATCATCCCTATTTGAGTCCGCGGTCAAGCTTCAGAGGACAGCCACAAACTGCTGAAATATTTCATAAGACTGATAAAGATCACTGCTATTGCAGCCCATTTACAAACAAATGCTTCCATAGTTGAACTCCCTTTACCACCGTTACAAATGGCTTGTTTCCCTGTTGATATTTCCTTCAGTAATCGAGCGCAAGAATAAATTGCCAGAGCACCTAAATGTTCTCCAACAGGAACCGCCTTTATTGACGTTTGTACAGCATGTTATACAGATTCATTACATTCCTTAGTAAGACCTATTAAAAAAGACCAGATAAAAAAATAAATATTAAAAATAGAAACATAGGTGACAGCACAGAACAGAAGTAAGATAGTAATAAAAGCCAATTAACTCCTAAAAGTCAGCTTAAAGAGCACTTTTCCTTCAGTGGGCTAAGTAAACGACTAGGTATGAAAAACATAGACAACTGTCTGCAGAGGCTCCGAAGGTCTCAACAGGCCCCATGTGGCCCCTATGCTGTAGGTTGGACACCAGGGTTCTACATTTTTCTCTCATGACAGGTTTCCTTTAAAAAGGTCTACATTCCAAATCATGTGCTTAGATGCTCCTAATGGAGCACCAGACAAGCATCCTTGGCTGCAAAGGGTTAAATGCAAAGTCCATTTACTCAGTGTGACCCGGTGACGCTCCATAATGATTTCTGCCTCTAAACAATCCCAATCTTTGCCAGAAAGTTTTGAAGTACATTGCATGCAATTTTCTGCTTGAACAGCCAGAAGAATAGGAGGCGGGAATACACTGGGAAGTAGGCAGGAAATATTCGATTTAGAGAAGAGAGGCTGGCTGCAGCTCAGAAATGTATTTATTTCTTGCCAAACCAAAAAGCGCAGCACCAGAGAGTGAATTACATGGTACATCAGGACAGCTTAGCCCTCAGCTGACACTCATCGTAGCCTCGCTGCTGTTTGCTTAATTGAATTGGCTGCGCCAGTGATACGGAGCCCGTTCTACGATGACCTCGAACTTTCCACTCTCAAAAACTCTGAGACGATCGTGGAGTTTACCTCCGACACGGAACATCCGCATTGTAGTGCTGGGCCAAAGTGCAGTAGGCAAAACAGGTACCTTTGCTTTATATTATAGATGCAATATACTTATCTACAAGCTTAATAATCAAGCAAGGAGCAAGTGACGTAGCAATGATTCAGAATTATTTTTCAATCCTTATGCCCCTCGCTTGACTAAGCAATACGAAATATTTGTGTTATTAGAGGTCACAGGTTTGCTGATTGTCCCATGTCCACCCAAAGCTGATGTTTCAGTCATGGGCGTAAGGTGCTAGTTTCTTAGACCTCCCAGGAACTCTGGTGATAAATCCCCCCTTGGAAATGCTCTATCTTTAACATAAGATTCTCACTCCTTCAGCTGCAGTAAGATCACTTGCCTGTGCAATTGTAAAATTGTAATCCCAGCACTGATACTGGGACTTCCTTGTCATGACCACAGCAGGTAGGCAGAATTGGGTATTTGGGGTTCATAAATATATAATAGAATATATTTTTTTTGCCAATTCATGTACCAATACACAGTGGCAGTGCAAAGGTCAGCAATGATGTGCCATGAGCAGTAACCCACAGCAACCAATCAGAAATCATTTTTTAACTGATAGACTCCAGTAAACTGAAATTATGATAATAGAGGTTATTCCACTTTGAACTGTTTCGTTAAATAAACCTCATGGTGGCCATACAAGCTTCAACAAACTATCAATTTCTTCTCCGATCAATCCCCCCCGATAGGAATAATCGGTTTATAGTCAATAATCCATTCAATCGATATGACAAACAGGGAAGTGGATTTTGATTTGTAAGATATCGATTGAAGCTCGGTTTTCACAATGCAGTTTCATAATCTGATACAAACATGATCAAATTCATGAACAAGGCAACTCAGTGCCTGCTGATCGATGTATTGATCATTTTCAGCCCTGGCCAATAGACTTAGTTTGGTCAAATCTGATCTAATTCAAGTCCAAACTGATTGGAAGGGAAGTTATACCTATTCAATTGTAAGCTGATTTGATCATGTTGACTGAATTGCAGTGATTGGACAATAAAATCAAACTGTGTATAGCTACCAACCTACAGTCTATTTCTGATGGTTTAATATGAATTGTTGCACTTTAACCATATCTTGCCTTATTTTACATAGGTGGGTTTATTGTGTGTCATGTCACTTGTTAGCTCTATAAACCAGATAGGTGCTGCTTCAGCTGGTATGGAATTACACACAGCCAAACATGGATCATGGTTCAGCTCGTGGGCTGAACAAGAGAAAATCAACCAAATCTCCCATCCATGCTAACCAGGGGGGAATCTCTACTGCCGTCTATTGCATTCAGCAACCACGGCTGTCTAAATACAGTGGCTATGCTGAACAATGCTGCATATAATAGGATGCAGTCACTATTCAGCTGATAACATTGCTACTTCAGTTGACTTTTAAATCAACTTTTGTTAAGCTAGTTGGTGCTTGCATGGTCCCCCATGGCTCAAATTTTCAGCTAGAAATTTCCTGCTGAATTAGTACCATCTATAGCCAGTGATAATTAAAGTCTCTCTTTTTTTCACCTAAAATGAAAAAAAGAGGGTTATACCCACCTGCTCTGTGCAAGGATATTGCAAAGAGCGACACCTTACCTCCTCTTCTGGAGTCCCCTGCCAGTGCAGTCCGCCCCCCTCCTGAGCGTGCCCCCATAGCAAGCTGTCATGTTCTCGAGCCAAGTGTGGCTCGGCCATGCCCCTCACTCCCTCCTACTGGATTTGAATGACAGCAGCAGGAGCCAATGGGTCCCCCTATTTCCCCACCTCATGACCTTTTTCACTGGATAATCCACAAAAAACATACACACATGCCCAGTAAGGTGCTGCACACCAGGTCCCAACCTGGCATCTTCATCTGTGACTTCAGAAGGCCACCTGTCTCCTAGGTCCCTGCAGCTGGCATTAGGGTTGCCACCTCATCCCTTTAAACCCGAGCACATATTAATTACACAGGTTCTGTGGCTGATTACGGTGGTAAATAAACTCACTTGTTGCCTTATCCGCAAAGTCGGAGCAAAATCTTATCTTGTTCGTTCAAGTCGGATGGAAGTAGGACCAAAGTAGGCCCGATGTAGGACAGATGTAGCAGGGAAAAGTACGCAGGGACTGCACAGTGGTAAAGTGGATGGCACTTTCGCCTAGCAGTAAGAAGGGTCGCTGGTTCGATTCCCAACCACGACACCACCTGCCTGGAGTTTGCATGTTCTCCCTGTGCCTACGTGGGTTTCCTCTGGGTAATCCAGTTTCCTCCCACACATTTCATAGACATGCTGGTAGGTTAATTGGATCCTGTCTAAATTGTCCCAAATTTGGGGTTCCTTGCACCTAGTGGCCCTGAGATACGTGGCCCCGGTTCAGAAAATGTCAAGCACTTTTCTGCAGCAGAGAATGACATTTTCCTAACCGATTTTGGGGCCCCGTATCTCGGGGCCACTTAGTGCTAGGAACCCCAGCTTTGGATATGTTGTGGTACCAGTTCCAATTTTTTGCTGCAGAAAAGTACTTGACTCGAGTATAAGTCGAGGGGGGCACTTTCAGCACAAAAAAAGGTGCTGAAAAACTCGACTTATACTCGAGTATATACAGTACCTGAAATAAATAAAGTAGGATGACGGTCATGTTGTACCAGTGTGAACCTGGCCTAAAGGGATGAGGTGATGACCCTAGCTTGCCTCCCCATGATGTGAAAGCACCATGTTGTGTCACCAGGGCTGGCTGCAAGTAACAGGAAGAAACTGTCCCCCTGATGATGCACTCTGGCACATACGCGGTAGCATCCCCCATGGCTTAATGGAATGTGTGACGTGGTTATCACAGGAGGCTAATGACATGTCATTTTTGCCAAGGTAATAACCTAGAAAGTGGGGAGAACTCCCTAAAAAGGTAATAAATAAATGTAAAAACACAATTTTCAGTTGTGAGAGAAGAAGGTGTTAGGAATGGTGTATAGTGGCTGGGGAGAGTGAAAGTCTGCTTTGAGTATGAGTAGTCTGCCAGAGACTTTGAACCTGCCTATTCAGTAGTTTATTCATTTAAAGAAAAACATCTCTAGAATTTGAGCATTAGCAATGGTTACTCAGTTGTCTAAAGTCACATTTTATTTTTTTAAATTCTGAATAGTGAAGGAAATGGTTTAACGTGGAAGTAAAGTCTGTTTTTGCAATTGTACCTACAGGTAAACCAATGATAGGGCTTATCTGTAGGTAGCATGAATATCTCCTAAACCTGCACTGTTTAGGATATATTCACACTGTATGCAGTCGGTAATGTCACTGGCGCATGGACAGCATACCTGTTCCGTCCCTTCAGAGCCTCATGCCACAGTCGTGACTCTCGCATGCACGGGAGTAACATCATCGTGGCGCAACCAATCAGATGGCCGGGGGACCACGAACCCGGAAAGGAAGACTGGGTGAAGATGGAAGCCCTCTCAAGGGTAACGGCACACCGCAAGAGGGCTTCGTTCTAGGGTGAGTATTTAATAATGTGCTAGTATGCGATGCTTACTAGCACATTATGCCATTGCCTTGCCGGGTTTAGAAAAAAAATGTGCAGTTTATGACCACTTTAAAACTATTTAAAGTGGTATTAAACTCTAATTTTAAAAAATTGCTGACAGTTGGGGCTTTTATGACCGAAGAGAACCTCTTTGTCTTTCTGTCATGTACACTGAGTTGCACATGCGCAGCTCAGCATACATTTAGGCCCGGTTCACACATATGCAAATCAGATCCGTTTTCAACTGCATCTGTCTTTCAATGGAGCCAGTTCACATATATGTGGGCCAGTTGTGGTGCAAATGAAAAAAGGGTCCTGTGTGTTTTTCATTCTGGTTTAGGTGCTATTTCAGTGTCAAATTTGCACCTGAACCTCTGAATGGAAACCGCAGCAGACTCTGCACAGAAACTGGACCCGCATACAGTATATGTGAATCCAGCCTTACAGCGTCGATCTGACCTGTGGCTATGTGACTTCCTTGTGCATGTGCGGGAGTGATGTCGTCACAGCCCAGCCATTCAAGCGGCCAAAGAGACAGAACTTGGAAGGAAGACCGGGTGAAGATGGAAGCGTCCAGGACCAGCGTGAGGGATGACAACACATCGCTAGATGGCTTTATCTGACAGGTAAGTGTGCCATAATGTGCTAATATGCGGTGCATTATAGCATAACCCACCTGGGGTTCTATGTAATTAAACAAACAAAAAGTTTTCTTTTTGTCTCTGCAACCCATCAGTGAGATGACCCCTGGGTGAGAAAAAAACTTTTACATAGTGGCTCCTCCAGCCTCACCTCTACTTATGTGGGGACCACCCCCTCAGCATCATAATAACTGGCTTTTTGAGTAACACAAATAAGGTTGACACTGTGTCCCAGGATGTCGCCTGCGACAGAACAATTGAGACTGAGGTCCAAGATGTAGGACTGTCCCAGTTGACATACAGTATACATACTTAAAGAATTCCAGATATGGATATTTCATACATTGTAACAGTGGTCCAGATTGGACTAGTGTAACTATGCATATACTATACCTGGTTGAATCTCCCTGGAAGGTGACACTCCACCTTGTCTAATTGGAGAATGCTTTGCATTTATTAAGAGAGCAGTCAGCCTCCTGTGTTTAGAATGCAGCAGGGCAACCGATCAACACAGGACTCAGAAGCAAGTGGAAATCACTGGAGTAACGGTGTCAACTACAGTGATATCCACCTTCTTGAGGGATTGGCCAGGTATGGTGTACAGTGAGGGAAAAAAGTATTTGATCCCCTGCTGATTTTGTACGTTTGCCCACTGACAAAGAAATGATCAGTCTATAATTTTAATGGTAGGTTTATTTTAACAGTGAGAGACAGAATAAAAAAAAAAAAATCCAGAAAAAAGCATTTCAAAAAAGTTATAAATTGACTTGCATTTTAATGAGTGAAATAAGTATTTGACCCCAGTGCAAACCATGACTTAGTACTTGGTGGCAAAACCCTTGTTGGCAATCACAGAGATCAGATGTTTCTAGTAGTTGGCCACCAGGTTTGCACACATCTCAGCAGGGGTTTTGTCCCACTCCTCTTTGAAGATCCTCTCCAAGTCATTAAGGTTTCAAGGCTGACGTTTGGTAACTTGAAGCTTCAGCTCCCTCCACATATTTTCTACGGGATTAAGGTCTGGTGACTGGCTAGGCCACTCCAGGACCTTAATGTGCTTCTTCTTGAGCCACTCTTTTGTTGCCTTGGCCATATGATTTGGGTAGTTGTCATGCTGGAATACCCATCCAAGACTAATTTTCAATGCCATGGCTGAGGGAAGGAGGTTCTCACCCAAGATTTGATGGTACATGGCCCCGTCCATCGTTTCTTTGATGGGGTGAAGTTGTCCTGTCACGTTAGCAGAAAAACACCCCCAAAGTATAATGTTTCCACCTTCATGTTTGAAGGTGGGAATGGTGTTCTTGGGGGCATAGGCACCATTTCTCCTCCTTCAAACACGGCGAGTTGAGTTGATGCCAAAGAGCTCAACTTTGGTCTCATCTGACCACAACACTTTTACCCAGATCTCCTCTGAATCATTCAGATGTTCATTTGCAAACTTCAGATGGGCCTGTACATGTGCTTTCTTAAACAGGGGGACCTTGCGGGTGCTGCAGGATTTCAGTCCTTTATGGCGTAGTGTGTTACCAATTGTTTTCTTGGTGACTATGGTCCCAGCTACCTTAAGATCATTGACAAGATTCGCTTGTGTATTTCTGAGCTTATTCCTCACCATTCTCATGATCATTGAAACTCCACAAGGTGAGATTTTGCATGGAGCCCCAGACGGAGGGAAATTGACAGTTATTTTGTGTTTCTTGCATTTGCGAATAATCGCACCAACTGTTGTCACCCTCTTAACAAGCTGCTTGGCGATGGTCTTGTATCCCATTCCAGCCTTGTGTAGGTCTACAATCTTGTCCCTGACATCCTTGGACAGCTCTTTGGTCTTGGCCATGGTGGAGAGAATGGAATCTGATTGCTTCTGTGGACAGGTGTCTTTTATACAGGTAATAAGCTGAGATTAGGACCCTTTTGTGTTTTTATTTGTTTTTGCATGCAGTTTTCATGCATTTTGTTTTCTCTTTAAATGCACTCTAAACACACTGTATATAGCTGGTTGCTAAAGAGGGGGCTGGGAAGCTGGCCACCGCGTCCTTAACAACCGATGAGTCATTAGCTGTCAGCAAAAATAAATTGTGAAATGGCGTGGGGTTCCCCCCAAGTATATACCAGGCCCTTCAGGTCTAGTATGAATGTGGGTGGATCCCCCCCTCCTGAACAATACCAGGTCGCATGCCTTCAACATGGGGGGGATGGGAGCTCCCCGAAGCACCTTGCCCCCATGTTGATGGGGACAAGGGCCTCTTCCCAAGAACCCTGGCCAGTGGTTGTCAGGGATCTGCGGGTGGGGGGCTTATTGGAATCTGGAAGCCCCCCCTTTAAAAAAGGGGGCCCCCAGATCCCAGCCCCCCCATGTGAATAGGAATTGGGTACCCCTACCCATTCACCCAAAAAGCAGTGAAATGTAAAAAAAAACCCATCAAAATAGTTTTTGACAAGTCCTTTATTAATAATAAAAAAAAAAGCTCTTCTGTGGCTTTCTTCCTCCATTTCATTGTCGCCCGCTGTGTGACATCTCTGACCTCACTAGGGGACAGGCTCTCCGGGTGATGTCACGCCCCATGGCTATACAGTATCTTACATTTTTGTAAATATTTTATTATATCTTTAAGTGACAACACTGAAGAAATGACAATTTGCTACAATGTAAAGTAGTAAGTGTACAGCTTGTATAACAGTGTAAATTTTCTGTCCCCTCAAAATAACTTAACACACAGCCATTAATGTCTAAACCGCTAGCAACAAAAGTAAGTACACCCCTAAGTGAAAATGTCCAAATTGCGCCCAAAGTGTCAATATTTTGTGTGGCCACCATTTTTTTCCAGCACTGCGTTAACCCTCTTGGGCATGGAGTTCACCAGATAATCATACAAAAACGCATAACATGTGAGTGAATCGGTCCATATGGACCGATTCACTCACGTTATGTGTTTTTGTATGATTATTTAATATTGTGTTTAATGTTTGCGCAATCTTTTTATATATATATATATATATATATATATATATATATATATATATATATATATATATAATGTTGAATTGAGTGTTTAATCCTTGGAGATAGCAGCATACATATACATATCTTTTTTCACTCATAATATTGTAGTTTTTATACAAAACTGGTCATATTATTAGGTTTGGTGAGCGCAGAATAATTAAACTATATATGGAGTTCACCAGAGCTTCACAGTTTGCAGCTGGAGTCCTAGTCCACTCCTCCATGATGACATCACGGAGCTGGTGGATGTTAGAGACCTTGCGCTCCTCCACCTTCCATTTGAGGATGCCCCACAGATGCTCAATAGGGTTTAGGTCTGGAGACATGCTTGGCCAGTCCACCACATTTACCCTCAGCTTCTTTAGCAAGGCAGTGGTTGTCTTGGAGGTGTGTTTGGGGTCGTTATCATGTTGAAATACTGCCCTGTGGCCCAGTCTCCAAAGGGAGGGGATCATGATCTGCTTCAGTATGTCACAGTACATGTTGGCATTCGTGGTTCCCTCAATGCACTGTAGCTCCCAGTTCCGGCAGCACGTATGCAGCCCCAGACCATGACACTCCACCATGCTTGACTGTAGGCAAGACACACTTGTCTTTGTACTCCTAACCTGGTTGCCGCCACACATGCTTGACACCATCTGAACCTAATAAGTTTATCTTGGTCTCATCAGACCACAGGAGATGGTTCTAGTAATCCATGTACTTAGTCTGCTTGTCTTCAGCAAACTGTTTGGGGGCTTTCTTGTGCATCATCTTTTAGAAGAGGCTTCCTTCTGGAATGATAGCCATGCAGACCAATTTGAAGCAATGTGCGGGGCATGCTCAGATAAGGGTCTGGTATGGATTTTGGGG
This sequence comes from Lithobates clamitans, assembly GCA_037952925.1. Classification (NCBI taxonomy): domain Eukaryota; kingdom Metazoa; phylum Chordata; class Amphibia; order Anura; family Ranidae; genus Lithobates; species Lithobates clamitans. The sequence continues at coordinate 1,076,996 of JBBGZY010000159.1, forward strand.
GGGGGACCCCACCCCTCATCCCCCACCCACCCCCTATTTTCCGTTTTTTTTTTCCCTTTCAGCTGACAGCTAATGACTCATCGGTTAAGGATGCAGTAGCCGGCTTCCCGGCCCCCTGCTTAGCAACCAACTATATACAATAAAATAAAAAACACATCAAAAATTGCATCACAAACATAACACTTGTGTTTCTGGTGCAGTTACATTGAAGTCTTTTATCCGCAAATCACGGAAAAAAAGTCCCCGACCCTTTCCGAAAATGCACCGGCTGCAAAAGGCATAGATGTGAACTTGTTACATTGGAAACCATGTTAAATGGACTGTAGTGCGTTTCTACAAACTGCAAAATGCACAGATGTGAACCTAGGGTAAGAGAGTACTTCTAACCTCAGTTTGTTATCTGTATAGAAGACACCTGGGAGCCAAAAATCGTGCTGATTGGGGATCAAATAATTATTTCATTCATTAAAATGCAAATCAATTTATAACTTTTTTTTAAATGCGTTTTTCTGGATATTTTTGTTGTTTTTCTGCCTCTCACAATTAAAATAAACCTACCATTAAAATTATAGACTGATCATTTCTTTGTCAGTGGGCAAACGTACAAAATCAGCAGGGGTTCAAATACTTTTTCCCCTCACTGTATGTATAGGTAAATTTGTCCAAGCTGGACCAATGTAACTATGTATAAAATATCCATATCTATTCATCTTTAACCATCTATTCATCTTTAACCTCTTGCTGACAGTACATCTACTGTTGGTTGGCGGTAGCCCCAGAAACATGGATGTACCTGTACTTCACGGTGTACTTGCTGGTTTAGAATATGGTTAATCATGCTTTTGTGTGAAACATGTCAACCATCTTTTATCCGTAGTGATTGGTGTACCTTTGTTGATGGAATAAATTATCTCAACTGTCGGCATCTTTCTGCAGTGCAACTACTTCTTCTAGTCTTTGTCTCTATTGTGCTGAGCTGGGCGGGCACCTGCTTGAGAGAGCCAAGATGGATCTCACCTGTCACTTGCCTGGAGCAGCAGCATCCCTTTCATTGTTCTGGTTTAGGGGCGCCTATGCGCGCACTCCCTTCTGACCTCTGCTGTGATTGGACACAACACAAGTTACCGTTCAGAACTGAAAGCAGGGAGAGACCCAGCCAGATGATCTGTGAGTAAAGCAGCACACATACACTTGTCAGGAGGCACACAGCTAACCCCTTGATTGCCCTCTTGATTACTCCTATCACCCAGCCAGCGTCATTAGTACAGTGTACAGTACTATCACTGATCACTGTATAAGTGTCACTAGTGACATCAGTGGCAATTAGTGTCCCTCCCAAGTGCCAGGTAATGTCAGATTGCCTGTCACACTATCACAGTCACACTATAAGTCGCTGATCACTGCCATTACCAATATAGTGTCTGTACAGATCAGTATCTTGATCACGATCAGAACTATACTAGTGTCCCGAAAAGGCAGGTTTTTTTCTAAAGACATGTAGCAGGACATATTTTGACCTAAATTTATTTATTTATTTTTAAAAGATATTTTATTGAATTTTAACAGGTTTACAGTAATCATAACAGAATTATACAATACATAGTCATCAAGCATAACCAGGGTGACCATTGCATTATCAGAAGCGTTGTTAATTATATTGGTCAATTACTTATCAATTCTTGGAAGAGTACAAGATATTTGGTTTACGATCATCAAGTGTTTTCTGTATTTTTATTTGAGCAGCCTGGTCAATTTCGGTGGATCTAAAAGATGATCTATAGTTTTCCATAGATTTCTATATCAGAACGTAGGGGTTTAAGTGTTTGATGAGCTCTGGGGGTGTAATGAGCGTTTACCGACCAAGCCAACCCTCGCCTCCGGACACCCCTAAAGGGTTCTGACTGTGCCCGGTGGGAGGGTGTATAGGTGTGTGTTTAAGGGGCATGTCGGGTCGGTACGTGTTATTGTGATACAGGAGCCCAAACTATACGCGGGAAAGTTTTACATTCCAGAAGGCCCAAGATTGTGGGTAATAGGTTGTCACTGATGGTCCTCCATTGTTGTGAGCCTATTTGTGTGGGTCTCTAGGGTCGTCGTGCGGAGAGCCAATCAAGGGGTTAGTTAGTATCGTAAGCATGAATTGATAGGGTGTCTTTGGAGGGTGTTGTACGGGGAGAAGAAGAAAAGGGGAAGGGAGCGGAGGTTCAGGGCGTGTTAGTCACTGTTGGTTTCGTATTGCTTCAAGTAACGGTGTCGGGAGTGTTCGTTGATTGTGATTCCCTATAGTGTGACCAGCAGGCTCAGGTTTCTCTGTATTTGGATGGGGTGTCTGTAGATTGGTGTATGAGGTTTTCCATTTCAGCCACTCTCTCTTGTATCCATTCTGTGATTGTGGGTGGGGCGGTGCTTCTCCAGTGGACCGGGATACATTGATTTGCCGCATTAATGAGGTGGAGCACAAGAGATTTTTTGTACGCCGATTGTGGGATGGAGGTGTGGTGCAGTAAGAACTGAGTGGGAGTAAAATCGGGGGTGTCGTAATTTGGGTAATTAGGCGATGAATTTCTATCCAGTAGAGTTGGATGAGTGGGCACTCCCACCAAATGTGGAGTAGTGTGCCGTGTGCTGCGTTGCATCTCCAGCATATTGGAGGGAGGTTAGAGTGAAATTTGTGAATTTTGTCAGGAGTCCTGTACCATTTTGTGAAAATTTTATATCTGCTTTCCTGTGTTGATATATTAATAGAGCTTTTGTGGATATGATTGCATATGTGTCCCCACTCTTCAGAGGTTAGGTCTAGGTTTAGGTCAGTTTCCCACTGTCGTACTATTTTGTCTTCTTTAAGTTTGTAGGTCAAGAATAGGAGCGCATAGAGAGTTGAGATTAGGTGTCGTTGGGGTTCTTCACTGTTGCAAATGAATTCAAAAGGTGTGGGTTCCCTGTGTAGAGAAGCATTGGATTTATAAATAAATAATTATAATAATAATACAAATCAAAGGGAATAAAGGGAATCCCTGTCTGGTACCAATGTGTCTTGTGCGCAGAGCCCGGTATGTAAGTGATGATAGACCATTGGACGTGTGGAGGGAGGGGTTAAAGGCCACGTTGAAATCACCACCGACGATTAGGGTGCCCGAGCGGAAAGTCAGTAGTTGTTGGAGTGTTTTACGGAAGAAGGCCGCTAGTTGTGTATTAGGGGCGTAGAGATTAGCAATGGTAAGAGGCCTATTATTAAGGTTGCCCTTTACAAAAAGGAACCTTCCTTGTGGATCCCTTTGGATGTATGTTATGTTAATTGGGCAGTTTTTAGATATAAGAACGGATACCCCTTTTGATTTGGCGTCTTTATTGGATGCTTGGTAAACTGTCGGGAAGTGTCTGTCATGTAGTTTAGGAATGTTGTCTCTTCTGAAATGTGTTTCCTGAATAAGCGCAATATGGATTTTAGATTTCAGTAAAGAGGAGAGTAAGTGTGACAGTTTTTCGGGTATGTTGAGACTGCGTATGTTTATAGAGCTAAGTTTGAGTTGTGTGTAAGGTTGAGCGTGTGGTATGGGAGTGGGTCCCATTTCCTCTGCCGGTAATGGATGGGTATGAGGGATAGAGGGCAATAGGTCGGGGAGAGTGAACTCTGTTGTAATGTGAGTGACCTGGAGTTTGGGATAGTAAACTCTATGGGGTAACCGATGAGGCCATGAGGATTCTATCCACTAGCCTCAGTAACAGTAGAGAATCGGTAATGTACAGAACGGAAACAGCGTGCACCCCGCACCACACTGAATTGCACACTGCCCCACTACTGTGTGGGGGTTGGTTATAACCCGACACGAGAGAGTGTCTAAGAGTCTGAAAGGTACTAGTGTCCCGCTACCATCTGACCATTGAAAGGAATGAGGGAGGGTGTGTACAGTTCTAAGAGGTGTAATGAGAGATGGGGCAATATCGGAATATTGGGGGGATAAAGTCATGTGGATTATGGGCGTTAGGTAAATTCAGGTATGTATAAGTATATTCCACCACCCGTGTGAAAGTGTTGTATTAGCAAGCCATTTCATCGCCCTTGTGGTTATTTCGAACTTCTGGAGATGCCACCGGGCCTCAGTGAGGCCATCAGCGTAAAGTCCAAAGTGCGAATTATATAATGGCAATCGTTTAGCAAGTAGTGGGCTTTTAAATCGTGTAACTAGGACAGCAGTTAACAGAGGAATATACATTCAAATATTATAACTGGAAAAATAAAACAACTTCAGGTAAGAGTAACATTTAGGAGGAGAGCATATTAGAGTACCTGTAAAAATAAGTTGGGTCTGCAATCACTCGTATGAGTATTGTTAGGGTGCAGATTCTAGTCCTTAGTAGATAGGGTACAGATGAAGAGTATAGTCCCGGTCAGTATATGGCACGTATACACCACAATAGGCCCGTTGAAAAGGTGTCCCAGGGCAACAGTTGTGGGTTTGAAATCTATAGATCTGTATGCCTGTTTGTAACCGCAGTCAGGATTTCCGGTGGTGGTAGTGGCTCCGGGAGCAAGAGGGTCGGCTGGCAGCGTAGCGACATTCTGTAGGGGTGCCTACATGTGTGGTGAAAGGAGGTAAGTCCGTGAGCCGGTCAGAGCTGTGTTGAGTTCCGGACTAGTGTCTGTGTATACATGAGCTGCAGTTCCATATCCGAGAGAGCGGTAAGTATTCCAATCCGGATCCGGCGGTTGGGCGTCGGAGGTTCTCTGGTCCAGGGTCTGTCGGTTTGACCATCGGTAGTCCATCGTAGTGACTTGTAGGGTACAGATTGTGGTCCATAGTGTTTCCTGGATGGGTGGTATCCGGAAAGGGAAGATTTGGGTCATGTGTGCAAGTCCTGCTGCGTAGATCCGGCAGTCGGTCGCAAAGCATTATGGGGATTGTAGTTTTAGGTACATAGTCATTTAGTTATTTGTATGGACACTGCTTGAAGCAAACGTAGTGCATACCTTACCAGTTGCAGTACGAAGGGGATAGTCCATGAGATGCAGGCAGGCAGATATTAAAGGCACTGTGGGTACAAGGACCATATAGTAGTATCCGCTGTAGAATATTTGAAAACAGTCAAAACATTAAAACTGCAGCTATTAAAGCATAAAGGAGGCGAACATGGCGTAACAGCAACGATGGATTACTGAGTACCTGTAAGGGAGTTTAACGGTCCCGTCTGGCTCTCCTCGAGCTGGGAGAGTTGGATGGGCTGGAGTTGTGGTGGGTAATGCAGTGAGCATTGTGATGAGCCGGAGCTGAGGGAGAACGTCTCCTCCTGTATCTGGTGCCTTGTGCCTCCATAGGCTCTTCAGGCGGGTGTTCCCTCCTCACAGCAGAGCGGCGAAAGTCAGCATACCAGTTGGGCACTTCAACCATCAGTATGTTTAGGGTGTCACAGAAGAGAGGGAAATCTTCAGGTACTTTCAAGAGTTCCGTGCGACCTTGAGCGGTGGCCAATAGGCAGAAAGGGAACTTCCACTTGTATGCAATACCTTTCGAGCGAAGGGTGTCCAGCAGGGGTCTCAGGTCTCTGCGGTGTTGAAGCGTTATACCTGAGAGGTCCTGATAGATTTGGATGGTCTTCCCCTCATGTATGATTTGTGGTGTGCCTCTGGCCTGTCTGAGGATTTCTTCTTTGGTTTTAAAGTCGACAAGGCAGCAGATTACATCCCTGGGGGGATCTGTGTCCCGCCCTTTGGGCCTCAGAGCACGGTGGATCCTTTCCATCCCAATGGTGGTCTGAAGGGGTCTTTTCAAAAGTGCATTAAAAAAACCCATGATCAAAGGTGATATTTGGTCCCCCTAGATCGTTTTGGGGAGCCCTCTGATCCTCAAGTTGTGACGTCTGCCCCTATTGTCAAGGTCCTCTAGGTGTCTTTGCATATCCCTCATTTGGAGGGTATGAGTATCTACATGCTGTGTGGTCTTACGCAGCTGTATGTCCTGGCACTCTGGAATTTTTTCTGTAGCCTGCACTCTGTCAGTGAGAGCGCGGATGACTAAGCGTAGTTCCGAAATGGCCACCGAGAGAGTATCATTTATATCTGTGGTGATCGTCCGCAGATCATGGATGCTTAGGTGAGGTTGTGGGTGGTTCACCATGTCATCCCTGTCCGCTGAGATTGAGGGGAGAGTGACCGGTGGCGATCCCAGATGCGAGGAAGCTGCGGGCTGTGGGTTCCTACGGGCGGGAAGACGCCATGTTTCCTCTGCTTGAGCGGAACATATCAGGGATATTGTGGCCCGTATTCTCCGGTTGTTCCCTGGGCAAGCGGGACCGTGAGGCAGAGGAGTTCCGTGAGGCAGTCCCCATTTGTTTAGCCGAGTTCAGGTCGAATATACCTCCGTTAGGCTGAGTTCAGGCCGTATGGTAGCAGGAGCTTCTGATTTAGGCAGCCATCTTCATGCCAGGTCAAGCCACGCCCCCCATTTTGACCTAAATTTATTAAGACATTTGATTTAATTGGATATGTTGTATAACAGGAAGTATGAAATATTGTTGTTGTTTTTTTTTTTTTTTTCAAAATTTTTGGTAATTTTTCATTTATATAATAAAAATAAAAAACCCAGTGGTGATCAATAACCACCAAAAGAAAGCTCTATTTGTGTGAAAAAAATGATATAAATTTAATTTGCATACAGTATTCAATGACTGAGCAAACAAATGCCCTGGTCATGAATAGGGTAAAACCTTCCTGAGGTCAAGTGGTTAAACTTCACTCTCTCAATCAACATTGACTATTTGTAATCCTTATGCTGCTAGCATTAGTAAATAGATAACAAGGTATATTATATTTACTTGTGTTAAAACCTTTTTTTATTAATTTCTTCAGTTACTTCCTAGTTTCTATGCCTAGTCAAATTACGTCACTCATCCCAGGAGTCTTCAGGAGGGGAGGAGGGGCTTTCTCAGCTAAGCACACGCTCCTGCCTGCGTGTCTGAGCTCAGGGCAGATGGATTCCAGGAAGTAAATGCTACATGAATCATCTGCCCTTACGCAAGATGGTCGTGGCCGGAAAAGCTAGGGGGTGTTTTTGAAAGTGATTTCTCAGAAAAATAAAGCATGGAGACATAGATGGATGGGGGAGTTTGCTTTGAATAATAAAAATAATTTAAAAAGTGTTTTTGTTTTGTGGTGTTCAGATACAGTGTAGATCCACTTACAATGTAATGTTTGCATAATTTTCCAAACATCTCTTCTTTGCTAACTGTAAGAGATTACTTTTTAGGAGAACAACACCTAAAATGAAATAGTCACTGGGTATTATTGTACAGCCATTTTACACAACGGTGACAGAATGAGCATGGCTTTTCATCTAAACTTCCATTTTTCCCAGCTCTTGTTGTTATAGAGCATCTACTAGAGGGCACAATATAATTTTTTTTATCATCTTTGGTTGATTTGGGTGAAATTAGGATGAAATTAAGCTGCGGAGAAGTAACTTCTGTAGTGTAGGAAAAGCTCTGCCTTCAGATCAGGAGCGGATCCGGGGGAAGGAGGGGGGCAACAGGGCAATTGCTCCCCCTGAGAAAATAGTGAGCAGGCCAGGCGGCCGGCGGGTGAGTGGGCGGGCAGTCAGGTCAGTAAGTGGCCGGCAAGTGAGCGGAGCGGGCGAGCAGGCCAGTGAGCCAGCCGGTGAGCAGAGCAGGCAGTCATGCGAGTAAGCGGGCTAGTGGGTAAACAGAATAGCAGTACAGTGAGCGGGCGGGCAAGTGAGCAGAGAGGTGACATCATCTCTCACCGCCCGCCCTGCATCACCGCAGTTCCGCCCCCACTGTGCAGCTGTGGGCAGCAGAGAGATTATATCATCTGGGACACCCCAAAAGTGAAGGACTACAGGTCCCAGCATGAACCCCTCAGAGCTCAGAATATGTCACACACCCCTGCCCCCCCCCCCAACTAGTGAAGGACTACAGGTCACACTGTCCCAGCTTAAACCCATCAGAGCTGAGGCTGTGTCCCCCATCCCTTCAACTAGTGAAGGAATACATATCACAGCATGAAGCCCTCAGAGCTGAGGATGTGTTACACCCCCCCAACTAGTGAAGGAGTACAGATCCCACTGTCCCAGCCTAAACCTCTCAGAGCTGAGAATGTGTCCCCCTGGCCCTTTAACTAGTGAAGGACTACAGGTCACAGCATGAACCCATGGGATCTAAGGGGCCACATCCTTAGATCTCAGGGGTTCATGCTTTTGGTGATGTGACCCCCCAAAGTGAAGGACTACAGGTCCTAGCATGAACCCCTCAGCGCTCAGGATGTGTCACCCCCCACTAGTGAAGAACTACAAGTCACATGCCTAGATCTCAAGGGTTCATGCTGGGACTTGTACTCCGTCACTAATTGGGGGGGGGGTCACATCCTTAGATCTCAGGCGTTAATGCTTGGACTTGTAGTCCTTCACTAGTGGCAGGGGGGGTGGTCAGGTCCTCAGCTCTGAGGGATTCATATAGGGACTTGTTTGCACTTTAGTTCCTGGAGGCCATGGTGGTACAAGTCCCCCAGGGGCCCTAAAGGGCCACATTGTCCTCCCTGCCCCCCACCAACCTTTGTAATCATGTGAAACCTTAGACTGTTTTCCCCGATCCATCACTTTGCCACCACCGGCTCTATGGCTGTCCTCCCATTGGAGCCCTCCTTACATCAGTTTTCTCCCCATTGGAGCCCCCTAACACCGTATAGCGGTGTCTCCGCCGCCATTACGCTTTCCCCATTCCCCGGGGGGGAACAAAATAGAGGCGGAGCCGGCCGTGTGGCTACAATAGAAATTAAGGTGCGCGCGAAATTAAGGTGGGCTTAATTTCTATTGTAGCCACCCATGTTCTTCCTCTGGTCTTCTTAAAAATGGCGGCCGGCGAAGACATTGTCTCCCCTGGCCGCGGACCTCTAGCAGCGGTGGCGAAAAATCAGGAAAAAACGGATTTCTTGGGTCATTTCCGGGGACACAAAAAATCGGGAAAAGGGTCTAAATCTCAGGAATGTCCAGGGAAATTTGTAAGAAAGTATGCAACTGATGTAAGGGGGGTTCCAATGGGAGGATATCTGATGTAAGGAGGGACTCTGCTCTGGGGACTCCTGATGTAAGGAGGGATTCCGCTGGGCACACCTGATGTAAGGGGGGCTCCAATGGGGGGACGACTGATGTAAGAAGGGCTCCAATGGGGGAAAGCCTGATGTAAGGGGGGCTCTGTGACAGACCTAGCTGGGACAAAGACTTTGGAGAGGACTAAATGCTAGCCTCTTGCCTTGCGATTATGGGCCCTGGCATTTGGGGGAACTGTGCTTTTTGTGAGTTGTATGCCTTGGGATCCCCTGAGGTGGTGTTACTTTGGATTCAGGTCCATGTCCCCCCAAGACACACAGACTCTGGGAACCCTGTATATGCCATATTAGAAATAGTGGCTGATTCATAATGCTGGGACAAATACTGTTAGGAGATGCTGATGTCAACTCCAGCCACCTGTCTGTTGTCTGCTATAATGGGAGAAGGGAAAGGGATCACTGCTCCAGGTGGAAATGTGGATATAGAACTCTCCTTGGAACTGGAACCCCGGGTGCCGGCTAAGCATATAGCAACATGAGGCAAAAAGGAAGTTCTGGAATATAGCCTTTATTAGTAAAAAGTCCAACAAATACAAGCCACAGCAAAAAATGGGACAAATTACTGACGCATTTCACACTTGACTAAGCACTGTTAAGTGTGAAACACGTCAGCTCGTTTGTCCCATTTTTTGCTGTATTGCTTGTATTTGTTGGACTTTTTACTAATAAAGGCTATATTCTAGAGTGCGGCTGTCTAGAACTTCCTTTTTGCCTCATGACTTGTCACAGCTTCTAAGAGTCTTTCACCCATTGTTGTTTGTGCTAATTAACCCTGCAATTGTATGAAGGAGTTCTGTGTTGAGATGTATGATAATGTGTATTGTAGTTAGGGAGTCACATCGGCTGCTTTAAGGGATTAGCTAATTGGATTGTGTGGTACCCGACAGAGGAGCGATACGGCAAACAGGCTCATCTTGAGTACGGGGGTCCATCACAGGCTCCAATAGGGGGTTGCCTGATTAAGGAGGGCAACAATGGGGGGACGCCTGATGTAAGGGGGGCTCCAATGGGGAGACACCTGATGTAAGGGGGGCAACAATAGGGGGACGCCTGATTAAGGGGGGCTCCAATAGGGGGACGACTGATTAAGGGGGCCTCCAATGGGAGGACACCTGATGTAAGGGGGGCAACAATAGGGGGACGCCTGATTAAGGGGGGCTCCAATAGGGGGATGCCTGATTAAGAGGGGCTCCAATGGGGGGGACACCTGATGTAAGGGGGGCTCCAATGGGGGGACAACTGATGTAAGGGGGGCTCCAATGGGGACAACTGATGTAAGGGGGGCTCCAATGGGGGATCACTGATGTAAGGGGGACTCCAATAGGGGGATGCCTGATTAGGGGGGGCAACAATAGGGGGATGCCTAATTAAGGGGGGCTCCAATGGGGGTGGAACCTGATGTAAGGGGGCTCCAATGGTGGATGCCTGATGTAGGGGGCTCCAATAAGGGGACACCTGATGTAAGGGGGGCAACAATAGGGGGATGCCTGATTAAGGGGGGCTCCAATGGGGGGACACCTGATGTAAGGGGGGACACCTGATGTAAAGGGGGACATCTGATGTAAGGAGGGACTCCACTGGGGACGCCTGATGTAAGGAGGGACTCCGCTGGGGATGCCTGATGTAAGGGGGGACTCCGCTGGGGATGCCTGATGTAAGGAGGGACTCCGCTGGGGACACCTGATGTAAGGAGGGACTCCGCTGGGGGCACCTGATGCAAGGATGGACTCTGCTAGGGGTACCTGATGCAAGGACGGACTCTGCTGGGGGCACCTGATGCAAGGACAGACTCTGCTGGGGGCACCCGATGCAAGAACGGGCTCTGCTGCGGGCACCTGATGGCATCTGGTGGCAGGTGACACGCTCAGGGGTCCCACTGATTCTGTATTATGGTGAGTTGAATGATTTCATTTTATATTACAATGTAATAATAGAAATAATGTGCTTCAATCATCCTGACACCATAACAACCATGGTGCCGGGATGATTGAAACGCTAACACCAGGTGTTTGGAGTATCTTTGTCTGCTGATCTGTTAAACTCTGGAATACACATTTCTATTGTGGTGTAGGATCTGGGCCTGCTCTCCCTCCACTCCTCTTTCCTTCCTTCTCTCTCCTTCCCTTTATCTCTCTCTCTCTCTCTCTCTCTCTCTCTCTCTCTCTCTCTCTCTCTCTCTCTCTCTCTCTCTCTCTCTCTCTCTCCCTCTTTCCCCCTTTCTTTCTCCCTCCATCCCTCATTCATCTCAGACTCTAACCACACCCCCTTTGAGACATTCCTATTTCAGCAACGACCACTATTCGCGTAAACCACGCCCATTTTTCGCCACTGCGCGCCACGCCTACAATGCATGCCCTGCCCCTAAGTATAATAAGACTCCGCCTACAGCCAAAAAAAAGTGTCCCTATAATTTTAATTTTACAATGTTGGCAACTATGTACGGGCAACTTGACTAATCTTGCCCCCCAGGCCTAATGCTGCCAGCCCTCCCCTGGTCACCAGTGTGGTATTTGTAAATTGAAATAATTTCCCCTCTCAAGTGTCTCTTCTCCAGAGAGAAAAAGTTCAGTGCTTGCAACCTTTCTTCATAACTTATGTCCTCCAGTCCCTTTATTAGCTTTGTTGCCCTTCTCTGTACTCACTCCATTTCCAGTATATTCCTCCTGAGGACTGATGCCCAGAACTGGAGAGCACACTCCAGGTGAGGCCGGACCAGAGTCCTGTAGAGTGGGAGAATTATCGTTTTATCTCTGGAGTCAATCCCCTTTTTAAAGCATGCCAATATTCTGTATGCTTTGTTAGCAGCAGCTTGGCATTGCATGCCATTGCTGAGCCTGTCACCTACTAGGACCCCCAGGTGACAAGTGACACGCAGCATCTGGTGGCAGGCAATGGCAGCAAGTGACACACTCAGGGCGCCCACTGATTCTGCATTATGGTGAGTTGAACTATTTCATTTTATATTACAATGTAATAATAGAAATAATGCTCTTCAATCATCCTGGCACCAGATCAACCATGGTGCCCTGATGATTGAAGAGCCAACACCAGCCATTGCCGCGACAAATTGCCCGCGAAAAACCTTATTTTTTGGCAGTGCCCCTCCCGAGACTAGACTCTGGATCCGCCCCTGCCTCAGATCAGGCAAAGACATATGACTACTGTAGCTTGGAGGTTATTTTTGGATGGCTACTTGGTCAGGAATCCTAGCACACACATGCTATACAAACCTGGGGCATAGCAGAATGCTATAGGGAACAGTGCTGGGTAACCAAGTGTAGAACCACATTGGTAGTGGGCTGCAAGAACCATTGTGTTGGGTTGTCCTGACTGGAACCCAAGTCCATCTAGTTCAACCATAACAAATAAATAAATAAAATAAAAAATATCATACAATCCCATATACCCAATCCTATACCCACAGTTGAAAAAAAGCAGGATCCAATTTGCTACAGCATGGGAAAAAATTCCTTCCTGATCCCAGAGAGGCAATCTGATTTTCCCTGGATCAACTTTACCTATAAATGTTAGTACCCAGTTATATTAAGTACATTTATGTCAGGGAAATAGGCTAGCAAACCAGCACAGGCAAGGCCGCGCTAACGCACATCAACGCACACGGGTGTGCAATGTTTCTACTAGGCGGACGCCTGGTGCCACATTCGGACGAATGCGCGTGCGTAGCAACGTCGCGATGTTACGAACGCACGAACGGAACGGTGTGCGTACGACGTGATACTACGCCTTGTCTATTTAAACGTCCCACTGATAGTGCCACATTGCTGGATTATCGTCAGCTCTTCCTGTGTTCCTGTGATTGTGTTTCCTGTTGCCCTGACTTCCTGTTGCCCTGACTTCCTGTTGTCCTGACTTTCTGTTGTCCTGACTTCCTGTGTACCGACCTGGCTTGTTATCGACTCCTCTGGATCTCCTGGCTTATTCAACCGGCTTGCTTCTGACTCTCCCTGCCTGCTTCCTGCATCTGACCCCGGCTTGGCTAAACGGACTCCGCATTCCTCTGTCTCCTGTACCTGGACTTGTTGCTTTGATTCTCGGACTGCTTACTGTGTTTGACCCCCTGGCCTGGCTTCTGATTTTCCTATTGGACTTCCATTGGTCCCCTCCTCGGACCCTAAGCACGTTGCCTCTACGGACTTTCTCTATCAAGCCATCAACACCGGCTCCTACTTCCAGGCAACCCGTGCTTCTGTGAGCACCACATCCCTGTACCATATTCAGGGTTGTGCTGCACTCGGCCGCAAGGGGAGCCCTCTCAGCAACTCGGTCTCCTACCAAGGTCCTGACAGTATAATCCAGCCATGTCAGAGACCGACGGAGGTGACTCCCCGATGAAGGCCATTCTCCAGCAAATCACGGCCCTTACTCCAGTCATTCAGAAGCTTCAGGAGGAATACTTCCGGTTGGAGGAACATCTGCAGCACCTACCTGAGTCATCCTCCTCCTCGGTTCAAGGTCCACCTCCAGCGGCAGCTGCTGGGATCATGGTCCCTCCAGAACCACGTGTCCCAACGCCAGAATATTTCCGTGGCGATCGAAGAAAATTTAGATCTTTTAAAAACTCCTGCTACTTATACTTCGACTTGCAACCACAGACTTTTTTTAGTGAAACAGTCAAGGTGGGGTTCACTATCTCCCTATTACGTGGTGAGCCACAGACCTGGGCCCATGGCCTGTTGGAACAAAGCAGCCCCTCCATCAACACTATGGATCAGTTCTTTGAAGTCATGGCTCGGTTATATGATGATCCCCTACGGGTAGCCACTGCCGAAGCAAATCTATATTCCCTCCGTCAGGGTCAGCGCCCTGCGGAGGACTATACAGTGGAGTTCCGCACATGGTCCATGGATTCTGGTTGGAATGAGGCAGCATTAAAATACCAATATCGAATGGGGTTATCAGAGGCCCTCAAGGATGAGTTAGCCAGGCTACAGAGTCCGGCCACACTTGAAGATCTCATCCAGTTAACTATTCAGCTTGACAGACGTTTACGGGAACGTCAGGGTGAACGTGACCAGGCCTCTTGCTCCACTCGAAACCTGCCCCAAGTTCAGTCTGCATCAGCTCCCTTACAAGTCGGCATGTTCCATCCAGCATTAACTCCTGGGGTGAGACTTTATCGCCGGCAGGCGAGACTTTGCTTCTACTGCGGGGAATCAGGACATTTCATAGATTACTGCCCCATAAGACCAAGGAAACCGACCCTCCGTACTCACCTTCAAGTATCCAGGTCTTCCTCTGCCCATATCTCACTTCCTGTTACATTGCTAGTGGCAGGTAAGGAGATCCACCTCCAAGCAATACTGGATTCCGGGGCGTGTAGTTGCTTCTTGGACTTGGCCTTGGCTAAAGATCTAGCTATTCCGTTGAACTATAAGGAACAGAGACTAACAGTTCATCTGGCTGACGGCTCCTTGCCAAGATCGGGTCATGTCACCCAGGAAACCGTACCTATTCTTACCACTACCAATTCTGGTCATCAGGAATTTCTCAGATTTGATGTCTTAAGTTCCCCTATGTTCCCGGTCATCCTGGGAATCCCATGGCTACAAGCACACAATCCTCAGATTGATTGGTCCAAGAAGGAGGTACTCCTTACATCTCCCTATTGCCAACAACATTGTTTGACCCCCGAATTCCAGGACTTTTCCAGTTGCCTGACTGTACAATCCACACCGAGTCCGGATCCTAATGTACCAGCAGCTTACCTGGAATTTCTTGATGTCTTCGATAAAAAGAAAGCAGACACTTTACCGCCACACCGTCCTTACGACTGCCCCATCGAGTTACTACCAGGAGCTACTATTCCTTTTGGTCGTATATTCCCCCTCTCCGAGACCGAGCTTGAGACCTTGAGACAATATATTGATGAGAATCTTGAAAAAGGTTTTATCCGTCCTTCTTCTTCCCCTGCCGGTGCCGGAATCTTCTTCGTTGAAAAGAAGGACAAGACACTGAGACCATGTGTGGACTACAGGGAGTTAAACAAAATTACCCTTAAGAACCGCTACCCACTCCCGCTCATCCCTGAGCTTTTCCAAAGGTTCCGCACAGCACACATCTTTACCAAACTCGACCTCCGTGGTGCCTATAATCTCGTCCGCATCCGAGAGGGGGACGAGTGGAAAACGGCTTTCAGAACAAGATTTGGACATTTTGAGTACCTAGTCATGCCGTTTGGGTTGTGCAATGCCCCGGCGACCTTTCAGCATTTCATAAATGACATCTTCCGGGAACATTTAGATCATTTCGTTGTTGTCTACCTTGACGACATTCTTATTTTTTCTGCCACTCTGGAACTCCATAGAATACACGTGAAGAAGGTACTAAGCATCCTCAGAACCCATGGGTTATTCGTCAAATCTGAAAAATGCGATTTCGAAAAAACTTCAATTCAATTCCTGGGTCTTATCATCACCACAGGTGGAATCGCCATGGATCCTCAAAAAGTAAAGTCCATCCTTGATTGGCCGGCCCCTTCTGACAAGAAGGGTGTACAGAGATTCATTGGCTTCGCCAACTTCTACAGAAGGTTTATAAAGAATTTCTCCACCATTGTAGCACCTATTACTCAGACAACCCGCCAACATACCAAGTTTAAGTGGTCAGCAGCGGCACAGTCCGCCTTCGATCAGCTTAAGACCTTCTTCACTTCTGCCCCGATTCTGCAACACCCTGACCCTGCTCTACCCTACGTCCTGGAAGTCGACGCCTCAGAAGTCGCCACAGGGGCGATTCTATCTCAGCGTCAGGGTCCCAAAGCACTGCTGCATCCCGTGGCCTTTTCCTCACGGAAAATGAGCCCTCCTGAGAGGAATTACGATGTGGGGGATCGGGAACTTTTGGCAATCAAGACAGCTCTCGAGGAATGGAGGTATCTCCTGGAAGGTGCCACTCATCCCATCCTGATTTTTACGGACCACAAGAACTTAGAATATCTCCGTACGGCCAAACGCCTAAGACCCCGACAGGCTCGATGGGCACTATTTTTCTCTCGGTTTAATTTTCACTTAACCTATCGCCCAGGGTCGAAGAATGGAAAGGCAGACGCCTTATCCCGGATGTTTCCGGACACTCCTGAAGAAATTGCACCTAGTACAATTTTGTCTCCCCAAAACTTCCTACTGATCCAACCCGACCTAAGATCCTCTATTGAGCAGGCCTCTAGTCAGTGTACTGAAGCGGAAGTCTCCTCCCTGAGAAGCCAAGAGGGACTCCTATGGCACCAAGATAAGATTTTCGTTCCCCAGCAAGCCAGATTACAAGTATTGAAGACCTTTCATGACCATCAGTTAGCTGGTCATTTTGGGGTTCGAAAAACAACTGAGCTAGTTCAGCGGTCCCTATGGTGGCCCACTTTGAAACTTGATTGTAAAACCTACGTCAGCTCCTGCATCATCTGCCAACGGAACAAAGGATCCAACGCCAGGTCTTGGGGTTTGTTAAGACCATTGCCAGTCCCAGAACAACCATGGAGGAAGATTTCCATGGACTTTATCGTGGATTTACCCCCCTCAGAAGAATTTACTACCATCTTGGTGGTAGTAGACCGCCTGTCCAAAATGGCGCATTTTTTACCTATGAAAGGTACCCCCTCTGCCTTAGATACAGCAAAAATCTTCATTAAGGAAATTGTTCGACTACACGGATTACCAAATAACATCGTATCAGACAGAGGGGTACAATTTACTTCTAGGTTTTGGAGAAACCTCTGCAAATTACTTTCTATTGAAATGTGTTTGTCCACAGCTTACCACCCACAGAGTAACGGTCAAACCGAAAGGACCAACCAAACGCTGGAACAGTATCTGCGGTGCTTCTGTTCCTTTTCTCAGGACGACTGGATTCAACTATTACCTTGTGCAGAATTTGCTTATAATAACTCAGTACACACTTCTACCAACCAATCACCCTTCTGGGCGAATTACGGCTTCCACCCCTCATTCCTACCCAACGTCATTCCGGAATCTTCAGTACCGGCGGTTCAGGACAGAGTGGATTTCATCCATACTAATTATCAGACACTCCAGGATACCATGAAGAAGGCCCAAGAAGAATATAAGAAGCAGTACGATAGGAAGAGAAGAGCGAGCCCTACCTTTAAGATAGGGGACAAGGTCTGGCTCTCATCTATAAATCTCAAGCTACCATGCCCATCTCGGAAATTGGGACCCAAGTTCCTGGGTCCTTTCGAGATCAAACGCGAAATCAACCCTGTAGCCTTTGAACTCACTTTACCCGAATCTTTCAAGATCCATCCTGTTTTTCATGTGTCACTTCTTAAACATGTTGTTTCTAGTCCTTTTCCAGGGAGAGAAGAAGTGCCCCCACCTCCGGTCCAGGTTGGAGATGAAGCAGAATTTGAAGTTGAATCTATCCTTGACTGTCGTCGGAGAGGTAGGACAATTCAATTTCTAGTCAAGTGGAAGGGGTATTCTGCAGAAGAGAATTCTTGGGAGCCCGCAAGTTATGTACACGCTCCTAGGCTAATTCAGAGATTTCGCAGTAGGTACCCTGAAAAATGGGCACGTTTAGGCATCCGGAGGCTGCCCCTTGGGGGGGGGCACTGTCAGGGAAATAGGCTAGCAAACCAGCACAGGCAAGGCCGCGCTAACGCACATCAACGCACACGGGTGTGCAATGTTTCTACTAGGCGGACGCCTGGTGCCACATTCGGACGAATGCGCGTGCGTAGCAACGTCGCGATGTTACGAACGCACGAACGGAACGGTGTGCGTACGACGTGATACTACGCCTTGTCTATTTAAACGTCCCACTGATAGTGCCACATTGCTGGATTATCGTCAGCTCTTCCTGTGTTCCTGTGATTGTGTTTCCTGTTGCCCTGACTTCCTGTTGTCCTGACTTTCTGTTGTCCTGACTTCCTGTGTACCGACCTGGCTTGTTATCGACTCCTCTGGATCTCCTGGCTTATTCAACCGGCTTGCTTCTGACTCTCCCTGCCTGCTTCCTGCATCTGACCCCGGCTTGGCTAAACGGACTCCGCATTCCTCTGTCTCCTGTACCTGGACTTGTTGCTTTGATTCTCGGACTGCTTACTGTGTTTGACCCCCTGGCCTGGCTTCTGATTTTCCTATTGGACTTCCATTGGTCCCCTCCTCGGACCCTAAGCACGTTGCCTCTACGGACTTTCTCTATCAAGCCATCAACACCGGCTCCTACTTCCAGGCAACCCGTGCTTCTGTGAGCACCACATCCCTGTACCATATTCAGGGTTGTGCTGCACTCGGCCGCAAGGGGAGCCCTCTCAGCAACTCGGTCTCCTACCAAGGTCCTGACAATTTAATAAAGAATCCAGGCCTTTCTTAAAACAATCTACTGAGCTGCCCAGAACCACCTCTGGAGGGAGTCTATTCCACATTTTCACAGCTCTTACTGTGAGGAAACTTTTCCATATTTGGAGATGAAATCTCTTTTCCTCTAGACGTAAAAAGTGCCCCCTTGTCCACAGTGTTGACCGTAAAGTGAATGCACACATGCACGGAGGTCTCGGCCCCCAGAGCGTTTTTCCCTGGGTACATCAACCCCCCGAGCTTTGCGCCAGGTCAGGAACCCTCTGTGGGACCTGCCAGGCACACCTGCTGGGCCACCATTGGCTGCAGCAGGTGAATCGCCTGGATGGAATTCTAGTCGGAGGCAGAGCTCTACGAGCGTGGCGGTGGGTCATGTTCAAACTTTGCACCCGATTGGCATCGCTGTAGGGAACCAGTGGACTCTACCACCTCTGATGTGGAGGCGAGGGGGGGTCCCTGTGAGGTAGACGATCAGCCGCGGCTGCCAGGCCATCACCAGACGAGGCCGGTGGCTCCAACACCAGGCCAGTTCCCCCTGTAGGAGGCGGAAGGGGTAGAAGCTACAGGAGAGCGCCGGTGGTTTCCGGGGGTGACAGAAGGGCGGAACAACTCAGCAGCCGCGCGGGGAGCAGATCCGGTGCTGCGAGGAGGGGCCAACACCGGCACGGGTCCTCAGCATCCAGGCCCTCCACGCCTTGGCTGCTAAGAGTGGAGGAGCAGCATCTTACAGGAGAGCGGTCCAAGGGAGAGCTGGCAGGCTCTGAGGAGGAAGAGTCGCAGAACCAGCCGGCACCGGTTGATTCGGGAGCGGCGGCTGTTGGGGTCTCTCCTGGTCAGCCCGGTAAGTCTGCCTCTTTATCTACTACCTCTTTCAATGCTGCATTGGGTGGGTTGTTGGCTGTGAGGGATGGGGGGGACTCGGTGAATGTCAAGGCCGCACCGCAGGCTGGGGACTCAGCGGCTGGCCTGCAAAGAGCAGGTAATACACCTGCCACTTCCATTACAGATGCGCAGCTGCGCAATTTGCTGGGAGGACTGCAGGGTCTCATGCAGAGTTTTGCGTAGGGAACAGGGTTACAGTCTCTGCAGGTGTTGCCTTGGGTCCAGCCGGGTGGAGGGGCAGTGTTAGATAGGGCTAGTCCGGCGGTGCCCACTCCTCCCCCTTCAGTCTCGGTGGTAGCCCGGGTAGCTACAGGGATTTCTGTGTCGCCTCCGGCCTCGGGGGCAGTTAATGTGGTGCCTCAGAAGAATGGAGGGTCGCAGGAGGTCTCAGGAAAAACGGTTGCAGTGCGGTTAGCTGACGCGGCAAAATGCGTAGTTTATGTATGCTTTGAGGGTCCGTTGGGGCGCATTTCAAAACAGGATGTCCGGGAGAAGATTTGCAAGGGTGTGTACGTAGAGATTTTTTTTTCGTTACTGCCTTTAGAGAAGTTTAATCTGGACAGGCTCAAGCCCGACAACACTAAAAAAGAGGATGAGGAGAAGCGGGAGTATCGATATATTCCACGGACTTTCGCCAACTGGCTGCAATCCTTTGCCATTATGGCGAGCGTCATAGAGGATAAGAATCCAGAACATTGTTCTGCACTCTTTTGCTACATGGACGCCATCGGCAAAGCTCATAGTTTATGGTGGAACCGCTTGGCTACGTTATGACGAGCAGTTTCTGCAGCGTCGGGCTATCCTTCCGTCCCTTCGCTGGGACCACAAGGACATTAGTCTCTGAATGTGGCTCATGTCCTAGGCACGGGCCCCAAATCAGTTTTTTCTAGGGGGGCTGGTGGTGCAGCATCCACTGGACAACTGGCCAATAAAAAATGGGGCATATGCTGGCAATACAACGAGGGATCATGTAAGTTTGGGGGATCATGCCATTCTAAACATGAGTGCTCGGGTTCTGGAAGTTCTCACCCTGTGTCCTGCTGCTTTAAAAAAGGCAAGGGCCGTGCCGGAGTTTTTGCAAACAAGGGGAATGACTCCCGTGAGTGGGGAAAGGATGCATCCTTTTCTAAGTAGATATCCTGACCAGGATGCTGCGTTCCTGTTGCGGGAGGGATTCTTGGAAGGTTTTCGCATTCCCATGTTCCTTGGCGGCCTTGCTGCCTATAGCGCAGAATTTGCATTCGGCCTTGCAGCATCCGGGGGTGGTATCTGAAAAATTGGCTAAGGAGGTGGTGCTGGGTCGCATGGGTGGGCCTTTTGCAGTGAAGCTGCTGCCGGACCTAGTGGTCTCGCCACTTGGGGTGGTGCCTAAGAAGGAACCATACAAATTCTGACTGATCCATCACTTATCCTCCCCGAAGAAAGGTTCTGTTATCGATGCAATTGATCCTGAAGCATGTACGGTGTTGTATACTTCTTTTTACGCAGCAGTGAGCTGGGTTTGCCGCTACGGCAAAGGGGCTCTAATGACAAAATCTGACATTGAGTCTGCTTTTCGTCTGCTCCCAGTTCATTCTGACATTTTTCAATTGTTAGGGTGCTGTTGGCAGGACGAATTTTATGTCGATCGCTGTTTGCCCATGGGCTGTTCCATTTCCTGTGCTCTGTTCGAAACATTCAGTTCTTTTGTTGAATGGGTAGTTCGAGATCTGTCGGGGGTGAATTCTGTCATTCATTATTTGGATGATTTTCTTTTCGTGGGGCCGCTTCTAATGTGGATGCGATCCTTTTATCTTCGTTGCGGCACATTGCGGGGAGTTTTGGTATTCCTTTGGCAGAGGACAAGACGGAGGGTCCGATGACCATGCATAGTACTGGACTCGGACGCCATGGAGTGTCGCTTGCCAGAGGATAAATTGTTGCCACTCAAGACGGAGATTTGGGGGATAGTGGGGCTGCACAAGGTCCAGCTTCGGAGGCTACAATCGCTGCTGGGTAACTTTTTAACTTTGTATGTTGCATTATTCCTATGGGCAGGGTGTTTTGCCGACGGCTGTCGGCAGCGACGGCAAGGATTAGGTCCCCTACCCATTTTTATTTGTCTCACTAGGGAACATCGGGAAGATCTGCAGATGTGGCACACGTTTTTGGAAAGCTATAATGGTAGATCGGTTTGGATGTCCGGACTGGTGAGTGATTTTGATTTGGAGCTGTTTACGGATGCTGCAGGGTTGACAAGTTATGGGGCATTCTACCAGGGTCACTGGAGCGGGGAACCTTGGCCGAGTTCCTGGTCAGACGTGTGGTTCCTTCGTAACCTGGTGCTCCTGGAGCTTTTTCCGGTAGTGCTGTTGATGGAAATCTGGGGTGAATCATTAAGGAATTTTTTTTTTTTTTTCACAATAGAGTCATTAAGGAATTTGAAACTTCGGTTGAATTGCGACAACCTGGGTGTGGTGCAGGTCATTAACCGCATCTCGGCATCGTCGCAAACTGTTATACGGCTGCTGCGCCACATGGTGCTCCGCTGCCTGCAGATAAATATTTTTCTATATGCTGTACACCTCCTGGGGATTGACAATAAAGTGGCTGATTCATTTTCTCGGGTTCAGTGGGACAGCTTCCAAGATCTGGCGGAACAACGGGGGGTTCTTTGTCCGGGCTGGCTGTGGGAGATTTGCCTTGGAGCCGTCGCTGGATGGATCAAAGGTCGGTGAGTGAGGCCACGTTGGCGACATATACCAAGGTATGGCAGGAATGGTTGGAGTTGGTGCAGAATGCAGAAGGGGTTCGGGAGGATTTGGAGGTAAGGCTGCTGGTCCTTTACTTTGTTTCCAGGAACCTGGAGCGGGGCGTGTCGGTGTCTGCCATTGAGCGGAAACTGGCTGCCTTGGCCTTTATCTTTAAACTAGAGGTTGGGGTTGATTTTACAAAAGATTTTTGGGTCCGCCAAGCTTTAAAGGGGTATCGGAAGTTGCATACGGTCAAGGATGCTATTCGGCCCCTGTCCTTTGCTATCTTGCAGGCCATTTTTGTGCAATTGGGCACCATCTGTACTACCAGGTATGAGGTATCCTTGTTTAAAGCAGCTTTTTCCTTGGCATTTTTTGGGGCATTCTGGATCAGCAAGCTGGTCCGTCCTTCTAGGAAGGTTCCGGGGGGAATCTTGGGGAGGGATGTGATTTGGGAGAAGGACAGGGTGCAGGTTTTGCTACATAGGTCAAAGACGGACCAGACAGGCAAGGGCGCATGGGTACAGCTGTTTCAACTGCCGGGAACTGTACAGGAAGTTTTGGATGTGCGCCCGGGCGTGGCAGGGCCCTTTCTGTTACACGGGGATGGGTCGCTGTTGTCCAAGTTTCAGTTCATTGCCATATTCAGGAAGAGTCATCGGGCGGAATTTTTCAAGGAAAAACAGTATGCCTCACACGCCTTCCATATAGGGGCGGCCACTGAGGCCGCTCGGTGCAGGCTGGACGAGGTGTCTGTAAGGAGGATTGGTAGGTGGGACTCAAGGAGATTTCGTACCTACATTCGCCCACATTTTTAGCGATTAGGTGATAATGAGGGGAGGGGGGGTACCCAATAGAGGAAGGGTCTTGCTTGTGGGTGAGTATTCATAGTGTTTTTGTGTTATCCTGTGGTTCTTGTTCTTTTCTTTCAGATGGAGGGCAGACACGCCTTGTCTGGATTTTGGGCCACTCATATGTATTTTGGGGGACCAGGCGAGCTGATGTTAGGCCGGATGGCAGACAGCTAGGTATTTCCAGGAGGGAGGCGTGTATTCGCTGGCTAGGCATACCAGGGATGATGTGGAATAGGGTGGTGCCTGAGGTACATCGTTTTGCGTGCCTTGACAGGTCACCCAACATTATGCTGCTCCATGTTGGAGGGAATGATCTGGGGATTCGTTCCAGTAGGGAGCTTATTATGGACATCAAGTCAGATTTTCTGTGGCTCTGTATGGCCTTCCCTGCCTTGGTCTTGTGGTCTGACATGGTGGCTAGGACGACTTAGTGCATGGCGAGGTCGGTTACAAGACTCAACAAGACTCAAATTAAAGTCAATAAAGTGGTGGGCCGATTTTTTTTTTTTTTAATGAGAAATGGGGGCATGGTCATTCGGGATAGGGAATTAGAATCTGATGCCAGGATCTACCTAAGGGGGATGGAGTCCATCTATCGGTGGTGGGGATAGATTTGTGGTCCCTGGGGTTGCGGGATGGGATTCAACGTGCCTTGAGGGTATGGAGGGGCCCTTAAGGGTAAGGTGTCACCCTTACGGGCGGTGGCGGTACATGGTCTGTGACAGTGTAAGAAATTACTTACGCAATGGAAGTGTGGGGGACTCATCGTTGGTATGTGCCCCTCTGGTGGATTCCAGTTAACATGGTTTAGCTGGAATAGGGTAATGGTTGCACTGTGGGTAGTGGGGTTGTCTCAGAGTTGGTGTTCACGGCTGGAGGCCTTATCATGGTAAAAATCCCACAGTGGAACATGTTTTGGAATGTTGGGGTTGCCGTGACACACCAATAGGCCTGAGGACTGTTTATTTTGGTTTCAGATATTGATGTAAAGAATGTTATTTGAATAAGTGTTTTGGTTAATAAAAAGGCTGCTATGGCCATTTGTACTCCATTTCATGTCTGGTCTCGTTTAATCTAATCTAGGTAATGAGAAGGGGTGGGGGTGAGTACTTATGGTTGGGCAGGTAAAAGGAAAGTTGGGGACATCCAATCTACACTGGTCATGTCCTTCAGCATATTGTATTTGCAAATGCAGCTGTCCATTTTACTCCTCAGCAAATCTCTATCCTAATCCTATAGCACAACATATAAACGCAATTACTTTTTTTTTATTAGGGTTTTGTCCAAGTACATGGGGCACAGATCAGTAGTGAAAATAGGGCACTCTTCAGTTCTGATCTCTTCCCTGCAGCTCCCCTCTTTCCTGCAGATGATTTCCTCTATTCCTCTTATACGTATTACTGTTTTGTCCCATGAAAGACTCTAAAGATGTTTCTTTGCACCGTTTTGCCTTTTTGTGATGAATAAGACCCATTGTCCTTCCACAGCTAGAAGCTGCCTAGGTTGGTACAATACTTCTAGCCCCTTTAGCTGGTTTTATCACTGTTATATAGGATAGGGCGAGTTGATGTACCAGTGTGATCTCCTGCTGAGACAGTGGAGAGTGGTGGTGTGTGGTCTGTCTCTTCTGTCTGGGGCACAATGTTCTTTCCCAGACACAGTCATACAGTTCATGTCATTAGGCCATGCTCATTGTGGTTACTAGTTTTCCAAATTGCTCCTTGATGCACACAGGCTGAAATTGTGCCACAACTCATAACCTTCAGCTGAGGCATCCAACTGATCACTTAATTAGAGTATATTTCCACCTATTGAGTACTAATATATTTCTAGTAACTTATGCAATAAAAAAATCTCAGTATTGTAATTGTTTGTGTGTTTTTCTTTTTAATTCTTTTTATTGAAAATGTTCACTGTGAAGGTACAAAACAGGGCCATTGGGGCATACCCCGGCCGATTGGTGCACATAGCCATCTGCATACCATCGTACAACTCACCATGCATCTCAAAACTAAAACATATAGTACTATAAATAAAAACTAAAACAACTACACATTTGTAAATACGATAGTCAGGTTTCACATGTTAGGATGATGCTAGGAGACATATTTTCCTGTGGAACTACTCTTCCCTCCCATCTGTCTGAGGTGGACGTCGTGAGAACATTTAGGATTAAGTGTGATCACTGGACCTCTGACTAACCCCACCGCTCACTTGTTTGGGGCATGGACCTCAGCACTCAACAGGGCCAGGTAATTGTGGAGTGTAGCTAGCCAGGGCGATCCCCCATGGTCATCCGTCGTAGACTCTGAGTCCGCCCACAAATGCCAAACTTTTTCATGTTTTTTTGGGGCATCCCTGGAACAGATATGTAGAGGGGTATCATTGTATTGATTAATATTTTCCATGATGACAGGGTAGGGGGATTAGCTGACTTCCATTTTAGTACTATGGCTTTCCTCACGTAAAATAATAGGATACTTATTAAAGTACGGGTTGCTTTAGCTAACGCCAGGTGTTCCAAAAGGCCGACACTGATTGTCAGAGGAATAGGTATGGTAGTTAACCCATGGATAAGTTGAGTTACCTCCCTCCAATACTCTTAAACCTGTGGGCAATCCCAGAATATATGTAGGAAGCCTGCAGGGGTGCCAGAGCATCTCCTTCTAAGGCCTCCATCCCTTCTAATCTAACCCATGTATCTTCTGTGATCCCTGGACATGTCTCTGGGCCTCACCCCTTTTAATCTTACAGTGCAAGGGGGAACCCTGATGTAAAGGGGAACACTGATGTAAAGGGCAATGCTGCAGACTCTGATGTAAGTGGGAACTCTGATGTAAATGGGAATGCAGTGGACTCTGATATAAGGTGGTGTCTGGTGACCAGAGCACCCCTTACACCAGAGTTCCTCCTTAAATCATGCTCCGTAGCATTTTGCTTTACATCTGAGTTCCCTTGCACTGCAAGGGGGAATCCTGCAGACTCTGCTGTAAAGGGGAATGCCAGGGATTATGATGTGGGGGGTGGGGGGAGACTCAGGTGACTAGAGCCCACCTTCTGAAGAGTGAATACACTAAGGTAAGGGGGGTTACTGATATAAGGGGAAACCTTTAAATCAGTGCCCCATTACATTATTGTATTTACTTCTCTCATTACATCAGTGACCCCCCCCCCCCACAGACTGGCCTCACGGCACTGTCACTGACCTCCTCTCAGGTGCACCATGCAGGGCTCTTAGACGGCTCCAGGTTGGTGGCTGTGGTTTTATTCTATAGTCTCCTCTTCACAATCCACACACGTCTGACTCCTCCTGTAATCCCCATCCCAGCGGTGCTCTCACTCTTGATTCCTCTCCAGACTCCTCCTCAGAGACTGCAGACATGAGAAAAGACATGAGATAGTCAGAGATTGCAGACATGATACAAGAGATGGTTAGAGGCTGTGGACAGGATATAGGAGGTGGTCAGAGTATGCAGACATGTAGGGGAGCAAACAGACTGGTCCTCTGTGTAGGGGAAGCACACAGAGCGGTCATCGTGTAGCGGGAGCACACAGAGGGGTCAGTCGTGTAGTGGAGAACATCCATGTAAGAGAAGCACACAGTGGGGTGAAGTCCTGATAAGAGCTGTCACAGGAGGGCCCTCACACAGGACACATGGCAGGCAGGGCAGTGAGGTTGGCACACTCAGGGTGATCAGGTTCCTGTTCTTAGGGGAGGTGGGGTCCTGGTCCCCAGGGAAGATCTGGTCCCTAGGTGAGATGGAGTCCCGTTGCCAGGGGAGATGGGGTTCCTGTCCGTAGGCAAGATGGGTTCCCCATCCCTAGGGGAGATAGTGTTCCTGTCCCTAGGGGAGAAGAGGTCCCTGTCCCTAGGGGAGAAGGGGGGACTCTGTCCCCAGGAGAGAAGGGGTGTCCCTGTCCTCCGGTGGAAAAGGGGGGTCCCTGTGCTCTGGGGAAGAAGGATGGCACCCTCTCCTTCTCCAACCACCCAAGGACCAGCTCTTCCAATTTTGGCCATCCCTGGGGCTATCTCCTTCTCCGCAAAACAGCCAGGGGCCCACACCTTCTCTGCCAACAATCCTGGGGCCCCTTCCTCCTCCCCCATTCACCTTGGGGGGCCCCCGCTTACTCTAAACACCCAGGTGCCCTCTCCTCCTCCAAACGCCCACCCAGGGGCCCTCTTCTTTACTAAATGGCCACCCAGGGGTCCTCTCCTCCTCCAAATACCCATGTGCCCTCTCCTTCTCCCCTAGCCACCCAGGGGTCCTCTCCTTCTCCACCGGCCACCCATGGGCCCTCTACTTCTCCCACATCCACCCTCTCCTTCTCCCAGGTCCACCCGGGAGCCCACTCCTTCTCCCAGGTCCACCCAGGGGCCCTCTCCTTCTCCCAGGTCCACCCAGGGGCCCTCTCCTTCTCCCAGGTCCACCCAGGGGCCCTCTCCTTCTCCCCCAGCCACCCAGGTGCCCTCTCCTTCTCCCCCGGCCATCTAGGGGTCCTCTCCTTCTCAACCGCCACCCAAGAGTCCTCACCTTCTCCCCCAGCCACCCAGAGGCTCTCTCCTTCTCCCACGTCCACCCAGGGGCGCTCTCCTTCTCTTACGTCCACCCAGGGGCCCTCTCCTTCTGGACCCGAAAATAGCATCTGCGCATGCGCGTATAGCCACGGTGAAGCTGCGCAAACAGCTGTTTAGTGACTTAGCAGCACCGGAAGTGACGGCGTCAAGGTTTTTCATAAGTCAACGATTTTCTATACATGATCCTTATCTGAGCATGCAGCCGGGCAGGCTAGAAAATGAAGGGAACGAGCAAGCACCCCCACTCCTTTCTGAACCATAACAAGCCACATACATCAACATGGGGGGTTCTTTGGGCCCCTAGATTCTGCCCCCCCATGTGAATGAGTATGGGGTACATAGTACCACCTACCCATTTACCAAAAAAGTGTAGACAGTGAGTAAAGACACAACAAGGGTTTTTGAAAAGTCCTTTATTTAAAAAAAATAAAATTATATGAGAGAGAGAGAGAGAGAGAGAGAGAGAGAGAGAGAGAGAGAGAGAGAGAGAGAGAGAGAGAGAGAGAGAGAGAGAGAACAAATAAAAAAAAAGTTCCGCTCATGCTGAAGGCTTCTGTCTGTTCTGCTGTCTGACAGTTCTTACATAGCCAATGGGTGTCAGCAGCCCAGCATGCACTGGTCGATGATCTCACAGGGGGCAGTACCCCTTAGCTATGTTTAGCTCACATTTTACACTTTTTGGTGAATGGGTAGGGTTATCCCATATTCATTCACATTGGGGGGGGGGGGGGGATCTAGGGGCCCCCTTCCTATAGGGGACTTCCAGATTTCCAATAAGCCCCCCTCCCACAGATCCCCATAACAACTGGCCAGGGTTGCCCCCTTGCCACAAACCACCCCATATTGAGGGCATGTGGCCTGGTTTGGTTCAGAAGGGGGAGCACCCCCTCCATTTGCTCGGATAAGGATCTGGTATGGAGTCTGTGGGGGAACCCAAGCCATTTTGTTTTATTTGGTGTGGGGTTCCCCTCAAAATCCATACCAGACCTGAAGGGTACAACATTTTATAGAGGCATGGCAAAGCAAACCATGGTAAACCTATTTATTTCCTATGCATTGATTATTATTGCCATCTGCATACTCTGTGCTGCTGTATGTTATTGTTAACAAACTGCATTCAAAAGTACACAAAGCAAAAAAATAAAAAAAAAGTTTTAAGTGCAAAAATGTTCAGATGATTCTTCTGCTTAGACACATTCAATTCACTGATGTACATCTCTTTTATGTTTGTAATTTAAAACACAAACAGATGCATTTAATGTGCATTGTAACATGGTTATATTTTATTTTATAATGCATAATTTAAATGACAAGTGTTGATAATAGTTCTGTGGTTTGGTTCCATCTGTGAGTCTGCTTTTGATCAAATGTAATTGTTAACAAGGATTTACTTTCATATTGCAGTCATCAGAAACAATTTGAATTACCAGAGAGACACATTATGATTTAGGCAGTACTGCACTGCCGAATGTTAGAAACTAGATTAACAATCTGTATAATTTTTGCCTTTTTGATGCTAACATTAAAGTGAACCTGTCAGAACAAAACAAAACCTGGGCAGGTTTCATGATGTGCCAGCCCAAGGTACAGCACAGCTGACTCAATGGGCTACCTATACCAGGGACATACATGGGTGTCCAAACAATCTTGACAAGCTATGCAAAACTGAAATAAATATGAAATCTAAATTCAGTTCAATCACTCCATAAGGGATTGCAGTTGGCGGCATTTACTCAGTACCAAAAAGTACCAACACTCTGGGGACTGAACTTCAGGCAAACAGCGGAATAAACAGATGAAAATCATATAAGGAGGCTGTTTTACCTGCCAAAGAATTGATATTTCTGTCCATCCAGTACTAGATTTACACTGAGTTTTTCTGGTGGAGCTCAGTCATACTTAAGGCCATAGAATAGACAATGCAAAAACCAAATGAAAATTTTGAATCGTTTGTTTTTCGCATCACTAATGTAAATATGTGGAAAATTGCTGTGCTAAACCCCACTGTGAATACAATAATCAAAATGATGAAATGTATACAGCTGTTAACACTAGAACAAGCAAAGTCCAAGATAAATGAAGATAAAAATAAGTGTAGCGCTTGTAAACATAGATCACTATGATAGTGAGCTATATATCAATAGATATGGACAAATATAAAGGAAGGTGAAACGTGATAAAACAATAATAAATGATGGAAAATCAAAAAAAGACTGCGCTAAAACTAGAACACATATTAAACAACATATATGATTATGTGAATATTAAGAAATTCAATCAATCAAGTAATCGAAAATAAATATGCTTAAGTATAGACCATATAGTGGGAATATATGGAAAATGTGGTGAACCAGAAATAACACAAAATTACAATATTGGAATTGTATGTGTCAAATGGCAAAAGTATATCCAAAGGTGTGGTAGAAATGTTCAAAGGAAATAAGTCCTTGGAGCCAAAGCAGATGGAATAGGTGATCAAACGGTTAAACACTCAACACCCAGTGAGAAATCCTCCACCTTAATAGATATATGCTTACCAGAGGTAAGCTAGATAACAGCTTATCAATGGATATCCACACGGGGGACACAACTCCTTGGATCTCCTCACAAGGAAGGGGTAGGCAGGAACTTTCTTACAGCGAACCTCAGACAGCATGCCAGGGGAACCCGATCACATGACTCGTCCCTGCACAGCCATTACATCATTAAGGGCGGTGCTAGCGCTGTCATTCCAACCAATGGGCGGCGCCCTTTTTTTGATTTTCCTTTGTATATATGTGTGCACGCCTCACTTTAGGACTGCAGCTTGCAATATTCTACTAATTATTAGTAGCACACCTTTTATGGTAGCGCGGTATTTTTTGTGGTTTAATAATAAATGATGACTATGACATAATGAAGTTCAAATCCTATTAGACAAAAACAAAATAAGTTCATAGATGGAAATCCACTCAAATGACTGAGATGGTGTCCCCTGTGACGATTAGTGGAAGTGATGTAAATATGATGATGACTGTATAACACGGCAGGTATCAGGCAACAGATGTACATTCATCAAACGGAAAGTAATGGATGGATACTTCTTACTGGACACGGTGGGCACATCTGTCATACGACAGTGAGCCAATCAGGCATGTGTTTTTGACCGAAGGTCAAACGCTCATCAATACTCCCAACAGGAAGGAGGACGTAATCGATGAAGAAATCCTTCCAAAAGGCGTTGTAAAAATGGGCCAATCCGGATCAAAGTATAGTAACCAGGTATCCAAAACTCAGGCGAATCTTCCAAAAGAGGTATAAGCTGGACCTCAGGATGAGGTCAATAGGCAATTGGTGACACAATGGAACGGTGTCACATTCAGACCATAAAAGAAAAGAAGGGGGGCTCCATATGGTGCAGGTCAAAAAAATATAAGAATTTAATATGATATAAAAATGGTTAATAAACATCAAATGACAGATGTTGGTATAAAAACTGATTACTAAAAGAGTAAAAGCAATATAGCCCTACGCGTTTTGACCTAGTGGTCTTCAACCAGGGCCAGACTGGCCTATCGGGATACCGGGAAATTTCCCGGTAGGCTGCCTGCCCTGGGGCTGCTTTGAGCGGCGACTGCTGCGCTCTCCTCCCTCTGTCCTCCGGCGCTCGTATCATGTCACGGAGCTGGGTCTGTGTGTGCAAAGTCCCGCCCCCCTAGACCGGCTCGTGTGATAGTCTTCTAGATGGAACACTGATTGAATCAGTGTTCCGCCTATCACACGAGCCTGTCTAGCTAGGGGGGCGGGACCTTACACACAGACCCAGCTCCATGACATATGGCCGCCGGAGGACAGAGGGAAGGGAGTGCTGTGTGTTATCCAGAAAATGGTGAGGCTGACATTAGTGGGCACAGAGGCTGCAATTGGTGGGCACAGAGGCTGCAATTGGTGGGCACACAGAGGCTGCAATTGGTGGGCACACAGAGGCTGCAATTGGTGGGCACAAAGGCTGCAATTGGTGGGCATAGAGGCTGCAGTTGGTGGGCACAGAGGCTTCAATTGGTGGGCATAGAGGCTGCAATTGGTGGGCACAGAGGCTGCAATTGGTGGACACAGAGGCTGCAATTGGTGGGCACACAGAGGCTGCAATTGGTGGGCACACAGAGGCTTCAACTGGTGGGCACAGAGGCTGCAATTGGTGGGCACAGAGGCTGCAATTGGTGGGCACACAGAGGCTGAAATTGATGGGCACAGAGGCTACAATTAGTAGGCACAGAGGCTGCAATTGGTGGGCACAGTGGCTGAAATTAGTGGGCACAGTGGCTGAAATTAGTGGGCACACAGAGGCTACAATTGGTGGGCACAGAGGCTGCAATTGGTGGGCACAGAGGCTGCAATTAGTGGGCACAGAGGCTGCAATTAGTGGGCACAAAGGCTGCAATTGGAGGGCACAGAGGCTGCAATTAGTGGGCACAGAGGCTGCAATTGGTGGGTACACAAATGCTGAAATTGGTGGGCACAGAGGCTGCAATTAGTGGACACAGAGGCTGCAATTGGTGGGCACGGTGAGGCTGCATTGATGGGCACAGTGAGGCTGCAATGAAGTGAAGCTGCATTGGTAGGCACAGCGAAGCTGCATTGGTGGGCACAGAGAGCCTGCATTGGTGGGCACAGAGAGGCTGCATTGGTGGGTACAGAGAGGCTGCATTGATGGGCACAATGAGACTGCAATGATGGGCACAGAGAGGCTGCATTGATGGGCACCATGAAGCTACAATGATGGGAACAGTGAGGCTGCAATGATGGACACAGTGAGGCTGCATTGATGGGCACAGGGAGGCTGCATTGGTGGACACAGGGAGGCTGCATTGGTGGGCACAGGGATGCTGGATTGGTGGGTACAGTGAGACTGCATTCTCCACCTCCTGTATCATGTCTGCTGCCTCTGACATCTACTGTATCATGCCTACAGCCTCTGACCATCTCCTGTACCATGCCCGCAGCCTCTGACATCTCCTGTATCATGTCTGCAGCCTCTGACATCTCCTGTATCATGTCTGCAGCCTCTGACATCTACTGTATCATGCCTGCAGCCTCTGACCATCTCTTGTATCATGTCTGCAGCCTCTGACCATCTCTTGTATCCTGTCCTCAGTCTCTAGCCATCTCTTGTATCATGTCCTCAGTCTCTAGCCATCTTTTGTATCATGTCCTCAGTCTCTAGCCATCTCTTGTATTCTGTCCTCAGTCTCTAAACCTCACTTGTATCATGTCCTCAGTCTCTAACCATCTCTTGTACCATGTCCGCAACCTCTGACCATCTCTTGTCTTATATCATGTCTGCAGTCTCTGAGGGGGAGTCTGGAGAGGAGTTAAGAGTGGGAGTGCCGCCAGGATGGGGGTCATGGGAGAAGTCAGATGTGTGTGGACTGTGGAGAGGAGACCATAGGATAAAACCAGAGCCACCAACCTGGAGCCGTCTAACTGAGCCCTACACAGTGCACCTGAGAGGAGGTCAGTGACAGGTTTCCCCCTTATATCAGTACCCCCCATTCTTTCTGCAGAAGGTGGTCTCTGAAAACCAAAGCCCCCCCCCCCCCCTAATGTTGCCTGGGGTGCCCCTTGATAATAGACCAATTTACCACTTTTAACTGGAATTTGCTTATATATGTATATAAAGCCCTATGTGCTTTTTTCATATCTGCCTTCTATGTATATGTATATATATATATATATATATATATATATATATATATATATATATATATATATATATATATATATATATATACACACACACACAGTGGGGACAGAAAGTATTCAGACCCCCTTAAATTTTTAACTCTTTGTTATATTGCAGCCATTTGCTAAAATCATTTAAGTTCATTTTTTTCCTCATTAATGTACACACAGCACCCCATATTGACAGAAAAACAGAATTGTTGACATTTTTGAAAAACTAAAATATCACATGGTCCTAAGTATTCAGACCCCTTGCTCAGCTATTTAGTAGAAGCACCCTTTTGATCTAATACAGCCATGAGTCTTTTTGGGAAAGATGCAACAAGTTTTTCACACCTGGATTTGGGGATCCTCTGCCATTCCTCCTTGCAGATCCTCTCCAGTTCTGTCAGGTTGGATGGTAAACATTGGTGGACAGCCATTTTTAGGTGTCTCCAAAGATGCTCAATTGGGTTTAAGTCAGGGCTCTGACTGGGCCATTCAAGAACAGTCACAGAGTTGTTGTGAAGCCACTCCTTCGTTATTTTAGCTGTGTGCTTAGGGTCATTGTCTTGTTGGAAGGTAAAGCTTCGGCCCAGTCTGAGGTCCTGAGCACTCTGGAGAAGGTTTTTGCCCAGGATATCCCTGTACTTGGCAGCATTCATCTTTCCCTTGATTGCAACCAGTCGTCCTGTCCCCGCAGCTGAAAAACACCCCCACAGACTGATGCTGCCACCACCATGCTTCACTGTTGGGACTGTATTGGACAGGTGATGAGCAGTGCCTGGGGTATATATATATATATATATATATATATATATATATATATATATATATATATATATATATATATCCATCCAAGGGGTTGAATTGAGAGAGACCGTGTTGGTGTGCAATAAAACTGCCGTCATCCTAAATAATATTGAAAGAATTGATCTGCAACAAAGTGCATATAAGGGACACCCCTTTGGATTATAGATGCAGAAAAAGAGTAAAGAGAGTAATAACCATAAAAGGCACCGACAGTGCCAACTTTATTGATATACAAAAGTTAGATAAAAATGTCTAAGCAGACAAGACAAACATATACAATCAATAATTAGTGTCTGAACAAAAAATGGTATCAAAGACATATAGAGCATGTATAGATAATAACACCCAGTGCCAGCAACCCCAAACCATCCACCTGCATGGGGTAGATCTGGTGGGGGTAGGTGGCTAGTGCATATTTCCCGACATGTTTCGGAGGAGACCTTAGTCACATTTGTATATTCCTTCTTCAGGGGAATTATTTTACACACAGATGGGTAGAGGAAAATTATTTCTTGTCTCTAAAACATAAATATGAACATCAACATAAATATAAACATCACAGAGCAAAAGACGGAACCATATAAATGGTCTATTGCATGACCGTCTTAAAAACACAAAAAAAGTCATTGTAGTACTTACATAATAAAACTCATGTCATAAGGAGAAAGAAAAAGCAGATGAAAATGTCAACTTGCTGGTTGTGGGGTTCCACCACTCATTTCTGATATCCAAAGCACACCCTCCATCACTAGTGTGCCTGCTGCGACACGTGATTTTTGTGTCACAATCGAAAGTGCCTGATCCAATATGATGGATTTTTATTAGAAAAACAAAACAATTGATGGCACAATTAGATGAGCTATTTTCACTGGACAGAATTCTCTTTTTTAAATGCTCAGTGTGCATGAGGCCTTACGGCTCTCTTCCCTAGCCCCCACTCTGTGACTGCACAGTGAGAGGAGAAGTAGCACAAAGCCTCGTACATACGATAAGATTGTTGGCCAACAAAGCGTCAGACTTTTGTCCGAAGGTCGTGTGCAAGGAAATTGTCTTGCATGCAAACAGTACAAAATTGTCGGCCAACAAACACGAACGTAGTGATGTACTACGTGGAATTTCAGCTCTTGAGCGCCACCCTTTGGGCAACTTCTGCTAATGTCGTGTTTAGTGAGCATTGATTCGGAGCATGCGTGTTTGTATTATAGTGGTCTCCCCCGCTGAGCTATTGTGTTCTGACAGGAGGACGGCCCCCCACAAGATCACTCCGATCAGCGCTCTCTGCCATTGGCTGATCGGGAGTCGGTCAGCTGCTGATTTTCCAGCATGTTCCCATGTTGCAGCTCCGGGACACTACAGCACTGAAGTGAAGGTGGAAGGTGAGCATAGTTCCACTTTTTAAGACCCATTTAAGGGGCAGGTGGGAATCTCATGAATGGATGGACATAAATACAAATCCGTTGGTAGGTAAAACATACCCCTTAGAAATTGTCTGGACTTTAGCAATAAATACCCCAGGCCCACAGCCAGTGGGCGAAAAGGAGTTAATCTCATGACTGGATGGACAGAAATACTAATCTTTTGGTAGGTAAAACCGATCGCCTAGATGTTTCCTGGAGTTCAGCAACAAATACAGTGAAATGATATACCTACCACATTGTAGCATAAGATGGGGGTACATGTAATCCACCAAGGTACAGGATTATAGCATGGAAGGAATATTATCCACTGAGGTTTTATATTCCTTGTAAGCTGCCCGATTATCATCTAAACTCGTTAGTCATACTACTAAACCTCGGGCATACTATGCCTTTTCTAATCATACATAAATCCAGCCTCTCCAGCTTTTGTCGGTAAATTCCCTTTTGCAAGGAAGTCATTTTCATTTTACAGACATAACGATTCAGACATTATCTTCTAGTCTTTACAAGCAGATGTCTACTATGAGATAATTTATTTACCATATCAAATAGAACACAAAAACACATCAAAATCAAATCCTTGTATGACATTAATATTAAAACGCAAGGACAGCCGCAGATATGTGTGTCTAGATAAAAACTGAGTGTGATGCAATAAGAGCTTGTACTTTCCTGCTCTACCATGAACTCTTGTATCAGTCCACATGGTATAATGAGAGGTATGTACGGACATAATACTCAAGGTATCAGGCACTAAATTCTAGACTTATGCACAAGGGGAAATTTTGTTTAGTTTCGGTTCATTGTCTTTTGTAAAATACATAATTTCGTTCTCTTATATTCGTTATGTTACGTTGATTCATTTTGGAATAATTCGTTATTATTCGTAGTGTCGATATTCGTTATACTGAACCATGAATCATGTCGAATTCATTTGTTATATCCGCTATAATTTCTTTCGTATTAGTTGAAATTCGATTTTTATGTATGTATATATATTCATGATAATGATTCGTAGTTTGGAAAGTCGTTTGTTTATTGAATCTATTAACACAAACAATGACAATATCTCTTCTCCTCTGCTCAAATACAATACAACACCCTTCTCACTCAGTTCTCAGGAGAACAGCACAAAATTAATCAGCTGATTGGACTGTAAGATTTACTTTGAGTTGACCTTTTGTTTCATTAGATCTTTAACGACCTACCGAATCATGTCAAATTCATTTGTTATATTCGCTATAATTTCTTTCGTATTCGTTGAAATTCGTTATTTTTTTTTTTTTTTTTTAATTTTTTTATTTATGATCGGAACAGGGCCACACGGCCTCACAACAAATACAATAATATTCAGGTCAAAGTACAAAACCACATTAATTGTTTATCAACGTTTGATAGTTATTTCAGCATTCTTGACTTCTTCTCCTGGAAACATCTTAAAGTTCAATAACAGGATGGTTTGTATCTAAGAACTCTATTGTCCTCTGCCTCCATCACTATTTGCATGTGCTGAGAGGGTATGCGCGTCCGGTCCCTTAATTTTCTTTTATTTATATTCAGGGAAGAAAGAAAGAGTGTAGCAGTAGGTTATAGTAATGAAAGAAGGGGGGGGGGGGGGGAGAGGGGTGAGAGGGGGGGGGGGGTTGGGAAGGTGTGTGTGGTCGATTGGGGCGGTGAGTCCCCCCGTGCATGGGGTGGCGTGATGACTGTTTTCATATTCCTTTGGTTCGGGCTAACTATGTTTATTACTAGTGGTGGCCCGCATTCCCCAAAAAGGTTTTTCTCAGGTATTACCCCTGGCTCCTAGGATTGCCTGGCCCTCATCAGAATAAATAAAAATATTCCATTGTTGCCATGTTTTAGTGAAGGCTTCCTGTCTGTTCTGTGCTGTAAAAATCAGGTCTTCCATTTGTTTTATTTCCTCAATTTTCTGTAGCCACAGTTTTATAGAGGGTGGCTGCGTGGATCTCCACTGAAGAGGTATGCATGCCTTGGCTGCGTCTAGAAGGTGTCTTATCAGTGATTTTTTGTAGATTTTCTCAGGGATATTGGTTGCGTGTAGTAGGAAGAACGCGGGGTCCTCCGGGATCACGCGCTCAGTAAATTTTTGTGTTATACGCCTGATTTCTTGCCAATAGTGTGACAGCCCTGGGCATGACCAGAAAATATGTAGTAGGGTCCCTTTGTCCGCTTTACAACGCCAGCAAGTGTCTGTGGTTGTCGGGGAGAATTTGTGGAGTAGTGTTGGGGTTCTGTACCACCGTGAGAGAATCTTGTAGTTGGTCTCCTGGATTTTGCTACAAATGGAGGATTTGTGTGTGAACTTTAGAATGTATTGGCGTTGGGATGTATTGAACTGGCAATTCAGTTCCGTTTCCCATTTGGTTAGGCCCGGAGGAACGGATTCCGTCTTTGGCGTGTTTAACAGATTATATGCCATTGAGAGTGTGTGTGTTATGGGTCCATTGTTGTCACAGATTTCCTCCAATGCTGTGAGGGGTTCGTCATCTGTGTTAGGCGGTGGTAGGGAGTGCAGGAAGTGTCCTAACTGTCGGGCTCTCCAGAAGTCTAGGCCAAATCGTTTTCTAGGGTCTGAGAGTTCAGCTATAGTGTACCAGCGTCCTCCCGTACTGAAGTGTGCTGCCTGGTGGACCCCAGCCTCTCTCAGTCTCCGGAAGATAATGTCCTCCAAGCCCGGTGCGAAGCTGGGGTTCCCCAGTATCGGGTATAGAGGTGTGTTAGGTGAGATCAGCAGTGCCTTTGAGAGCAGTCCAGCACAGATCCTGACCGTGTTGCCAATCAATGGGTGGCGTTTCATCTCTGTCGGTAGGGTTTGGTAGCACCAAGGGGCCCTATCCAGGGGGATTGTGCTTTGGTGGTGTTCTAGTTGTGTCCATATTTTGGTCTCTTGGTGTCTGCACCAGTCTATTAGTCTCCCTAAGTGTGTTGCTTGGTTGTATGTCTTAATGTCCGGTAATGCAAGTCCGCCGTGTTGTTTAGGTAAATTCGTTATTTTTTTATTCGGACATTCGGATGCATCCGAATGTCCGAAAGATGCGAAATTCGGCCGATTTTCGATTCGCTATGAAACATATTGCACATGTATACTACATTCCACAAGAGTTGCTCACTATTTGCAAGAAATGGGGGTAAAAGAGTTATTTGGTGTTTTGAGGATGTCAGTAGGTCATTTGTGTTATTTTTCAACAGGAACTGAACATGATTAATTGCAGTCTGTGCACTTTTAGGAAGAAAAAATAATGCGTTAAAAAGAAGCTAAAACATATGACTGGGCAAAAAATAAAAGATATTCAGTACAACTCTTCAATACATGCATTCTTCCCACTTTTGCCTTGCGAATGAAGCCTTTCTCTCCAACCCCTTAGCATCGGCTTCCGCCAGACCTTTAAGGGGTTTTGCATTCCGGGATGCGGGGCTTGTGATTGCCGTGATTGGCTGTCATGGTGGTCACATGATTGAAAAAAACTTCCAATTGTAAGAAGCGATCGGTAGCTTTTTGTGAGCGGTCACTCTGCAGGAAGCCCGCACTCTCGGCACAGCTCTATCAGGGCTAATCTACGCAAATTTGCGGCCCTTCAGTGCAAGGCCCAGCTGTATATTTGCGTACGGTCGGCACCTAAGTGTTAAAAATTCGGAAAGTACTGAAACTACCTGTTGAAATTGTCAGAAGTCTAAAGAGCTCTAAATCTGTTTTTGCTGCACTGAAATCCTAACCAGAGTTATCAGACCTGTCCAGTTCTTTCCTTGGACTACAGAACACTTCACCCTTTACGGTATGGAGATGACAAAAGTGAAGAGTATTCTGTAGTCCTTCAGAGAGAACTGTGCAGGTTTAAAGCAAGGCTTGGTATGCCAGAGCAGCAGTGGCAGACTTGAAAGTGCAAATGAAATGAATTTCTGGCAGATCAATAGGTTTTTCTATTTGCGGTGGTTTAACCGCTTAAGCTCCAAAAGGTTTTACCCTCCTCATGACCAGGGTATTTTTTGTTATTCAGCGCTGCTCTAGTTTAACTGGCAATTGTATGGTCATGCAACACTGTGCCCAAATGAAATTTATAAAATGTTTTCACACAAAGAGAGCTTTCTTTTGGTGGTATTTGATCACCACTGGGTTTTTATTTTATTATATAAACGAAAAAAAATGCAAACAGAAAATTTTGAAAAAAAAAAAACAAACAATATTTTTTTACTTTCTGCTATGAAACATATTCAATAAAAAGAATCAAATCTAATTTCTTAATAAATTTAGACCAATATGTATTCAGCTGCATGTCCTTGGTAAAAAAAAAATATCCCAATATATTAACCGGTTCCTGACCGACTTGTGTACATATACTGCGGCACAATGGCACCACTGCGTGAAACCCCGTTCAGGTACGGGGTTCCTTTAAGAGCCACTAGAGGACGCGCTAGCTGCACGGTGGGTGATCAAATGTGCGTGGCGGGTGGGCGCGATTGCCGCCGGCCACGTGCGATTGCGTGCACAAGCGCCAGCATGGGGATTTGTGTGTGTAAACACACAAATCCCTGTGCTGTCAGAGGAAAGGAGACATGTCGTTGTTCCTAGTAAGTAGATTGCCCCCTAGTGTTAACCCCTCCCCTACCAGTGTAATTTACACAGTAATCAGTGCATTTTTTATAGCACTAATCGCTGTATAAATGTCAGTGGTCCCAAAAATGTGTCAAAATTGTCCGATCTGTCCGCCGCAATACCGCTAAAAATGGCAGATCACCGCCATTACTAGTGAAAAAAAATAAAATAAAATAAAAATGCCATAAATCTTTCCATAGTTTGTCGACGCTATAACTTTTGCGCAAACCAATCAATATACGCTTATTGCGATTTTTTTTATTTATTTACCAAAAATATGTAGAAGAATATATATTGGCCTAAACTGATGAAGAAATGTTGTTTTTTAAAAACATTATTGGGGTTAAAACCGCAGAGGTGATCAAATAACACCAAAAGAAAGCTCTATTTGTGGGAAAAAAAGGACGCAAATTTTGTTTGGGTACAGCATTGCATGACTACGCAATTACCAGTTAAAGCGACGCAGTGCCAAATTGTAAAAAGTGCTCTGGTCAGGAAGGGGGGAAAACCTTCCGGGGCTGAAGTGGTTAATTGATTTGTGCGAAAATTATAGCGTCTACAAACAATGGTGTGTATATAGACAAGATTTTCTTTATTATTAAGAAATTATTTTATTTATAATATTATATAATATTATTTATTATTATTTTTATACTAGTGATGGAGGTAATCAGCGACTTACATTGGGACTGTGATAGTGCGGCAGGCAATCTGACACTGGGTGGGAACTGATTAAGGGCTCTTTCACATCATCACTGATCCGCCCCGTGAACATCCGCTTGCTCAGCGGGGATAGCTCCGCCGATCCCCGCTAAGCAGTCAGATGACAGGTCAGTCGCTGCTCACTGTGCAGCGACGGACCTGTCAGAGCGCCGCTCTCCCCTATGGGGGATCGGATGATGACGGACCGTAGTGTCCGTCGTCACCCGATCCGATCTGAAAATGGATGGAAAAGTAGGGTGGCTCCCTGGGGACCCTGATGTAAGGAAAGGGCTCTCTGGGGACCTTGATGTAAGGAAAGGGGTCTCTGGGGACACTGATGTAAAGAAAGGGGTCTCTGGGGACCCTGACGTAAGGAGGGGACTCTCTGGGGACCCTGATGTAAGGGAGGCTCTCTGGGGACCCTAATATAGGGGGGGCTCTCTGGAAACCCTGATGTAAGTGAGGCTCTCTGGGTACCCTGATGTAAGGGGAGTATCCCTGGGGACCCTGATGTAAGGAGGGAGGCTCTCTGGGGACACTAATATAGGGGGAGGCTCTCTAAGGACCCTGATGTAAGGGGAGGCTCTCTAGGGACCCTAATGTAGGGGGGGGTCTCTGGGGACCCTGATGTAAGGAGGGCTCTCTGGGGACCCTGATGTAAGGAGGGCTCTCTGGCGACCCTGCTGTAAGGGAGGCTCTCTGGGGACCCTGATGTAGGGAGGGGCTCTCTGGGGACCCTGATGTTAGGGGGGCTCTCTGAGGACCCTGATGTAAGGAAAGGGGTCTCTGGGGACCCTGAGGTAAGGAAAGAGGTCTCTGGGGACCCTGACGTAAAGAGGGGACTCTCTGGGGACCCTGATGTAGGGGGGCTCTCTGGGAACCCCGATGTAAGTGGGACTCTCTGGGTACCCTGATGTAAGGGGGGATCCCTGGGGACCCTGATGTAAGGAGGGAGGCTCTCTGGGGACCCTGATGTAACAGAAGTCTCTCTGGGGACCCTGATGCAAGGGGAGGCTCTCTAGGGACCCTAATGTAGGGGGAGGCTCTCTGGGACCCTGATGTAAGGAGGGGCTCCCTGGGAACCCTGATGTAAGTGGGGCTCTCTGGGTACCCTGATGCAAGGGGGGGATCCCTGGGGACCCTGATTTAAGTGGGGGATCCGCATTCAGATATGTAACGATATATATATATATATATATATATATATATATATATATATATATATATATATGTATATATATATATATATATATATATATATACACATACGCATATACACACACATACACATACATTATATACATGTGTATGCCCGCCAAAGTGTATGACTTTCCTTACTTAGCTGCTATGGGCTCTAGCCCGAGATCTTTTGTAGACCTAGCAACGCCCCTGGTGGGGGCCCTTCATGGTTTCTTGCACTGGGGCCCTGAAGATTCTAGTTATGCCTCTGCATTAAAGCAAACCTTTATATATATATATATATATATATATATATATATACTATATACTGCCAGCATATACTTGATTTTCTAGTGTCCCTCGCTGCTCTATTTATTAGCACCTGGAACTGAAGAAAACACATGGTACTTAAAAGTATAGAGCAGCACTTGATCACTCATAGCATA
The DNA here is from genome assembly GCA_037952925.1 of Lithobates clamitans. Taxonomy (NCBI): domain Eukaryota; kingdom Metazoa; phylum Chordata; class Amphibia; order Anura; family Ranidae; genus Lithobates; species Lithobates clamitans. The sequence continues at coordinate 1,119,357 of JBBGZY010000159.1, forward strand.
TGTTACGCTCACCCCAAAAGGAAATGGATTCCTCTGTCCTTAGCTTTCTGCAATGACCCACCCCCCCCCCAAAACTGGTCCAAAACTCACCAACACACCTTGTGAGGTTTGACAGGCTTTAATAAAAGGGATTTTATTCACCAATAAATGGTGAATTAACACAACTTAGTAAAACAACAAAGCTAACAAAAAGCTAACACCTGCACTCAAATCTGACCAGCCCCTTTGCGAAGTCCCTTTTTAAACAGTGTCTCTTATGTAGCCATGGTGTGAGCACTACTGACAAACAATCTGCCAAATCACCCTGCTGCCAGATCCCATATATCACTTGAGACAAGGAGCAGTCATTTGAGTATTTTTGTTGCGTTTATTGTGGGATACCACTTGGTTGGGGTAAAGGAAGATATGGGATGCCCATAGCACTTATTGAGTTGTCATCACATTGGTAAGACATTGATTAGCAGCTTTAGCCTTGAAATGATGCACCTCTAACATTCACAGTCTATTTCCTCTACATATCTCCTCTGCAGACTATTGCTCCTCCTGCTCTGCACTGAATCCTGCAGAATATCACTCCACTGAATTCCTCTCTTCTTGTACAAATCCTCTACTGCAAAACTGTTAGATTACTGTTGCTTCGCTTCCAATAGAACAAGAAGGGATCACTCTGAATAACCCCAGCTTGCTGGCTGCACTTTGTTACTGTAGTAAAGTCTCTGAATGGTGTGGCTTTAGCAAATCAATAAGCCAGAGGCATGCAATACCTCTCCCTGGTGGCTCAGTGAATTTGGTAGCTACACAGTCTCTTGGAAGGTATTACCAAAGTGCTTTACCAGGCCAGAGATACTCGGTACCTCTCCCCGACAGCCTAGCACATAGTAATAGGCGGACTACTGTTCCCAGCCAGTCCATAACTGCAAACGCTGCGTTTCCCGGCCACAGCATTCTGCACTACTCTCAACAATTCTCCTTTTTGCTTCTTTCACGCTGACCTTCTCCAAATGGCAAGTTCTGTGTTCCCTGGTCACAGAACGTTGATCTACTCTCCTCGATCCTACTGTTGCCTTTCCTTCACCGATTTTCACCTGTGTGCAAGTCCTGTGTTCCCTGGTCACAACTCCATGGTGAAGATCCTTATCCAGGAATACATCCTAGCAGCTCCTCCATCCCTCCTCCGCGCTCGGCACACCCCCCATAGGGACGCCCTGCGGCAGCTACCTATAACTCGATTCTCCTTTTTCTGCTCCTTCAGAACTCCCCCCCTAAATTTCGACATTTTAACTTAGGGGTGTAGTCACTTTTGTTACCAGCAATTTAGACATTGTGTTAAATTATTTTGAGAGGACAGCAAATTTACACTGTTATACAAGCTGCACACTCACAACTTTACATTGTAGCAAAGTGTCATTTCTTCAGTGTTGTCACATGAAAAGATAGAATAAAATATTTACAAAAATGTGAGGGGTGTACTCACTTTTGTGAGAAACTGTAAATATTATATGTCAGTATTACATTGTTTATCCCTGTATGTTGTGGTCGTTCAGGTGCTTATCTAATAGTTTTTTTAAACTATCAACGCCCCCCCGCTGATACCACTGCCTGTGGAAGGGAATTCCACATTCTTGCCACTCTTACAGTAAAGAACCCTCTACGTAGTTTAAGGTTAAACCTCTTTTCTTCTAATTTTAATGAGTGGGCACGTGTCTTGTTAAACTCCCTTCCACAAAAAGTTTTATCCCTATTCTGGGGTCACTAGTACAGTATTTGTAAATTGAAATCATATCCCCTCTCAAGCTTCTCTTCTCCAGGGGGAATAAATTCAGTGCTCGCAAACTTTCCTCATAACTAATATCCTCCAGACCCTCTATTAGCTTTGTTGCCCTTATTTGTACTCGCTCCATTCCCAGTACATCCTTCCTGAGGACTGGTGCCCAGAACTGGACAGCATACTCTAGATGTGGCCGGACCAGAGTCTTGTAGAGCAGGAGCATTATCGTTTTATTTCTGGAGTTGATCCCCTTTTTAATGCATGCCAATATTCTGTTTGCTTTGTTAGCAGCAGCTTGGCATTGCATGCCATTGCTGAGCCTATCATCTACTAGGACCCCCAGGTCCTTTTCCATCCTAGATTCCCCCAGAGGTTCTCCCCCCAGTGTATAGATTGCATTCATATTTTTGCCACCCAAATGCATTATTTTACATTTTTCTACATCAAACCTCATTTTCCATGTAGTTGCCCACCCCATTAATTTGCTCAGATCTTTTTTGCAAGGTTTCCACATCCTGCGGAGAAGTTATTGTCCTGCTTAGTTTAGTACCGTCCACAAATACAGAGATTGAACGTTTTACCCCATCCTCCAGGTCGTTTATGAACAAATTAAATAGGATTGGTCTCAGCACAGAACCCTGGGGGACCCCACTACCCACACCTGACCATTCTGAGTACTCCCCATTTATCACCACCCTCTGAACTCGCCGTTGTAGCCAGTTTTCAATCCATGTACTCACCCTATGGTCCATGCCAACGGACCTTATTTAGTACAGTAAACGTTTATGGGGAACTGTGAAAAATGCTTTTGCAAAATCCAGATACACCACTTCTATGGGAATTCCTTTATCCAGATGACAACTCACCACCTCAAAGAAGGTTAATAGATTAGTTTGGCAAGAACGATTCTTCATGAATCCATGCTGATTACTGCTAATGATACCATTCTTGGGGCAATTCTAGGGCAGAGCCCCTCCATACTCCACAAGTCAGTGGGGAGATAACTGTTAGTATATGTTGGGGCTCAATGTCTAGGTGAGAGGTCTAGAGGCCCACCGCACAAGCTGGTGATGACAGGGTCCTCGCCTTGCAGGTAACAGGTTTAGAACCACATTTGGAACAGCACCCTCAGGAACCCTGGGATGTGGATACAATACCCTCTGGAGCCACAGCATCTGGATTCAGCACAGCAGACTGATTACAGTAGGTATACTGGGCTCTTTGGTTCCACAGCAGCCCAGTGTGTGATTCAAATGCAGTAGCAATCTCTTGGTCTAGCAGCCAGCATGTGTCTTTTGTGCCCCCCCCCCCCCTCCTCCCCTACCCAGTTCAGCAGCACAGGGCTCAGAAGCAGTTCATCCTCCTCTCACAAAATATACATGTCTCTTTCTCAGCACTGGGCAGAGATCCTCCCCAAATGAGAATAAGACTGCTACAGCCTGGGCTTTTAGTCCTCCATCTCCCTGTCCAGCCTCCAGCTTCCAGGACTTGTAGTCCCACACTGCCTGTCTGGATTCATGCTGCTCTTCTGGGGACCACATCCCCATGGTTCTGCAGCCAGTCCAAGTCCTCCTAACACTGATCTTCTGTATTGGCTAGCCCTCTGTCCTGTTCAGCAGCTGACAACAAGAAACTGAAGAGCTGTACAGTCTTTACTAAGCTGCCTGCAGCAGCACATGCCCCCTTACAGGGCCTGGGTGCCAACTTAGCTGCATATCCCCCCCCCCCCAAAAAAAAATTTTTTCTTTATTCCACAATGAGGCAACATTTATTCAGGCAGGTATAATATAACAGTAAACCTGAAAAAAAAATATATATATAAGAGTAAACCTGACATAGGAATTCATACAACAGTTTAACAACAAACTGAACAAACTTACTTAAAAATGAACTTATCATATGACACATTTTCTAGTAAATATATCAGCCAAAGGAACCACCCACAAAGGTGTCAGGACTCAGGAGGCAGTCCAGGGTCTTTGTCCTCCAAAACCATAGCAGACAGCATTAGCAGCTCCTGTAATTTACGAGATATGAACACTTGTTCCCAACTGTGGCCTAGGTGTTTGTAGGTTAGTCTCTTACGAGGGTGTCTAGATATCTTCACTTTTTGCTCCTTAGGCTCTGACTGAACTTCATCAGATTCAGGGGGTGGTTGAGAGCTCCACTTTCTCTTTAATGGGTTGAAACAAAGCCTCCTCCTTTCTTTCCTTCTCTTGAATCTGATGCACGAATTAAGGGGCATCACAACTGAGAGCCCCGACTAAGTCCATTGACTCAGATGGCCACAACGAATTTGTACAGACATTTCCTTTTTTACTGTCTCCCTCCTCTTCTCTGGTAGGTGAGAAAGACTGTGATCTGGTTTCTGGTCCTTGCTTGAAGATGGTGCACTAGTATTATTATTATTATTATTATTATTATACAGGATTTATATAGCGCCGACAGTTTACGCAGCGCTTTACAACATTAGAAGAGGGTGATTCCGTCCAAACAGTTTCACTAAGGGGCAGATGATGATTTCAGTGCCAGAGTTTCAATGGTCCCATCTTGCCCTCTGGGCAGATCTGATACCTTTGCAGGTCAGACAGTTGATTGTGAATCATGTAGGATTGTGAGCTGCACCAGTCAGCTAGCTTGTGCTTTCTGGGGATACCTAGATTCCCCAGCAACAATTGATTGCTCGGTTGTAGGTTCTGAACCTTTGCACTTAGGTAATAGTTTCCCTTAAACACCTGAAAAAAGTGGGCCTTTTCATATGTAGCCCTGAGTCAATCCACATATCCTCTGTGAGTCGCAACAGACGCCTGGGATGGATGGAGGTACTGAAAGCCAGGTCCACAAGAAGTCAGGCCCCTCTCACAAAAATATACTTTATACGTTATACGTTATATTTTTAATCACAATGCACAGGCGCTGCCCTCCCTATTCATGTGCCCGGCCCCTTTCAGGACATCGGACACATGAAATACTAAGGCGGGGATAGGCGGGGGTGTGTATTTTGAAGCACGTGATTAAAGCCAGAGGCTCTAATAGGCTTCAAAATAGGGTGGGCTCTGGGCGCAGAGCACTGCGTCCCCATCCCACCCTGTTGTGTGACATATCAAATGAATTTTCGCTATTTTCACAATAACGTTCCTCCCTGCCAATCAGGAGGCAGGTCAGTGAGACCTGTCTCCTGATTGGCCAAACGCTTTGGCGGAAGAGGGGACACGGTGGAAGAAGCCACTGGAGGAGCCGAGCAGACACAGGAGTCGCCGCTTCCTGCCACTGCCTTCAGAGAAGGAGAGCCCCGTCACTCCAGGAGAGGAGCAGAGCCCCGCCACACAAGCGGTAAGTGCCGCCGGACCAACCGTGTGGGGGGTTGGTTAAAGTGACAGCCGGGGGACACGCCTGACTGCATTTGATGGGCACAGTGGCTGTATTTGGTGGGCACAGTGGCTGCACATGATGGGCACAGTGGCTGTATTTGGTGGGCACATTGGCTGCATATGATGGGCACAGTGGCTGTATTTGGTGGGCACAGTGGCTGCATATGATGGGTACAGTGGCTACATATGATGGGCACAGGGGCTGCATTTGATGGCAAAGGGGCTGCATTTGATGGCAAAGTGGCTGAATTTGATGGCAAAGTGGCTGCATTTGATGGCAAAGTGGCTGCATTTGATAGGCACAGTGGTGGCATTTGATGGGCACAGTGGCTGCATTTGATGGGCAAAGTGGCTGAATTTGATAGGCACAGTGAGGCTGCAATTGATGTTTTTTTTTAAAAGTATTTTTCAGAATTTTTCAGTTTGTTTGCGCCCCCCCCCCCAAAATTTTTGAGCACCAGCCGCCACTGCTCAGCACTATCCCCCACAGACTCACCACCAGTCTTCTGGATTGAATGAAATCCAGCATCTTACAAACCACTTGTTGTGAGCTCAATCTGACAATTACACTCCTTCTGGGACTGCATTATTAGGCTGGCTGACCGTTATACCTATGAACTTTTGGATATCATAAATCCTGGAAGGAGGGCAGGGCTAATCATGGAATGTTAGGTGTGGAAAAATTGTGAACAAAGGGTCTGGAGTCTACAGTAAATCAATATCAAAGACACAATACAGTTTTAAAAAAGAAAGCAAGAGGCGGGACTTTGCATGAAGCACACAGAAGCAACAAAATGAACTGAACAAAAATCAGCTTTTAATTGGTTCAATACATCAAAAGAATTTTTTTATATTTAATTTCTCGCATTAGGCTATATATCAATATTTTTATAATTCATTAGAACCAAATATTGCACATAAATTGATACTCCAGCATGGAGTTTTTAACAGTATTATACAAATACATCGGTCAACTTGATACATGATTATATGTATTGTAAATAATACTTATACAGATAGCTGGCGCATTAAAGCGTCACTTCAAAAAGATCATCTATAAGTATGAACAATCATATTTAATGATCTAAAATACTTTGGGTGGGTAAAAACAAAAACATGAGAGGGACCCCCCCCCCCCATATATTTTCTTGACCCACACACTTACATGTACATCTGCATTTTGCTTTTCTTTTAATATATTGAACCGGGATGGAGGAGGGGACTTGAACGGCCCCTGTTACCTCATTTAAAGTCCCAAACCCTCTTTTCTTTGTAAACAATGCAGTTTTATTGGCCACAACAGACCTCTTCCACCAAGGAGCACAAGAGAATATGTATAAATGAACCAAAAATAAACAATAGGGAAAAAAGGAATAAAGTAGAACTGTGTCCCTTTACAAATATTTATTAGCGTTTGCATTAGTGATGATGAATGACAGTCAGCAGCAGGTTTTCCTTTCTTCCAGGCACTCACTCATTATATTAAACCAGCTCAGCCTCAGTAACAGGCAACCCACATAAAAAATATGCCTTTTCCCTCTCAATTTATTTGGTCCTGTATAAAAAAAATGCTGCCTTGTCTAATAAGGCCAGCTGGCGTGCTTCTGTTTCTCATATGCTGTGCTGCTTGTAATCTCGCCTTGCTCCCCCAACCATTGTGCCCACTAGGCCCATTGCCAGCAGCTACCACCACCTGTTCCCTTCATCGTTGGAGTCACCTCCATGGCCTATGGGTCCTGCAGCCAGCACAGCAGGTCGTGCCATTCACCAGCTCACCACAGACAAGATACTTGGCTCCTCAACCCAAATTTTTTTTGCCACTAAGTCACCCATGGCATTGGCAAACTGTCCTGAAAAGGGCCACTCCAATGAAGTCCCTAAAGCTTGACAGCTTTCATGATAGAAACACACTGCATCCTTCCACCCTAGGTCTGTCCCACTAAAGCGTTTCACCCATCCAGGTTTAGTTGTAGAGAAGTCTACTATTTTTAGGTATAAAAGTGAAGGTAGCCAGTTTAAAGCGGAGTTCCAGTCCCCCAATAATTTTTTTTTCTAAAAGCTTCCCCATATTTGTAACCACTTCCACTGGAACACTTAGATACTGTCAGCAATGTGGTCCTTTTTGTTTGTATTAAATAATTATAAATAGAGTTGTCCCAATACCACTTTTTTTTAAGACTGAGTACAAGTACCGATACTTTTTTTCAAGTACTCACCGATACCGATTACAGAAACTTTTTTTTAATGTCATGTGACAGTGACGCACTGATGGCTGGCACTGATAGATGGCACTGACCGATGGGCACTAAAAGGTGGCACTGACTGATGGCTGGCAGTGGCACTGATAGATGGGCATTGATAGGAGGCACTGACTGATGGGTACTGATAGGTGGCATGCACTGATGGCTGGCACTGACTGATGAGCACTGCTAGGTGGCACTGATGCAGCACTGATGAGCACTGCACTGATAGGTGGCACTGATTATGCAGCACTGATAGGTGGCACGCACTGATGGCTGGCACTGATAGGTGGCAATGACTGATGGCTGGCAGTGGCTCTGGATGGGCACTGATGGATGGGCACTGACAGATGGCACTGACTGATGAGCACTGACTGATGGCTGGCACTGATGGATGGCACTGAGAGATGGCACTGACTAATGAGCACTGACAGGTGGCTGGCACTGATGGCTGGCACTTATGGACACTGATGGGCAGGCACTGAAATAAATGACATGAGAGGAAAAGAAAGAAAACTAAACTATTTTGCTATGCTATCTTGGTACACCCTGCACTTGGCCGCATAAAAGCAGCAGCGGACATCTTGTTACACCCAGCCCGAACTATATGGGTTGGGTGTAACAAGATGTCCGCTGCTGGCCTAATGTGGCCGAGTGAAGGGTGTACCAAGTTGGGCGTCGGCGGGGTGTCAAGCACTGATGGCAACACGGAGCATCACTTCAGTTACCGGATGTGACGGCTCCGGTCACCAATTCCGATGGATGATGCGGCTGCACCCAGCACCCCTGCCAGCTTACCTGCTTGAGGACTCGCTCTCTACTCCACCCACTGACTTCCTGTTGCTGGCCGCCTCTCTCTCACATCCCAGGTATCGGATTAGGCATCTGGAGCATTTGTGCGAGTACAAGTACTCACGCAAATGCTCGATATTGGTCCCGATACCGATGCTAGTATCAGTATCGGGACAACCCTAATTATAAACTAACCAGATCTTGAAAGCAGGCAGGGTTGCTCGCTGTTGAGGGCATCTGAAGCCTGCTTGTCTTCATTTCTGGGATTCGGTGCAGCTGGCTACATAGCATGCACCTCCCGATCTTGCACATGCGCAGTAATGCCACTGCGCGGCAAAGTTTCTTCCTGGCTGGTCCCGTACTGGCTGGTCCTGAGAAGAGAGGTTCCACTTCCTCCCAGCAGATCAGTCTTAGTCGAAAATAGTGCCTAACTCCTCCCGTTCGTGTAATTTCCTGTATGGAAATCACGGGAGATTTCGGGATTAGGCGATTCTCATGGACTCCTGGGAAAGATGACACTGATATCCCAGGAGTCCATGGGAATTGCCTTGTGACGTAATCACCTAGGCGGCCAGAGCCAAAAACATAGAAAAAGGGTATTTAGAAAAAAAAATGATTGTCATTTAGCATAGTTGTCTGGATGACCATGAGAAAGACTGCACATTTAAAAAATGGGTCGAACTCCGCTTTAAAGTGGAAATAAAGTCTGTGTGCTCCTTTGTCACCGCTGACATCTTCTTCCAGAATTTTTCCACATGCGAACAGGGGAGTTAATTCATCCCAGCACCAAAGAATGCCAAGATTGTTTATCAGCTCAGTTTAAAATCTTATGGGACTTGCTAGCGGGCAGGTAAGATGCTTTTATTGCGGAATCGACATACAGGGGTTGATTTACTAAAGGCAACTAGACTGTGCACTTTGCAAAGTGCAGTTGCACTCTGCAGGTGCAATTGCTTCAGAGCTTAGTAAATTAGGTAAAGCTTCACTTTGCAAAGAACACCCAATCACATGCAAATGAAAATTACAAAAAACAGCATGTTTGCTTGCACGTGATTGGATGATGGAAGTCAGCAGAGCTTCTGCTCATTTACTAAGCTCTGGAGCAACTGCTCTTGTAGAGTGCAACTGCACTTTGCAAAGTGGACAGTCAATTTGCCTTTTGTAAATCAACCCCACGGAGTCTTTTCTACAATAAAAAGCTTCCTGAATGCAACTTATTTATTAAGCTCCACTTTATTGCAAATAAGATCAGTAGCAATTCATGTTTAAAACATATTTTTCTTATATAGTTTAGTTTATAAATATGTATACATAGGGGTATCCATATTTGCTCAATGCATTTGCAAGTTGTACTTCATGCTTGGTATTATTGCACAGTGGCAGTGCTTCACAACAACTCTCTGTTAATGCAGGTCTATGGATTAGGACTGAACTGTAAGAAAATAGACTTTACATGAGCTTATCCCAACAGTCCCTTATAGAAGGGAATGCATATGATGTTTCCGGATATACCATATACTATTATACAATAGACCATTTGATCCCCTGCTGATATTGTACGTTTGCCCACTGACAAAGAAATGATGAGTCTATAATTTTATTGGTAGGTTTATCTTAACAGTGAGAGACAGAAAAACAACAAAAATATCCAGAAAAAATGCATTTAAAAAAGTTATGAATTGATTTACATTGTAATGAGTGAAATAAGTATTTGACCCCTTCCCAAAACATGACTTAATACTTGGAGGCAATCAGAGGTCAGACATTTCTTGTAGTTGGCCACCAGGTCTGCACACATCTCAGGGGGGATTTTGTTCCACTCCTCTTTGCAGATCCTTTCCAAGTCATTGATGCAGATGGTTTCCAAGTGCCCTGGCTGAGGGAAGGAGGTTCTTACCCAAGATTTGATGGTACATGGCCCTGTCCATCGTCCCTTTGATGTAGTGAAGTTGTCCTGTCCCCTTAGCACAAAAACACCCCCAAAGCATAATGTTTCCACCTCCATGCTTGACGGTGGGGATGGTGTTCTTGGGGTCATAGGCAGCATTCCTCCTTCTCCTTCAAACACGGAGAGTTGAGTTGATGCCAAAGAGCTTGATTTTGGTCTCATATGACCACAACACTTTCACCCAGTTCTCCTCTGAATCATTCAGATGTTCATTAGCAAACTTAAGACGGGCCTGTACATGTGCTTTCTTGTGCAGACCTTGCGGGCGCTACAGGATTTCAGTCCTTCATGGCGTAGTGTGTTACCAATTGTTTTCTTGGTGACCAGCCGCCTTGAGATCATTGACAAGATTCTCCCGTGTAGTTCTGGGCTGATTCCTCACCATTCCCATTATCATTGAAACTCCACGAGGTGAGATCTTGCATGGAGCCCCAGAACGAGGGAGATTGACAGTTATTTTGTGTTTCTTCCATTTGCGAATAATTGCAACAACTGTTGTCACCCTCTCACCAAGCTGCTTAGTTTTAGTCTTGTAGCCCATTCCAGCCTTGTGTAGGTCTACAATCCTGTCCCTGACATCCTTGGACAACTCTTTGGTCTTGGCCATGGTGGAGAGATTGGGATCTGATTGCTTCTGTGGACAGGTGTCTTTTATACAGGTAACAAGCTGAGATTAGGAGCACTCCCTTTAAGAGAGTGCTCCTAATCTCAGCTTGTTACCTGTATAGAAGACACCTGGGAAACAGAAATCTTTCTGATTGATAGCGGATCAAATGCTTATTTCACGCATTAAAGTGCAAATCAATTTATAACTTTTTTTAAAATGCGTTTTTCTGGATATTTTTGTTGTTATTCAGTCTCTCACTGTTAAAATAAACCTACTATTAAAATTATAGACTGATCGTTTCTTTGTCAGTGGGCAAACGTACAAAATCAGCAGGGGTCCAAATACTTATTCCCTCACTGTGTTTAAATTTCATCTTAGGCCACGTCCACGCGAACGTTCCAATCAGGTCTGCCTTTTAGTTTTGCAGGCAGACCTGATTGGACCCTTTATTCACTCCTGTGGACCAGGGGGTGTAAAGAGACTTGTGTATGTTTATACCCGCCAACCTCCAATCCAAAAAAACAAATGGAAGGGGATCTGTCCCCCTTCATCTAGGCGGATAGGATCAGAGGGCAGTTGACTGTAAATGGACAGTGGATTTTTTTTTACCTCCGGCGCCGAGTGGGCTCTGTCTGCATAAACTGAGTGAACATGGATGTGTCATGCATCCGCTATGCTCTGATCAGCAGGGGATCGCTGGACAGATCCATTGCTGATTTAAACTGAGTGCGCCCCCTGTTAAAGTGGCTTAGCCCACGTTCACATCGGGCCCTTTTGACATGTCAAATCGCCACCTATTGCAGTCAACGACACCGTCCGTATTGGCGCGACACCGACTTTGCGGCAACGCACCGATTCCCAAAATATGTTCCTTCACTACTTTTGGCGACTTCGGGGGCGATTTGAATAGACATGTGTGCATGAACCCGCACAGATGTCTGTCAAATTGCCCCCGATGTCGGACTAAAATGCCGTTTTGAAATTGTGCGAGTTCAGCTGATTTCAAACCGGCCCTCAGTGTGAACGTGAGCTTAAAGGTAAATGTAAAAAACTCACTGGACTTGATTTACAAAAACACAGGAGAGTGCAAACTCTGGTGCAGCTGTGCCAATCGGCTTCTAACTGCAGCTTGTCCAATTAAGCTTTGACAAAAAAACCTGGAAGCTGATTGGTTTCGATGCAGAGCTGCACCAGATTTTGCATTATCCAGTTTTAGTAAATCAACCCCACTGTGTACATTTTATAAACAAACTGTAATGTCTCCTTTACCTCCTGCTGATCATGTAACGCATATATGCAGTAGCTTTAGAGTAGAACTATAGACAAAAGTTTTTTTTCATTTTGGATATCGTAAGGGTTATAACCCCTGTCAGGTTTTCTTTTCAGCATCTGTGTCCCATTTCAGAGATTTCCCTTCACTTCCTGTCCTATAGACAAACACATAGCTGCCAACTGTCCCTGATTTCGAGGGACTGTCCCTGATTTGGAGCAATGTCCCTCTGTCCCTCATTCCTCCTTATTTGTCCCTCATTTTGGTCTGATCTATATAGATGTATATAAAATGCATTTTTTTCTATCAAAAAGTGTTTTCCAGTGCTAAACCTTTCATCTGAATTCTAAATTGCGACATTTGTAAATTCCGAAAGCCAATATAAAGGAATAGTAGTGGTAAAAAAAAATCACTTGTGGGTTTAACCAATCTTGTTTTTTTGTACAATTCCCCTTTAAAGGGGCGTGGCAAGGGGTGTGTCCTACGCCTGCATACTTTTGCTGATAGGTGTCCCTCATTCCCATCTCAAAAAGTGTAAATCAAGGGAATGTCTTGTTTACCCATTGCAAGATTTCCCCTCTATTACTTTTCTAGGGACAACCCAAAATTTGCGTAATTTCTTTTACTTGCACTTTCAATGATAAAGGTAAACAGGACCAATAGAGAGGGGGGATCCCCTTAACAGGGGCACAGACAGCAATAAAACTGGCAGGTGTTCTAATACACCTCTACTCTATCCAAAATTTAAAAAAAAAAAACGCATGAAATAATCATGGTGGTCACATAATACAGAAGCCGCGCCTGCATTATAGGGTTAAAGAAAGTTTCCTACAAAGTGAACTTAAATGAGTATTGGCAGGAGCTGAGAATTATAATCAAGCAATCAGAGGATATGTGTATTCTGAACGTGAAGAAACCATTTTTATAGCACTAGTTGTTGTGACAATCTTCTTGAAACTGCTTGTTAAAGTACATTTGTAGCAATCTAGCAGCACAAACTGTTCCTGATCTTAGCAACATTATATTCATACTACACGAATAAACCTTTATAGAACTAGCACAGAACAGTAAATCTATTAGACGCTTAATATTTGATTATTGGTAATACTATACAAAAATTCATATAAATATTTATCAAAAATAAAATCCTCCTGTCAACAAAAGATGGTCCGCCAACAAAAGGGAGACGAACAATGCTGTAAATAAATGATATTTCAAACAGATACATAAATGCACAAAGGCAGGCCATACATGATGCATTTTCGATTCCCTATCAACGCGCTTTGTATTTTGACAGCGGGGAGAATTCTATGCTGTCAGAATACAACAATCAGCGTTGATGGCTATAACCGGCGGCATTGATCGAGCAAAACAAAAAAATAAAACACAGCAGGCTGTACAGAAGTCGAAAAATTTACTTCTGTACAACCAGCCTGCTCATAGATAGATTGAAATTCATCCGGTCCCTGATGAACTGGCCAAATTTCGATCTATGGCCAGCTAAAAGGTTGAATGCCACAATTACATTGGAATACAAATAACAAGAAATGAATCAATCAATTTGCATGAAAGAAGAAATGGTACAGACTGGGGACATCAGGATATTAAAGATTCTGTAATCTTATAGACTGGAGAACTAAATCCTCAAATTTTACAAAATGCACTGAAATTTCAGCCCCTTTGCCCTTACTTTATACAGCAGCAGGGACATGGTAGCCTGCCAACTTTCTTATATGCCCTTGCTACTATTTCAGTGCACCTGTGTCCATAGTTTGAACACAGATGCACTTTAACCTTGCAAAGAAATCTAAATGTTACATATTAGAAAACACTAAGTTCCAAACATCATCTTTGATTTGCACCTGTTGCTTTCTAATATCCATGGCCATTCAATAAAGAGCAAACAATTATTCACCTTGAAGGGAAATAAACTTTTCCACAAAATTTCCTTCGCCCTTTTGCCCCCACCACCCTAGGCAGATGTAGCCCACTCTCTCCCCTCAAATTACTATACTTAATTAGATCCCACTCCCAGGCCGAGAGATCAGGGGTTGTCTGCTTTACTTTGCACTTGTTGCTTTCCAATATTTATGGCTATTCAGTACCAAGCAATCAATTATTAGACCTATAGAATATGAAAACTGTCCCACATTTCCTTAACGTTTTGCCCCTCACTACCCTAAGTGTAGCCCACCCTCTTCCCCCAAATTGCTATAGTTAATTAGATCTCCTTCTGAGACCTACAACATTGTTTACATTCTCTTCCAGCTTTTTGATCCTTGCATGTGCAGTTCAGCCTCTAATGCCGCGTACCCACGATCGGAATTTTGGTTGGAAAAAGATATGATGATGCATTTTCGATTCCCTATCAACGCGCTCGGTGTTGATGAGGGAATTCATCCTGCAGAGCTATTGTATTTTGACTCAAGATTCCGCTAAAGCTTGCCTTGCATACACACGGTTACACAAAAGTTCGCTGAACTTTCGACCGTCAAGAATGCAGTGACGAATAACACTACGACGAGCTGAGAAAATGAAGTTCAATGCTTCAGAGCATGCGTCGAATTGTTTCCAAGCATGTGTAGGAATTTTGCACGTCGGAATTGCTACAGACGATTGCATTTTCGTATAGGAACTTTTTCTGACCTAAAAATTGAGAACATGTTCTCAATCTTTTGCTGGCTGGAATTCGGCCAGCAAAAGTCCAATGGAGCATACAAACGGTTACATTTTCCTACCAAAAGCTCTCATCGGTCTTTTGCTGGCCGAATTTTCAATCGTGTGTACGCGGCAAAAGACTTCCACAGGGTTGGTAGATGAATCTCTTCCTATCCGTCTGCCAACCCCATGAAAGCCTATGAAACAAATGTGCATGTGCAGACATTGGGTTTAAAAGCCGGAGGATGAAAGTAAAGAATGCAGTGGATCTCAGACCAAGATCTAGGTATGCAGCTATTTGGGATGAAAAGGTGGTCTACAATTGCTGGGTGTGGGAGCAAAAGGGTAAGGAAACTTAAATGGTCTAAAATGTAGATAAGCAGTGTTTTTACTGCAGTAAGACCAATGAAATGTAGCTAGTAGTAGTTAGTCATGTTCAGCTGGGTTTTGTTTTGTAATGTTGAAGTAGCATTCTTAAACAAATTGCCAAAGCATTTAAACCCAAAGTAGATATCAAGGTAGATGCTGATGGTTCAAGAACATGAAGGGAGGTGTTAAAGTTTTTGAAATTATTGTGTTCCAAGTACATAATTTTATCACTTAAGAAGCCATAAAGTCTGCCCCACACATTCTACACCCCCCCTTTCCTCCACCACTTACACCCCCTCTACCCCAGTCAGCTTTTAAAGCACGGTTTACTCACCTTAATCTGCCATCCTGGTCTTTCGCTGGCACCATTTAAGAGTATCAGTCCAGCACTGCAGATGTATTCAGATATAAACTTATACAGTATCTCACAAAATTAAGTACACCCCTCACATTTTTGTAAATATTTTATTATATCTTTTCATGTGACAACACTGAAGAAATTACACTTTTCTGCAATGTAAAGTAGTGAGTATACAGCTTGTATAACAGTGTGAATTTGCTGTCCCCTCAAAATAACTCAACACGCAGCCATTAATGTCTAAACCGCTGGCAACAAACGTGAGTACACACCTAAGTGAAAATATCCAAATTGGACCCAATTAGCCATTTTACCTCCCCGGTGTCATGTGACTCGTTAGTGTAACAAGGTCTCAGGTGTGAATGGGGAGCAGGTGTGTTAAATTTGGTGTTATAGCTCTCACTCTCTCATACTGAACATACAGAACTCTCTGAGGATCTGAAAAATAGATGGCCTACGCTAAAAGAAGATTGCCAAGACCCTGAAACTGAGCTGCAGAACGGTGACCAAGACCATACAGCGATTTAACAGGACAGGTTCCACTCAGAAAAAGGCCTCGCCATGGTCGACCAAAGAAGTTGAGTGCACGTGCTCAGTGTCATATCCAGAGGTTGACTTTGGGAAATAGACGTATGAGTGCTGCCAGCATTGCTGCAGAGGTTGAAGGAGTGAGGGGTCAGCCTGTCAGTGCTCAGATCATATGTCACACACTGCATCAGATTGGTCTGCATGGCTGTCGTCCCAGAAAGAAGCTCTTCTAAAGATAATGCACAAGCAAACAGTTTGCTGAAGGCAAGCAGACTAAGGACATGGATTACTGGAACCATGTCCTGTGGTCTGATGAGATCAATATAAACTTATTTGGTTCAGATGGTGTCAAACATGTGTGGTGGCAGCCAGGTGAGGAGTACAAAGACAAGTGTGTCTTGCCTACAGTCAAGCATTGTGGTGGGAGTGTCATGGTTCGGGGATGCATGAGTGCTATCGGCACTGAGAAGCTATAGTTCATTGAGGGAACCATGAATGCCAACATGTACTGTAACATACTGAAGCAGAGCATGACCCCCTCCCTTCGGAGACTGGGCTGCAGGGCAGTATTCCAACGACCCCAAACACACCTCCAAGACGACCACTGCCTTGCTAAAGAAGCTGAGGGTAAAGGTAATGTACTGGCCAAGCATGTCTCCAGACCTAAACCCTATTGAGCATCTGTGAGGCATCCTCAAATGGAAAGTGGAGGAACGTAAGGTCTCTAACATCCCCCAGCTCCGTGATGTCATCATGGAGGAGTGGAAGAGGACCCCAGTGGCAACCTGTGAAGCTCTCTTGAACTCCATGCCCAAGAGGGTTTAAGCAGTACTGGAAAATAATGATGGCCACACAAAATATTGACACTTTGGGCCCAATTTGGACATTTTCACTTAGGGGTGTACTCACTTTTGTTGCCAGTGGTTTAGACATTATTGGCTGTGTGTTGAGTTATTTTGAGGAGACGGCAAATTTACACTGTTATACAAGCTGTACACTCACTACCTTACATTATAGCAAAGTGTCATTTCTTCAATGTTGTCACATTAAAAGATATAATAAAAAGATTACAAAAATGTGAGGGGTGTACTCACTTTTGTGAGATACTGTAAATGACTGAGTTACTAGTGTGACTATAAATGCTACAGTGCTATTAAAAAATATTTGCCCCTTCCTATTTTTTTTATTTTTTTGCATATTTGTCACACTTAAATGATTCAGATCATCAAATTACACAAAGACAACCCGAGTAAATACGAAATGCAGTTTTTAAATGATGATTTCATTTATTAAGAGAAAAAAGCTGTCCAAACCTGCATGACCCTATGTGAAAAAGCGATTGTCCCCTAAACCTAATAACTGGTTGTGCCACCCTTGGTGGCAACAACTGCAATCAATCGTTTGCAATACCTGGCAATGAGGCTTTCACATTCACATTCTAAAGAAATTCAAGAACAGATGAGCAACAATGTAATTGACATGTATCAGTCTGGAAAGGGTTACAAAGCCATTTCTAAGGCGTTGGGTCTCCAGCGAACCATGGTGAGAGCCATTATCCACAAATGGAGAAAACTTGGAACAGTGGTGAACCTTCCATAGAGAGGCCGACCCACCAAAATTACTCAAAGGGCACGATGACGACTCATCCAGGAGGTCATAAAGGAAACCAGAACAACATCTAAAGAACTGCAGGCCTCACTTGCCTCGGTTAAGGTCAGTGTTCATTCAACTATAGGAAAGAGACTGGGCAAAAATGGCAACCATGGGAGAGTTCCAAGACGAAAGCCACTGATGACCAAAAAGAACACAAAGGCTCATCTCACATTTGCCAAAAAACATCTTGAATATCCTCAAGACTTTTGGGAAAATATTCTGTGGACTGATGAGACAAAAGTTGAACTTTTTGGAAGGTGTGCGCTTCGTTACATCTGGCGTATTACTAACACAGCATTTCATAAAATTAACATCATACCAACAGTCAAACATGATGGTGGTAGTGTGATAGTCTTGGGCTGCTTTGCAGCTTCAGGACCTACACAACTTGCCATGATTGATGGAACCATGAATTCTGCACTCTACCAGAAAATCCAGAAGGAGAATGTCTGGCCATTGGTTTGTGACCTCAAGCTCAAGCACACTTGGGTTATGCAGCAGGACAATGCTCCAAAACACACCAGCAAGTCCACCTCTGAATGGCTCAAAAGAAAAAAAAAGAAATTCAAGGTTTTGGAGCAGCCTAGTCAAAGCCCGGACCTAAATCTAACTGAGATGCTGTGGCCAGACTTTAAACAGGACATTCATGGTCAAAAACCCTCCAATGTGGCTGAATTAAAACAATTCTGCAAAGAAGAGTGGGACAAAATTCCACCATAATTATGTGAAAGCCCCATTGTCAGTTATTGCAAATGCTTTATTGCAGTTGTTGCCGTCAAGAATGGCACAACAAGTTATTAGGTTTAAGGGGCAATTACTTTTTCACATAGGGTCGGGCAGGTTTGGACATCTTTTTTCCTTTTTAATAAACAAATCATCATTTAAAAACTGCATTTTGTATTTACTTGGGTTATCTTTGTGTAATTTTAAAAAATTTTGACCTGAATCATTTAAGTGTGAAAAATATGCAAGAAGAAAAAAAAATCAGGAAGGGGGCAAATACTTTTTCACAGCACTGTATGTTTCTGCTAATCAGAACTAGTGATGTGACTAGTGAGGGATCTGGGCGCTACAGTCACATATTGGTGGGGGCACAGTGAGATTTGACCTGCTGTTTGTCATGCCCACACTTTTTTTTTCTGTGTGGGGTCCCCCTTTAAAACCAGCCCAGCCCTCTAAGACAAGGATCTGCTATGGATTTGGGAGGGAATCCCCCCATTCTTTTATTTCACATCATCATTGGTGCACAATAACAATCAATGACTTTGCAGCCTCTGGCATCCTAGCAATAAATGATGTCCTTGGTGTCTAGCAGGCAGGTGGCTCATCTGTTTTTTTAGGTTGGAGACAGCACTGTGTAAAGTCGTCATTTGGTGGCAGTAGTAATAGTATGGCCACAAGTGGGACCCTAATCCCTACCTCAGAACTGAGTGAGCTACTTGGATGGCTGTCAAAACATCTTCATCATCACAAAACATGTCCAGTTGAATGTTATTAACTCCTATTAGCTATACCATGACCTGGAGAAATGTGAAACCAAGGCAGGACACAAAGGGAAGGGGGTCAACAGAAGAAGAAGGTGCGGACAGCAGGACAGCAACAAAACCTGACCAAAGTTCTAACTTTTCACTATTGTACTAAACTGTTCTGTCCAAAACAAGATAACACATTTTGGCTGAAAATGGGCCGAATTAGCCTGATTTTGGCCTGCGGGAAAGAAGGTAAAGGGAATTAAGAGTAATGATTTGCATGTTAAAAGAAGAACAATTGACTGACAGATCTAAAGAATTTAATTACACAGTATAAACACAGATTATTTGTTTCATAACCTTGTAGTAAGCCATGAATCCATGAGGCAGATGATTCACTGCTTGATAAATGACAGATTGTGCTGGCATGCTGGGAGACAGCACAGGCGGCAGCTACCTATCTACAGGAAGAAATGCAAAACCACACCACAGTTCTATAACATTTGCTGCATTAAGTGATTGGCACTCATTTTGCCTTTCTGAGCAATTACTTTGTTTTTCTGCAAAACATGTGCACATTTGGATGCAGAGATCAAAGATATACTACCCAGCAAACTGCCAAATTATGCAGATGGCTTACAAGAAAATTTAAAAGGAACCATTGTTTTTTTTTAATTTCTGTCTCTGCTGCAAAAAGAATTGTGACATGTTATCCATAATTGCGTGATCTTCACCTCCCATGTCATTTTAAACATGCTTTACATAGGAAAGCAAATCTTATGATCTAGCCACCTTTGTCATATGTATAGAATATATGACCACAGGAAAACTTTTTTTTTTGAGCTGAACTCCAGGTGTATATAAAGTAAACTGTACTTTAATGCGGTACCGCATTGTTTAAAACATAAGTAAAGGTACAGTATCCCCTCACATTTTTGTAAATATTTTATTATATCTTTTCATGTGACAACACTGAAGAAATGACACTTTGCTACAATATAAAGTAGTGAGTGTACAGCTTGTATAACAGTGTAAATTTGCTGGCTTTGGCATGGAGTTCACCAGAGCTTCACAGGTTGCCACTGGAGTCCTCTTCGACTCCTCCATGATGATATCACGGAGCTAGTGGATGTTAGAGACCTTGCGCTCCTCCACCTTTCATTTGAGGATGCCCCACAGATGCTCAATAGGGTTTAGGTCTAGAGACATGCTTGGACAGTCCATCACCTCAGCTTCTTTAGCAAGGCAGTGGTCGTCTTGAAGGTGTGTTTGGGGTCGTTGGAATACTGCCCTGCGGCCCAGTCTCCAAAGGGAGGGGTTCATGCTCTGCTTCAGTATGTCACAGTACATGTTGGCATTCATGGTTCCCTTAATGAACTAAAGCTTCCCAGTGCTTGTAGCACTCATGCAGTCCCAGACCATGACACTCCCACCACCATGTTTGACTATAGGCAAGACACACTTGTCTTTGTACTCCTCATCTGGTTGCCACCACACATGTTTGACACCATCTAAAACCAATTAAGTTTATCTTGGTCTCATTAGTTCCACAGGACATTATCCTAATAATCCTTGTCCTTAGTCTGCTTGTCTTCAGCAAACTGTTTGCGGGTTTGGATATGACGCTGAGCACGTGCACTCAACATCTTTGGTCGTCCATGGCGAGCCCTGTTCTGAGTGGAACCTGTCCTGTTAAACCGCTGTATGGTCTTGGCCACCGTGCTGCAGCTCAGTTTCAGGGTCTTGGCAATCTTCTTATAGCCTAGGCCATCCTTATGTAGAGCAACAATTCTCTTTTTCAGATCCTCAGAGAGTTCTTTGCCATGAGGTGCCATGTTGAACTTCCAGTGACCAGTATCAGAGAGTGAGAACTGTAACACCAAATTTAACACACCTGCTCCCCATTCACACCTGAGACCTTGTAACACTAACAAGTCATATGACACTGGGGAGGGAAAATGGCTAATTGGGCCTAATTTGGACATTTTCACTTAGGGGTGTACTCACTTTTGTTGCCAGTGGTTTAGACATTAATGGCTGTGTGTTGAGCTATTTTGAGGGGACAGCAAATTTACACTGTTATACAAGCTGTACACTCACTACTTTTATATTGCAGCAAAGTGTCATTTCTTCAGTGTTTTCACATGAAAAGATATAATAAAATATTCACAAAAATGTGAGGGGTGTACTCACTATTGTGAGATACTGTATATATTAAGTAAGCACCTGAAACTGAGCCAGTCAATTGTGCTGCAGCACTTTTCCTTACAAGGGACATGCTAATAGCAGGAGAGAGCAGAATGACACAGAGTGTTCATCTGTGACGGATCGATCGGGTCTGCCTGTCAGTTCTTCAGGCTGACCCAATCAAACCATCCATTGCTCTCTATGGAGCAGCGGATGTCAGTGGACATATGTATGCCGATCCAATCCGCTAAAAACAGACAGATGGGGCTCAGTTCCCCATCTGTCCAGCGGAACAGATAATAGTCAGTGCTAAATGATTGCACAATTCTAAAGAGAATAGAGGAGAAAGAATAACAAAAAACAATGGGAAGGAGGGAAGGAAAGAAAACGGTATGGCTAAAGGAAAAATAAGGGAAAAAAAGGATATAGAACCCAGAAAGCTAAATAAAATTCTAGAAAAGAGAACCTTGGTATATTATCAATTCATTCAAATTTGTGGGTAACAAATTCAAATCTTATTGCTTTTAGAATTTTGGTCTCACAGTTAATGAACCAATATACTTCTCCTCTAAATGGTAAGGAAAATTGATCATCTCCCCTTAATGGGGTTGTTGATCCTTTCTATAATGTGCATCTTAAGATTTTTGTTGAAAGGGTTACTTAACTGTCTTGCAGTTCTGCCAACATATTGTTTGTAGCAGATCACACAAAAATAACACAGAATACATACCTTATGTGACAATTCACCAACTTACCAATAATAAATGAGTAACCAGTGACAGACAGAGTGGGCATTGCCCAGATAGAGACACTTCAAACAACGAGTGGACCCGCACCAGAACATGCCCAGGGTGTCCAGCCATGTACGTTGATTTCTACTGCATTGAAGCAAACTAGGAGACTGTACATTGTCAACTGTGGATGCCTACACTTGGCCACAAATAAAATCCCTGGAGTCAGTACCTTATTAAACTCAGCATCAACCTGTGGTATAGGTAAGTACCTGTTGTGTATAATATGTTTAACCTTTTAAGCTCCAAACTAAAATGGGTCACAAAATAAACCATTTGAGAGTCATACTTCTTGTATCCCCATCCTATTCCTAGTACTACAATCCCGAAGAAGATCATCTACTCTCTCCAAAGATGTGGTGATTCAATGGGCACCAAGTTTGCACCCACTTATGCCAACCTATATATGGGGTGGCGCGGAGAGAACCATGTCTTTGGAGACACTAACCTCTATTGTTTCACGTTCTTCTCTTGTTATATTGATGATTTTATTTCTATTGTACATCAACAGTTGTCAGATATAGATTTTAGAGAGGCTGAATCTCACTAGCAGAGTAAACAGGGGTTTTAACACTTTCTCCACTCAAAGCACACAAAGAAATAAAATAAAAAATAGTCTTGGCCTTACATGCACTTTAATAGTGATTTGTATTGTCTTAGCACCCTTTTGAATTTTCAGCCTACCTTCTGTATGTATGTAGAGGATTTATATGGTATCATATCAAGTTAGTTCTCCAACCCTTCCTTGGTGTGAGAAAGCCCTTGACAAAGCCATTTGGAATATAAAATGGTATCCGATAAACTAGAGTAATCAAGGTTTTTTTTTTGTGTTTTTTTTTAACTAGATAGACTTGTGTCTTTTTTCAACCTGCCTATCTAATTATACTAATGCTGTAACTGTTGATAGGGTAGGCAGCTGCCTTCATAGACATTTCTTAAACTGTTTTAAACCTGTGGTAAGCAGAGCATGTTGCCTTGCAGATAAATACTGTGTGACATCAGCTTTAGGCTGGCAATACATAATACAATCCTCTTGTACAATTTTCCTTTACATTTACCAAAACCATAAAATATGAGGTCAAACCTAAACACTTTCAATTTGTATGCAATCAGGCAGGCCCTTACACTACATCATGGGTCCTCAATTTACCCAGCCCGTGGACTGCCCCTTCCATAAGATTGCAGCACTTGCACACTGTTATGAACCATGAATCAGACTGAGACAGAAGTGCAGTAAAAATCACACTTTTTAATAAAATGGTAAAATGGTACAAACAGAGCAAACGTAGTCAAAACATGCCAGGGTTCAATAACCAGAGCATGTAGTTGGAACAAGCCAGTGAAACAGGAATCCAAAGATCAGCGTAGTAGAGGCAGTAAACAGAATCGGAAACCAGAAGGGAAGTCAGCAAGGCAAAAGTCTTTAACAGGAAAACACAGCAGAGAATATGTTGACCAGGCGACGGCACAGGAGATCTGATCCAGGCAGTTTAAATAGCCAGCAGAGCTAGCTGACGAGCAGCAAATGAAGACCAGGTGAGTCACTGTGGAATAAAGAGTACTGGCAATTAACCGACAGCTGAGCACAGAGCTCTGAGAAGGAAGGGCTGAGCCCAGCCCTGACACACTCCCCCTCCCCTCTGCTACCTTATTCACGCAGGACAGGAAACATGACAGATGACAAGGGCTGGACTTTTCGTGTTAAGAAGCGGGTGATTGCTGGGACCGCCCGGCTGTCTAGTAAGCAATCAATCACTTGCCTTTAACATGAAAAATCCAACCCTTTTTCCAGACCTATCATGAATAAGGCAGCAGAGGGGAGGAGGAGTGCAAGTTCTGCGATGTTATGCAAGTGTGTAATATCGATGGGGGGACTCTGTGATCGAGGGCTCTGTGATATGGGGGGCTCTTTGATAGGGTTGGCTCTGTGATATGGGGACTCTGTGAGATGGGGGGCTCTGTGATGGAGGGGAGACTGTGATGGGGGGGCTCTGTGATATGAGGGGGTTCTGTGATGGAGAGGAGTCTGTGATGGGGGGCTCTATGATGGAGAGGAATCTGTGAAGAGGGGGGCTCTATGATGGATAGCAATCTGTGATGGAGAGGAATCTGTGATGGGGGGGGTTCTGTGATGGAGAGGAATCTGTGACGGTAAGGAATCTGTGATGGAGAGGAATCTGTGATGGGGATGGGGGGGGGGGCTCTATGATGGAGAGAAGTCTGTGATGGGGGGGGGGGGGAGTCTGATGGAGGGCTCTATGATGGGGGGGCTTTGTGATGGAGGGGTTCTGTGATAGCAAGGAGTCCAGCCCCCCCAACAGTCTGAGGGACGGTGAACTGGCCCCCTGTTTAAAAAGTTTGAGGACTCTTGCACTACATAATTGAAGGTAAATTTAAAGGAAATTGAACAAGAAAATTGTATAATGTATGGCCAGCTTTACAAGTAGGTTAACCACTTGCCGACCAGCCGCCGTCATTATACGGCGGTAGGTTGGCTCGTTCCCGCAAATCGCTGTAACTGTACGTGGCTCCTTTAAGAGCCATAGCAGGCGCACGCTGCACGCTGCACGCGATCACGGGCACGAGAGCCAGAACGGGGATTTGTGTGCGCAAACACACAAATCCCTGTTCTAACAGGAGAGGGGAAACACATCGTCTGTTCCTAGTAATTAAGAACAGCGATCCGTCTCCTCCTCTAGTCAGTGCCATCCCCCCCACAGTTAGAAAAACACATGAGGGGACACATTTAACCCCTTGATCGCCCCCTAGTGTTAACCCCTTCCCTGCCAGTGACCCTACACAGTAATCAGTGCATTTTTTAGCACTGATCGCTGTATAAATGTCAGTGGTCCCAAAAATGTGTCAAAAGTGTTCGATCTGTCTGTCACAATGTCACAGTCCGACTAAAAATTGCAGGTCGCAGCCATTACTAGTAAAAAAAAATAATGATAATAAAAATGCCATAAATCTATTACCTATTTTGTAGATGCTATAACTTTTACACAAACCAATCAATATACGCTTCTTTTTTTTTTTTTTTTTTAACCAAGAAAAAGTAGAATACATTATGGCCTAAACTGATAAAGAAATGTGTTTTTTTTTAATTTTTTTTTGGATATTTATTATAGCAAAAAGTAAAAAAAAATATTTTTTTTTTTCAAAATTGACGCTCTTTTTTAGTTTATAGTGCAAAAAATAAAAACCGCAGAGGTGATCAAATACCACCAAAAGAAAGCTCTATTTGTGGGAAAAAAGGTCATAAATTTTGTTTGGGTACAACGCACGACCGCGCAATTGTCAGTTAAAGCGATGCAGTGCCGTATCGCAAAAAATGGCCTGGTCATTAGGGGGGAAATCTTCTGGGGTTGAAGTGGTTAAGTAAGCAAATACATTTGTGAATCTAGACACCAGGCAATTTCTATGCTAAAAATCAGTATCTCGTATAGTATGGTGATAAAGCTGGTTGCAGCCAGTTTGAACTGGGAACTGCATTGCTGTCTTACAAAAAACACTTAAGGGCATCTACCCAAGAGATTGCAAAACAAAAGCTGCTGCCATTTCATTAGCCAGAAAATTCCTCAACCAAATATCCCTGCACTGATATCTCCGTAAAAGGTAAAGCTTAGGTGACAGTTTAGGACTAAGAAACGGGACTACAGTAGGTAAATAGCAGGGATAGAATTATGCTAGACCAAAGGGTATGGATACAGTTAGATGATGGTATTGGCACACATTTTAGGGCAGGGGGATTAGTCTTTTGAGATTTCATCAACTCCAGCAAGACCTTTGTTTTTTGTTTTTGAAAAATCAAGAAAGAGTAATGCCGCGTACAAACAATCGGACATTCTGACAACAAAATCCATTGATTTTTTCCGACGGATGTTGGCTGAAACGTGTCTTGCATACACACAAATGTTGTTGGAAATTCTGAACGTCAAGAACGCGGTGACGTACAACACGTACGACGAGCCGAGAAAAATGAAGTTCAATAGCCAGTGCGGCTCTTATGCTTGATTCCGAGCATGCGTGGAACTTTGTGCGTCGGAATTGTGTACACACGATTGGAATTTACGACAACGGATTTTGTTGTCGGAAAATTTGAGATCCAGATCTCAAATTTTGTGTGACGGAAATTCCGATGGAAAACGTCCGATGGAGCCTACACATGGTCGGAATTTCCGACAACAAGCTCCCATCGAACATTTTCCGTCTTAAAATCCAACCGTGTGTATGGGGCATTAGAACCCTTGCCAGAGTTTAAATGTTATCTGTGTCCCCAATAAGGCCCCTTTCCCACGATTAGAGTGATCGGGTCCGCCTATCTGTTTTTCAGGTGGACCTGATCGGGTCACCCATTGTCCTCTATAGGGAGGTGGATGTCAGCAGATACATGTCATCCGATCCAACAAAATCCGCTGAAAACAGACGTATGGGGATATACTCGCCATCCATCCAGCGGGTGGATTGTCCATTTTCATCCGATCTCCCATAGAGGAGAGCTGGACTCTGACAGGTCCTTCTATGCACAGTGAGCGGAGATGGACCTGTCACCCGCCGGCTCAGCGGGGATTAGAGGGGCGATCCCAGCTGAGCAAGCGGAGTCCATCAAAACGGATCTGCCTCGCGTAAAAGGGGCCTAAGGAAGAATTTCTGTAAGAGTGTAACACAATACATTTCTTACTCTATTGAAAGATGTTTTAATTGTTGCCTATGTTCCCTTTGGGGGATTTCTCCTCACCTGTTTTCTATTGAAGATTGTGGAGGTTGGTGGGGAGCACCATACAAAAAATACAAAGTCTAGAAAACTCCTGTCAGTTAAAGCCTAACTTCATTGTTTTTTTCACTTTAAATAATTTGTTTGGGCCCAGCTGACCAAAGTGAACTTCATTTCATTTACTAATTGCTGCAGATGCTCTTAGCACCGTATAAACTGTATTTAGCATTAGCTACATACAGTAAACAGGGCTGTGTTCCAGCAAAGGTATTGGGCCTTACGGTCTGCTACCAGAAAACAATCAAATTGGGCAGAGTGCTTCTCAGCCATTGACAGGAGGCCTTGTATTTGTATCAATGAATACAAGGCTTCCTGTGAATGGCCGACATGGGGAAGCAAGCTGATAATGTCATGATTTCCACCTCTAGATATTGATAAAAATACAAGGCTTCCTGTAAATGGCAGAGAGGCACTCAACCTGACTTGATTTTGTTCCGGCGGTAGTTGGGACGTCTACGTAACTTTTCCAGAACACAGCACTGCACACAATATATCCACTTCCCAAACACCCCATAGCAGATTTACTGCTACAGGGCGACATGTGCAGAATCACATATATAAACCGATCAGTCATAGCATTATGAACACTGACAGGTAAAGAGAATATCTCTTTACAATGGCATCTGAAAATTGGTGGGATATATTAGGCAGCAAGTGAACATGTTGTCCATGAAGTTGATGTGGTGAAAGCAGAAAAAATGGGCATTGCAGTTTGTTGTGTCTGGGGCTGTGAAGCCAATGGTGACCCATGTCTACAGCAAAAAGCTTCTACAATGGTCACATGAACACCAGAACTGGACTATGGAGCAATGGAAGAAGGTGGCCTGGTTTGATGAATTACGTTTTCTTTTACATCATGTGGATGGCCGAGCGCGTGTGCATCACTTACCTGGGGAAGAGATGGCACCAGGATGCGGTATAAGAAGGCAAGTTGGCAGAAGCAGTGTGATGCTTTGGTCAATGTTCTGCTGGGGAACCTTGAGTCCTGCCATTCATGTGGATGCTACATTGGTGTCCATGCCTCAATGGATCAGGGCTGTTTTAGCAAAAGGGGGCCATACTCAATATTAAGTTGGTGGTCATAATGTTATGGCTGTTCGTGTATATACTGTATGTGATACTGCACTTCTGGGTAGGGGGCGCATTGCGCAATGCTGGCACGCTGCTTCTGCTGTGATTTGTCGCAGCAGAAGCCAATCAGCGGGTGCTGGCCAATGGATGTCTGCCGGCAACCATCAATCGTCAGGAAGACACACAGGACAGAGCTCTGGCTATGTAAACAAGGCAGAGCTCTGATCTGACATGGGGGAAGTGATGGTTATTCTTTCCCCGCAGAGCAGGGAATACAATCCATCACTTCCCTTACTATAAGCAATTCACACAGTACACAAAAACACTGGCTAAGTACATATTTAACTCTTTGATCGCCCTAGATGTTTAACCCCTTCCCAGCCAGTGTCATTAGTAGAGGGACAGTGCATATTTTCAGCACTGAACACTGTATTAGGCCCCTTTCACACTTATACGACTTCAAAGTCGCACGATTTTACCGCGATTTTGCCGCTATTTTACCGCGATTTGCCGCGATTTTACCACGATTTGGGAGCAGTACTACTTTGCCACGTTTTTGGCATTAACAAATTAAAACATACAGTAGTTGGTATGAATCATAAGGGGAAACTCCACGTCAAGTTTTAAATAAAAAAACTGGCGTGGGTTCCCCCCCAGGGACATACCAGGCCCTTAGGTCTGGTATGAATTGTAAGAGGAACCCCCTACGCCGAAAAATCGGCGTGGGGGTCCCCCCAAAATCCATACCAGACCCTTATCCGAGCACGCAGCCCGGCCGGTCAGGAATGGGGGTGGGGACGAGCTAGCGGCCCCCCCCCCCTCCTGGACCGTACCAGGCCGCATGCCCTCAACATGGGGGGGTGGGTGCTTTAGGGCATGGGGGGCACCCTGCGGGCCCCCCCACCCCAAAGCACCTTGTCCCCATGTTGATGAGGACAAGGGCCTCTTCCCGACAACCCTGGCCGTTGGTTGTCGGGGTCTGCAGGCGGGGGGCTTATCGGAATCTGGGAGCCCCCTTTAATAAGGGGGCCCCCAGATCCCGGCCCCCCACCCTATGTGAATGAGTATGGGGTACATGGTACCCCTACCCATTCACCTAGGGAAAAAAAGCATCAATAAAAAACACAGTACACAGGTTTTTAAAACAATTTATTTGGCAGCTCCGGGATCTTCTTCCGACTTCGGGGGTCCTCTTCTGACTTCGGGGGTCTCTCCGGCGTCCGCATCTTCTGCCGGCTCCACCGCTATCTTCTGGCGCTCTTTTGCCAGCGGTGGTCTGGACCTCTGGATCGTCTTCTTCCCTCTTCTCTTCCAGAGATGTTGACACGACGCTCTCTCCAGCCAGAATGGTCTCTGTGCGCTCCGCAACTGACTTATATAGGCGGTGGCCCCGCCCCCCTATGAGGTCACTGTCCCGGGGCATGCTGGGACTGTGACGTTTTAGGAGGCGTGGTCACTGGGTGAGGACCACGCTACCTTATGACGGCACAGTCCCAGCATGCCCCGGGACAGTGACCTCATAGGGGGGCGGGGCCACCGCCTATATAAGTCAGTTGCGGAGCGCACAGAGACCATTCTGGCTGGAGAGAGCGTCGTGTCAACATCTCTGGAAGAGAAGAGGGAAGAAGACGATCCAGAGGTCCGGACCACCGCTGGCAAAAGAGCGCCAGAAGATAGCGGTGGAGCCGGCAGAAGATGCGGACGCCGGAGAGACCCCCGAAGTCAGAAGAGGACCCCCGAAGTCGGAAGAAGATCCCGGAGCTGCCTAATAAATTGTTTTAAAAACCTGTGTACTGTGTTTTTTATTGATGCTTTTTTTCCCTAGGTGAATGGGTAGGGGTACCATGTACCCCATACTCATTCACATAGGGTGGGGGGCCGGGATCTGGGGGCCCCCTTATTAAAGGGGGCTCCCAGATTCCGATAAGCCCCCCGCCTGCAGACCCCTACAACCAACGGCCAGGGTTGTCGGGAAGAGGCCCTTGTCCTCATCAACATGGGGACAAGGTGCTTTGGGGTGGGGGGGCCCGCAGGGTGCCCCCCATGCCCTAAAGCACCCACCCCCCCATGTTGAGGGCATGCGGCCTGGTACGGTCCAGGAGGGGGGGGGCCGCTAGCTCGTCCCCACCCCCATTCCTGACCGGCCGGGCTGCGTGCTCGGATAAGGGTCTGGTATGGATTTTGGGGGGACCCCCACGCCGATTTTTCGGCGTAGGGGGTTCCTCTTACAATTCATACCAGACCTAAGGGCCTGGTATGTCCCTGGGGGGGGAACCCACGCCAGTTTTTTTATTTAAAACTTGGCGTGGAGTTTCCCCTTATGATTCATACCAGACAGCTGTCAGCACTGCCTGTCGCTCATCGGGAAAGGAAAGAAAAGTTTTCCTTTCCCGAATAGCGAGGCCAGGCTTGTGCTTACAAAGTCGTGCTGAAGTCGTGTCTATATAATATTCAGGCACGACTTGCATGCTACTTCAGGGTTTAACATTGAGGTCTATGGAGTACAACTCGCATAGAAGTTGGACCAAAGTAGTGCAGGGACTACTTTCAAGTCGGCACGACTTAAAGTCGTGCCAATATGAATGGTAGTCATTGAAAATCATGGAGAATGACTTGTCATACGATTTTGCAGTACAAAATCGTGGGACAAGTCGTATAAGTGTGAAAGGGGCCTTAATGTCACTGGTTCCCACAAAGTGTCAGTTAGTGTGTGATTGTCCGCTGCAATATCACAGTCCCGCTGTAAGTCGCTGATCGCCCACATTACTAATATAAAAATTTTAATTTTTTTTAATTCCAGTATATATCCTATAGTTTGTAGATGCTATAACTTTTGCGCAAACCACTCAATATTCGCTATTTCGCTTATAGGGATTTTTGTTTACCAAGCATATGTAGCAGAAGACACATTGGCCTTAATTTATGAAGAAGTTAGATTTTTTTTTTAAAATTGTTGGATATTGCCGCGTACACACGAGCGGACTTTACGGCGGACTTTGCCCGGCGGACTGGATTTCGTCGGACAATTCGATGTGTGTGGGCTCCAGCGGACTTTGTTTTCTCAAAAGTTGGACGGAATTAGATTTGAAACTTGTTTAAAATTTATCCGTTGAAATCGAGTCCGGTCGAAAAGTCCGCCGTCTGTATGCTAGTTCGACGGACAAAAAGCCACGCTAGGGCAGCTATTGGCTACTGGCTATGAACTTCCTTGTTTTAGTCCGGTCGTATGTCATCACGTACGAATTCGACGGACTTTGGTGGATTGTGTGTAGGCAAGTCCGTTCGTTCACAAAGTCCGTCGGAAAGTACGTCGAAAAGTCCGCCGGGCAAAGTCCGCCGTAAAGTCCGCTCGTGTGTACGCGGCATAAGTTTCACAGCAGAAAGTAACACATATTGTTTTTTTTTTCAAAATTGTCGGTCTATTTTTTGTTTTATAGCGCAAAAAATAAAAAATGCAGAGGTGATCAAATACCAGCAAAAGAAAGCTCTATTTGTGGGAAAAAAAATTACAAATTGTATTTGGGTACAGCGTTGCATGACTGTGCAATTGTCAGTTAAAATAAGGCAGTGCTGTATCACACAAAATGGTCTGGTCATGAAGGGGGATACAGTGCCTTAAAGTATTCATACCCCTTGAAATTTTCCATATATGTCATTTTACAACCAGAAACGTAAATGTACTTTATTGGGATTTTAAGTGATAGACCAACACAAAGTGGCACATAATTGGGAAATGGAAGGAAAATGATAAATTGTTTTCAAAATTGTTTACAAATAAATATGTGAAAAGTGTGGCGTGCATTTGTATTCAGTATTCAGAACCACCTTTTTGCTGCAATTACAGCTGCAAGTCTTTTTGGGGATGTCTCTACTATCTTTGCACATCTAGAGAGTGACATTTTTGCCCATTCCTCTTTGCAAAATATCTCAAGCTCTGTCAGATTGGATGGAAAGCATCTATGAACAGCAATTTTCAAGTCATGCCACAGATTCTCAATTGGATTTAGGTCTGGACTTTGACTGGGCTGCTCTAACTCATGAATATGCTTTGATCTAAACCATTCCATTGTAGCTCTGGCTGTATATTTAGGGTCGTTGTCCTGATGGAAGGGGAACCTCCTCCCCAGTCTCAAGTCTTTTGCAGACTCTAATGCTGCGTACACACGGTCAGACTTTTCAGCTACAAAAGTCCGACAGCCCGTCCGACAGACTTTCAACGGACTTTTAACAGACTTTCTAACGAACGGACTTGCCTACATACGATCACACCAAAGTCCGACGTATTCGTACATGATGACGTACACCGGACTAAAATAAGGAAGTTGATAGCCAGTAGCCAATAGCTGCCCTAGCGTCGTTTTTTGTCCGTCGGACTAGCATACAGACGAGCGGATTTCTGGGTCCGGCGGAGTTACGACGTAAAGATTTGAAACATGTTCCAAATCTAAAGTCCGTCAGATTTGCGACTGGAAAAGTCCGCTGAAGGTCCGGTGAAGCCCACACAGGATCAGATCGTGCGCTGGATTTGGTCCGTCGGCGTACGTCGGACAAGTCCGGTCGAAAAGTCCTACCGTGTGTACGCGGCATTACAGGTTTTCTTCTAAAATTGCCCTGCATTTGCCTCCATTGATCTTCCCATCAACTCTGACCAGTTTCCCTGTCCCTTCTGAAGAAAAGCATCCCCACAACATGATGCTGCCACCACCATGTTTCACGTGGGCATGGAGTGTTCAGAGTAATGTGTAGTGTTAGTTTTCAGCCACACATAGCGTTTTGCTTTTAGGCCAAAAAGGTACACTTTGGTCTCATCTGACCAGAGCACCTTCTTCCACGTGTTTGCTGTGTCCCTCACATGGCTTCTCGCTATCTGCAAATGGGACTTCTTATGGCTTTCTTTCAACAATGACTTTCTTCTTGCCACTCTTCCATAAAGGGCAGATTTGTGGAGTGCATAATTAATAGTTGTCCTGTGGACAGATTCTCCCACCTGAGCTGTGGATCTCTGCAGCTCCTCCAGAGTTATCATGGGCCTCTTGGCTGCTTCTCTGATTAATGCTCTCCTTGCCCGGCCTGTCAGTTTAGGTGGACAGCCATGTCTTGGTATGCTTGCAGTTGTGCCATACTCTTTCCATTTTCGGATGATGGATTGGACAGTACTCTGTGAGATGTTCAAAGCTTGGGATATTTTTTTTATAACCCAACCCTGCTTTAAACTTCTCAACAACTTTATCCCTGACCTGTCTGGTGTGTTCCTTGGCCTTCATGATGCTGTTTTTTCACTAAGGTTCTCTAACAAACCTCTGAGGGCTTCGCGGAACAACTGTATTTATACCGAGATTAAATTACACACAGGTGGACTCTATTTAGTAATTAGGTGATTTCTGAAGGTAATTGGCTCCACTAGATTTTAGTTATGGTTATCAGAGTAAAGGGGGCTGAAAAAAAATGCACGCCACACTTTTCAGGTATTTATTTGTAAAAAAATTTGAAAACTATTTATTATTTTCCTTCCACTTCACAATTATGTGCCACTTTGTGTTGGTCTATCACATAAAATCCCAATAAAATACATTTACGATTTTGGTTGTAACATGACAAAATGTAAAAAATATCAAGGGGTATGAATACTTTTTCGAGGCACTGTAAATCTTCTGGAGGTCAAGTGGATGTACAGCTGATACTACATTAAGTTTATACACCACTAACAGTGCCTGCAACAATTAGTAAATGAAATAGATCGATTGGGCCAGCTTAGCCCACACCATATAAAGGGAAAGGAAAGATGGAGTTAGGCTTCATGTATACGGGACGTTTTTACAACCTCTCCTGAACTATTTAACTTGACAAATAGTAACCCACGTTTAAAACGTCCCTTTTGCCACGCTTGCATTTAGAAGCGTTTAAAAAAAAATTTTTTTTTTTAAATGGCCAAAAACGAAAAACGCCTATAAAAAAAATGCTGCTAAACGCGGGTTACCACATTTAGCCGTGTTTAGAAGTGTTTGGCGTCTGAAACGTCGGAAACTTCGGCGTCTGAACCCATTTTTTTGCCTTAAAAAAAAGGCCTATAAAAGGCAACTGCCTAAAAACAACAGTAAACGAACCTGTACACATAAGATAACATTGAATGAGTTCAGGGGCAGTTGAAAAAAGTGTTTAATTGCCTCTGACGTCCATTTAGCAGCAGCAGTGTACATGGGGCCTTAGGCTTTAACAAACAATCTCTTGATTAGCATACTGTATGATATAAAACATCAGGTGGATTGGGGTTCCCTCTGCTGCAGGGTTTTGGTAACACTAATCTTTTGGTTGTGGGTACTGCAGTCTGTGTCCCGCTTTGATAAGAGTGTTCCATAGTGTCTGCTGTGGCAAAAAAAATAACTGAAAATGTTTTCATCACATCAGCCGTAGTATTTTACATTTCTTTACACAGAAAGAAAAAAAAATTTACAGTGCACAATTAATTAAATACACACAAAAAGGGTGAAAAACACAAACAAGAATAACACTAAATTTAAAAACAACTAATAAAAATACACCCCCTATTAAAGCACCATCTAAAATAAAGAAAAAAAAAATCCTATGAGTGTTTTACCCCCCACTCTTCTAAAACTAAACAAAGGCTCCTGGAGTATAGTATATACGTAATTGCTAAAAGGATGTTGCTAAAGCAGCAGGGGTGACTCAGAAAGCCTCAGGGGTCCATATATTTACATGTATACATGAACATTGCTGGTTCTCAAACACTTGGGCGGTATAGTAGCGCATGCTGGCAGATTAACTGGCCTTAATCTAATAACAAACAGAGGTTTCAGCTTATTCTTTATTAATCATTCGCATCACAGCGTACCTTGTCAGAGTTTATAGTCATTGCGTTTGATCATATTCAAAGATCATTTTTTTGGAAAGAAAAGTTCAGAAATCCGTTGGCCTCTTCTGACTTTTAATTTTTATCCATATGACTTTTGTACACTAATATATTTTTATTATTTCAAGTATTGGCAGACCCTTCTAAATAGGCATTTACTCTACCATCCATGTCCAGGATGGACAAGGTAAAAAAAGACTTGCGGGTTTATATGGTGGAAAACAGGTTTCCTGGAACTGGCTTCTCTTCCTCTGCTGATTACCTCTATACCATTTTACTGGCTCTTATCAAAACAAAACACAACAAAATGCTTCCAAAAATGTATGGAAAATTGTCCCTGCATGGTGAATTGATTTTGATCCCTGGGATAGTGATGATAAGGGGTTTTGACACCCAACACCAGTGACCACCAAAAGAGAAAAGTTTGGATTTAACAAAGAAGAATGTCTGTATCTTTGTTCTTGCTGGTTCCTTGTAGGAAAGTAGTTCAGTATCTGAAAGAGAAATGGGCAGAATGTGGTACACAAGACAATGCAATCTTCGGAGATGGGCACTGTTCATCTGTGAGTATAGGTGGACCATTACCAAGGTAGATCTGTAATTTGGGTACCCTGGAGGTTCTGCAGGGTTTGGCAAGGGTAGCTACAATGTAAAAGTTATGTGAGGGACATGCTCCTTGAAGTTGCACACAAATAAGGCTGGGTTCACACTTGCTGCTGCTGTGGCTCACAGCAGGGGATGTCCCTATATGTCCCTATACACGGATTCATGTGTGAATCAGGTCTGAATTTCTGCTTGAATTTGCACCTGATTCAGAGCCAAAGACGCACAGGACCCTTCTTCAAAGCGGACCGTGTCTGCCCCGGAGGTGTGTGAACCGGCTCCATTGAAAGCCGGGCACACTCTCCTGTCACGCAAATTGGATGCGGGGAATGCGGGGAATGCGGGGAAACCCGCATCTAATTTGCATAAGTGTGAACCCAGCCTAGAACTGTTTTCCATATGCTGTTCCATAATCCTGAAGAAGGCCCACAAAATAGAGGTAAGAGTGTTTTGGGACCTGGAATATGCTCGAAAGCTTTGGGGATATTTTACTCAGTCTCAGCTTGGTGGGTGTGACCTCCCTTGTAGTTACAGAAATTTGGGTATACAGTACTGTGCAAAAGTTTAAGGCAGGTGTGAAGAAATGCTGTAAAGTAAGAATGCTTTCAAAAACATATATTCTATTGTTTATCTGTATCAATTTACAAAATGGCAACAGGTGCTCTGGACTGATGAGTCAAAATTTGAAATATTTGGCTGTAGCAGGAGGCAGTTTGTTAATGAAGGGCTGGCGAGCTGTACAATAAATAGTCTGCAGGCAGCAGTGAAGCATGGTGGAGGTTCCTTGGACGTTTGGGCTGCATTTCTGCAACTGGAGTTGGAGATTTAGTCAGGATGAATGGTGTGCACAATGCTGAGAAATATAGGCAAACACTTATGCACCATGCCATACCATCTGGGAGGTGTGTGATTGGCTCCAAATTTATTCTGCATTAGGACAACGATCCCAAACATACAGCCAGTGTCATTAAGAACTATCTTCAGCTTGAGCAAAGAAGAGCAAAGAGTCCTGGAAGTGATGGTTTGGTCCCCACAGAGCCCTGATCTCAACATCATTAAGTCTGTCTGGGATTACATGATGAGACAGAAGGATCTGAGGCAGCCTACATCCACAGAATATCTGCGGTTAGTTCTCCAAGATGTTTGAAACAACTTACCTGCTGAGTTCTTTCAAAAGCTGTTGTGCAAGTGTACCTAGAAGAATTGATGCAGTTTTGAAGGCAAAGGGTGGTCACACCAAATATTAAAATGGGGGGTCCACCTATCTATCGTTTTTTTTTTTTGAGTTAATTCACAAACTTTTCTTCTCAGCATTACATACTCACATATTGTGTGTAATATGTCCGCCTGTGTCAGATTTCGTCGGAAAGAATAACTTATATTATTCACTGCAGGCGGTTTCCATCTTCATTGTGGGCATTTGAAGCCCACAAGCATTTATTTCCTGGATGTGGTGAATGCTGTGCTCCCAGCATTCACCGCTCATTTCTGCACATGCTCAGTGACATCCTGGGAAGCCTGAGACTAGCTCCCAGGAGCCTGGGAGAGACTAGAAACACGCCTACTCCCACGGGAGGAGAACCAGGAAGTGCAAAGAAGAATAGAAAAATAAAAGGTAATTACAGCGATTTAAATTTTTTTAAACGGCATGTCAGCATCTAGGCAAGGAAGAGAATACATATATTACAGATAATACAGATATTGTTCAAAATTTGGGTGGAACCCCGCTTTAATTTGATTTGGATTTCTCTTCTGTTCCTTTACCTTCAATTTAGTTAAGAGAAGAATGGACTTTTTTAGATTCATACTTACCTAGGTGGAGGCAGCATCGGTCCAATGCTGCATCTGTCCCCCGCCGGCTCTGACAATGAAAACAGAGAGATCTAATACTGCAGGTCACTGGGTTCTCACAGCTCTCTGCTCTGCCCCCAACTTGCTCACTGGAGTGCAGGGCTGTGGAGGAGGGCGGTAGCAGCTGGCTTAGGCTCTCAGCGGCTCGCTGAGAGCCGGGTGCTGGTCCAGGCATGTGGGTGGATTCCGATTCCATGGTCGCGATCTTGCCCAAGCCTGGACCGGCTGTGTGATGCCAGCACACAGTGGGCTTCAGCCCGCTGTGTGCAGAAAACGGGTTACAGGAGTACAAGACGAACTGAACTCCTTTTGATCCACAGGTGAAGTACAGCCAAACAAACTTTGGCTGTACTTCTCCTTTAATTGATAAAAATAAACTATTAACACTTCTATTTTTTGAAAGCATTCCTAATTTACAGCAATTTTTCACACCTGCCTAAAACTTTTGCACAGTAGTGTATCAAAGCACAAATTAAATGCTGTGCAGAGGCACTTTTCTGACTTTTCTCTTTTGTGGAATACTATGGAATAACATAAAGCTATCCCTGAAAGAGCAGATGTATTTTTGTGCAAAAAACTAGGAATGGCTCTGCCTCAAGTCTCTAAAGCCCAAGACAAACTTCAGATACAGGGGTTGATTTACTAAAACTGGAGCACATAGAATCTAGTGCAGCTGTGCATAGTAGCCAATCAGCTTATAACTTTAGCTTGCTCGATTAAGCTTTGACAATAAAACCTGTGAGCTGATTGGTTTCTATGCAGAATTGCACGTTCCAGTTTTAGTAAGTCTCCCCCTATGGTGTCCGTTTATGAAGCAGTGATCAGCGGTGATCCCGAGGATCACCGCTGATCACAGTCCATAAACAGTTTATGAAACAGTGATAATCGGGGGAGAACATGTTTGAACTTGTTCTCCCGCCGATTATCTCTACACACGGAGAATCCTCATTGAATGACACAGAAAGGGCCAGTTTATGAAGCGGTGATCTCACCGCTTCACTGGCGATCTGTGTCAGAATTCACACTCCCAGGTTCACCAGCTCAGAGGTGGTGAATCGGGGAGTGAAGAGGAAATCTGGGGGGATCTGAGGGGGAAGGAGGAAGATTTTTAACTTCCTTATGCCTCGTTCAGACCCCCCAACACTGTAACCATGTCCCCCTGTCATATTTATGTGTATACATATTTATACATATATACATATAATGTGTATATGTATATATATATCATGTGTGTGTATATACATGTATATATAGTGTGTGTGTGTGTATACATATGTGTATAATGTAGGGGGACACATTATTTTATTAACATTAATCCACGCCGTTGAGCGGTGATAATTTATCACTGCTTGATAAACTGACATCTGGTACTGTAATCTCGTAAAGTCTCACGAGATTCCAGTATCAGGGGCCGTTCTCCACTATTTGAAG
The DNA here is from genome assembly GCA_037952925.1 of Lithobates clamitans. NCBI lineage: Eukaryota > Metazoa > Chordata > Amphibia > Anura > Ranidae > Lithobates > Lithobates clamitans. Next base: position 1,157,964 of record JBBGZY010000159.1, read on the forward strand.
CATTTGTAGATCTCTTCACTCCTCCAAAGGTGAAGCGATCTACACCGCTTCATAAACTGGCACACAGAGGAGAAGATTCTTCACTGTGAATGCCGGAGAACGAAGCAGTGAATAGATTTCACTGCTTCATAAACGGACACCTTAGTGTGATCTTTCTCTTCACGTCTCTGCCTCTCACTATTTTGGGCATTGCTCACATCAGTTCTTCACTTGGACAGCTGCTGCAGTGCAGAGGTGTGGCTCTTGGGCTGTTAAAATGAACAGAAAAGCTACCAGGTAGGAGGAGGTAGAAGCAGGTCAAAATGAGACCAAGTGCAGTTTAAATGCACCCGTCAATAAATTTTAAATGATTTAGAAGAGTCTCAAACTGATGTTAAAAGCATATCAAAAACCAGAGAAATTTTTTAAGCTCAACTTACAGACCAGCCTGCGACCAACCAAATTCACCTGACAGTATGCGTTTAAAACAGCGGTTTAGTCTGTACACATTTGCAAATACATGCGTAAGCTACAGACCCCATCAAGACACCCCATTTTCTGTAGTCCCTAACTCTAATGCCCCGTACATACGGTCGGATTTTCCGATGGAAAATGTCAGATCGGAGCATGTTGTCGGAAATTCCGACCGTGTGTGGGCTCCATCGGACATTTTCCATCGGATTTTCCGACACACAAAGTTGGAGAGCAGGAGATAAAATTTTCCGACAACAAAATCCGTTGTCAGGAAATTCCGAACGTGTGTACACAAATCCGACGGACAAAGTGCCACGCATGCTCAGAATAAATAGAGAGATGAAAGCTATTGGCCACTGCCCCGTTTATAGTCCCGACATACGTGTTTTACGTCACCGCGTTTAGAACGATCGGATTTTCCGACAACTTTGTGCGACCGTGTGTAGACAAAACAAGTTTGAGCCAACATCCGTCGGAAAAATCCTAGGATTTTGTTGTCGGAATGTCAGAACAAAGTCTGACCGTGTGTACGCCCTATAACTTTTAAGCGTCTCCACAGTGGAAGCACATTTTGATGGATAGGTAGAGGGCAGGTGAGCCAGAGGCTATCGGTCAGGCAACGCACTGACGCCTTTGCTGTCATGGTGCTATGTGCTGGGTGTTCAGTGTGTCCCTGTGCCTTTAAGGAGGGGTAGGCTCCCTCTGGCCCAGCTGCCCTCTACCTATCCATCCATCCACTGTGGAGACTCTTACAAGTTAGAGTTAGGGACTACAGAAAATGGGGTGCCTTGACTGGGCCTATAGCTTACGCATGTATTTGCAAATGTGGCACAGTGGTGTAGTGGTTAGAACTTTTGCCTAGCAGCAAAAGGGTCGCTGCTGTGAATCCCAACCAAAACACTACCTGCCTGGAGTTTGCATGTTCTCCCTGTGCCTGCGTGGGTTTTCTCTGGGTACTCCGGGTATGTGTATGTATTAATTGTGAGTTAGGGACCTTAGATTGTAAGCTCCTTGAGGGCAGGACCTGATATGAATGTACAAAGTATATGTACTTGACCTCTCTGCGGCCTTTGATACTGTTGACCACCCACTCCTTCTCAATAAACTCCACTCCCTTGGCCTCCAAGATTCTGCTCTATCCTGGTTCTCTGCCTATCTATCACGGCGCTCCTTCAGTGTTACCTACAACTCTGTCTCCTCCTCTCCATTGTCGTTTTCTGTCCCCAAAGGCTCTGTTCTTGGACCCCTTCTCCTCTCTATCTACACCTCCTCCCTTGGTCACTTGATAACCGCCCCCCAGCTTCCAATTCCACTTACTGTATATACTTGAGTATAAGACGTCCCGAGTATAAGCCGAGGCACATAATTTACCACAAAAAACTGGGAAAACTTATTGACTCGAGTATAAGCCGAGGGTGAGAAATGCAGTAGCTACTGTAAGTGGAAAAGAGGGTCAACAATGCCCATCTGCAGCTGCATGCCTCCCTGTGTCTATTGCATACCTCACTGTGTCCATTGCATGCCTCCCTGTGTCCATTGCAGCCTCCCTGTGCAGATCTGCCTACCTCACTGTGTCCATTGCAGCCTACCTGTGCAGATCAGCAGTTAGTGTTCAGCCTATCACGAACATCCTCTCATCCTCATCCGTGGGATGAGGATGAGAGGACGTCCATGATAGGCGGAACACTGAACACTGACTCACAGCTGGGAAACTGAGTGTTCCCTATCACAGACGAGGAGGAGGCGTTGATTTTGTACACTGGAATGGCCGCCGTCTGACTGCATGACACGCTGATCAGGTAGGCAGATGGCAGTGACTCAAGTATAAGCCGAAGGGGGCACTTTCAGCACAAAAAAATGTGCTGAGAAACTCAGCTTATACTTGAGTATATACGGTATACGCTGAAGACACCCAAATCTATCTGTCTACTCCTCACCTCACTCCCTCAGTCTCCTCTCGTCTTACTAACCCACTAACTGGCATATCGTCATGGATGTCGCACCACTTCCTTAAATCTCTCTAAAACTGAGCTAATTATATTCCCCCCCCGCCCGTGCCCCCCTCCATGACTTTTCCATCAACATCAACAATGCAACCATCAGTCCCTCCCCTCACGCCAGGGTACTAGGTGTAATCCTAGACTATGACTTGTCCTTTCAGCCTCAAATCCAATCGTCAAAAGTTTGTAGAATTCACCTCCGTAACATCTCCAAAATTTACCCCTTTTTAACAAATGAAAACACCAAGCTCCTCATTCACTCCCTTGTTATCTCTCGCCTTGACTATTGCAACTCCCTTCTCATTGGCCTGCCTCTCCATGGGCTATCCCCTCTTCAGTCTATCATGAATGCTGTTGCCAGACTTATCCACTTTACAAATCGCTCAGTGTCTGCCAACCCACTCCTCCAATCCCTACACTGGCCCCCAATCACCCAGCGAATTGAATTCAAAATACTAACCACAACATACAAAGCCATTTACAACTCTGCCCGAGCAACATCACCAACCTTGTCTCCAAATATCACCCAAACCGTCCTCTCCGCTCGTCTCAAGACCTCCTACTCTCAAGCTGCCTCGTCTCCAGGATTTCTCCAGAGCCTCTCCCATCCTCTGGAACTCGCTACCTCAACCTGTCCTGCTATCCACTACTCGTGCTACCTTCAGGCGATCCCTGAAAACGCATCTCTTCAGGGAAGCCTATCACATCTCCATGTAATCTTTCACCACTTCCATCAGCTCATTCCCCACAGTTACAACCTTTTGTACCACCTGCCCCACCCTATTCGATTGTAAGCTCTTCTTAGCAGGGCCCTCTTAATCCTGATTTGATTGTATTATAACTGTATTGACTCCATTTTATAGTGTAAAGCTCTGCGTAAACTGTTGGTGCAATATAAATCCTGTATAATAATAATAATAGTAAAGAGCTGCGTAAATTGACAGCGCTATATAAGCGCCTGAAAGAAAGAAAATGTGTGCAGACTAAACCCCTGTTTTTAACGCATACTGTTAGACAAGTCAATTTGGTTTGGTCGAAGGCTGGTTGGTAAGTTGAGCTTGGAAATGTACTGGTTTTGGTTAATATGCGTTACTCTTCCAGTGCTCCTTGCTGCATAGGCCAGTTATAGATGGGGGCAGTGGCCACTTGTTTGTGATGTTAAAAGCAGCTGTTTTACCCCATCAACAGATGCCCAAAGCCTGTCCACACACCCCCTTACCTGAATCAACTATTCAGCCATTTCTGTCAATTAGTTCTTCAGTCGTTCTCCCTTTAAACATGTTGACATGAGGTCCACTGCAAACTTTAGGGCTGTGTGCTTTTTTCGAATGTAGAAATGCAATTTTTTTTTTTGCCAATAAAAGTATATGATACTCAATAAAGGTGTGAACTGAATTGTACTTTTAGGAATTCACATCACTGCAACGCAATAATAATAATAATACAATATCATTTTCTTTCCTGACACAGCAATGACTGTCAGATTTATCACTAAACGGTTTATTGGAGAATACGATCCCACCCTCGGTAAGTAGAAGTTGTAAAGATAACAGAATTATTAGTTGGATAGAATGTCAATGCATCATTCAGCCTCAATTTGTTCTCGAAGGGTCAATACTATTGATTTATTGTCCTATATATTTAGCAGATAATTGATGTTTACTTAGGATCAATTAATGTTTATTCTTATTTTGCCTATTGCTTGCCAAATATTGATTGGTAAAACCTATTCAATTTAATTACAGTAGCCATGAATTCTCCTTTTCCTTGTTTTTCAATTTTAGATCTATTTATAATGTGAAAGGGGGATTTGCCAAATTTATAAGGACTGGAATTGTATTTTTACAAGAGGATTTGTGGAAAACTTTTACTTGCCTCTAAATAATCATTTTCTGTAAAGAATACAACTGAATAAAGCTGAAATAAGAAAAGTCGATTTTTTTTCCCGATATGCACATGACCGGCTCACTCCCCAATATTCATCCCACTAGTAAAATCAGTACTCCAGCACACGCAGTTCATTCCTTGGTATTCATGTCCTCAGCAAGGTTAATAAAAGGGATGAATAATCAGCAGGGCTTGATTAAAGATTGCATTTCTTTAATGGATTTATTTGTGAAAGATCACTTAAATACAATATAGCTGATATTTTGAGGCAATGCCGGGTCCCTTTCTCAAGGCCTGGCCTGCTAAAGAAGCCCATTAGGAGGGCGTAATGCGTATGGGTGGGAAGAGCCGTGGTCCGTGACGTCATTACCTAATTTTGCATCAGCTTGGTGAGCTGAATATATGCTTGTTTTACACATATCTATGTGAGTGTTTTTAATCCCTTTATTCCGTTTTAATAAATAATTTGAAGCAGAGAGCACTATGGTTTCTCCATTTCTATTCTATTGTTTGTCACATGGTTGATCAAGTTTTAAGAAGAGGAGTAGCGTGTTTTAGGGACGATTCTTGCAGGAGTGTTCCAGTACCATCCTGAATGGGGTTCACTAAGGCTATTATGACTCTGTAGTGGGGTCAAAGTCTGGAGGTGAGCAGGCAACTTTTCTGGAAGTGGTGGTCACTGAATACATTGGATGTTACTATATGAACTATCACTTTGAATTCGCACAGCGGTGGAGCATTTATATTTATATTTGGGACTCTGACACTGTTGCTTATTATATCAACTATTGGAGTTGTTGTATTTCTGTTTATTATTTTTCTCAGGATTATGGAAAATTGTTTTCAAATACTTACCATAATTTTGCTTTACTGGCGTACCCTCACGTCAGCACACCATGGGTTAATCCTCCGTAGGTAACCCCAAGGACCACCTCCAATAGACACCCTCCTAATCCCCGGTGTTCTTTAACTAGATAGCGACAGGCCACCAGGGCGGTAAAGTTGCGCTGACGTAAGGGTACACCAGGAAAGGAAAATTACGGTAAGTATTTGATAACAATTTTCCATATTCCTGGCTAACCTCACGTCAGCACACCATGGGATTTAACTAGCAATAAAGAAGAAGGGTGGGAAAAACATAAAGGACACTTAGCCAAGATATGCTGCATAATAAGGAAAAACACATTTTATTTCTCTTGTAAGGCTGCTGAGACAACCGCTGTCCCGAACTTTGTGGATGCTGTGGCTTGAATATCCAGGCTATAGTGGCGCGCAAAGGTTGTGCAGGAACTCCAACTGGCAGCCCTACAGATGTCTTCTAGCAGACCTTTAGCGTATGCTGCCCAGGAGGCTGCCATCTCTCGCGTTGAATGAGCATGTGTCACTTCCGGAGGAGCCAGACCTTGGTTCTTGTAGGCTAGGGTGATGACCCTTGATACCCAGGAAGAGATCATTCTTGACGTTGCCACCTCACCCCCTTTGGCGCCCACTAGGAGGATAAAAAGGTTATCCACCTTCCTAATAGGAGCAGATCCTTTCAGATACATGGACAGCAGGCTCACCAGATCCAGTGAGCTGAAATCCTCTGTTAGTACAGATGAAGGTATTTGGTCAAAACTTGGGCGGATTGCCTCCCAATTCTCATGGAAGCTAGATGCAACCTTAGACCTCAGACTTGGAGCAGGCTGGAGAATGTTTTTTTTGTGGAAGAATCACACAGTAAGGTTCTTTGCAGGACAGAGCGGCCAATTCTGAAACTGTCTGTGCCGAGACTATGGCGACCAAAAACACAATTTTTAAGGTCAGGGTCCATAAGGAGTAAGAGTCCGGAGGTATAAATGGAGGTTGTGTGAGTGACCTGAGGACCAAGCCGAGATCCCAGAAAGGTATAAGGCATTTCTTTGGTGGTTTAATGTGAATTGCAGTCTGCAGAAAACGCCTGATAGGGCAGAGACCTGCACCCAAATCGAGTTATATGATAACCCCTTATCTAGGGTTGACTGTAGGAAATCCAGTATGTTTGGCCAAGAAGGAGATTCAGGAGAAAAGTGCTTGCATTCAGCGAACTCTAAAAATTTCATCCAAACACGTTCATACGTGCGCTTGGTTGAGGTCTTTCTGGCCTTCATTAGAGTCTGTACCACCTGTGAGCAAAGTCCCTGAGTCCTTAATCAGACCGATTCAGCAGTCATGCCGCTAGTTTTAGTTTTGCTGGGTTGGAGTGTGGCCACTGGTTCTGGGTCAAAAGGTCCCTCTTGGCTGGAAACAGGATTGGCAGGGCTGACAACATCTGTATGAATAAAAGAAAACCAAGGCCTCCTCGGCCATCGGGGAGCCACCAACATCGTGTGGACTTTCTGTGCTCTGATCTTCAACAGGACATTTAATAATAATGGGATTGGTGGAAAAATGTACACCATCGGAAAGGCCCAGCGGATCGAAAATGCATCCTGTGTTAGTGCTCCTGCGTAACTGTATCACGTCACAAACAGGGGAAACTGAGCATTTTGTGGGGTCGCCATCAAATCGACCGTTGGAGTGCCCAACTTTCTGAAAACTGTCCGGAGGTGCCTCGGTTGGAGTGACCACTCGCTGTGTTCGGGGAAACGTCTGCTCAGCTGATCTGCCAGTTGATTCTGACTTCCTGGGAGATAGTCAGGTCCATAAATATTGGGACATCGACACAATTCTAAACTATTTGGCTGTGCTTTAACTGCAGACTTTCAACTTTAATTTGAGGGTATTTACATCCAAATCAGGTGAACGGTGTAGGAATTACAACAGTTTCTATATGTGCCTCCCACTTTTTAAGGGACCAAAAATAATGGGACAGATAAACAATCATCCATCAAACCTTCACTTTTTAATACTTGTTTGCAAATCCTTTGCAGTCAATTACAGCCTGAAGTCTGGAACGCATAGACATCACCAGACACTGGGTTTCATCCCTGGTGATGCTCTGCCAGGCCTCTACTGCAACTGTCTTCAGTTCCTGCTTGTTCTTGGGGGCATTTTCCCTTCAGTTTTGTCTTCAGCAAGTGAAATGCATGTTCAATTGGATTCAGGTCAGGTGACTGACTTGGCCATTGCATAACATTCCACTTCTTTCTCTTAAAAACTCTTTGGTTACTTTCGCAGTATGCTTCGGGTCATTGTCCATCTGCACTGTGAAGCGCTGTCCAATGAGTTCTGAAGCATTTTCCTGAATATGAGCAGATAATATTGCCCGAAACACTTCAGAATTCATCCTGCTGCTTTTGTCAGCAGTCACATCATCAATAAATACAAGAGAAATGGTTCCATTGGCAGCCATACATGCCCACGCCATGACACTACCACCACCATGCTACACTGATGAGGTGGTATGCTTTGGATCATGAGCAGTTCCTTTCCTTCTCCATACTCTTCTCTTCCCATCACTCTGGTACAAGTTGATTTTGGTCTCATCTGTCCATAGGATGTTGTTCCAGAACTGTGAAGGCTTTTTTAGATGTTGTTTGGCAAACTCTAATCTGGCCTTCCTGTTTTTGAGGCTCACCAATGGTTTACATCTTGTGGTGAACCCTCTGTATTCACTCTGGTGAAGTTTGCCCTTGATTGTTGACGTTGACACACATACACCTACCTCCTGGAGAGTGTTCTTGATCTGTCCAACTGTTGTGAAGGGTGTTTTCTTCACCAGGGAAAGAATTCTTTGGTCATCCACCACAGTTGTTTTCCGTGGTCTTCTGAGTCTTTTGGTGTTGCTGAGCTCACCAGTGCATTCTTTCTTTTTAAGGATGTTCCAAACAGTTGATTTGGCCACACCTAATGTTTTTGCTATCTCTCTGATGGGTTTGTTTTGTTTTTTCAGCCTAATGATGGTTTGCTTCACTGATAGTGGCAGCTCTTTGGATCTCATATTGACAGTTGACAGCAACAGATTCCAAATGCAAAGAGCACACTTGAAATGAACTCTGGACCTTTTATCTGCTCCTTGTAAATGGGATAGTGAGGGAATAACACACACCTGGCCATGGAACAGCTGAGCAGCCAATTGTCCCATTACTTTTGGTCCCTTAAAAAGTGGGAGTCACATATACAAACTGTTGTAATTCCTACACCATTCACCTGATTTGGATGTAAATACCCTCAAATTAAAGCTGAAAGTCTGCAGTTAAAGCACATCTTGTTTGTTTCATTTCAAATCCATTGTGGTGGTGTATAGAGCCAAAAAGATTAGAATTGTGTCGATGTCCCAATATCTATGGACCTGACTGTATGCTTCAGGTCCTGAAGATGCTCCTCTGCCCAGGCAAAGATGTCTGCCGACAAGTGAAGGAGCGTTAGACTCCTTGTCCCCCCTTGGTGGGCAAGGCCTTAAGATTTTGGCACCAGAACGATTGGGGAATAGAAACCTCCCCCTCTCTCTTCTGCTGGTACATGCTTGATGGTCCCTCGGAGAAGAGTTTGTTTATATAGGTTCGCAAGGACCGTCGTCTCTTCTCAGGACATCTGTCCACTATGTTCTCACAAAGGAATTTGGAGGGTGGTGTAAGAACTCTATAGAGTATCTGTTTTTTACAGTGTCCAGGGTCAGGATCGTTAACCTTCGCTGCCCAGACCCTCCAATAGGAGCTTAGCCTCGCTCCCAACGGACAAGCCTGGGCGGGCGCACCCTCAAAAGGACTTTTCATTTGTCTTGGCTGCCTGTGCTGCCTTAGACTTGATGCCCCGGAGAAAGGAACTTGGAGTCCCTCTCCATTGAGGTCTCTCCCATCCTGGCCCATTTTGCCTTCTGGAAGCGTTTTTAGTTTGACTGACTGGGTTGTCCAAGTGGTTTCTTTCGGCCAGGCAGAGGGAGAAGAGTCGACTTACCTCACGTGACTCTCCTAATTGCATCATCCAAGGTCTTTCCAAACAGTAGTTTGCCGTTGTATGGTATGTTGCACAAGGCCTGTTTGGTAGTTCTGTCTGCCGTCCAAAGGCAGAGCCACAGGGCCCTCTTTTCTGTAACAGCACTGACCATAGTTCTGGCTAACTGCTTTACTAAATCTACCAATGCCTTCGCAAGGAAATCCGCTGAAATGTTTGGCTTCTCCAATGCTGTAACGATCTTTGAGGGGTATACCCCTGCATTTAAAGCAGTCTCAACATTGGCAAGCCATGTCTTCAAGGCCCTTGACAAGGCCATCAGGGCAATGGCTGGGTGAAGGGCTGACCCAGCCATGGAATAAATCGTTTTAATATCTGCGTCCACCTGGCGATCCATTGGATCCCTGAAAGTAACCAAGTTCTCCAAAGGTAAGGACACATGCCGTGCCAAACGCTGCAAGACTGGTGGGTCTCCCAAAGGCTAGCCTGTGAAGAAGGCATGGGATACAGTTTTGAGTGTTTGTTTTGCAAATTCAGTTTTTTATTCAGTTTCACTCATTCGTCCTCGATTAATTCCTTAATCTCCGGAAACACTGGGAAGGTAGGTTCCTCCTTTTTCAGGTTAGGAAAGAACCTACGGATCTTTTGTGGCGGGAGTGACTCTGACTCCCAATCCAGGGCTTCCTTAATTGCTTGCACAAAGGGGCCTACCAGATTATAATCAAAGACCCAGGCCCAGCATCCTCTGGACCTGAGGATAACTCTGATACGCTCTCTTCAGGTGAGGAGTGAGATGTCTTGGGCTGTGCAAGCCTATGGGAATCATTATGTCCTAGAGGCTCTCCTGTACCGCCTCGCGGTATAGTCTTTACACCTCCTTACATCATCCTCTTTATCTGTTGCCACTTCTCCAAGGCAACCCTTTCAGATAAGCTTTCCAGGCAAGGCTTGGAGTTTGCAAGCCGAGGACAGACCCTATGGAGAATGTTGCGCTTGGGTCTGGGCAGGGGTAGATGTCTGGATACCCAGTTCATGCAGGTCAGGAGAGAGCGAGAGCCGCCATACCGATGGACGGGATTCATGGTGCCACAGTGACACAGAACGTTGGCGGGACTTATGCTTTGATGAGCGTCTGCGCTTTGGGCTTTGGCTCCTGCAAATCAGCCAAGACAGACAACCGTGAGTGAATGGTTAGCACTCTTTCCTCATCGTCCCACGCTGCCCCCTCGTACCTTTCTTTAGATCTTCGTGCAATCAAAGATTAAAAGAGAAAAGAAAGATTACTTACCCTACAGCCTCTCTGATAAGAAAAAGGAGGAAGAGAGAGACTGTCTTACCTGGAACTGACATGCAGAGAAAACAGGAAGCACGGCCGCTCAGGCCATATGACTCTCTGCCTTTTGTTTAATCAGTTGCGAGGTGATTGGAGGGGAACCACCCTCCAAACAGGATAAGGAAGAGAGAAAGATCCTGGCACGCTGCTAAGGAGACACAATATGTGAGGAAAACAAGGAGTGCAGCCACAGTGCCCCTGAGAAGCACCACATAGATCAGTTAATAATGTGCTATCTAAGCAACAATGCCTGCGACCCAGGCACAAGGGTACCCTGGCTTACAGGGGGTTTACCACCCACACACAGGGTCTTCCAACCCAGGAGAGGCAGAGAACCTGGGGGGAGGTGCGGTAGGGGGGATACTGCTCACCGACATCCATGCGATCTGGAAACTTTTGGCAGGTGGCCTGGAGCGACCAGAAATGAAGAACACCGGGGATTAAGAGGGTGGGTCTTTTATTCTATCTATCTATTGGAGGTGGTCCTTGGGGTTACCTACGGAGGATTAACCCATGGTGTGCTAACGTGAGGTTAGCCAGGAAATATTGTACATGTGATTGCGCTGCGCTTACAATTTGCACTTTATGGTTATGAAGACAGCCTGGTGGACACACTCTAGAAAGTTTTAGCAGCAATCTTCAACAAACAAAAATTATTGTTAGATATTTGCCCTGATTATATTTAATTTACAGATTAAAAACAGTGGCATATGCTAGCTTAGTTCCCTTAGGGCACATGACAAAATCTTATTTTTCAAATACTACTTGTTCTGGGGGAAAAAAAAATGTTTCTGATTGAGTCAATAATAATGAATCTACTAAATTCCTAACTGTATTCTATAAACTCCCACACATGGCACAGAATAAAAATGATTCTTTAACCAGTTTCCAATGAACAATGGTGCAGGGTATGCTGTGATTTTCCACCTAAATAACTCTTGTATTCTCTTGCCAGATTCTGTTAGGATGATTAAATTATCATACAATCAGTCATTGTTTTTGGTAATAAAAACATACTGCATTGCTGTCTACTGTTACAAAGCACCTGTTTTACAGTTTCAAACATAGGTAGAACGTTGGGCACTGAGAGATGTGTCTCACCATAGGGACTCACCACAGCCCTTATCCCTAGCATGATCCTTACTTTTTTTTTTCATGTGGCTTTATTAACTATACAACACACGCTAACAACCAATAATTCTAGAAAAATAAAGGCTCAGAACCAAAAGTTTTACTTTTTCACTTCTTTTTTTTACCTTGTCTGACTATTGTTGGATTCTTTCAGAGTAAACCCAACAACAGAAAAAAAAAGTGAGGTTAGGGGACTGCAAAAAAAAGAAAAATTGTCACAAGTCTCTCTGCAGCTGTGGAAACATGCAATCATATCCTCTTTTCCTGCAAACTTCTGATTGGTGGGCTGCACAGTATATTGTGTTTTTGACAAAAAAAAAATTACGTTTTTTAAAGGTAGGTAACTAATGGCTAGATGACCCTAAAAGTATGGTAACATTTTTTTTTTTTTATTGCCACAGTTTTGTATACGTTGCTGCAAAATGTTGCAGCGATGTTATAGCTGAAATTCACATATGGGAGCTGTTTTTCCCCTTAAAGACATTGCATATCTGTACATTTTTCTCTGTTGCAGTTAAGTAACAGTTAAAGGTTTTGTTCTTCTTCCACCCTATGACTGCACAGTATTGGCAGTGAGGCAGCATACTGATAAGCTCACCTACTATATCTGTTACTCTGCTTTATCATTCCATCAACATGCTTTCTCCCTCTTACAGTCTAAGTTGTACAGAAATTACAAGAAGCTAATACCTCTTTAAATCAGGTACTTAACCTACTTGTATTTACAAAATTACATTTAATGATGTATTAATGATTAGAGTTGCTTTAATGTGTGCCTTTTAAATCTGCCTGGAGTTCAGTTTTATATGATACTTAAAATGGTAGTAAAGTCTGCTCTTTGATTTACACCTACAGGTAAGCCTATAATAAGGCTTATCTGTAGGTACAGTAAATTATCTCCTAAACCTGCACTGTTTAGGAGATAATTACTTTAGTGGCCCTGGTGACGTCATTGGCGCATGTGCACTGGGCTCTGAATGGACGATGCCGGTTTACTACTGCATTAAGAGCAATAGACCTAACAGCAATATGTGTGGTGCTATATAACAAGTGAAAAAAAGAACATTAAAGCAGAGCTCCAGGCTTCTTTAGAAAAAATGTAAAGTCAGCGGCTACAAATACTGTAGCTGCTGTATCTTAATATTAGGACACTTACCTGTCCATGAATCCAGCAGTGTCTTCACCCGAGCCAATTTTTCAATCAGCTGCAGGGCCGTTTGAAGGAATTTGGGGGCCCCAAGCAAAATACACCCCCCCCCCCCCCCCCGCACGCACGCAAAGCCTACAGGAATCACAACAGAGCAATAAGTTCACCAATACTTTATATAAATAAAAAAGGTTTACAGTGCAAATACTGGTATGTGTGTGTCACCGGCGCAAAACCAATATTTACAATCAATTTGATAGTGATTTTCTTGGCTGCTGCATCCAAAAAAACTTTTCATAGAAAAGGATTGAAAGTGTTGTTTTTTGTGTGTGGATGCGCTGCTCCCATCTATATAGATAGGGAGCAGCGCATCCACACACAAAAAACAACACAGTGCAAATACTGCTGTTGCATATAATGTGCATAAAATTTGAACATTTTCAACAATGTTACCTGATTCAAAAAAGAAGCAATAAGATGGAAAAGAAAGAAGAAAATGGAAAGAAAGCTATGGTAATTGTTTTTATTATGGTCAGCAAGCTACCATATTTTTATTACTAAATGGGTCTTGATGACTGCCTCCCCCCCTACTACCCCCCCCCCCCCCCCGTGTTCTTTTTAACCCCCCTCCCTACCGCACGGCAGGAGATTCAGTTTTCTGTTCCTGGCCGGCCGGACTGAAAGGAAGTGAGCACTCAGTGTGTCCTGTACCGCGCGGACTGCAGGAAGGAAGAGAAGCTTGGCCACGCTACAGGCTGCAGCTTATAAGAAGCAGCGGCACGGCTGGGGCCCCAGACCATCTCGGGGCCCCAAGCAATTGCTTGTTTTTCCTGTCCTGTGGTGATGGGCCTGATCAGGTGCTGCCCGCCGCCATCTCCAATAAGTAAAACCGGCTGCGAAGCCGCAACTGCGCATGCCCGAAGCATACTGTGCTTTGTGAATGGCTCGTGGTGGGGAAAGGGGGGGCAAACTTCCAGCTGATCTTGCGGCGGCGAGATCAGCCGGATGTGGGAGCGGGTACCAGTCAAAACCAGGTACCCACTCTCTCCTCCAACTAAAAGGTGCCAAAATGTGGCAGCAGAAGGGGGGGGGGGGAACAAGCAGAGCTTTACCTTTTAGGCGGAGCTCCGAAGCATTCTAGGCAGATACACACACATGAATACAGCTCTGCAATCATTCATGCACAATTATATGTGTTTTTAGATAAAAGCAAAAAACAAATTTGACCTGTTGTCAGCCTCTCGCAATCTCTGTACAGCAGAGCTGGAGTGTCAAAGGAAAAAGCAGCACAAGAAGCAAATCAGTTCATGTGCTGATTAGAAGCATGCTGATAGGAAGAAAAAGCAGAGTAACAGAGACATGCCTTTATCACTGTGCTGCTTCTCCATTCACTGTCCAGTGACAGGCTGGGGTGGGTTCAGGATGGCCTGAGCTCAGAGGCGTTGGGTGATTGGTGCTGGCCATAAGATTGAGGACATCTATTAAAAAAGGAATAGTACTAGGGAGGAAATCTTTGGGTTGAAGGTGAATATTGCAGCAAAAGCAGGTTTGTCCTTTATTATTTAATGGGCTATTAATTTGCATCCCTGTATTTTTGGCTTTTGCTTTAACTGGAAATGTTGATTTAACGATTTGCCGACCAGCCACCATCATTTTACTGCGGCAGGTCAGCACGTTCCCGCGAATTGCCATAGCTGTATGTCGGCCCTTTAAACAGCTCTAGCAGGTGCGCCCACTGCACGGTGGGGGACACAATGCGCGTGGCTGCGATGTCTACCGAGAGACACGAGAGCCAGAACGGGGATGTGTGTGTGTAAACACACACATCCCCATCCTGTCAGGTGAGGACAGACAGATCGTCTTATTCCTACTAAGTAGGAACAGCGATATGACTTCTCCTCTAGTCAGTCCCATCCCCCATCAGTTAGAAACACACAGGAGGGAACACATTTAACCTCTTGATCACCCCTTTCCCTACCAGTGACATTTACACAGTAATCAGTGCATTTTTATAGCACTGATCACTGTAAAATGCCAGTGGTCCCAAAAATGTATCAAAAGTGTCCGATATGTCCGCCGCAATGTTGCAGTCATTACTAGTAAAAATAAAATAAATTTAAAAAATGCCATAAATGTATTCCCTATTTTGTAGACACTATAACTTGTGTGCAACCCAAACAATATACCCTTATTGTGATTTTTTTTTTTAAAAACAAAAATATGAAGAATATATATCGGCCTAAACTGATGAAGAAATTTCTTTTTTTACATTTTTTTGGGGGATATTTATTATAGCAAAAAGTATAATATATATATATATTTTTTTTTTTTTCAAAATTGTAGCTCTTTTTTTGTTTATAGCGCAAAAAATAACAACCACAGAAGTGATCAATAACCACCAAAAGAAAGCTCTATTTGTGGGAAAAAAAGGACGTCAATTTTGTTTGGGTACATCGTCGCACGACCGCGCAATTGTCAGTTAAAGCAATGCAGTGCCGTATCGCAAAAAATGGCCTGTTCAGTAAGGGGGGAATTTTTTCGGTCCTTAAGTAGTTAAAAATACATTTTATGAAATGTTCTGAGACCTTAGAGCCAAAATCCTGTGTCAATCTTCTTTATATACAATAAAAACTATCAAAATCAATGTTAGTTATGAAATTCCTTAACATGGCATGTCTGACCTTTTGAGTATACAGTGGGCCTGTGGGTGTCCGTAGGCAATGAGCCACTCAGTAAAGAATAGCTGATCTCCTGGGTACACTTTAAGAGACAACATTCGATGAATCACTCCAAATGGCAGATGGCAAGTAGTCTCCATCCTATGAGTCATTTGTCTTACCAAACAAACAGCCATTTGTGTCGTTTCCTCTAAAACGTCCAGTATTTATAAAAAAAAAAAGAGAAAATTGATTTAAAGGAAGCATGGACACTATATTCTACATCCCCTCCAATTACTGAGCATTTATTAAAGTAGACACAGGGACTGCTGGATTACTTCATTTAATGAAATGCTTTGCAAGTGCCAAGGCTGAAGCTAATGTTTTATGTACGGCATAAGGCAGTGCCAACATTCATTGTGGTATACCCATTTCACTGCAGATGCCGCAGTGTTTTCAAGTAACTTAAGAAGATTGAAGCACACGTCTTGCCGAAAGGCATAATGAGCTTGTATCGGTTGCAGTGACTGCAGGGAGTCGACATTTCCTTTAATTAAACAGACTAGATTTAAAGCCTAAGTTTATTCAAAATTTTTTTTTTAAATCAGCACAAGGGACAGTACTTACTATCAATGAGATACTGTCTACCATCAATGAGGAGTGCTGCGGTTTTACTTGAAGTCCTCTGAACCACCACAGCAGTTATCTTCTGATGCTACAGATGTTAACAGAGCCGAAGGCCTAGTCACAGACTTATCAAGAGAGGTTTACTTTACATGAATGAAAAGCAATCTATGAATGTCTTTTATTCATACACCTGTCCCCCATTCATACAGCACTTTTCATTCATGGAAGCTATATTATACTGTACTGTAGTGAATCGGGGGGAGGGGGGGGGTTGGGGAGGGAGGGTACAGTCGAAACTTTTGAGGAATGCCTGTGTCCCTTGGAAGCAGCAGATGATTATAGCTGCTGGGGTATAGAGATACAGAGGTCTTCAGAAAAAAAAAGAAAACAGCAGCCAGCAGCACAATGGACACTTCCTTCTCATTGAGGCAAGTCAGTCCCAAGTGCTGATTTTAAAAATATTTTTGACTAAAATTACACGTAAACCTCTTGGAGCTGGCGCCACCCAGCCCTTTAGGGGTTCAGGATGCTAGAAGGAGGGGTTTATGATCATGTGTCCGCCATCATTGGCTGTCAAGGCGGTCACATGATTGGAAAGCTCCTGATCTGTCAGAAACCATGAATCAGACGGAGACAGAAGTACAGTTAAATCACACTTGTTTAATAATAAAAGTAAATAGCACAAACGTAGTCAAAACATAACCAAAGTTCGGTAACCGGAATGGATAGTCAGACAAGCCAGAAAGTCAGGAAGCCAGGAATCAGCGTAGTGGAACAGCAAGCAGGATCTGGAGCCAGAAGGAATGTCAGCCAAGCAAATCTTTAACACGAGCGCAGGAGAAAGTCTCTGTGATGTTGACCAAGGCGAAGGCAGAGATCATCTGGGCTGGACGGCTTAAGTAAGCAGGACTGACGAGCAGGATATCATCAACAGGTTAGACACTGTGGAGAGATAGGAGCTGGCAGTTAGCCAACAGCTGAGCGGCCAGCTCAGAGAAGGAAGGGCTGAGCCCAGCTCTGACACGACCACAAGGAGCCATCAGGAGCTTTCCATTAGTAACTGTCCCAGGAGTGCGCTCTCGGCACAGCGGTATTTGCACTAATGCACACAACTATGCGGCCGCTCTGCGACGGGGCCCACCCGCCAAGAGGCCGAATATTTACGTACGGCTGGCACGAAGAGGTTAAGGATTGGCATCACATCAACAGTTTAAAGAGATGCCTTAACAAGTTTTAATCATTAGATCTGCATATAACATATGGAAGATGGAATGTATTGGTCATAAATACGTTCAACACATGAATTTACAATGACACGTTAGTAGATTATAAAAGGAATTTTTGCATACTAGCATTTGGAATCAATGGCAAGTAATTTCAACTTAACATCTTTATAGTAGTCAAATACATTCACTAGAATAAACGGAAACGGTAACCCTAAAGCCGGGTACACATAGGATGAATGTCGGGAGACATTTGCCACTACAAAAAATACTGGCTGACATTCTGCCCGTGTGTGTATGTCGGTCTGTCTGACAGAAGCCGTTCGGCCGGCTTCTGTCGGACATGCAAGCTGGAAAACCAGCAGCCGACCGACTCCCAGTCAGCACTCTCAGCCAATGGCATGGACTACTGATCGGAGTGTTCTGATGGAGGGGCCCATCTAACATGTTTCGCCCAGTAGGAGCTTAATCATAGAGGCAGATCTTGAGCTGGGAGAAAGATGTAAACAAAAAATGGTGTAACATTTAAAACAAATAAAGAAAAACATAGGTTTTAGGACTGTGCCAAAAAAAAAAAAGTACAATACTTTTGTCAGCACACACCGCTTCAATATAGTGGTGTGAACCAGGCACACCAGAGACAAGTCCATTTGCCTTGTCATGCGGTGAGACTGCACTGGAATATCCGACCAACGCAGTCCCACCGCATCCGATGTGAATATACTCAAGTTCTAACCACACCACCATTTGTTGATGCAGAGTGCACATCAAACTTGCTTAGTGGCACCACACTGTAATCATGAGTGTGGTGTAATGACATAGGTCCCTTAGACCTCAGCAGGGGGACCTAGAGTTGCCTACATATCCCTGCAGTAGCTTTCAAACTTACTGCTTCAAATCAATGTTGTGTTGGTAATGTCAAAGCATTTCTTTTGGAAGCTGAAGCTGCATATCATAGTGAAGGACCAATAGAAATGTATGAGAGACAGAAGGGATTAGGCAAGTTTTGACACCCGCAGGATGTGCCTGAGTAGCGGAAACTAAAATCTTCTGCAGGTATAGGCAGGCTCTTTTATGTCAACAGGTTTTTTTTCTTGTTAAAGTGGCAAAATAGCTTTTTTTCACAGTGGACTACTTCTGTGTAAAAATGGCTTGTTGGGTGGTAAAACCCCGAAGTTGAGTCACGTTTTACCCACCCTTCAACTGCTCCCACTTTAGCTGCAGAGGCAGCAGCCAGGGGTGTACAGAGCAGATGTGGCAGGAAAAGATGCTTCAGGGGCCGGTCTAGCAGGGCAGAGGAGCAGAGGATCGGGTAAGTAAATCTACTTTTTCATGCCCTCTGGACCTAAACCCCTAAGTCCCATTGCAAGGGAAATATTTTATGCTTCCTGGAGTTCAGCTTTAAACTGGGTTCACACTATAGCGATGCGGGAACCAGTGTGATTCCAGTCCAGGTTCCTGCATTGCATCTCTTCCACAGGCAGTTCACACTGCTCTCTGCAAACCGCTGCTGGTGTCAATACAATGTTAACCACTTCAGCCCCGGAAGATTTTACCCCCTTCCTGACCAGAGCACTTTTTACAATTTGGCACTGTGTCGCTTTAACTGACAATTGCACGGTCATGCAATGTTGTACCCAAACAAAATCTGCATCAGTTTTTTTCCCACAAATAGAGCTTTCTTTTGGCGGTATTTGATCACCTCTGCGGTTTTTATTTTTTCCCACAAATAGAGCTTTCTTTTGGCGGTATTTGATCACCTCTGCGGTTTTTATTTTTTGCGCTATAAACAAAAAAAGAGCAACAATTTTGAAAAAAAAAACAATATAATACTTTTTGCTATAATAAATATCCCCAAACTTTTTTTCCAAAACAAATTTCTTCATCAGTTTAGGCCGATATATATTCTTCTACATATTTTCTGGTAAAAAAGTAAAAAAAAAAAAAATCGCAATAAGCGTATATTGATGTTTTGGTTTGCGCAAAAGTTATAGCGTCTACAAACTATGGAAAAGATTTATGGCATATTTATGGCATTTTTTATTTGTTTACATTTTTTTACCAGTAATGGTGGTGATCTGTGATTTTTAGTGGTATTGCGACATTGCGACGGACAGATCGGACACTTTTGACACATTTTTGGGACCATTGACATTTATACAGTGATCAGTGCTATAAAAATGCACTAATTACTGTGTAAATGTCACTGGCAGGGAAGGGGTTAACACTAGGGGGCGATCAAGGGGTTAAATGTGTGTTCCCTCAGTGTGTTCTAACTGTATGGGGATGTGACTTACTAGGGGAGG
Source organism: Lithobates clamitans (assembly GCA_037952925.1). Taxonomy (NCBI): domain Eukaryota; kingdom Metazoa; phylum Chordata; class Amphibia; order Anura; family Ranidae; genus Lithobates; species Lithobates clamitans. The sequence goes on from JBBGZY010000159.1 coordinate 1,177,582, forward strand.
AGACATATCGTTGTTCCTACTTACTAGGAACAAACAACATGTCTCCTCTGCCCTAACAGCACAGGGATTTGTGTGTTTACACACACAAATCCTCGTGCTGGTGCTCGTGCACGCGATTGCATGTGGCCGGCGCCGATTGTGCCTGCCGCCCACGCGCATTGGGTCCACCTTCTTGCATCGCCCTCTGGCGGCCACTAAGGGGAAGGATGTACCCATATGGAATTTTGCCCAGGAGAACCATTGGGCCACAGTATATCTGCGTGAGCCGGTCGGGAACCGGTTAATGACACCCCCAGATAGGTTCACAGATCGCAGTGCAAACTGTGGATTCGGACAGGAATCAGATCCCATTCCAGTGCGGGGGGAAAAAAGTCCCTGCGCCTTTTTTGTGTGACTCCCATGCGAGTTCAGCCATACAAACTGTCACATGCAATGTCTGCGTTCGCATATGTGTGAACCCAGGATTAATGTAAAACTAAACCCAAGAACAAATATTTTAAATATTGCAAGGTAAGTACAGAAAATACCTATTAAGCTTGGTACACACTACAGTTTTTTTGAGTTGCAGGAAAAAAAAAAACTGCCAGTTCCTGTCAGAGCTGCTGTACTAACCAGCCGCCATTAGTACAGTGATCTCCTCCACTGAGCTGTTGTGTTGTGACAGGGGACAGCCCCCGGCCCCCCGCAGTGTCTATATTAACTTCTGTGAGATGAACAAGTTGAAAAACAATGTTACCTTTCTTCTGTAAACTACTAATACCATCATCTCGAACGTAATTTAGAAGAGACATGTTTGAAGTACAGACTGGGTAGCAATCATTGCTCCCGTCATAGCTGTAGTGATAGAATGAACGTACATATAGTAGTAAATGGTACTGCACTAACAATATACCTAATGGCACTTCCAGTCCGTGTCACCCAGGCTCCGCCCTACATGGTACGTTACGGGTCGTGTGACTTCATCAGGGCAAATAATAATAATACCGACCTTTTATATCATTTATGCACTTTATTAAAAAAAATTGACTGTTTACCTTATATTGGCACAAAGATATTGATTGTTATATACCATGTCATGCGTTGCACCATTTACCAGACATGGGGGTAAGTCACACATGTGCAAGTCACAAGCAAGTCTCAAGTCTTAACCTTAAAGTCATAAGCAAGTCCCAAGTCACTGTGGCGAAAAGCAAGCAAGTCAAGTCGAGTCCCTGCTAGAAGTCAAGTCAAGTCATTTATTTTGGTCAAGTCACAAATTAAGTCAAAATACTGATCTACCCCATTTTCATCCTTTAAATGAGTTAAAAGTCAGTTTTCAGGAAAGATTTTGTTTTATTTTCAACATTAACAAAACAGCTTAGTGCTTTTTTCTTGGCATATTAAAGAAACACTTTGAATGCCCAAATAGCAGACAAGGAGCAGAACACTCAGCAATTAAATGGCCAACAAGCCTGAAAAAAATGTAGTCCTTGCTGAGGGGGAAAATAACTAAGCTCAAAGTTTGAACTTGACACAATGCCAATATCTGGACACTTGAATGGTGATGAGAATAATAGTATTCCCATCACCATTCTTCAAGTGTCCAGATATTGACAATTTGGCATTGTGTCAAGTTCAAACTTTGAACTTAGTTATTAGAATAGAAAAAAGAGGGAGAAACACCCGCGCAATGGGATGCATGCAATGGAATAAAAATTAAAAAATTAAAGAATGTTGTTGGAACAGCTGCCACTACCGATTACTTCCACTAGGTGGAGTAAGATATAAGAAAAAAGGAATAGAATTAGATAGCGCTGTTTCCAAGCCTGGTGAATTCAAATGTGTTATAAAGGTCCTGGATGTGCATAAGTCAAGTTGGTTGTCTGACTTAATAAAGTGCAGTGTGTGCTCTAAAAAAGATATAACTTAATCCGTATAAATATAATATATCCATATATAAATGAACCCGATTTTTAAATTAAAAATATTTGTGCAAAATTATGTGATCCATAACGTAAATCGATAATGTACATATGAAGTGAACAAACAAATATATATAATCAAGTGCTTTCAGTGCTGCTAGGATCTGGTGAGTGCAATCAATCACTATTAGAACACGGATTAAGGCACGCACTGAAAGGTTTGGAATATCTATCAGAATCCAGGGGTTTTCTTTGTAGCAGCACTGAAAGCACTTGTTTATATATATTTGTTTGTTCAGGTGCGCTTGATGCAGGGACTGACATTACTCTTACCGCTACCCTGAACAAAGAGGGGAGCATGTGCCTGTTCATGGCCCAAAACTGAAGGCAGCTCTGTCCATCACAAATGTCTAAATACTGGTTCAGCTGAATTTGGGGACTGGAACATGAATCTCTCTTCTGTTTTTTGCGGTATGCTGTGAACAGCCCAGATTGACTCTCTGACTCTGCCACTGGCATTTGCTCGTCTTCATCGGTGGTTGTTGGGGTGGGCTTGCAGTACTCTTTGAGAATTAAGTCTGAAAAACACAAGCATAAAACAGTGACTCAATGCACTCAGGTGTTATTACTGCAAACGGGTTATTTCCAAAAACATAACATACTTTTTATCATCGCAGACACAGCCTCCTTGACATTTTCGGTAGCCAAAACATCATGGGTCAACCACATGGTGCCAAATGAAGGATCCAGCAGAGCAGCTTTTAGGTATAGAGGGTCAGAGAAGGGTAAGGTTGCTACATCATTCTGTTCATCTGCCATCCTCACATTGACAAAGATCCCTTCCAATAGTCTTTGGAGTGATTCTTGCAGGCTACGGATCAAGCCACCAAGGTAGCGCACGCTCTCTTTATGATTTTCCAAGTGGTGATTCAGAGAAAGGATACAGGGTACAACAGCACTTATTGTCACAAGTTTTTCTCCCTGTGAGAGGTCTGTGGCTTCTCCAAAAGGCATGTTGCAGTTTATAATGAGGTCTGACAGGATTGAGTTTGTAATTGCCTTTTGCTGCTGGTGGTTGCAGTGGTATAGCTGCACAGTCCCCTGTGCGATGAATTGTGAGATTTGAGGCTGGGTATCATCAAAAGTCCCTTTGGTATGGATGTACTCTTCATATCTATAGAGTAAACAGAAGAGAGATAGAAAAAAAAGTTAGCTATGTGATTTATTGATTTGAACAACAATACACTCTGCTCCCACCTAAAGTGGGATGTAGGCCTAATTTGCATATATATATATATATATATATATATATATATATATATATATATATATACACATACATACATACACGTGATGTTACTGTACCTACTTTTCTTTGTGGGTTTTGTAGTGACGGATGAAGTTGGATGTTGTGGTGGACGTGTCTCTTATTTTTGAGTTGCAGACCTTGCATATCGCCATTCTCTTCTTTTCACCAACATCTAAAACATAATCCTTAAATCCAAATTTAATTATTTTTGGAATCACTCCCTCCATTATAGCTGCCTTGTGCGTTGGTCTGTCAGGGGCGGATCCAGAGTTTGCTGTCGGGACAGCCCGGGCACTGCCAGAAGATAAGGTGTTGCTGCTTAGTACACTAGTACTTACAGAACTATTTTTAATGTATTATATATATATACGGTCCTAACCTAACCTTGTTTAAAACAGTGACACGTTTATCATTCCAGATTAGAATATTACATTAGTGACTCATAGTGACACTTTTTGGGCACCAGTGACACCAATACAGTGACCAGTGCTAAAGTTTGCATTGATTTCAGCATGCATGGAGCATTGCAGTACATGAACTTTCACTGGATGTGGACTGTTTAATGAGTTTGTAGTACGCATGGAGCACTTAATTCAGCAATATGATTTTTATGTAATATTCACGTTGAGCACTTTGTACTTCGCACAAGTAATAGTTAATTAGTGAAGGATTTAGGGAGGAACTGGTCTGGGACTGGGGGTCAGTGCAGTGGCTGTCGCAGTGCAGGAGAAAAAAGCACAGAGCCGAGGAGGAGGAGAAAACAAGGAAAGAAGGTTTGTACCTACCTAGGTTTCATAGTTTTAGCATGTGCAATGATATTGATGATTGATTGCATCTGCTATCATATCTGCATCCTGCAATCATCAGTACAGGCCACTGGCCAGGGCCCTGCTAGCTGCTACATCACTAGTGCAGATTTGCAGAAGCTGCAGGTCTGTTTGATGCAGTGCCAAGCAAGCTAATGCTAAGTTTGCAGGGAAGTTTTCAGGGAAGCATTTGCTTGGCACTGCATCAAACAAACCTGCAGCTTCTGCAAATCTGTTTCCTCCTCCTCGGATCTGTGCTTTTTCTTCTGCGCTGCGACAACCACTGCACTGACCCCCATTCTCAGACCTGTTCCTCCCTGAGTCGTGTGACTGTCCCTGCTCCAGTGCCCCCTCAGTAGAAGAATAATAGTCTGCCATGACTTACTCTATGGCTGCTGGACTGGACACCACTCAGATTCAGTCAGTCGGCTAGGCTTGGCTGGCTCCTTGGGCAACTTCCAGTTCCTTCTTCCTCCCCCACGTGAGGCCCGCGACTCACGCTGCTGGCTCTGCACATTTGCACAGAAGCACAGCCCCTCCCTCAGAGATCACTCCGCAGCAGGAAGGGGGCGGCGCCGCGGCCTGGCCGGACGGAATACAGAGACCTACAGCCTAGATGGAGAGACTGCAGTGCAGTCATCATCAAATAAAAAAAAAGTCTGCTGCGGCCACGAACCCTGCAAGCGCCGCTCGCGGACACCTATCCGATCCCCGCCCACAATGTTAGCAAACTGTATTTGTGCGGGCAGAAGCCGGGACTCGGGGGAGCTTTCTTTTGTGGGGGGCGGCTTTTGCCTAGGCCAAGACACAGCACTGGTGGTGCCAAGTCATTGCAAGTCATTGCAAGTCAAATAGCCCAAGTCAAAGTCAAGTCGCAAGTCATTAGTGGCAAGTCAAAGTCAAGTCGAGTCATTTATTTAATTTTGTCAAGCAAGTCGCAAGTCCTCAAACAGGTGACTCGAGTCCGACTCGAGTCAAGTCATGTGACTCGAGTCCCCCACCTCTGCCATTTACTACTATAGGTTTAGGGTTGCCACCTGTCCAGGATTCACCCGGACAGTTCGGGTTTGGCATCATGCGTCCGGGTTTCAAACTGCCTGAAACCCGGACACATTATTCAGACTGAACTTTGGCTTCCCAGCAGGGTTGCTGGCTGCAGTTGTCTAAGCTGAGTGTGTCTGTTACACTCTTTCATGCTGCCCAAAGCCAACACTAACAATCCCCCCCACACACAGACAGACGGGAGAGCAGAGAGGGCTCGATCTGCTCCTCTTCCTCCTGTCCCTACCCCTCTGTGTCTTCCCACACTCCAATGCCCAGGGCTGTGCCTCAGAAAAGGAAAGTGGGGGCTGGAAATTTGAAGTCCAGCAGCCTCAGATACATCAAGATGAGAGGTGCCAAGGGGTGAGTGAGCTCACCATCCATCCTTGTCTGTGACTGAAGTCTCCCCCTTCTCTCTCCTACCTCTGAGTGAGTACACTAAGGTAAATCATGGTTCTCAGAGAACCCCTTACATCAGAGTTCCCCTTTACACCAGAGGCCACAGTGTTCCCCCTTACATCAGAGTCTTCCCTGTACATCAGAGTGCTCAGTGTTCCCCCTTAAATCAGGGGTTCCCAAAGCATCCTTTATGTCAGAGTCCCCAGAGTTCTCCCTTACATCAGAGTCTGCAGAGTCCCCCCTTACAGTGTAAGGGAACTCTGCGAGTTCAGATGTAAAAGGGGAACTCTGTGGATTCTGCTGTAGAGGGGAACTCTGTGGATTCTGCTGTAGAGGGGAACTCTGTGGATTCTGCTGTAGAGGGGAACTCTGTGGATTCTCATGTAGAGGGGAACTCTGTGGATTCTCATGTAGAGGGGAACTCTGTAGATTCTGCTGTAGAGGGGAACTCTGTGGACTCTGATGTAAAGGGGGAACTCTGTGGATTCTGATGTAAAGGGGGACTCTTGTTATTAATTTCATATGATTAGAAATGTTATTTAATATCAAAATTTATGTACAGTTTATACTACAAAAAAAAAAATTGCTCTGTGCCACTAAAGTGTTCGGGTTTGACTTGAAGAAAAGGTGGCAACCCTATATAGGTTTGCTTGTATATGTAGGAACACATTAGGTGTTAGCATCAACTGTTTGTTTGTTGGTTTTACTTGTTTTGATGCAGTAGTGCAGTAGTTATTTTTGGTTTAGAAGAATGAACATAGTCAATCAAGTACAGGAATTGTGTTTTTTGCAAGATTACCAGGTGAAAATAAGGGAAAAAAAGCCTGAAAAAGGAAAACAAAATGCAGCTACCCTATATAAGGCCTTGTAAGCTGCAATATACAGTATTAAGGTTTTGTTTTGGGGTTTAGATATGATTTTAAAGTCAACCTGTACTATGCTATAAAAGAAAACAAGAGGAAAAAACAGAAATAAAGAAAATTGATGATACTCCTGGCACCTATAGCATATTATTACTGTTTGTTTTACTGAAACATACTCAAGTTGCTGAATCACAGCAATATTCTGCAGAAGCCCAGTGTCACACACCTACAAGTAATTTATTATATTATTCTATGTAGTATAATGATGTGCATTCCATTTATGTGTTTTTTATTTTTATTCCACTTTAACCAGTTTGTATGATGTCAGTGTATCCTGGCCTGGGCAAAAAATAACTTCTCAGATTTCTGTTTGATCAGAGGCATGTCATTTCCTTTCCATTGTCAATTCTGACAGCTAGAAAGACCAAATTAATTATGGGTTACTGTCCACTATTTTCCATTTCCTTCGTAATTCTTTAAAGACGTACATCAAAGCCAAATGCAAGTAGCTGTTATAGCAACCTTGGATTAACCTTATGCCACCATACACTGCTAATATTACTGATCAAAATGATGTGAAAATCTGAAGTAAATGTATCCAATTGTGTTAATAATGCTTTATTGATCCTGCATGAACTCACATGGAATATGTGTTTGAACCCCTCCCATGCACATATATTTAAATACATTTAATACATTTTTCTTCTTTGTTTATCTTACTAAGAATTTTGTTATTAAAATTTTTTTTTGATATTTAGGTTTCTGTTTTTCCATTTTTCCAAATTTATTTAGAGTCTATTTACTTACAGATAAAAAAAAGACCTCAAACTCTAATTTCTTCATCAATTTAGGCAAATATGATGTTTTCCCCTCTGGCAGGACGACGGTCTGCCTTGTTTACATAGGCAGACCACCGTTCTGCCTCTCCTCAGAATGATCGGAGGGTCCCGGCAGACATCACGTCCGCCGGACCCGCTGATTGGTTCCCTGCTGTGTCCAATCACAGCAGAAGCGGGTCGCCGGCGGTGCGCGCAAACGCCCCAGTCCCCGTGATCGGAATTGTGTGTAGGTATGTGATTTTGCACAGGAGTGCTGCCCTGCTGCAGTATATTTGCCTGGGACGGTCCAGAAGTGGTTAAAGTGAATATGTGATGTTCCCATGAAAGGTTAGAGCAACAGGTTTGTATTTATCCTGTTAAAGTGGTAGTCAAGTGTGCAACAAAACAAAAAAAAACCTATCCCCCTGCAAGTCATTGCCATAATGTGCTAGTATGCAACGCAGTCAAGGAAATCGTTACAGTACTGGTGATTGATGATTGGCTCAGCCTTGCCATATGGAGTGTTTTGCAAGCCTAAATATGCCTGGAAATATTGGTTATTTTTATATAAGTATGGACTTTGAAAAAAAAAATATACTCACCTGGGTGGATGCAGCATCAATCCAATGCTGCATCTGTTCCCTGCGGGCTCTGCAGTGAAAACTGAGCAATCAAACACCTCTGATCATTCAGTCCCCCCCCCCACTCTGAGCAGAGAGCAGGGACTGTCAGTCAAAGGCTCTCTGATCTGCCCCTCCAGTGCTCACTGAAAAGCTGGGTTGAGGAGGGGGCGGAAGGGGCTGGCTCAGGCTCTCAGGGAATCACTGGAAGGCTGTGTCAGGTGCTGGTCCAGGCTGCTGGGTTGATCCAGACCATATGGTTAGGATCATGTCAGAGCCTAGACCAGCTCATTGACATTAGCCAACAGCAGACCTTAGTCTGCTATTGGCTAAAAATGGGTCACAGGAGTGCAGAACAACCCGCACTCCTGTGATCCATAGAAGAAATATAGCCAAGAAAGCTTTGGCCATACTTCTCTTTTAGTTCTAGTTTGTATGGGCACATTCTGCATACTTAACCCTCAAGAACCCCTAGTAAATAGGTAAACCACTACCCAGACTATGAGCACTATAGTATTTACATATTCAGAACAAACAGGAAAGGGCCTTTAAAACAAGATGTCAATCAACTCTGTAGCTACAGGCATTATGGGGAAATGTTTCCTTAAATTCTCAGCAGAGGTACTAAAACCTTTGCTGTTTCTCTATTACTTTCTGTTGCAGCAGAATCTTGGTAGGCTGCCAGTCCTCTAAAAAACACACAGCAGGTTTTACTGCGGCAGAATGGCACGGGTGGGCGAAACGGCGTTACCTTACGTTGGGCGCGCGTGCCCCCTAGGTGGCCGCGATGATCTGTTTCGTTTCAGAACCGATCAGTCTCCAGGCCCAGGCCAATGATTTCTGGCCTGGACCTGCTGATTGGTTCTGACTAATGAAATGCTTCCCCTGCCTGTAAGTGTAAGCACAGGCAGGGGAAGTAATGTCATCTCCTTCTGGAATTCTTTTCCGTTCCAGAGAGAGGAGAGAGGACATCCAAACGTGAGTTGTACCAACACTACACTAACACAGTTCATGTAGGCACACATTTCACCCCCCGATTGCCCTCCCAGTTAACCCCTTCACTCCCTGTAACTGTCACCCAGTGCAGTGTTCTTATTTTTCTTTGATCACTGTACTGGTGTCATTTGTGACACTAATCAGAGTTAGGGTACTTAGTAGTAGGTCCAGATAGGTCTAGTCCCTAAACCCCCCAATAAAGGTTTAACCTCTTGAACACCCCCTGTCACCAGTGCTCACCGTATTAATGTCACAGGTGACGCTGGTTAGTTTGTTATTTTTTTATAGCGTCAGGGCACCCGCAGTACATTACCTAATAAAAGGTTTAACCCCCTGATCACCCGGCGTGTGATATCAGTTAGGTTTTAGCATCAGTTAGAGTCTGCGTCGCCCCAGGCAGCATCAGATTAGTGCCAGTAGTGCTAACACCCACACATGCACCATACACCCCCCTTAGTAGTATAGTGTTTGAACGTATCGTTATCTTTGATCTGATCAGAACTATATTAGCGTTCCCAATAGTTTAGGGTTCCCAAAAATGCAGCATTAGCAGGATCAGCCCAGATACCTGCTAGCAGCTGCGTTTAGCCCCTACGACAAGCCCAGCCTACCTCACCCAAGTGCAGTATCATTCGATCACTGTTACTTACAAAACACTAAACACATAACTGCAGCATTCGCAGAGTCAGGCCTGATCCCTGTGAACGCTAACAGTTTTTTTGGTAGCGTTTAAAGCAGTCTCTGACAGGTGCTCTTTTTCCCTGTGAGTATCACTAGTTGTACCAGTAAATTTAGAGACCAAAATGTCCAATCGAAGGTACATTAGTGAAGAGGCCTACACGGTTCTGAGCATGACTGATAGTGAAGAGGAAGTCACTCATCTGTCAGATTCAGGCTCAGAATACGAACCTGTAGACAGTAGCAGCACCCTGACAGATAGCTCTGACAACGGAGTAGTGGTCCCTGCCAAAGTCAGGCATAACCAACCCCCTTCTTCTGCTGTTGTTGAGGTGCAAGAACCGCAGGGCTCTTGTATGGAGCAGAGGGCCAGTACTAGTGCATCCTTCTGGTGAACTGGCAAGCACCAGCGGCCTAGTACACCCTGGTCGTACATCCAGCACAGCAGTAAAAGTTGGTGACGTAGCGAGTCCCATAAGCGCAGTTCAAGCTGGTTAGATGGCTAGCTAGTGTCCTGCAGCCACCAAGAAGACGACAGGCCCAACGAGCCAATAGTACCCTTCCTGCTGCATTTGCCAATCCGAATTGGGAGCCCACCACTTCTGCAGCACCCGTACTTCCCCATTGACTGGCCAACCCGGAATTCAGGTGGAAACAGTTGACTTTACATCACTGGATTTTTATTCGCTGTTTTTTCACGGAAGATCTCTATAGATCTATTGTGGACCAAAGCAATTTGTATGCTGGTCAATTCATTGCCGCTAATCCTCAGTTGACCCTTGCCAGGGATTGGAGACCTATTGCGTCTCTGAATTTAAGACCTTCCTGGGCCTAACCCTCCTCATGGGCATAACTAAAAAAAGTGAGTTATAGTCATATTGGTTCACTGACCCAATTCACCATATGCCCATGTTCTCTGCCTCCATGACCAGGACACGATACTAGCAGATCTTGCAGGTCATGCATTTCAATGACAATGAACTCTGTCGTCCTCGGGTTGACCCTGAATACGATCGGCTCACCCTTATTCGGAAAAGGGTACCACTTGTATGTGGACAATTATTAGACAAGCGTGCCACTTTTTAGTCACTTGCATGATCATGGAATTGGCGCATGTGGCACCATGCGATCTAATCGCTGGGGCTTACCCCAGCGGCTTGTAGATTCCCGTCTTAGACTGGGGGAGAGAGCCTGCTTGAGATGTAATCATTTGCTCGCTGTGAAGTGGAGGGATAAAAAGAATGTTTTCGTTCTGTCCTCCCTTCACGTAGACACGACGGTCCAATTTCAAACGGCGACTGGTGTTGTGGAGAAACCCCTCTGTGTCCACGAATACAACCTTAACATGGGAGGGGTGGACCTCAATGACCAGTTGTTGGTGCCGTACCTAATTGCCCGTAAGGCCAGGTGCTGGTATAAAAAAAGTGTCTATATATTTATTCCAATTGGCTCTGCTGAATGCTTATGTGCTATACAAAGCTTCAGGACAAACAGAATCCTTCCTTAAATTCCAGGAAGAGATCATCACAGCCCTTCTGTTTCCAGACGGTGCTCTGGCCCAACTTCCCAGTCCAAATGCAGTGAGCCAGCTGCATGAGAGGCATTTTCCGTATGTCCTCCCTGGTACTCCTACCCAAAGAAATCCCCAAAGAAGATGTCGTGTCAGCAGAAAACTCGGATATAGGCGTGACACTCACTTTTATTGTCTCTCCTGTCCTGACCAACCCGGTCTTTGCATTGGTGAATGTTTTGAACGCTACCACACACTAGTGGAGTATTAGCGTAGGGTATAGCATTGCACAGTTCTAGAGCACACTTACATAGGGTCTCGAAAGATGAGATAGCCATCACATTTTGAGAGACCCTAATCTGGAACGTTTACAGTTTAGTTTATATAAAAGTGCAAAAAAATAAAAATAAATAAAAAATAAAAAAGCCATAAATAGTTGTGGTTTTATTTTTCTTCTCTCTCTATTGTTCTCTCTCTTATGTTCGCTCTCTATAGTCAGCTCTATTGTTCGCTCTCTGTTGTTACTGTATTTTAGTGTATAAAACTAATGTTTTATTTTTACTATGTTTTATTGTATTTGCTTTGCAGGTATGGTATGTCTTACTGTTATACTGTAATGTTACTTTGTTTTATTGTTAACCATCATTTGCTTAGCAGGTACGCCATTTAGCTGCAGCACGAGTTTGCTCCGACGATACTTAAAGCTGCCAGCACTGTAGGAGGTGATTTCACCACCACAGTTAAAAAAAAGAGCATATATGCCAAAGCATGGGGGCAAGGGTGGAGGAGCGATTTGCTCCTAACATTAGGGGCGGATTGCCCCCATGCTTCGGCATATGTTTTTTAGGCACAGATTGCGTTAAAAAATCAAGTTGTTTTATTGAGTTAATGTTTTATCCTTACCATTGTTTTCTTTTCAGGTACGCCATTCAGCTGCAGAACTTATTTATTTATCTTGACAGCAACAGCGTTTGCTCTCACGATAAGAAAATCAGTGACTCCAGTGCTGTAGGAGGTGATTTCAACACCACAGTTAAAAAAAATTGGTGCATGTATGCCCATCATTAGAAGTGGGTGGATGAAGGGCGATATTCTAATGGTGGGCATAGCCACCGATCAATCCATTTTTTTTTATGTTCAGCCCACAGGCTGCATGAAAAAAAGAACATTACAATATATGCCCAACAAGGACCAGAAACATACTGGTATGTTGCTGGACTTTGAGTGGTTATAGCAGAATGTTGCCTGCAGGTTTAGGTATCATCTTGGCATTAAAAGCAATCCTAGCGGCTAATTAGCCTCTAGACTGCTTTTACAAGCAGTGGGAGGTAATGTTCCCCCCCCCCTCCTACCGTCTTCCATGGTTTTCTCTGACTCACCTGTCCCAAGAGGGAACCCGAGAATGCAGCCGGTGGTTCCGCCAGCTGACCATATAGCTGATCGGAGACCAGAATGGCTCCAATCATCTCTATGGCCTAAGAAACCAGAAGCTACAAGCATTTTGTGACTAATGCACCATACACACGAGCGGACTTTTCGACCGGACTGGTCTGATGGACCGAGTCTGGCGGACAATCCGATCGTGTGTGGGCTTCATCGGACCTTCAGCGGACTTTTTCAGTCGAAAATCTGACAGACTTTATATTTGAAACATGCTTCAAATCTTTCTGACGGACTCGAGTCTGGTCGAAAAATCCGCTCGTCTGTATGCTAGTCTGAAGCTAACCCATGCTAGGGCAGCTATTGGCTACTGGCTATCAACTTCCTTATTTTAGTCCGGTTGTACGTCATCACGTACGAATCCGTCAGACTTTGGTGTGATCGTTTGTAGGCAAGTCCGTTCGTTCAAAATACAGCCGGAAGTCCGTCAAAAGTCTGACGGAAGTCCGCCAGAATGGCCGTCGAACTTTTGTTGCCGAAAAGTCCGCTTGTGTGTATGCGGCCTTAGGTTTTGCCGGGTATAAACAGCGCCATTAGGAAATTGGGAAAGCATTTTATCACACGATCTTGGTGTGGTCAGATGCTTTGAGGGCAGAGGAGAGATCTGGGGTCTAATAGACCCCAATTTTTTCAAAAAAGAGTACCTGTCACAACCTATTGCTATCATAGGGGATATTTACATTCCCTGAGATAACAATAAAAATTATTTAAAAAAAATAAAAAATAAAAAAAAAAGCACTCCTGTCCCCCAGTGCTCACACGCAAAGGCGAATGCAAGCGTCGGCCTGGTGTCATATGTAAACAACAATTGCACCATGCGTGTGAGGTATCACCGCAAAGGTCAGATCGAGGGCAGTAATTTTAGCAGTAGACCTCCTCTGTAAATCTAAAGTGGTAACCTGTAAAGAATTTTAAAGGCTTTTAAAAATATATGTAGTTTGTTGCCACTGCACGTTTGTGCGCAATTTTAAAGCATGTCGTGTTTGGTATCCATGTACTCGGCATAAGATCATCTTTTTTATTTCATTAAACATTTGGGCAATATAGTGTGTTTTAGTGCATTACAATTTTAAAAAAAAATTTTCCCAAAAAATTGCATTTGAAAAATGGCTGTGCAAATACTGTGAAAAAAAAATTGCAACACCCACCATTTTCATCTGTAGGGCCTTTGCTTTAAAAAAATATATATATAATGTTTGGGGGTTCAAGGTAATTTTCTAGCAAAGAAAAATATTTTTTCATGTAAACAAAAAGTGTCAGAAAGGGCTTTGTCTTTAATTGGTGATGACATAAGCTTTTAAGGTTGTGCATAAAATGCCAGGACAGTTCAAAAGCCCCCCAAATGACCCCTTTTTGGAAAGTAGACACCCCAAGCTATTTGCTGATAGGCATGTTGAGTCCATGGAATATTTTATATTTTGCCACAAGTTTCAGGAAAATTACAAACTTTTTTTTTTTCACAAATTTGTCACTAAATGATATATTGGTTGAACATGCCATGGGCATATGTGGAATTACACCCCAAAATACATTCTGCTGCTTCTCCTGAGTATGGGGAAACCACATGTGTGAGACTTTTTGGGAGGCTAGCCGCATACAGGACCCAAAAAACCAAGCACCGCCTTGAGGCTTTCTAAAGGTGTAAAATTGTGATTTTACTCCTCACTACCTATCACAGTTACGGAGGTCCTGAAATGTCCAGATAGCACAAACCCCCCAAATGACCCCATTTTTGAAAGTAGACACCCCATTTCATTTCATGACCTCCGAAACTATGATAGGCAGTAAGGAGTGAAATAAAAAATTTACGCCCTTAGAAAGCCTAAAGGCGGTGATTGGTTTTTGGGGTCCTGTACACAGCTAGGCTCCCAAAAAGTCCCACACATGTGCTATCCCCATACTCAGGAGAAGCAGCAGAATGTATTTTGGGGTGTAATTCCACATATAACCATGCCATGTTTGAGCAGTAGGGTTGATTTACTAAAACTGGAGAGTGCAAAATCTGGTGCAGCTCTGCATAAAAACCAATCAGCCTCCAGGTTTTATTGTGAAAGCTTAATTGAACACGCTGAAGTTAGAAGCTGATTGGCTACCATGCACAGCTGCACCAGATTTTGCACTCTCCAGTTTTAGTAAATCAACCCCAATATCTCATTTAATGACAACTTGTAAAAAAAAAAAAAAAATTGGAATTTTCCCAAAACTTGTGGTAAAATATAAAATATTCCATGGACTCAACATGCCTCTCAGCAAATAGCTTGAAGAGTCTTCTTTCCAAAATGGGGTCATTTGGGGTGTTTTGTGCTATCTTGACATTTCCTGGCCTCTGAAACTGTGATAGGTGCCAAGGAAGTGAAATCACCATTTTACGCCCTTAGAAAGCCTGAAGGCAGTGATTGGATTTTGGGGTCCTGTGCACGACTAGGCTCCCAAAAAGTCTTACACATGTGGTATCCCTGTACTCAGGAGAAGCAGCAGAATGTATTTTTGGGTGTAATTTCACATATAACCATGACACATGTGTGCAATATATCATTTAGTGACAACTTTGTGTAATTTTTTTTTGTCATTTTTCAATCACTTGTGAGAAAAAAATTAAATATTCAATGGGCTCAACATGCCTCTCAGCAATTTCCTTTTGGTGTCTACTTTCCAAAATGGGGTCATTTGGCGGGGGGGGGGGGGGGGGGGGGGGTGTACTGCCCTGCCATGTTAGCACCTCAAGAAATGAGATAGGCAGTCATAAACTAAAAGCTGCGTAAATTCCATTGACTGGACTTCTCCTTTAAATAAGTTGAGTCCGGCAGCCGATAGTGCCCACTGAGTGTGAAGTGGGTATAATTCCTTCCCCAGCTGCCAAGTAAAGCACTGTGGTCACAAAATGTGTACACTCCTGGCCACTGACTTTCCAACTAAAGGCAGTGCGGTTGAGGGACAGTAAAAACTTAGTTCAACCGCATGCTTTTACTGCTCCAAACTGCTAGTGTAAACGAGCCCTAATAACCTGGTAAAGGTCTCTAAATTACCCTTCTTCTAGTTCACAGATGGTGGAGTGGATTGATGATTGGTCCTATGAGATGCAGCTCCAGAGGTTACCACTTCGTACACATGAAGGTCCCCCAAGGAGTTCATATACTCCTGGATAGGGATGAGCTTCGAGTTCGAGTCGAACTCATGTTCTACTCGAACATTGGCTGTTCGCAAGTTCGCCGAACAGCGAACAATTTGGGGTGTTCGCGGCAAATTCGAATGCCGCGGAACACCCTTTAAAAGTCTATGGGAGAAATCAAAAGTGCTAATTTTAAAGGCTTATATGCAAGTTATTGTCA
Source organism: Lithobates clamitans (assembly GCA_037952925.1). NCBI lineage: Eukaryota > Metazoa > Chordata > Amphibia > Anura > Ranidae > Lithobates > Lithobates clamitans. The sequence continues at coordinate 1,193,292 of JBBGZY010000159.1, forward strand.
TAAAAAGTGTTTGGGGACCCGGGTCCTGCCCCAGGGGACATGGATCAATGCAAAAAAAAGTTTTAAAAACGGACGTTTTTTCAGGAGCAGTGATTTTATTAATGCTTAAAGTCAAACAATAAAAGTGTAATATCCCTTTAAATTTCGTACCTGGGGGGTGTCTATAGTATACCTGTAAAGGGGCGCATGTTTCCCGTGTTTAGAACAGTCTGACAGCAAAATGACATTTGGAAGGAAAAAACTCATTTAAAACTACCCGCGGCTATTGCATTGCCGACAATACACATAGAAGTTCATTGATAAAAACGGCATGGGAATTCCCCACAGGGGAACCCCGAACCAAAATAAAAAAAAAAAAATGATGTGGGGGTCCCCCTAAATTCCATACAAGGCCCTTCAGGTCTGGTATGGATATTAAGGGGAACCCCAGCCAAAATTTAAAAAAAAAATTGACGTGGGGTTCCCCCTAAATTCCATACCAGACCCTTCAGGTCTGTTATGGATTTTAAGGGGAACCCCGCGCCAAAAAAAAAAAAAAAAACGGCGTGGGGTCCCCCTAAAAATCCATACCAGACCCTTATCCGAGCACGCAACCTGGCAGGCCGCAGGAAAAGAGGGGGGGACGAGAGTGCGGCCCCCCCCCCTCCTGAACCGTACCAGGCCACATGCCCTCAACATTGGGAGGGTGCTTTGGGGTAGCCCCCCAAAACACCTTGTCCCCATGTTGATGAGGACAAGGGCCTCATCCTCACAACCGTGGCCGGTGGTTGTGAGGGTCTGCGGGCGGGGGGCTTATCGGAATCTGGAAGCCCCCTTTAACAAGGGGACCCCCAGATCCCGGCCCCCCCCCTGTGTGAAATGGTAAGGGGGTACTTACCCCTACCATTTCACTAAAAAACTGTCAAAAATGTTAAAAATGACAAGAGACAGTTTTTGACAATTCCTTTATTTAAATGCTTCTTCTTTCTTCTTTCTTCCTTCATCTTCTTCTTCTTCTGGTTCTTCTGGCTCTTCTGGTTCTTCCTCCGGCGTTCTCGTCCAGCATCTTCTCCGCGGCGTCTTCTATCTTCTTCTCCTCGGGCCGCTCCGCACCCATGGCATGAGGGGGGAGGCTCCCGCTCTTCTCTTCATCTTCTTCATCTTCTTCTTCATCTTCTTCTTCTTCTTCTTCTTCCTTCTTCTCTTCTTCCTGTCTTCTCCGGGCCGCTCCGCAGCCATGCTGGCATGGTGGGAGGCTCCTGCTGTGTGACGGCGTCTCTTCGTCTGACGGTTCTTAAATAACGGGGGGCGGGGCCATCCGGTGACCCCGCCCCCCTCTGACGCACGGTGACTTGAGGGACTTCCCTGTGACGTCACGGGGAATGCCACAGGGAAGTCCCGTCATGTGTGCGTCAGAGGGGGGCGGGGTCACCGGGTGGCCCCGCCCCCCGTTATTTAAGAACCGTCAGACGAAGAGACGCCGTCACACAGCGGGAGCCTCCCTCCATGCCACAGCATGGATTGCGGAGCGGCCCGGAGAAGACAGGAAGAAGAGAAGAAGAGAAGAAGGAAGAAGAAGAAGAAGAAAAAGAAGAAGAAGAAGATGAAGAAGAAGATGAAGAAGAGAAGAAGATGAAGAGAAGAGCGGGAGCCTCCCCCCTCATGCCATGGGTGCGGAGCGGCCCGAGGAGAAGAAGATAGAAGACGCCGCGGAGAAGATGCTGGACGAGAACGCCGGAGGAAGAACCAGAAGAGCCAGAAGAACCAGAAGAAGAAGAAGATGAAGGAAGAAAGAAGAAAGAAGAAGCATTTAAATAAAGGAATTGTCAAAAACTGTCTCTTGTCATTTTTAACATTTTTGACAGTTTTTTAGTGAAATGGTAGGGGTAAGTACCCCCTTACCATTTCACACAGGGGGGGGGCCGGGATCTGGGGGTCCCCTTGTTAAAGGGGGCTTCCAGATTCCGATAAGCCCCCCGCCCGCAGACCCTCACAACCACCGGCCACGGTTGTGAGGATGAGGCCCTTGTCCTCATCAACATGGGGACAAGGTGTTTTGGGGGGCTACCCCAAAGCACCCTCCCAATGTTGAGGGCATGTGGCCTGGTACGGTTCAGGAGGGGGGGGGGGCCGCACTCTCGTCCCCCCCTCTTTTCCTGCGGCCTGCCAGGTTGCGTGCTCGGATAAGGGTCTGGTATGGATTTTTAGGGGGACCCCACGCCGTTTTTTTTTTTTTTTTGGCGCGGGGTTCCCCTTAAAATCCATACCAGACCTGAAGGGTCTGGTATGGAATTTAGGGGGAACCCCACGTCAATTTTTTTTTTAAATTTTGGCTGGGGTTCCCCTTAATATCCATACCAGACCTGAAGGGCCTTGTATGGAATTTAGGGGGACTCCCACATCATTTTTTTTTTTAAATTTTGGTTCGGGGTTGCCCTGTGGGGAATTCCCATGCCGTTTTTATCAATGAACTTCTATGTGTATTGTCGGCAATGCAATAGCCGCGGTAGTTTTAAATGTGTTTTTTCCTTCAAAATGTCACTTTGCTGTCAGACTGTTCTAAACACGGGAAACATGCGCCCCTTTACAGGCATACTATAGACACCCCCCAGGTATGAAATTTAAAGGGATATTACACTTTTATTGTTTGACTTTAAGCATTATTAAAATCACTGCTCCTGAAAAAACGGCCGTTTTTAAAACTTTTTTTTGCATTGATTCATGTCCCCTGGGGGAGGACCCGGGTCCCCAAACACTTTTTATGACAATAACTTGCATATTAGCCTTTAAAATTAGCACTTTTGATTATTCATGTTCGTGTCCCATAGACTTTAACGGCGTTCGCGTGTTCGAACGAATTTTTTTCCTGTTCGCATGTTCTGGTGCGAACCGAACAGGGGGGTGTTCGGCTCATCCCTACTCCTGGATAAGAACCACTGCTCTAGTCAATGACTCTGGTTGTTGCATATCTCCCAACATTTGAATTTCAGAATGAGAGACACAGAGGAAGTGATCTGCGGCGTATTGCACCACTGTAAAATGTGGGTGTGGCCAAACTCTTAACATTTGAGGGGTTAAGGAGTATGCTTTCATTGCTTTGTCTGAGCCTGCCTTAAAGAAGAACTTCATTAAAATAGTCAGGGACTGCATAATAACCAGCAACTGTTGATATAATGAACACTTTGGCCAGATCTAGCCTGTCTGATGTGGGGGTGCAGTAAAAAAAAAGTCAGGGGGGCAGTGCAATGTATAGGAGTCAGTAGGGCAGTGTACAGGGGATCAGCAGGGCAGAGGATAGGGTTGGCAGTTTGTAGGGCAGTGTATAGAGGCAACAGGGGTTAGCAGGACAGAGGACCGGGAGTCAGTAGGACAGTTTACAAGGGTCAGAAGGATGGAGGACAGGGAATCAGTAGGGCAGGGTGCAGGGGTCTGCAGAATGGAGGACAGGGAGTCAGTAGGACAGGGTGCAGGGATCAGCAAGACAGAGGACAGGGGGTCAGTAGGGCAGGGTACAGGAGTCATCAGAACGGAAGACAGGGTGTCAGTAGTATGGAGGACAGGGAGTGGGTAGGGCAGTGTACAGGAGTCAGCAGGATGGAGGACAGGGGGTCAGTAGAGCAGTGTACAGGGGTCAGCAGGATGGAGGACAGGGGGTCAGTAGGGTAGTGTACAGGGATCAAAAGGATGGAGGACAGGGGGGTCAGTAGGGCAGGGTACAGGGGTCAGCAGGATGAAGGACAGGGGGCCATTTGGAAGGAGTACAGGGAGTCAGTACGGCATAGTACAGGGGTCAGCAGGACAGAAGACAAGGTTGAGTAAGGCAGGGGACGGGTTCAGTAGAGCAGGGCACAGGATATCGAATTCCCCCCATTCTTCCTCTTAACCAAAATCCCCACCTGCTCCTAGCAAATATCCCCCCCATTTTCTGCTGCTGGAAGAGGAGTAGTCCTTGCCATAGGGAGTGCTAATCATACCGTGCACAGTCCAAGCTATGGATCCAATGTCACCTGCCATATAAAGGATTGCTGGAATGAAAACAGGGAGAGGACACAGCCACTGTCACCTCTCTCTGGACTTTTCACTTCCCTGCTCCAGGCTGCCTTCCCCTTGTCTTAAGTGCGGGGATGGGAAGAGGAGTTCAGGCACAATATCCTGTCTGGGAGGGGGGCACAGGAGAAATCATGGCCTAAATCCGGCTATGACTTCTCAGCGCCTCCCCCTCCTGTCTCTGTGCAGGAAAGCATCACAGCCAAGGAGGAGGCCTGCCCTGCAGTGCACTGTGTATGTGTGAGGCAGCTAGCATCTCTTACCGCCATCTGCCTCTCACATAAACACATAAATGTGTATGTGTGTGTACGGGACCCCACACAAGCCACAGGGCAGGTGTTACTAGTGCCCGCACTAGTGTAGGCTGCCAGGCAAGTTATTGATGTTCCGCCACTGGGCTCCACTAGGGGACGAAACCTTGATATGCCAGGATTTACATCAAATCCTGGGACAGTCCTGGCAAATCTGGGATGGTTGGGAGGTATGGTTGTTGACACTAGTACATATTCTCCAGTAGAGATATCCTTCACAAAATCCAAAATATGGCCTTACACAACCTCTTAAAGTGAGGATTTCTAACAACTATTTCATGCGTCCCACATTCTGGGGTATACAACACTAAAATGAACGGTTTCATAATGTATACTATTATCTCATCATTTGATTTCGGGTTCTTTTGTTCACTATGTAAGGAGCTTCACATTTGACAAGATTAAACTGACTATGATTAATTTAAATCTCTACCTTGATTTAAGCTTATTACACACAGACTGTACAAGCAGAAAACAATGGGTTTATCCTATTCGTACAATAATCACCTTTTCTCAGAGAACACTGCAAGATGTACTAATTGCATGTGATTTTTTACTGCAAAGGATAAGTTGCTCTTCACTGTAAAGCCAATTAGTTCCTTTTAGTGCTGTAAGCAATTACGAATGCCCTTCGACAGGAATGTAAATCCTGGGATTAGTATTATGTGCTGTTGAAAACAGTGATAGCGCCAATAATAAAATCCTTCCCCTGAGTAACAAACTCCCTGGTACTAGAAAATAACAGTATAATAAATGTGAAAAATGTCTGAATTTGGGATGCCTACAGAAACTCACTGGATTACGACTAAAACGTTTGTATAAGTTAATTAAATATGCTGACTTGATGCTGTGGGCATTGTGAATAGTATAGTGGGCTCAACTATGGCCACTGATGCCACTAAGAGGCCAAACATACTATTTATTTAGAATATGTAATGCTACAGAAGACTGTCAGAGACTGCAAATATGTCACAAGAAAAGGTTAAGAATCTATGGACATGCTGCAAGTGTGGTTAGGGACGGTTTACAGGAGACTATTGGAGGTCACTGCCATTACAGCCCTTTTAACATTCAATGCTTACACAAAGAACTGCTAGGGTCTGGGGGTCACCCAAGGATCAAAGAGTCACATGTGGCCCTCTAGCCACAGGTTGGGCACCAGGGTGGAATTGTGTACATGGATTAGAAAACTTACAGTTTTAGTCAAAAAGGCAGTGCAAAAAGTGGGAAGTCTTGTAACCTACAGAATGGTAAATGAGGACTTATAGTGGTGATGAGGAGCAGACATGTAGATTGAGTGTGTCTCACACCCGCGGGCTATCACACAGCAGATGCAGGGGCTGGAAATTACTAAATGATCGGTAGCAGCAGGAGGAGAAGCAGAGGAGACGTGTTAGCTGCAAATCAAGGGAGATGACAACGTGCAGACGAGCGGCACTTCAGCCAGGGGGAGGCGGCAATAGAAACTCAGCAGGCGGCCTGAGAGCTTACCTTACCCCGCAGAGAGGGGATCATGGGCATCCGAATCAAATGCAGAGCCAGGAGGAGAGGAAGCGTGGGAGAATGGAGACAAGCGGAGATCAAGTACCGCTGGGTTGTGGGTCCATGATGTTGTGGGCCACATGATGTCACAGGCAGAAGCTCAGAGATCATCGCATGGACGTGATTACCAGGTAGCGTGTAGTGGGATGTCAGAAGCCGGTGGAAGACCCTCAACTCCTGGCCATGGCCATAACCCTCACCAGACCCCCCCGGGGATAAGGGAAGTATGCTGGATGAAACTAGGGAGGGGACTCAGCGGCATGCAGAGAGACCCCCACGGGGCATAGTGATGGCGCCACAGCGTCAACTGAGGAGGGAGATGGTGCGTTAAGGCACAATAGCCATGAGCAGATGTAAGGAGAGACATTTGGAGGGGACATGGGAAGCAATGTGTTAAATCACCCAACCAAAAAACCTGGATGTAATATATTATTTGTAAAGGAGTAAGGTGCATTTGGCACCCATGGAACAGACACACTGATAACTAACTGGGATTGGGACATTAAAGAGCACATAAGAGCTCTCCCACAAAGGCAGACATTCAACAACTGATAGCGGCAGTGGTACAGTCATGCAAACAAGCAGTAGATGAGCTACGGGAAGACACGGAGGCATTAGGATATAGAGTGGAAGGAGTAGAAAAAAGCCAAGAAGAAATCATACAAGCTGTGGTGGATGTACAGTACAACACTAAATATCAGGAAGAGACCCTGAATTCTTATATGGATCAGTTGGATGATTTTGAAAATAGGGAACGTAAACAAAACATACGCATACGAGGTCTCCCTGAAACCCATCACACCAGCAATTTAGTAGCTACTGTACAATGTTTATTCCATCAAATTTTGGGGGAAACAGTGCAAGATGCATTAGAGGTGGACAGAGTCCAACGTGTTACACCCTATGCTCATGCCGACCATAACAAGGACAGACCGAGAGATGTGGTTTTGTAAGATGCATAAATATTTGGTAAAAGAGGCGATTATGAAAAACGCATGGGACATACCAATGATTAAATTTGAGGGAGCCCAAATATTTCTGTTCCCTGATATATCACGCCACACTTTGATGCAGCGCCAAACAGTATGGCCACTGCTGGAGGCCTTGAGATCAGCTCTCGCTGGGGGTTCCCTTTCCGTTTGACAGCCTCACGAAACGTTAAAATTGCAGTCCTTTTCTTCAACGCCCCGAACCCTGGTCTCAGGTGCCTATTAAGGCGCAATGCGAGGCCCATTTGGAGAGGGATGGATTTTTAGCGCAAGGACCGGTTTGAGGAATCGAAAATTTTATGAAATACTAAGAAGCGGATGAAGAAAGAGACACCCCCCGCCCCCTTCATTGGGGATTAAAAAAAGTTTGTTTCTTTTTTCTTGGGGGGTGGGTTCATTCTCTCTCATTTTCATTCTCCTTTGTTAACATTTGCAACCCCCTTTTTTTTGGGGGGGGTTGCAGGTCAAGGGTCCCCAATTCTTCTTTTATACATGAATGCAGCCATAGAAGAAGAAATTAAATCACTCCCGGGTGCTATAAGATCCCTATATGTACTAGATATATGTATTGCTTTTTGGTTTGTTTTTTCTTTTTCTGTATTTTTTCATTTTTGTCTATAGGACAAGTTATTTTTCCATTAGGTAGGCCCCGATGTAAGGGGCAAAATAATCTGCATGGTGGCAGATGGAAAGGTGGCGCTAGACTGGGGACTACTATGGAACCCACATGGATCCTCCTTACCTTTAGTTGGTATATTCTACTAGGTAGAATGTTTTGGTGTAGTGTGAAGTTGTTTTTATATTTTTTGGGATGTTTGGTATACTTTGCAGATGCTCCCAGTGAGGGAAAAATGTAGATACTTGGCAATGATTTAGGAGTGATATATGTCTGCCTAAGACATAAACAATCGCCAGCTCATTGAAAATTATATCCTATAATGTGAGGGGCTTGTGTTCACCCCATAAAAGGAGGAGCCTGTGGCAGGAACTACATCATCTTGCAGATGTGGTCTTTTTACACTGAGACACATTTTACAGTGGGATCAATACCTCGAATGCCCTTACTGCCATATAACCAGTAGTTCCATTTAGTATCCCCTATCTCAAGGGCAAGGGGAGTAACGATAGCCTTTGGGAAAACGTGCCCCATGACCTTTATATTAGCACAAGAGGACCCGGAAGGGCGATTCTTATTTGTTAAGGGTATGATGAATAGACACTGGTATACATTTGCTTCCATATATGCACCGAATGTTCACACAGTGGACTTTATCTCCAAGACCATTGGGCTTCTAGAGAAATTTAGGGAAGGATTTGTGGTGTTGGGGGGGGGGGGGATTTTAATGTGACGTTAGACCCCAGATTAGATACTTCAACGGGGAAAGGTCCATTATCTTTCAGAGCAATTAAACATGTGAAACAACTTTTTAGATCCTTGCATTTAGTAGACAGTTGGCGGATAGCACATGCAGAAAAGGAAGAATATAGCTATTACTCTAAAACCCACAAGGTCTACTTCCGGCTTGATTCCGTTTTATTGGATCAATATTATCTGAATCTCTTGAGATAGGCTACCATTGAAACAATCTCAGATCATGCCCCTATTACAATAAATTACAGGATCATATAGTTTAATTAGTCCATTTTGATCAGACAGGGTTTATGAACGGTTTATGAAGGTCCGCGAAACAAGAGATAACACTATTCGGGCCCTTCATGTCCGCCATTGGATGGAAAATGGACCTGATAAAACCCAGAGAGTAGCTCTGTCAATGGATGCAGAAAAAGCATTTGACAAAGTGAGCTGTGGGTTTATGATGGAGGTATTGAAGAGAATAGGTTTGGGGGAGAGGATGAGGGGATGGGTATCAGCCTTATATGCGAGCCCAAAGGCTATTGGCTTTGATCTTGGAGACCTTCCTTTGCAAAGTTACGGAAAATAAGGAAATAGTTGGGGATATGCGGATGACTTATTATTCTATCTTTCAAAACCCCTGGAATACCTGCCCTGATGGATGAAGTACAGAAATACAGTATATTATCTAATTTCAAAATAAACTATGAGAAGTCAGTGATGCTACCAAGACATGTATCATTAGCAGTCTCAACATCTCTGCAATACACATATCCTTTTATATGGAATGCAGACTCTCTATATTATTTAGGAGTACATATAACACCAAACAGAAAATTATTATACAAACTTAATTATGGCTCCTTATTGGTAAAGATAATGAGGGATTTTCAGAGATGAAGAAGCCACTCCTTAACATGGTTTGGTAGAGTTAATACATTAAAAATGAACATAATACCTAGAATAATATATGTCTTGTATACTATCCCTATCCCACTTCCTCTGAATTTTTTCAGACAGATATGTAAAGCTTTTGTATCCTTTGTATGGAAGGATAAAAGCCCTAGAATAGCATATGATGTACTACGTAGAAGCAAAGGAGAAGGGGGAATTGGGCTTCCAGACATGGCCCTGTATTACAGGGCGATGTCTAAGTTTGTATTCTAAATTGGTGCCATGACAACGCAAGTAAGGCATGGGTCTCACTGGAGAAAACAATGGCGGGCAGAAATCTAGCAGGGGCACCCTGGATACCGACAGCATCAAGAGGTCTCTTAAGGTGGACATCCCCAATAACACGGGGATGCTTACTGATGTGGGATAGAATGAACAAAACGGGCAAATATGCCCCCTGGGCAGCACCATTAACACCATTGGAAGGATACCCCTGGTTCCCCCAGGAGAGGAGGCAGGGGTGTTGGGCCTGTGGGGATTGGAGGGGAATACAACATGTGCCAGGTATGCTCCACGAGGAACCCTATCTCCCTTTGTGGAGATGGTGTTATCGCTGGGAAGCCTATGGCAAGGTGGATATATGCCCAAATGTCAAATTTAAAAAAAATTAAAACCCCAACTAAGGCCTCTGAGCTCTGTTACCATATTTGAGAATTTGTGTATGAAAATTTCAGAGACTAATCATCTGTTATCTAGAATGTATAGGATAGTACTCAGTGGCCAAAATCGCCCAATCCCCTACTTTATCAAGGAATGGGAAAGAGAACTAAACTATACATTTTCTTCATCACAGGTTAAAAAATTGTTGGAGGCAACACGTTATACCTCAATAAATTCCTCCACACAAGAAATTTCATATAAGTTTATGGCTAGATGGTATAGAACACCAACATGATTGGCACAAATATACTCAACATCAAATGAAAGTTGCTGGAGGGGCTGTAAATAAAGGGGTACAGTTCTCCATATATGGTGGTCTTGCCCAAAAATTAGACCTTTTTCGGAGGAGTTAGCCCCATGGGTGGAGAAGTTATCTAATAAACTCATAGAGTATCACCTCTACATTTTCTATTCCACGGAATGCCGGTATCAATGAAATGTTATAAAAAAAGTGTTATCCCACATCTGCTGAAACCCAGCTAAAACATTGATACCCAGGTATTGGAAACAAATCACATGTCCAACACTTCTGGAATGGAAAAGGGAGGTAGAGGTGATAATGGAGCTGGAGAGATGGGTGCATAAAGTTAGAAACCAACAAGATAAATTTGAGAGTATATGGGCAGGAAGGATACAATACTCCCCGGAGATTGGAAAAGAGTAAAATGCACTAGAAGGTGGATATAGGCAAGTATTGCATGTAAAAGGATGTAACATTGCCGTAGAGTCTCATCCCTCGTATAGGCGCATCAGATATTTAGTAAATGTATGTAAAGTAAATGTAGTTTATATAATTTTGTGTGGGTTTTTTTTTCCTTATTGGGATGTGGAGTGGGGTGGAGTGGGGTGGAGTGGGGCGGGGGGCGGGGTCGACACCTCCCCTTTTTTTTCCCCCTGTTTCACTATCCTCTATATGGAGCCCATTGATTTGAATAGAAGTCTCACCAGAAGTCGGATCAAGATGATGCGACTTGTGTGCTGAGAATCTTGAAGGGGAACCCCGACAAAATTTTGCGCCAGGTTCCCCCCAAGATTCATACCAGACCCTTATCCGAACACGCAGCCCGGCATGTCAGGAAAGGGGCGGGAAGAGTGAGCGCCCCCCCGGACCATACCAGGCCACATGCCCTCAACATAGGGGGTGGGTGCTTTGGGGCAGAGGGGGGCACCTGTTTCCCATGTTGATGAGGACAAGGGCCTCTTCCCGACAACAAGGGCCTCTTCCCGACAACCCTTGCCCGGTGGTTGTCGGAGCCTGCGGGCGGGGACTTATCGTGATCTGGAAGCCCAGATCACGGCCCCCCACCCTAGATGAATGAGTATGGGGTACATCATACCCCTACCCATTCACCTAAATAAAAAAAGTGTCAAAAATAAACACACTACACAGGTTTTTAAAGTATTTTATTAAAGCAGCTCCGGCTCTTCTCCGGTCCTGCTCTGCTATTTTCTGCTCTTTTGCTGGGTCTTCTCCCTCTGTTCTTCTTCCGATGTTGACTCAATGCGATCTCCCGGTTTAATGCTGGGTCCGCCGTGTGCAATGACTTATATTGGCATGGGGTGGGGCCACCCAATGACGTAGTTAGTAGACACGCCCCCGGTGATGTCATCACCCCATAATGCCCTGAATAGACACACAATAGCACTTAAATTTGGGAAGGACTGTAGACTCTTCATCTGAAAGAGTTTTGTTTTGTATGGGTGTGGTTTGGCTGGTTTTATATATCGCATAGAAGTTGACCTATATAGATGGGAAAAAGACCTAAGATAGAGGAGTAAGGATGGAAGTATATAAATAATGGTTTACTTTCTCATTTATTTTTTTGTATAATATTGTGTGGTTTGTTGTAAATGAAAAAAATAATAAAAATTGAATTATAAAGAAAATGAGGACTTATAGACGTGGCTACACATGAGTTGGTTTTAAGTTGGTGTGTGTTAAATTTAAGAAATTTATCCTGATATTCTGTAAACTTATATTGATGAGAAAAGTTCCAAAATAGAAAGTCCTTCCAGTTCTTGTGTAAAAAAATTAAAATTGATTTAATAATAAAATAGCATAAGATTACAAGAAAACTATTAAAATACAGACTGTAAAAATAATATCAATAATGTAGTTATATTCTTGAGATAAATATTGTGTGTCTCATCAGATGTGTGTGTGTTTCCTCATTTCTGCATTCAAATGTGTGTCCCCAAAATGTCTCCCCTCCCCTAACTTAAAAACCAGTCCCTTTTTGTTTCAATAAACGCAGGCTTCAATTTGGCCACCTCCCCATTTTAAGTAACAGTGGGGGTTGACTTACTAGAGGACTAGCTACTAAAATGCTATACTCAGGAATGTCTCTGCTTAGTTGGAGGAGGGGTACCTCTCACCTAAACTACTAAGTCTTCACAAGATGTAACTATTTATCATCTAAATCAAATAATTAAATACCAATATGTATTATTCCACGAAACGCCCTTTTTCTTATTTATTATCATAATCAATAAATATTACAGTATAAAGAACTTATATTCTTAACTCATACGTGAAACTTTATACCATTTGAGATGGGGGAAGAAAAGCTAATTACTACCTTATGTAAGCTTCTCCAAAAAGATGCATGGACTAAGCTATATTAAAATTATTATACAGGATTTATATAGCGTCAACAGTTTGCACAGAACTTTACAAATTTGAGGGCAGACAGCACAGTTACAATACAGATCAGTACAGGAGGAATCAGAGGGCCCCGCTCATTAGAGCTTACAATCTAGGAAGGAGGGTCAAGTGATACAAAAGGTAATAGCTGTGGGGGAGGAGGTGATGGAGAAAATAAAAGTACAGTTGTTAAGTGGAGGCAGGATAGGCTTCTCTGAAGAAAAGGGATCGTCTAAAAGCAAATAGAGTAGGGAATAATCTGACAGATTGGAGTAGGGAGTTCTATAGGATGGGAGAGGCTCCGGAAAAATCCTGAGGAGGTGATGAGGGAGCTAGAGAGCAGGTGGTCTTAGAAGGGACGAAGAGAATGATTAGGTTAATATTTTGAGACTAGGCTAGTGATGTAGATGGGAGCAGAGTTGTGGATGGTTTTGTAAGTTGTTGTTAGTATTTTAAATGTAATTTGTTGGGTGATTGGGAGCCAATAGAGGGATTGACACAGAGAAGTAGCAGACACTGAACAGTTGGTAAGGTGGATGAGCCTGGCAGCAGCATTCATAACAGACTGAAGGGGGGATAGCCTATGTAAAGGTAAGCCAATGAGAACGGAGTTGCAGTAGTCAATGCGGAACATGACCAGGGAGTGAATTAGGAGCATAGTGGTGTCCTTGGTTAGAAAAGAGCGTATTTTGGAGATGTTGCAAAGGTGGCAAGATTTGGACAGTGAATGGATGTGGGGCCAAAAGGATAGTTCAAAGTCCAGAATTACACCTAGAACCTTGGCATGCGGGTTTGGGCTGATAGTTGCGATATCGATCTTGGCAGAGAGATCAGGGGAATGAAAATTATGAGCTCGGTTTGGGATAGATTGAGTTTGAGGAAGTGGTGTGACATCCAGACTGATATGTCTGTTAGTAAATTAGTGATACGTGAGGAGACTGAAGGAGTGAACTGAAAAAATGTATATATTCTCACAAAAGTATAGAAGTCTGTGTATTTTACTTTTCCCAATCTAGAAGAAATACATATTATATTAATACACTGTAACTCAATTATACTATAATGATCCAACACAATCATGCACATCTTAGTAATGTATCTTAGCAAATTTTAGATATTAGATTAAGGAAAACTAACAGTGTGTAAGTAAATGTAATGTGTGCACTAGGGCAGTCTAGATACTGTTCTCTAACATAATGTAATCTTTCACATTTAAAGGAATTTCCAAGAAAAGAAAAAATCCTCTATTCATCTGGGCACCTGTCATGCATTATCAAGATGGGGTTCCCTTCTTCAATCATGGTGTATTTATGACTCTTCAGCACAGAGACTGATGTGAATGAAGGAATGACAACTCATTCCTTTAATTACTTAATGGAACAACATACTTTGATCTTGAATGTCTCTTCCCCTTCTTAAAGTAGAACTATAGGCAAAATGTTTTCTTTTTCATTTTGTATAGATCAAGTGAGCATTATAACCCCTGACAGATTTTTTTTTTTTTTTCGCCATCTGTTTCCCATTCTGATATTTCCCTTCAATTCCTGTCCCATAACCAAACAGGAAGTGAGAAGAAATCCCTGCAAATTAGGGTAATCCCTTGGGGACCCCCAGATCACTGTCCTCTTTGGAAGATTTTCTACTACTTTTCTAGGTACAACACAAAATTTGCCATTTTCTTTACTTTCACTTACAATGATAATGGTAAACAAGACAAATAGAGAGGGTGAATCTCTACAATGAGGGCACAAGCAGCAATTAAACCTGACAGGTGTTCTAATCTCTCTATGCTTTATCCAAAACCAGAAAATAGCTTTGCCGTGTGATTTTAAAGCTCCTCTCTAGGTTTTAAAAAACAATCATATCTCTTTTCTTTTTAAACAAAAAGCTTTTATTAATGTTTGAAAATAACATTGGTACAATCATATTACCATTTGTACATAAGTTTCATATAACAGTGAATAATTGACTTCAATAATAGAGTATTTACTGGTAAGGCCACCAAGGTGGTTTCGTATCCAACCTATTGTTATATTGATAAATTATTTGGAAATACTCTAGCTTTGTATAGAAAAAATCTGTTATTTATTTTAAAAGGGAGAATTTGTGGGCCCCTGAGAGGTGTCCTTAGATATAGATATAGTAATAGAAATGAGGAGTAAAGAGGAGGAAAGAAAATTAAATAAAAATAAAATAAAATAAATATATTATAGGAAAAATATTGGTCTATGTATAAAAGGTTTATCTTTATGTGAAAGTGGTATATGAATCAGAATATTTAGAGTTGAAAATATTTTTATTGTTATAAAACAACAAAAGGATTAATACATTTGACATAAAGTAAAACATATTGGGATATCAATCAGCGAGCAAAGTGGCTATCACCCACAGCTAAGCTGATAATTATTAAGTAAATTTTAGTATAAGTAAATCATGTCAAGTATCGGGATAGAAAGTCGGGGAGAAAAGAGAAAAAGAATAATTAGGAAATGAATAGGGGGAAGAAGAACAGGAAAGAAAAAAGGGGGGAAAAGGAGGGAAGAGTAGGGAGAGGGGGTTCCGCTGGCTTGGGTTGAGAAGGAAGGACTCCAGATCCCCAGACATGGTCAGGGGATCAGCGTATATTCAAATTTATGGGGGGAAGCTGTAGAATCAGAATATTTAAAAGTAATCCATGGTTGCCATATTTTATTAAAATTTTCTATATTCCCTTGTGTTGTTGCTCTGATCTGTTCCATTCATCATATCTCTTTTCTACTGCCCTGTACCTAATATATAGACCAGATTTTAAAAAATGTGCTTTAACTTTTTCGCTGCCTGGTTCATCCCCTGCTATAAGCTCATGGTCACTTCAGTGACCATGAACTTATAGCAAAATTATTCAGCAATTCTGAACAAACTGATAGCTATGGTAAGAGCAATATACCTAAAATGTGAACCCCCCCCCCCCACCTCCCCTAAGGCCTCGTTCACGTGAGGCATACTACAGCAAGGCCGTGTTTAGCTGCACAGGGATGCACAGGTGTTCTGTGCATTCCTGTGCAGGCAGCCCCATCCATATCAATTAGGACACAGTGACTGCATGGACACAGCCACTGTGCCCAACTTGACATCCATGTGGGTGTATGTCCCTGAACTCACACTGCCTGCATTTGGGGCCATGCACCAACACCTGCACAGATGTCAGATCTCTCCTTGCAGCTGCTGCATCACAGTTGATATGAATAGGACTGCCTGCACAGCACAGAACATCTGTGCATCCCCGTGCAGGTAAACACAGCTCTCCATGGATGTATGGTTTAACACATTATTATTATTATATAGGCTTTATATAGTGCCAACAGTTTACGCAGCACTTTACAACATTAAGGCAGACAGTACAAATACAATACAATTCAATACAGGGGGAATCAGAGCCCTGCTCGTTAGAGCTTACAATCTAGGAACATCCCATTGAAGGAGGCCTTAGTAGGAATTTAGCAGGAATTTTGTAAGTTATGTTGTGGTTTTGTGTGCAAAAAATGATTTTAGTGGGGTTTTTTTGTGAAAATAGCGATTTGATAAACATTTGCGCAACTATTGTAGGGCTTAAAAAAAATCACCTTCTTTTTATCCTACTGGTCATTTGCTTTCAGAAAATATATGGTTTGGGGGGAATGCTACAAACTTTGAAAGCTGTAAGTGAAAATTGGTTATTTACATTTATTAATTAGAGGAATTTGGTTATTTTAAATTTTGCGTACGTTCGATTTTCACCATGTCGTAAAAAGGTGCAATTTAAAATAGGCAAAAATGTATTTATTAACTCAATACAGGTTAAGCTTTTATATTTAGTATGAATTTAGCAGGAATTTTGTAAAATTTGCTGTGTTTGTATCTGCTAATAATGATTTTAGTGTATTTTTTACGAAAATATTGTTTTGATAAGCACTTACATGACTATCGCAGGGCCTTAAAAATCAGTAACACCATCTTTTGATTCTACTGGTCATGTGCTTTCAAAAAATATGGTTTAGGGTTTTTTTTTACAAACTCTGGAAGCTGTAAGAGAAAAATGAAAAAGCAATGGAAAAATTGCAAAAATGACCAGGCTACCTGAGTTTAAAAGTGGAGCGAACATGTTACACCCATATTCAGGGTGTAACATGTTACAGATGCACAAGCCTCTGCTCCCACCCCGACCCCCTGTTTTGACAGCTAGAGGGGAATATTCTCACCCTGCTAGCTGACAAAATCTGGAGAGAAAAAATACGCAGGCATGCGGGGTTTCGCCCGCCCAGACGCATTATTCATTAACAGTAGACTGTGGCACCATTGCACCAGCCCAGATAGCAAGGATAACTTGCCACAAATTTGTGGCAGTGTTGAATTGTAAGTCTGAAGAAATGCTGCACATTTTAACTGGAAAGTTGTACACTTGCAGAGCACTTGAAGCACAAGTTCTAGTTGACACTTTTCAATTTGTAGCAAATTTGCGTGGCAAGTCTCTAGCAAGAGCAAAGTTGCAGTGGTGAGTCTACAGCAAGAGCTCTGCAAGTCTACAGCATGAAAATTCAGCCACAATGACCTCTTTGGAGGGATGACTACTGCACAACATAACGGTTGGGGATGGTGCAGCGCTCATTCTGAGTGGACGTCATGTGACGGCGCACTTGAACGGCCGCGGCCCGCATTGCCACGCAGCGTGGCCGCGCTGTGTTGCTAGGACATAGCACAACCCCGATCTCTGCTCACGCGGCTCTTTATCCATGTGATCGGCTGTGTCCAATCACAGCCGGTCACATGTAAACACGAAAGTGCCCGTAATTGGCTCTCATCGCCTCACACTGACAGAGGGTGTGCATAGTTGCCAACATTGTAAAAAAATTTATAGGGACACTTTTTTGGCTGTAGGTGAAGTCTTATTATAATTAGTGGGCGGGGCATGCGTTTGTACGCGTGACATAGAAAAAAAGAAAAATGCGGCATGGTGCGGGTGTGGTTTACGTGAAATAGTGGGCATGGCTTATATGGGCGTGGTTAGAGTCTGAGATGAATGAGAGATGGAGAAAGAAAGAGGAAAAGAGGGAGGGAGAGATAAAGAAAAAAAATAAGGAGGGAAGGAGAGAGAAGGAAGGAAAGAGGGATGGAAGGACAGCAGGCCCAGATCCTACACCACAATAGAAATGTGTATTCCAGAGTTTAACAAATCAGCAGATAAAGATACTCCAAACACCTGGTGTTAGTGCTTTAATCATCCCAGCACCATGGTTGTTGTGGTGTCAGGATGATTGAAGCGCATTATTACATTGTAATATAGAATGAAATCATTCTCTCCAGAATCCAGAATCAGTGGGACCCCTTAACGTGTCACCTGCCACGTCACCTGCCACCAGATGCCATCAGGTGCCCCCAGCAGAGTCCGTCCTTGCATCAGGTGCCCCCAGCAGAGTCCGTCTCTACATCAGGTGCCCCCAACAGAGTACATCCTTACATCAGGTGCCCCCAGAAGCAGAGGCCCTCCTTACAGATGTGTCCCTGTCAGCGGAGCCCCTCCTTACATCTGGTGTCCCCAGCAGCAAAGCCCTCCTTTACATCTGGTGTCCCAAGCAGGGAAGCCCTCTTTTATATCTGGTGTCCCCGGCAGCGGAGCCCTCCTTTACATCTGGTGTCCCCCAGCAGTGGAGCCATCCTTTAAATTTGGTGTCCCCGGCAGTGGAGCAATACTTTACATCTGGTGTCCCCCCCTGGCAGCGGAGCCCTCCTTTACATCTGGTATCCCCCAGCAGTGGAGCCCTCCTTTACATCTGGTGTCCCTAGCAGTGGAGCCCTCCTTTACATCTGGTGTAGCCCAGCAGCGGAGCCCTCCTTACAGATCTGTGTCCCCCAGCAACAGAGCCCTCCTTACTTCTGTATCTGTCACGTACCTGATGGCGAGCCTGACGTGTAGAGGAAGGCCTCCCGTACAACTCCGGCTCAAGGGCCGCTGGTAGTGGAACAGCTGGCGCTGGAGCACGGTGGAGTAAGAGTGCCTATGGAAGTCCCGAAGTCTGAGCAGGAAGTTGCCGGAACACACAGGTGGACGGCTGGACTTGACTGGAAGCAGACAGGAGAGTCGCTGGATCACTGGCAGGTCTCGGCAGCAGAGAGACAGATCAGATGACTCGGCTGGCAGGAACGTGGTCAGGTCAAGACCGAATAGGCAACGGCTAGGCAGATCAGGTACAACAGCAGGCAGGAGAGAGGTCAGGTCACAGGCAGATTCGGCAACAGGTAGGCAGATCAGGTACAAACAGCAGGCAGGAGAGAGGTCAGGTCACAGGCAGGTTCGGCAGCAGGTAGGCAGATCAGGTACAAACAGCAGGCAGGAGAGGAGTCAGGTCACAGGCCGGAACGATGATCGGAAGTCAACACAGGTAGCAAGAATTCAAGTACACGCTGTAGACCAAGCAGCAACCAGCCAGTACTAAGTCCGTGTTTAAATAGGCTGTCTGGCGCCAGTTCTGATGACAGGCGTGCGCGGACGCACGCGCACGCGCGCACGCGCACGCCGATGCGCCCGTAGTTGTTCTGAGAATCCCTTGCTGGCGCCTGCGCACAGGCGTATGCTTGCAAGCATTAGCTGTATTCTGCGGATGACTTCCCTGACAGTATCCCAAGCAGCTGGCAGCAGCAGAGCTCTCCTTACAGAGCGATCTGTGTCACCAAGCAATAGAGCCTTCCTTACTTCAGTGTCCCTGGCAGCAGCAGTGGAGCCCACCTTACAGAGTGATCTGTGTCCCCCAGCAACAGAGCTCTCCATACTTCAGTGTCCCTAGCAGCAGCAGCGGAGCCCTTCTTACAGAGCGATCTGTGTCCGATCTGTGTCCCCCAGCGACGCTACAGTTCCCGGCAGTTCCCGGCTTTCTCGTGTGTGCGTTCAGTAGAGAGGGGAGAAGCTGATTGGCTGCCCCCCCTCTCCACTGAACACAAGGGGAAATAATCCCCATGGCGGCAGCGGTAGCCATCTTTTTGTAGCCCGCCGGCTGTTTTTTCATAAACATTCCCGATTTTCCCCGGACAAAGGCAAAACTCCGGGAAATTCATCGGGACAAGCTCCGATCGGGACGAGGGTCCCTAAATCGGGATTGTCCCGGGAAAATCGGGACTGTTGGCAAGTATGTGTGTCGAGGAGAGCCGATCAGTGGCATCTCCTTGCAGGGGATAGCAGGAGATGTAATCAGGGCACTGATCATCAGTGATCATCAGTGCCCTGCTTACAATAAAGTGCCAGCAATCAGTGCCCACCAGTGCCAGCAATCAGTGCCCACCAGTACCACCTATCAGTTCATATCAGTGCCAATAAGTGTGGCATATTAGTTAAAAAAACAAGATAGAGATGAACAGATGATACCGATGGCGCATTGGAGAGTCACCTTAGTTATACAATATGCATAGTTAGCTGCCTACCTGCTTTAATCTGCCACAAAAGGACAGAAATATGACAGATGCCTTTGCGAGTGCTAGCTTTGGGACTGTCATTCTCATCTGTAAAATTGAACTCTGGGTTACAGTTAACCTTGCAGTATATTCCTGTGCTGCAAGGGTTAAAGACCTGTTTAGTCTAGCAGTATAGGAATAAGAAAATGACTTACCATATTCCTTCCACCTCTGACAGCTGCCGCGCTCCTCCATTTTTTCAATGCACCCAGAATGTCGATGGGACTTTAGCATCCTTAAGTACAATGCTGGTCCTACATTGATCATGATGATGCCACAGATGATGATCCTACATTGTTCATGATGATGTCAGGCAGCGAAGAGAAGCAACTTTGAGGGATTGGTCGTACGGAGCAGAGAAATCCTGCGGGAGCCTCTCCTGGCCTCATTTCTACACTGCTAGATTAAACCAGCATTTATCCCTTGCAGTATGGGTAAAAGGGGCACTGCAAGGTTGAATTTTACACTATCCCAGATTTCAGCTTTATCATTGATCAAAAACAAGAATACAGCTAGTGAAGCCAAGGCTCCCAACCTGTATACTGGTTCCAGATCAGTGACTTGTTAAATAGAGAAGTGTGAAGATGACAGCTCCAGCACTTTGCATTTTGGCAGAACAAGCATGTTGAATGATGTCGAGCTTCATTCAACCAGGAAGAGGAGTTGTGACTCTGTAGAGAACACTTTCTACACAGTAGGTAAATATTGTAGTGAAAGCCTTCTTTAAGTTTTCCACTGCTTAGCAATAGGGATGAGCTTCGAGTTAGAGTCAAACTCATGTTCGACTCGAACATCGGCTCTTCGCCAGTTCGCTGAACAGCGAACAATTTGGGGTGTTCGCGGCAAATTCGAAAGCCGCGGAACACTCTTTAAAAGTCTATGGGAGAAATCAAAAGTGCTAATTTTAAAGGCTTATATGCAAGTTATTGTCATAAAAAGTGTTTGGGGACCTGGGTCCTGCCCCAGGGGACATGAATCAATGCAAAAAAAAGTTTTAAAAACTGCCATTTTTTCAGGAGCAGTGATTTTAATAATGCTTAAAGTGAAAAAATAAAAGTGTAATATCCCTTTAAATTTCGTATCTGGGGGGTGTCTATAGTATGCCTGTAAAGGGGCGCATGTTTCCCGTGTTTAGAACAGTCTGACAGAAAAATGACATTTCAAAGGAAAAAAAGTCATTTAAAACTACTCGCGGCTATTAATGAATTGCCAGTCCGACAATACACATAAAAGTTCATTGATAAAAACGGCATGGGAATTCCCCACAGGGGAACCCCGGACCAAAATTTAAAAAACAATGATGTGGGGGGTCCCTCTAAATTCCATACCAGGCCCTTCAGGTCTGGTATGGATATTAAGGGGAACCCCGGCCAAAATTTAAAAAGAAAAATGGCGTGGGGTCCCCCTCAAAATCTATACCAGACCCTTCAGGTCTGGTATGGATTTTAAGGGGAACCCCGCGCCAAAATTTTTAAACAAAATGGCGTGGGGTCTCCCAAAAAATCCATACCAGACCCTTATCCGAGCACACAACCTGGCAGGCCGCAGGAAAAGAGGGGGGGACGAGAGAGCGGCCCCCCTCCTGAACCGTACCAGGCCACATGCCCTCAACATTGGGAGGGTGCTTTGGGGTAGCCCCCCAAAACATCTTGTCCCCATGTTGATGGGGACAAGGGCCTCATCCCCACAACCCTTGCCCGGTGGTTGTGGGGGTCTGCGGGCAGGGGGCTTATCGGAATCTGGAAGCCCCCTTTAACAATGGGACCCCCAGATCCCGGCCCTCCCCCCTGTGTGAAATGGTAAGGGGGTACTTTGCCCCTACCATTTCACAAAAAAAGTGTCAAAAATGTTAAAAATGACAAGAGACAGTTTTTGACAATCCCTTTATTTAAATGCTTCTTCTGTCTTCTATCTTCCTTCAGTTGCTTCCTTCATCTTCATCTTCTTCTGGTTCTTCCTCTGGTGTTCTCGTCTGGCATCTTCCTCCGCGGCGCCGGCGTCTTCTTCCCTTTGTCTTCTGGCCCGCTCCGCATACAGCATGATGGGAGGCTCCCGCTGTTTCAACGCTCTTCTGACAGCTCTTAAATAACGGAGGGCCACCCAGTGACCCCGCCCCCCTCTGACGCACAGTGACTTCCCTGTTCGCCCCCTCTGACGTCACGGGGAATACCACAGGGAAGTCCCCGTGCATCAGAGGGGGGCGGGGTCACCAGGTGGCCCCGCCCTCCGTTATTTAAGAACCATCAGAAGAGGAGAAGCGTCACACAGCGGGAACCTCACATCATGCTGGATGCGGAGCGGCCCAGAAGACGAAGGAAAGAAGACGCCGGCGCCGTGGAGGAAGATGCCAGACGAGAACACCGGAGGAAGAACCAGAAGAAGAAGAAGATGGAGGAAGAAACTGAAGGAAGATAGAAGATAGAAGAAAGAAGAAGCATTTAAAATAAAGGAATTGTCAAAAACTGTCTCTTGTCATTTTTAACATTTTTGACACTTTTTTTTGTGAAATGGTAGGGGTACTTTTGTACCCCCTTACCATTTCACACAGGGAGAGGGCCGGGATCTGGGGTCCCCTTGTTAAAGCAGGCTTCCAGATTCAGATAAGCCCCCCACAACCACCGGGCAAGGGTTGTGGGGATGAGGCCCTTGTCCCCATCAACCCCAAAGCACCCTCCCAATGTTGAGGGCATGTGGCCTGGTACGGTTCAGGAGGGGGGGGCGCTCTCTCATCCCCCCCTCTTTTCCTGCGGCCTGCCAGGTTGCATGCTCGGATAAGGGTCTGGTATGGATTTTTGGGGGGACCCCACGCCATTTTTTAAAAAAATTTTGGCGCGGGGTTCCCCTTAAAATCCATACCGGACCTGAAAGGCCTGGTATAGAATTTAGGGGGACCCCCCACGTCATTTTTTTTTTTAATTTTGTTTCGGGTTCCCCTGTGGCCGGTTTTATCAACGAACTTTAATGTGTATTGTCGACCGGCAATTCATTAATTGCCGCGAGTAGTTTTAAATGACTTTTTTTCCTTTGAAATGTCATTTTGCTGTCAGACTGTTCTAAACATGGGAAACATGCGCCCCTTTACAGGCAAACTATAGACACCCCCCAGGTACGAAATTTAAAGGAATATTACACTTTTATTGTTTCACTTTAAGCATTATTAAAAATCACTGCACCCGAAAAAAAACGGCCGTTTTTAAAACTTTTTTTTGCATTGATCCATGCCCCCTGGGGCAGGATCCTGGGTCCCCAAACACTTTTTATGACAATAACTTGCATATAAGCCTTTAAAATTAGCACTTTTGATTATTCATGTTCGTGTCCCATAGACTTTAACGGTGCTCGTGTGTTCGAACAAATTTTTTGCCTGTTCGCATGTTCTGGTGAGAACCGAACAGGGGAGTGTTCGGCTCATCCCTACTTAGCAATATCTCTCTCTCTCTCTCTCTCTCTCTCTATATATATATATAAATATCTCTATGTACTGTATATATCTGTCTATATGTATATTTGATTAATTTTAACATGTAGTTCTGCTTTAAAAAGTTGCACTGAAGGCCTAGTAGCCACTGTATAAATCCCTGTAAAATACATTGTTGCTATATAATTGAAAAAAGTATTTTCAGTTCAATGTCGTGAATGGTAGCTATTTAAAATTGTATTTGTTCCCAACAGAGATATGTTCTAAAACCTGAGAAATGTAATATGTGACTAGTTAATAAAGTGTATTTTGTTCTTTTATTTTATATTTTTACTTTTTTTTTTTTGCAACTGCAAACAAAGCTTTAAAGGTTCAGTCCACCCAATTATGATATCTCAGTTTTTAGTAGATGGTAAACTACCTGATAGTTCATTCTATCCCTTGGGACATCTCTGCAGCTGAGTTTCTTGGTCTGCATACTTGCTGTGACCAATAGCACGGGTTACCATTGAGTTTTTTTAATTGATTTATGTTGTATAGAAAACAGCAGGGGGAATTGGAACATTGGTGGGCAGGAACACGCACAATTACCAGGAGAACAGGAAGGAGTTGGCAGTTATGGCAGGGAGATCTGGCTGTTGGCGTATTCAAGAAAAAAAAGCTAGAGGCTGACTCGCTCCAAAAGGCTCCATCTCTAACGTAAAAAGCACTTCTGGGAAGGCTGATCCTTTAACTGCCGATTTTGGAAACATGCATACCTGCTTCAGCTATATACATTCTTAATGTTTTAGTGATGCCAAGAAATATGTACACTGTATTCATTGTTGGTATCCTGTCTTGGCAGAAACAATTTACAGACACACCGGGGTTATAGATGGGGAATTTGTCCATTTTGAGATCCTAGATACTGCAGGTCAGGTATGGATCTATTTTTTATTCTCACATATTTTTGCGTAATTGTGAGCATTGGATTTATAACTGAACAGCTAAAGGGGCTATGTTAAGAGCGTTATTCTGCAGCAGTGATTTAAAAGCAAAGTTGAACCGTTTCTGCTGTAATTCACACTGCTTAACTTGGACCCCTTGGCAGCTCCAGGAAAAAGCTTAAAATACCTATACATGAACCGTATGACCTGCCAAATTATTTCACATAATTAGGAAACGGGTTATCGACCTATGGCAGCTAAAACAGTTCATGCATAGAGATTTCAGCTGTGTATGACACTGTATTGCAAACTGGTTTCTGGATAACTGCTATTTTATGTAGAATATTCATTCTCATTCCCTAAAAATTATTTAATAAGATCTTCACAAAGTAGTAGCCCATACACCTACGGGCATCTGTATATCTTTGGATTTTCTGGTGAGTCATGTGACAAATTTGAGCTTAGCAAAGCAAATAAATCACAAGGAGCTCATCAATTTACTGTATATCCTGCTTTTCTGTTAGGTATGCCTTCTGGGGAGGCAATAAAGTGAATAGGGCTGTAGTGTATGGAGAGGCCTAGACAAGACAGGCAACATTCACTGCTAGAAGATGAGAGGGTAACACAAATCAAAGGCTTCATTAGGCTGTTTGGTATTCTGAGCCATTTGACTCATTTTTATAGCCTGGAGGGTGGTGGGAAAGGGGAAGGGGGATTGGGGTGGTTAAATACGTTTTTATATATTAATTTTAATGGTATTTCGGACTATTTTTGTGCCTTCTTTCAATAAATTGCTTGCCTATGTTCTTAACAAAGGCGGATAATTGAATAAAAATGTAATCTGTATTTTTTTTAAAGTTTACATTAATGTATATATTTTTTCAAATATTTAATAACTATTATATAAGTTACAATTCTGTATAATAGTTATAATTACAATATTAAAAAGATACACCATCTGCAGACTAAAAGTAGAACTATAGGCAAAACTTTTTTTTTTTCATTTTGAATAGAGTAAGGGAGGGTTATATAACCCGTCAGATTTTTTTTTCAGCCTCTGTATCCCATTGCAGAGATTTCTCTTCACTTTCTGCCCCATAGCCAAGCAGGAAGCGAGAGAAAATCCCTGTAAATTAAGAGAAATTCCTTGGGGACCCCCAGCTCACCAGAACTAGTGTCCCCATTGGAAGATTTCCCCTCTATTATTTTTCAGGGGACAACCCAAAATTTGGGATTTTCTTTCACTTTCAATGATAATGATAAACAGGACAAATAGGAAAGGTTGTATCTCCTTAACGGAGAGAGCAATAGAAACCGACAGGTGTTCCAATCCCTGTGCATTCTATCCAAAACAAAAAAAGTATTGCCTTTTAATTACCGTATATACTCGAGTATAAGTCGTTCCGAGTATAAGTCGAGGCCCTAATTTACTACAAAAAAAATGGGAAAAACTTATTGACCCGAGTATAAGATGAGGGTGAGAAATGCACAGCTACTGTAAGTGGAAAAGAGGGTCAACAATGCCCATTTGCAGCATCACTGTGCCCATTTGCATGCCTCAGGGGACCCATTTGCAGCCATAGGTCCCCTGAACTTCAAACTCGGTAGTTAAGGGTTCCTAGATGCCCCCTAGCTGCAGCCAAAATTTGGGGTCTCTGAACCCAAAGGGTCCTGAAATGACATTGCTGCAGATGGACACAGTTGACCAAATTTGGGGCCCCGTATCTCGGGGCCACTTAGGGCTAGGAACTCCAAATTTGGTGTGCAAACTCAGTGGAATTAGCACCATAAAATTTCCAAAGCTGGGGTTTCTAGCACCAAGTAGCCCCGAGATACAGGGCCCCAAAAATCAGTTCAGAAAATGTCAAGCACTTTTCTGCAGCAGAGAATGACATTTTCTGAACCGATTTTGGGGCCCCGTATCTCGGGGCCACTTATTGCTAGGAACTTCATCTTTGGATATGTTGTGGTACGAGTTCCACTGGATTTGCACACCAAATTTGGGGTTCCTAGCACCAAGTGGTCCTGAGATATGGGGCCCCAAAATCGGTTCAGAAAATGTCAAGCACTTTTCTTCAGCAGAGAATGACATTTTCCGAACCGAATTTGGGGCCCCGTTTCTCGGGGCCACTTAGTGCTAGAAACTTCATCTTTGGATATGTTGTGGTACCAGTTCCACTGGGTTTGCACACCAACTTTGGGGTTCCTAGCACCAAGTGGCCCTGAGATACGGGGCCCCAAAGTCGGTTCGGAAAATGAAATTTTTTGCTGCAGAAAAGTGCTTGACTCGAGTATAAGTCGAGGGGGGCACTTTCAGCACAAAAAAATGTGCTGAAAAATTCGACTTATACTCGAGTATATACGGTATATGTTTTCTGAACAAATGTTAAACTTGCATCTGATCACTATACCATAGAGTAGATGACATAGGGGTTGGTTTACTAAAGACAAACAGGCTGTTAACTTCACAGGGGAAGTTGTCTAAGAGCTTAGTGAATATGGAGATTGGAGAAGTTTTACTTTGCAAAGACTGGATGATAGAAGTCAGAAGAACATCACCTCTAAGCTCTGGGGCAAATCCCCATGCAAAATGAACAGCCTATTTGCCTTTAGCAAATTAACCCTATAATAATAAAGAACAACTTTGATTGGTTCCCAGTCTTTAGTAGGGACTGCAGCAATCAGTGACAGCTCACTCTCAGGGCTTCCATGACGCATAGCAGAACATTGATTCTTGCCATTGGAAATTGCAGGCTGTTCAAATTGCCCATGTCAATGTACCCTTATTCTCTTGGTAAAGACTTGTGGATTATTACTGAAATGGACTGTTTTAGCTAAGCAAAAAAGGGGGATATGTGGTTTGGCATGCAGACCACATGGGAAAAATGATGGTTAAAACAAACTGCAAACAAACATCTGACAAAGAATTTGGATTTTTTTGAAGGAAATTGGGGCAAGTGGGATAATCTATCAAAATGCAGAAGAAATTGGACTTAAATATGAATGTATCACCAAAAACAGAAAGGTACATTGAAGCTGAAAGACGATCATTTTTTATGTTTACAATGTAATGCCACCTTGGCCAATCCCATCTATCTCCCCAATATTCACATTATTTTTATGTTTTAGCTTAGAAGAGTTATTTTTAGCATGGATCTTTACAAATCTGGCAACGGTTCAGCTGCTTTGCCCATACCCCCCAACTTTTTGAGATGGGAATGAGGGACACCTATCAGCAAAAGTATGCAGGCATGGGACACACCCCTTGCCACGCCCCCTTAAAGGAGAATTGTACAAAAAAATCAAGATTGGTTAAACCCACAAGTCCTTTTTTTACCACTACTATTCCTTTATTTTGGCTTTTGGAATTTACAAATGCAGCAATTTTGAAATCAGAGTTTAGCACTGGAAAACACTTTTTGATAGATAAAAAGTGCATTTTATATACAATTATATAGATCAGACCAAAATGAGGGACAAATGAGGAGGAATGAGGGACAGAGCTCCAAATCAGGGACAGTCCCTCGAAATCAGAGACAGTTGGTGTGATGTTTTGAGCTATGGCTGTGAGCTCTTTTGCTCTGAAGTAGCATAGAGTTTGATCAGGTCAAGCAGAAGATTTCACCTCCTAGCATTGTGCACCAAGATAAGCGACTGAAAACAAAGTATGGTCATAACTGCCATCTAGTGGAAATTTGTCACATTGACTAAAATAATTCATTACTGGAATACTCCTTTTACAGTAGTCAGTGGCACATATGTGCCCTATATATCAAACACCACAGTAAAAAAAATAACACCTATTTTTATAGGTAATGTGTAGGCTTGGATATAAGAAAGGGCAGCACCAGCAGATGCACAGTAAGGTGTCCTTAAAACACATTGCAGTGCTAGTTTTATTCCTCCTTTCTTTAAACGTCATATAATTTTACGCTTTATGTAATTCTTTGCTCAGCTGTAAGTAGTGATGTGTTATAGCATGCCTGAACACCCTGCACAAAATTGCAACATGCTCTAATGTTTTTTCCAGCGCACATCAAAAGAGCATTTTATTTTTTATTTTCCCCAAAGTTCAGCTTTAAAGCTGAACTCCAGGACTTAACCATTTGTAAAGCTTACACTGGGCCAGCTTTATAGCATATCATTTTTCATGTGTCACATCTGGAACGCTGGAAATTCACTGTAATAGTCAGTGCTACATACAGTCAGTGCTATTCTGAAGCCACTTGCCGCCTGTGTACTGCACACAGGGAGTCGCTCGCTCCCATACCACCACCATTCAGTAAAGCTCTTGCATTGTTTTCAGTGAATACAAGGTGTTCTCTTATTAGACAAGGTGGTAAATGTGACATCATCCACCCCTCCTTTCTGCCTTGTTCAATCAAAGAATGCCTTGTATTGATTGAAAAAAAAATGCAAGACGTCTGCTGACGGACAAATGGGAGCGAATGTCTACCTGAGCTCAGTGTACAGATAGCAAACTGATCCAGCAGCACCCAGAACAGGACAGCCCTGATGGTATGTAACAGACTACTACAGTGAATTTCTGCATCTTGAGTATTCCAGAAACGACACAGAGACAATTATATGCACCAAACTAGCCTAATGTAAGTTTAAAAATCTATTTTTCAGAAATAAAAAACTGATAAATGGCATGTGCGTATGTATTCACCCCCTTTGTTATGAAGCCCATAAAAAGCTCTGGTGCAACCAAATACCTTCAGAAGTCACATAATTAGTGAAATGATGTCCACCTGTGTGCAATCTAAGTGTCACATGATCTGTCATTGCATATAAACACCTTTTTGAAAGGCCCCAGAGGCGGCAACACCTAAGCAAGAGGCACCACTAACCAAACAATGCCATGAAGACCAAGGAACTCTCCAAACAAATAAGGGACAATGTTGTTGAGAAGTACAATTCAGGGTTAGGTTACAAAAAATATCCGAATCTGTGATGATCCCTAGGAACACCATCAAATCTATCATAATCAAATGGAAAGAACATGGCGCAACAGCAAACCTGCCAAGAGACCGCTGCACACCAAAACTCACAGACCGGGCAATGAGGGCATTAATAAGAGAGGCAGCACAGAGACCTAAGGTAAACCTGGAGGAGCTGCAGAGTTCCACAGCAGAGACTGGAGTATCTGTACATAGGATGGTAATAAGCCGTACGCTCCATTGAGTTGGGCTTTATGGCAGAGTGGCCAGAAGAAAGACATTACTTTCAGCAAAAAACAAAATGAGACGTTTTGAGTTTGCGAAAAGGCATGTGGGAGACTCCCAAAATGTATGGAGGAAGATGCCCTGGTCTGATGAGACTAAAATTTAACTTTTTGGCCAAAAAAAACGTTATGTCTGGCGCAAACACAACACATCACATCACCCAAAGAACACCATCCCCACAGTGAAACATGGTGGTGGCAGCAGCATGCTGTGGGGATGTTTTTCAGCAGTCTGGACTGGGAAACTGGTCAGAGTTGAGGGAAAGATGGATGGTGCTAAATACAGGGATATTCTTAAGGCAAAAGCTGTACCACTCTGTGTGATTTGAGGCTGGGACGGAGGTTCACCTTCCAGCAGGACAATGACCCCAAACACACTGCTAAAGCTACACTTGAGTGGTTTAACCACTTCAGCCCCAGAAGAATTCCTGACCGGAGCACTTTTTGCGATTCGGCACTGTGTCGCTTTAACTGATAATTGCGCGGTCGTGCGACGTGGCTCCCAAACAATATTGACGTCCTTTTTTTCCCACAAATAGAGCTTTCTTTTGGTGGTATTTGATCACCCCTGCACTTTTTATAAACAAAAAAAGAGCGACAATTTTGAAAAAAACGCATTCTTTTTTACTTTTTGCTATAATAAATATCCCCCAAAAATATATAAAAAAGCATTTTTTTTCCTCAGTTTGGTAAAAAAAAAAAAATCGCAATAAGCGATTATTGATCGGTTAAAAAAAAAGTTATAGCGTTTACAAAATGGCGGATAGTTTTATGGCATTTTTATTAATCATTTTTTTTTTTTAAATGGCGGCGATCAGCGATTTTTATTGTGACTGCGACATTATGGCGGACACATCGGACATTTTTGACACATTTTTGGGACCATTGTCATTTATACAGCAATCAGTGCTATACAAATGCTCTGATTCCTGTGTAAATGACACTGGCAGTGTAGGGGTTAAGTGTGTCCCAGGGGCGTGTTTCTAACTGTGAGGGGCATGGCTGTGTGTGACATGTGACTGATCTCTGCTCCGATCACAGGGAGCAGAGATCCAGTGACACTGTCACTAAGCAGAACGGGGAGATGCTTGTTTACATTAGCATCTCCCCGTTCTTCCTCCCCGTGAGGCGATCGCGGGTATCCCCGCAGCGATTGAGTCCCTGGGACCCGCGTCCTGACTCACGGAGCTTGCCGTGGGCGTGTGTGCCCGCTGGCCACCTCTTAAAGTGGAACGTACAGGTACGTGGTTTTGCCTGTACGAGCCCCTCTGCCGCAGTATATCTGCGTGAGGCGGTCAGCAAGCGGTTAAGGGGAAACGTGTAAATGTGTTGGAATGGCCTAGTCAAAGCCCAGACCTCAATCCAATAGAAAATCTGTGGTCAGACTTGGAGCCCTTTCACACTGGGGCGGGCGTCAGCGGTAAAGCGTCGCTTTACCGTCATTTTAGCGGCGCCATTCAGCCGCTAGCGGCGCCGTTTTAACCTCCGCTAGCGGCCGAAAAAGGGTTAAAACCGCCCGCAAAGCGCTGCTGCAGTGGCGGTTTGGCGGCGCTGCCCCATTGTTTTCAATGGGTAGGGGCGCTTTAGGAGCGGTGTATACACCACTCCTACAGCGCTGCAAAGATGCGGCTTGAAGGACTTTTTTTTACTGTCCTGCAAGCGCATCGCTCCAGTGTAAAAGCCCTCGGGCTTTCACACTGGAGAGACAGGAGAGGCTCTTTACAGGCGCTATGCAGGTGCTATTTTTAGCTCTGTAGCACCTGTAAAGCGCCTCAGTGTGAAAGGGGTCTTAAAGATTGCTGTTTACAAGCTCAAGCCATCCAACTTGAAGGAGCTGGAGCAGTTTTGCAAGGAGGAATGGGATAAAATCCCAGTGGTAAGATTAGGCAAGCTCATAGAGACTTATCCAAAGCGACTTGGAGTCGTAAAAGGTGGCTCTACAAAGTATTGGCTTTGGGGGGGGGGGTGTTACATATGTCCTTCTTAAACTTCTCCACTCTCCTCCATTTACAACTCATAGAAGATAAAGGCCATCTCCATAGTGTAGTAGTTAAAAAAAACATTTGATAGCAGCAACTTACATTTAAAATTGGAATAAACAGCATCGATCTAATAAGGGCTTCCGGTCTCAGCCGCATCCGGAAGTAAAACATCACCCGACTCCTCCCGACATGTTGCGTCACAGATCACATGACTTTCTCAAGGTCTGCACAGAAACAAAGTCATTCCTGAAGGTCAGCCTGAGGTCTCTGAATTTACTTTCATTGCAGGATCTGGATTCTTCCTACTACTACACTATGGAGATCTCCTTTTATCTTCTATGAGTTGTAAATGGAGGAGAGTGGAGATGTTTAAGAAGAACATATGTAACACAGAGGAAGAACACTGATTATTCATATCCGCTGCCATTACCGCATTCCTCAGCCGTGTTTGATATTCCAAGGAGAAGATTGTGAATTGGAGAGGACCCTTGTGATTTAAACTTACCTGAAGCATCATTAGACTATTTGCTTTTAGTAAATCAACCCCAGAGATTAGTCATGGCAGCCTCCTTTTCTTGAGTTGGGTTTCCTTTAATACTGATGTTGCATTTCATCTGTGAAGTTGAATAAATAACTTAAGATGGGCTAGGACTATACTGGCGATTTAACTGGTTGTTGACAGACCATTGAAATCAAAATGTTATGAAATGCTCATTTTCTGAATACTTTAGTCAATGTGATGGTAAGGAGATACAGTAACTGTTAACAAGCAGTTACATCTCTCTGTAGCGGGTAGGTTTATTCGTAATGTGTAAAAAAGTGTGGCACTAACACAACCAAATAGTTTTTAAAATGACCTACTACAATCAAAATATAAATCTAGTACCTCTAATAGTGTAAAAACAAACCAAGAAAGAAAATTAACAAAATGAAAAAAAACTTCATGAATAATACACAAAAAAAAGATCAAAATAGAGAGTCCAGTCACCGTGATTAAATGTGAACTCAAAGTGGTGTGAAAATACAGTTCTAAAAGTGATAAGGGTAAGCTTCCTGATGACGTGTACAACACGAAATGCACAGAGGCTTTTTGTCCGTCCCTCAGTGACGTCACTTCTGCACTTGCTGGTTTCTACATCCCCTGGCTCTGGAACGCACGCTGCGGCCGTTAGGACGGCGTGCAGAGGTATCCTAAAGCTGCTTATGTTGGTGCTAGCACATAGCACTTTCAAATGTGAGTAGGCATTGCTTTTTTACCTACATGTGTTCTTGCGATTAAGCTTTGTTACACTATGACTGTTCCTATGTTGTGTTTTCTATGTCCTCTTCTGTGAGCATGATTGCTTGAAGTCTACTAAAAAATAAGGAATTACCACCACCCATATCGCTGGTTACAGAGAACCTACCAATTTGGGGTGGTTTTTAATGCCTAGACGTTGGTGAGTGCGAACGTCTCACACATGTTTTAAGGTGGATCGTTACCCTTATCACTTTTAGAACTGTATTATCACACCACTTTGAGTTGTTCATGTGTAATGACGGTGACTTGACTCTATTTTTTGATCTTTTTTTTTGTGTATTATTCATGAAGTTTTTTTTTAATGTTGCTAATTTTCTTTCTTGGTTTGTTTTTAGAGGTACTAGATTTATATTTTGATTGTAGTAGGTCATTTTTATCACTATTTGGTTGTGTTCTGAGGTATTGCCACACTTTTTTACACATTTTCATTCACCTGAGTGGTCATTCACTCTTAAAGGGGCGGCTTCACTCATCAATCCTAACAATTGTTTGGCGCCATTTTTTGTCACTTTAGATTTTTACACAGGTTTATTCATTAGCCTAGCAATACAGGCGGAATTGAAGTTCTGGTGCAGATGCCTTATGACAAGATTCTGAGATATAAACCAAAGGTCATAGGCCAAATCAACTTACTGGTTGCCAAATAACTATTTTGGGTGGCATTTTGAACATAATAGTTATGTTACTATTACTGAATAGCCCAAAATAGGTTAGCACTTCTGCCTTGCAGCATTAGAGTTATTGGTTGAAACCATCACACTAGTTGCATGGAGTTTGCATGTTCTCCCTATGCTTGTGTGTGGTTCCTCCCACACTCCATAGACATGCTGGTAGATTCATCGGCTCATGCATATGCGTGCGCACGAGGTGCACCTGGGCCCGCCCTAATTAACACCCTGCGCAATACTCTGCCTGGACATGGGAATTCAACTCCCGCTCTGCAGCTATTTAAAAAATAATCTTCCCATGTCCCATTGTTCAGCTAAGGACCTGGGGATAGAAAAGGAGACTATTTAACTACTTGCGGGTGCAGGCGGAGTGATCTACCGCACTCCTGACAATTAAATTAAACACTAAATTAAACACTGACACTGTCCACTGCCCTACTGACTCATACCATCCACGATCCTACTTACATCAATCACTGCTCTACTGACACCGTCCACTGCCCTACTGACTCATACCGTCCACTGCCCTACTGACTCATACCGTCCACTGCCCTACTGACTCATACCGTCCACTGCCCTACTGACTCATACCGTCCACTGCCCTACTGATTCATACTGTGCACTGCCCTATTGACTCATACCGTGCACTGCCCTACTGACTCATACCATCCACTGTCCTACTAACATCAATCACTGCTCTACTGACTCATACCATCCACTGCCCTACTGACACTGTCCACTGCTCTACTGACACCGTCAAACAAGACAAGGAAAAAGGCGCAAACACTATTAGTTCTCATAAAACCAAAAGGTATAGAGTAAGTCCATTAAAAGTTCATGTGTCATAAAGATAAATGGGAGTCCATACACTAAGGGCTGCCACCAACGTAAGAATAGAAGCCAGATTCCAGCACAGCTGAAAGTAAAACAAAGAGGAGAGGCGTCTCTAAGTGTAGAAGTAAAAGCAATTTATTTAAAACCATACAAATGGCAACTCACAGGTTAGTGAAATATAAAAGACACATCTGTGTAATAGGATATCCTGAGGGATGTCAATGGTAAGCTGTCAGGTTCCTCTGCGCATGGCGCTGCTTAGCACGGAAATCCTTGCTAGTCACCGCTGATGGAAGGAACGGCTGTACAGTGAATGGTCCCAAAATGAGGCTTGGTGTTCAGATGGCTGGGTGGCATGAAACAATGACGTAACCATAGTGCGATGACTTTTCGAGCATGAGCACTGTGAGTGTTGTGGCAGCCGCCCGCCTTTATCAAGCAATACTATTGGGATATCCCTATCCATCAAGGGGAGGGACCAGAAGATAAATGAGCTTACAAAAACAATTATTAAAAAAAGGGGAAAGAAAAATCTAAATAATAATAATAATAATAATAATAATAATATTAATAATAATAATAATAGGTATAAAGTAGTTTTCGTAAGCTCATTTATCTTCTGGCCCCTCCCCTTGATGTGCTATATACCACACAACGTTCCTGTACAATGCCCATGCAGTTCATAGTGTGAATGGGCCCTTAGAGTGAGTGTGTGTGTGTTATATACACACGCATGTGTGTTTAAGCTTTGGGGTGCACACCCTAATGCAATAAGCTGCGCACACCTATGGGCTCATGTCTTAATTGGTTCCAGTATGTGTATGTATGCAAATGATATAGGGGGCCTTAGAATATACGGTAAGCACTTTGAGGGCAGAGACTGGTGGCAGTCTCCATCCAATATGTAAAGTGCTGTGTAAACTTCTGCATGTAAATACCTGTAATAAATAAACACCTTGTTGCTAATATAGATTTCTACAGCTAAAAATTTTTTTTCAATTTTTCCAAAGGAGGAGGACTCACTTCAGCTCGAAGAGAAGATTAAGTGGGGGGACAGTTTTGTCATTGTGTACTCGGTGACAGACCGTTGCAGCTTTGATGAAGTCATGAGATTATGTTTCCTCATCAACCACACCCACTCAGCCAATAAAAAAGGAGCAACAGAGCACCCACCTATCGTAATAGTAGGCAACAAGAAAGATCTCCAGTTTGATCGTATGGTGTCTACGGACGATGGTGAAAAACTCTCCAAGGCATTGAAGCACCCTTATTTTGAAATTTCCACCAGAGACAGCTATGAAGAAACCACCATGGTCTTCAATACACTCTATTGTGAGATGCAGAGGCAAGGATGTCTCTCCCCAGCAACCTTCAAGAAAAGAAATGCATCAAAGTTAATGGAGAAGATTCCAAAAATTTATGCCAATTCTACTTTAATTGCAAATGGTAGAAGTTTGAGTTTTAACTCATTTCGAGAATTTATTCCAGAGTGAAAAAAAAGAGAACATGGGCCAGTTCTGTGTTCCTTTTCCAGTATGCCAGCCCTTAGTGATGAAAGATGTCCTCACTAGTGTGGTGTATAGGTTAGAAGAGAATTTGGTTAAAAACCTTCAGCTGACGTTAAGTTTGCCACAGGTCATAGTAAAACCTTTTTGTTGAATAATTTGGCAAAAAGCTTTAGACCTTAGGACGACTGAACACCTAAAATGAACTGCTGAGAACGAGATGGCCAATGAAGACAGTTTTGATTGGTTTATATTGAGCATCCTTGCTCAATAAACCAAGTTATAGAATGATTTTAGAGCATGATGCCAATTGTATCTCCTCCCCACACATCTAAACCCACTGGATATAAAACACAACATTTATTATTCACCATTAGGACTTGTTCACACATAGTGCGGTGACTGACAGTTTTTCACACTGGATAAACACCAGTCACTGGTAGAGCAAACAGAAATCAATTGTTTTCTATGTGCCTCCTTCAATCTGCAGTGTAGCCTAGAGGTGCAGTGCAGTAAAATGCCAGACATGTAGCATTTTATCACAGTGCACAGGTTGGCACAGTCTGTCACTACACAGCAAGGTAACGCACTGCACTGCTTTGCAGAGACATCAAGAAGTTCACTTAAACAAAAAAAATTTACAAAAAAAAAAACCCACTAAAAAGTAAACAGTGTTACAGAGTATCACACTGCCCCCTCGCCTTGGCTCAATAAAGCTTAAAAGAGAAACCTGCCTGCATACTAAAACGGAGCATTTAGCATGCGGGCACTGTGAACAGGCTCTTGATTTTTTCCTTTTTTGTAAATATCAGTCTTTATTTGCACTGGTTTTAATCCTATAGTGCTAGCTATGTGGCATTAACTCTTGTTGGTGCATCTCCAATATACCATACTAGTGGATAATAAAAACGATGCTTTATATCCAGTGGATTTAGATGTACAGGGATTATAATGTGCATCATATCTTATACAGATTAACAATTTTACAGTCCCATAAAGTGATATAGGTTTCGGACTGGTAAAGACCTTCATATATATACTGTACATACGTTATGGAAGGAGCACAAAATGTTTTACCTACTGTAATAGTTCACAGATTTCACACAGAATTGTTTCAGACAATCTGTTTGTGTGATATATGTTTCTAAATGACTGTATTTGGAATGTAGAGGATAACTGGTGGAAGCAATTCCAATACCATAACTGCATGCGGTTTATATGTGCAAAAATAATCCTCAAAATATTCAGTTTTTTACATTTCGCATTCCCTTATTCATATTTTTTCTCCACATTTACATGCATAGCAAGGTGACCAGCAAAAGTGAGAGTGACAGGGGTGGGGACAAACTGTAATACTGCTAAAGTAATCATTTGGCAAAAAGCCAACGTTTCACTAAAAAAAGAAAAAAAGTTCCCTACAACATTAGTGACATCACTTATATAAGTATAGCTCATGTAATGCAGGCAGCTGGATGCTGGAGAAATGTTCACTGCAAGGATACCTGTCCTCTTCCTGGTTCTGAACTTCTGACACTGCAATAATCAACAGAATAAAAGAAATGTTGTCAATGGAGGAGGCGTGTCCTTGTCTAACCATCTATACTGCTGTCCTACCTGAAGACCCAAAGCTGGTAATCATTGCAGTGCCTGAAAGTTCAGACCAGGAAGAGGACAGGCATCCCGGCAGTGAAGATTTGTCAAGGATCCAGCTGCCTGCACAACATGAGACATCCCTCATTACAGGTAAGAGAGGTAACTAGAGCTTTTGGGATTTGTTAAAGTGGGAGCTTTACCCATAACAACTTCATAAAAAAGACATCCTTTAGCAAGGAACATACATCCCACAATAATAGTTATGCTAACATAACTAGAGTGATATAAATGACCTCCAGCATTGTTCCCGTATCTTCTTGCCTGCTGCAATTTTGCCAAATCCCAGAGCCTCCAAGCAGCAGATCAGCCTCTAGATTTTCGGCACAGCGTCGAAAAATATAGAGCAACTGAGTAATGTTTTACACAGCTACAGTATACCTGCAAAAGGAGCCAGCATAAAGTAAAACAGCAGGACTAAATCTTCTGACTAAAGTTCCACTTTAGGCTAAACTTCAACTTTAAATCTGAGTTTTAGGCCCCATTCACACCTGAGTGTGGCGTTTTTGAGCCTTTTTTTACGGCGTTTTGCACGTTTCCATGCAGCGTTCTCCGGCGTTTTTGAGCTTTGGTGTTTTTTTTATTAGCCAATAGGAAAAATGACCATCTGTTTCATCATTTGTTGCTATGTTGTCATCTGCTTCCTGCTCCAAAAACGCCCAAATCTGCCCGATTCGAGCGACAAAAAAGGGTCCAGAACTTGTTTGAGCTTCAGGCGTAGGGCTTCAGGCGACTTGGAGTGGAGATGTGAACCATCTCCATAGAGAATAATGGATTTTTTCCCCTCCAGCGTTTTGTAGCTTGAGGCTTCAAGTTACAAAACGCTCAGGTGTGAATGGGGCCTGAAAGTATAAGCCCAAAAACAAAAATGACATAGGTTGAAAAAAGTCCATCTAGTTTAATCAACAGAAAAAAACAAACAAATAGAAAACCTCGATATACACAATATTATACCGAAAGTTGATCCAGAGGAAAAAAAAAAACTAAAACAAGAAAAAAAAACCCAATAAAGCATGATCCAATTTGCTCCAGCGGAGGAAAAAAATTCCTTCCTGATCTCCCAGCAGGCAATCGGATGGATCAACTGGATGAAATACCCCTGGTGTTATTACCTATAAATAATAGTATCCAGTTATACTTTGTGCATTTATGAATGAATCCAACTCTTTATTAAAACAATATACGGAGCTGGCCAGACCTAGTTCTAGAGGGAGTCCATTCCAAAAATGTAACAATAAATTGTAGTTTACCAAACCTTAGATGTTGTGGCTTCATTAGTTTCCTTTTTTTTCCAGATATTTTTACCTTAAAGTGATTGTAAAGTCTCCTTTTTTTTCTATTACAATAACAAACATGTTATACTTACCTGCTCTATGCAGGGGTTTGCACAGGGCAGCCCCAATCCTCCCCTTCTCAGGTCCCTGGCCCCTCCCTCCTGTCAAGTGCCCCCACTTGACAGGAGGGAGCTTGCTATGGGGACACCCGACCTGAGCTGCAACTCCGTGTATTCATTCAGACTTGGAGCTGTGGTTCAGCCCTGTCCCCCTCTCCTGATTGGCTAACTGAGTTTGATTGATGGCAATAGGATCCAATGGCGCCGCTGCTGTATCTCAGCCAATCAGGAGGGAGAGTTCCCGGCTGGCCGAGGGACTCGTGGACATCGCTGGATAGAGAGGGGGCTCAGGTAAATATTAGGGGGCTGCTGCACACTGAAGGTTTTTTTTTTATCTTAATGCATAGAATGCATTAAGATTTTAAAACATTTTGCCTTTACAAACACTTTAAGGGCTCTTTTAGACTTGCTGCATCCTGTGGAGCCCTCTGGAGAGTAATCCACATTTGTATCGCTTTTCAGAAGGCATTT
The DNA here is from genome assembly GCA_037952925.1 of Lithobates clamitans. NCBI lineage: Eukaryota > Metazoa > Chordata > Amphibia > Anura > Ranidae > Lithobates > Lithobates clamitans. Next base: position 1,232,604 of record JBBGZY010000159.1, read on the forward strand.
CTCAAGCGGTGTGATGACTTTATAATGCCTCTTCACCGCCTGATTTAACTCATAATCAGGCTCCATAATATAACTCCATAATGCTCCACTACTGTGCCATAATTGCATGCACTCCAAGCAGTTGCGGCATGGACCCATTAACTCAATCCCTGCCTGTCAAACTTTGCACGGATTTAAAATTCTGTACAGCACACCTGCCCATTTTTAATCGCCCCCTGTTTGAAAGAACATTTATTTTCATCTCAAAATCTTGTGAAAAATACATTTCCTTTCTCTGGGTGGCTATGCTCGCTCCTCCACTGTATCAATGTAGGGGGCCATGATTGCTTTTAAAGTTGGACTTTAAACATGTCAGTCTTTTCTATCTCCATTACATGGGGGAGATTAGCAGTTTAAGGTAGGACATTAAAGTAGAGGTCCACTCTAACACTAAAATCCCTGCATCTACAGACATCCACGAACTAACACTAACCCCGTGGAGAAGAAATCAGTATACATACTTTTTTTGAAGCCAATCCGACGCCACGCTGAGCTATCAGCTGCGGCTTCTCCTCTGCAGAGCTTCCGCTGCTGGAGACCGGATCGGATCAGCTTAAAGTGGTTGTATAGTCTTTTTTGTAACTTTTACCTAGAGGTAAGCCTATAATAAGGCTTAACTGTAGGTAAGAAAAATATCTCCTAAACCTGTACGGTTTAGGAGATATTCCCCTTGCTATGAGCCACTGACTGCAGCACAGGGGATTCTCGGCTGAAGGCCGGCAACTGCCGGACCTTGCCGGGTAAGAAATCTCCCGCGCGCATGATGACATTGCGGCTCCAGCCACTCACAGCGCTGGAACCGCGATACCCAGAAGACACGTCGAGGCAGCCAGACAGCTCCCTCGGCGTGGACCAGGTAAGATACCGATGCCTCGTTTTAAGGTAAGTATTTCATAATGAGCTAGTATGCAGTGCATACTAGCTCATTATGCCTTTTGCTTTACAGGGGTAAAAAAAAAATAAAAAAATTTTGCGGGTATACAACCGTATTAAAAAAAAAGTATGTATACTGATTTCTTTTTTAAAGGGCTAGATAGGTTAGTGTTCAATTGTGGAGGTCTGTAGATGCACAGATTTTAGTGTTAGGGTGGACTTACACTTCCATTTTTGCTCCAGAAAAGTGACAAGGACATTCCATTTCCAGCAAAACAATGGGTATTTTCTGTACTTGCAAAAAACATTCTTAGCCCAGAAAAAGAAAACGAATGCAGCCACCACATCTCAGAACTGGCAAACTGCAATGTATTAACTTACTTTTGTGGATTTAGTTATCGTTTGTATAAAATGTTGCTGCAACTACTCAAGCACTGACAATAATATTTGGTTGCAACACTTGTCACTGTAAATCTTGCTGCTCAGCTTCAGTATTCATGTAAATGCAAATCATACTGAATATTATTGTGTACACTGCCAGCTTTCCCCCTGATTGGTGACTTTTACATGTACATCAAGAACTTTTAATAAAATATTCTTCTATGTCTGTTTTGACGATTGTAAAATGTTTAGGGTGTCCAGTTACTTTTTTCCATACTGGATGATGGGATTTCATATGTAGTAGGGTACTTTTTGCAGGATCATCAGCAAACTTATTTTGTGCGCATTAAAGTATATATAAACCCTAACAATGAACTTCTTTTTGTTGCACCCATGTTTTGTTCTGACTGTTTGATAAGTTAAAATAAAAAAAAAAAAATCTGTTGATCCTGCCACATCTCTGGAGTAGTAAATTGCAGTATCATATTTTTTTTTCTTGGATTTAGATACACTTTAAAGGATAAGTTCACCTTTGGGAACATGTTTCACCAGTTTTTAGGGTGGAACATGTAACATTATTATTATTATTTTTATTATTATACAGGATTTATATAGCGCCAACAGTTTGCACAGCACTTTACAACATGAGGGCAGACAGTACAGTTTAAATACAATTCAATACAGGAGGAATTAAAGGGCCCTACTCGTTAGAGCTTACAACCTAGAAGGGGGGGTCAATTGAAACAAAAAAGTAATAACTGTGCGGGATGAACTGATGAAGAAAATGAAAATGCAGTTGTTATGTGTGGGTAGGATAGGCTGAAGAGGAGGGTTTTCAGGGATCGTCTTAAAGCTAATAGAGTAGGAGACAATCGGAGAGGTTGGGGTATTTGGGGTAAGGAGTTCCATAGGATTTGAGAGGCTCTGGAAAAGTCCTGGAGACGAGCAAAGGAGTAGGTGACGAGGGAGCTAGAGAGCAGGAGGTCTTGGGAGGAAGGAAGAGAACGATTAGGTTGGTATTTTGAGACTAAGATAGTGAAATGGGGGGGGCGAAATTGTGGATGGCTTTGTAAGTTGTTAGTATTTTGAATTTAATTTGTTGGGTGAGCGGGAGCCATTGGAGGGATTGACAGAGAGGAGTAGCAGATCCAGAGCGATTGGTAAGGTGGAGTCTGGCAGCAGTATTCATGATGGAATAAAGGGGGATAGCCTATGTAGAGGTAAGCCAATAAGAAGGGAGTTGGAGTAGTCGAGTCGAGAGATGACCAGGGAGTGAATTAAGAGCTTTGTTGTGTCATTGGTTAGAATGGGGCGTAGTTTGGAGGTGTTGCAGAGGTTAAGGCAGCAAGATTTGGACAATAATAGGACGTGGGGCTTAAAGGAGAGTTCAGAGTCGAGGACTACACCTAGGACCCAGGCATGCGGGGATGGGCTGATAGCTGTGTCATCAATTTTGACAGAGAGATCAGGGGAAGGTGCCCGTGGGGGAGGAAAAAATTATAAGTTTGGTTTTTGAATAGATTGAGTTTGAGGAAGAGGTGTAACTTCCAGACTGATATATCAGCTAGTAAATTAGTGATACGTGAGGAGACTGAGGGAGTGAGCTGAGGGGGTAAAGAAATAGATTTGGGCGTCGTCAGCGTAGAGATGGTATTTGCAGCCATGGAAGGCTATCAACTGACCCAGGGAGGAGGTGTAGATTGAAAATAGGAGAGGTCCAAGAACAGAACCTTGGGGGACCCCAACAGAGAAAGGAAGAGAAGAGGAGGAAGTAGAATTGTAAGTAACGCTAAAAGGTGCAGTTGGATAAGTAGGAAGAGAACCAGCGAAGATTACAATCACGGAGACCAACAGCATGGAGTTTTTGGAGGAGGAGGGGGTGGTCAACCGTATCAAAGGCAGCAGAAAGGTCCAAGAGTAGGAGTGCAGAATAGTGTCCATTGGTTTTGGCCATTAATAGATCATTTGTTAGTTTTAGGAGAGCAGTATCTGTGGAGTGTTGAGGACGAAATCCAGACTGAAGGGGATCAAGAAGGCTATTCTCGGCAAGGTGGTTGCTCAGTCGGTTGTAGACCAGATGTTCAAGGAGTTTGGATAAAAAGGGAAGCAACTGTTATGCAGAGTACTCCCTGTGGAGGAGCTCAGGCTATGCATAATGGCCGCAGGGAGCAAGGCACAACACCACCTAGCAATGCAGTATTCATTTGAATACAAAGCATTTTCAAATATAGCTCACCCAACCTCCGTCATCTGACCATAATCACCGGCACAGCGCAGGTGCGCGTCCATAGGGGAGACTCTGCCAACACCGCTGCCCACTTTACATGGACCCAGCGGACCCAAGACAAGGCTGTTAGCCATTAAAAGCCGCCCCGAGGACCAGCAGCGGGGCTCCTTGGATTATGGGTCATTTAGCAGAGACACCAGGGGCTGCGTCCAGCCTAATCCACACACATGGAAGGACGGACGGCCAGGCCTTTACACCAGCCAGGTATAGGAGCACACCTAGGTTCTTCGCATGGGAGGAAAAAAAGAAGAACGCCGAGGCTGTAGGTGGGCTCAAATTTATGAGTTAAGTCCTTAAGTCCTTGAGGCATTGGGGGGGGGTGCTATACTCAGTTGTGCTGACATGGAGCCGTCAGGAAAACAGAAATTTCAAAGAACCATAATATTGAGCCTCAGGGGTATAGTGGACAACCTTGTCTATTTTGCCCGATTTGTATAATTAAGAAAGGCTTTTGTATTTTTTCCATTTTTGACTCCATTTCATTATTATTTAGTTTTGGTTCACTATACCCCCGAAGCTCAATATTATGGTTCTTTGACAGTTCCATTTTCTGGTCCTGTCCCTTTTGTTTTTGGTACATCTGCAGGACAGCTTGTTAAAAAGAACAGTGTTACGTTCAGGGCCGGATTGGGGATAAAAACCAGCCCTGGAAATAATTATATACCAGCCCCATAGCATTATTATACCAGCCCAACGTTATTAATTTCTTGTTCATTAAGAGGAAAACCATGCATTTTAAAGCACATTTGAAGAGCGTATTATATATAGATAAGACAGATATGAAAGCACATTGGGCTAGGAATATATATATATATATATATATATATATATATATATATATATATATATATATATATATATTAAAAACAGCAAATTTCAGTTAAAAGTAGTAAAAGTGAAGCAATCATCAAGGGGGACACCTGGGACTTGTGAGGGGGGGAGGGGGACTCTGGTGACCATAGACCACCTTCCGCAGAAAATACACTAAGGTAAGAGGGGGGGGGGTTACTGATATAAGGGGAAAACTTTTATATCAGTGCCCCCTTACATTATTGTATTCCCTCCCCCCCTTACATCAGAGACCCCCCCTCAGACTGGCCTGGCGGTGTTGTCACTGACCTCCTCTCAGGTGCACCGTGCAGGGATCAGTCATTGGACTCCAGCTTGGTGGCACTGGATTTCCTATAGTCTCCTCTCCACAGTCCACACATGTCTGACTTCTCCCATGACCCCCATCCCGGCGGCGCTCCTACTCTTGACTCCTCTCCAGACTCCCTCAGAGACTGCAGACATGATATGAGACAAGAGATGGTCAGATGCTGTGGGCATATTACAGGAGATGTCAGAGGCTGCGGGCATATCCCAGGAGATGGTCAGAGGCTGTGGGCATGGTACAGGAGATGGTCAGAGGCTGTGGGCATATTACAGGAGATGGTCAGAGGCTGTGGGCAGCATGGTACAGGAGATGTCAAGATGTCAGAGGCTGCGGGCATGGTACAGGAGATGTCAGAGGCTGCAGGCATATTACAGGAGATGGTTAGAGACTGAGGACATGATACTAAAGATGTTAAGAGAATGCAGACATGGTACAAGAGATGGTTAGAGACTGCAGACATGATACAAGAGATCAATGCAGCCTCACCAGTGCCCATCAAATGCAGCCTCACTGTGTCCATCAATGCAGCCTCTGTGCCAATCTATGCAGCCTCACTGTGCCCATCATTGCCGCCTTACTCTGCCCATCATTGCCGCCTCACTGTTCCCATCATTGCCGCCTCAGTGTGCCCATCATTGCCGCCTCAGCGTGCCCATCATTGCCGCCTCAGCGTGCCCATCATTGCAGCCTCACCATGCCCTCATTGCAGCCTTACTGTGTCCATCATTGCCGCCTCACCATGCCCTCATTGCAGCCTCACTGTGCCTTCATTGTAGCCTCACCGTGCCCTCATTGCAGCCTCACCGTGCCCTCATTGCAGCCTTTTTGTGCCTATCCCATTGCCGCCTTAGTGTGCCTTCATTGCAGCCTCACCAAGCCCTCATTGCAGCCTTACTGTGCCCATCTCATTGCCGCCTTACTGTGCCCTCATTGCAACCTCACCGTGCCACCTTACTGTGCCCATCACTGCCGCCTTACTGTGCCCATTATTGCAGCCTCACTGTGCCTTCATTGCAGCCTCACTGTGCCCATCATTGCAGCCTCACATGCCCATCATTGCAGCCTCACATGCCCATTATTGCAGCCTCACCATGCCCATCATTGCAGCCTTACTGTGCCCATCATTGTTGCCTTACTGTGCCTCATGGCAGCCTTACTGTGTCCATCATTGCCACCTTACCGTGCCTTCATTGCAGCCTCACCATGCCTTCATTGCAGCCTTACCGTGCCCATCATTGGAGCCTTACTGTGCTCATTATTGCAGCCTCACCGTGCCCTCATTGCAGCCTCACTGTGCCCTCATTGCAGCCTTACTGTGCCCATCATTGCCGCCTTATCATGCCCTCATTGCAGCCTCACCATCGTTGCAGCCTTACTGTGCCCATCTTTGCAGCTTCACATGCCCATCATTGCAGCCTCACCGTGCCCATCATTGCCGTCTTACTGTGCCCATCATTTCTGACTTACTGTGCCCTCATTGCAGTCTCACCATGCCCTCATTGCAGCCTCACCATGCCCTCATTGCAGCCTTACTGTGCCCATCTTTGCAGCTTCACATGCCCATCATTGCAGCCTCACCGTGCCCATCATTGCCGCCTTACTGTGCCCTCATTGCAGTCTCACTGTGCCCTCATTACAGTCTCACCATCGTTGTAGCCTTAGTGCGTGGATTATGCACAGCGGGCATCTCCGGCTGTGTCACCGAGCTGAGTGTGAAATCATGTTCAGCCGGGCTGTGACAAAAGTCCCGCCCTCCTTCTAGACCAGCTCGTGTGATAGGCAGAACACTGCGTCTATCACACGAGCTGGTCTAGGAGGAGGGCAGGACTTTTGTCATAGCGCGGCCGAACATTTCACAGCTCCGTGACACAGCGGTCTCCCGCTGTGCGCGAGAAGGAGGGAGGGAAGGGCTGCATAGCCATAGATCCAAAGCAGCCCCAGGACAGGCAGCCTACTGGGAAATGTCTCGATATCCCGGTAGGCCAGTCCGGCCCTGGTTACGTTTACCCATGAAGCCCCCAGCCTGCATGTGATTGCTAGATCATAGCTAACTATTGTATTGACTGCACCATTTGGGACTTTTAAAGGAGACACCTTGAAAGCCCTGAATCGTACAGTTGATATCCAATACCATGTAATGAGAAATCACTCTAATTCCTCAACAGAGCGGTCACTGACAGCCAGGATTCAGAGCTAACAGCTGCACAAGATGTGGGATCTCAAAGGGAGTACATTTATTAAAGTAGAATTCTGGGATATACCCAACTAATCCTAATAATGTCCTCTCCCCCTCCTAATAGCTATTCTGACTAACTTCTGTAGGAAAGATCTGTATACATACCTATTTTGAGATGAGAGAGCATTTGATCATGGCTGAAAATGCCTAGGATTGGTGACATTACCCATAGGTTTACTATGGTCCATCCGTTGTCAGTGCTCCCTCCTCTCACTTGTTCTGGTGACATCTAGGAGAGCATTTATCTCAATTTGGAAGGATTTCCTCTAAATTTTTGTTATGTCTACTGTGAAGAAAAATCATTTTCTATAGAGCTTGTAAGTGTTGAGGGTTCCTTATGAGGGTACCTTGTTGAGAGTTTATACTTCATATTCCCATCGCACACATTCCTGGATAAGCTCTCAAAGTTTGAGTACTGCAGCAACAACCAGCTGGATACTGATTCAAGTCACAAAGTAGATATTTGCCAGCACACCATGGATCGACACAAAGTAGCGTCCAAACGGTGCAGTGCTGGGGCCGCAGATGTCATGGAAAAGTGTGATGTCGGTGGACCCTGCCCATCTAGGCAGGTTGCATCCAATCAACAAGGGGAGTGGAGAAGAGAAGTGAATGTGAGGAGCGTGAGTGAGTGGTGAGAAACACAGTAGCCGAAGCAGCGGTAGAACAAGGAAAGGAGATCAGGAAGTGAAAAAAGGAAGAGAGCGAAACATAAAGGAAGAAAAAGATTGGGACCAAGGAGTATTGGAAAAGAGAGATATGAACAAATATCGATTAGTAAAGCAGGTCAAAAAAAAAAAAGGAAGAGGATGTAGAGGGAGGAACAAAAGAAAAGAGATATCCATAATGGTGAAAAGAAATAAACAAATATATATATATATATATATATATATATATATATATATATATATATATATATATATATATATATATATATAGTAATAATAATAAAAATAAATATAAATAAAAATAATAATAAGAAAGAAATAATACTAAATATAGAAATAAATAAAAGATAAAAAAATGAAAATAAAAATAAAGATAAAATAAAATAAGGAAAAACAAATAAAAGGAGAGAAAAGAAAAGAAAAGAAAAAGAAAAAAGAAAGAAAAAATTAAGAAAAAAAAGAGTGAAAAGAGGGGAAAGTTAGAAATAAAAAAAGGAAAAGAATAAGAAAAGGAAGAAAATGAGGGGGGGGGGGGGGGGAGAAGAGGAGGAAAAAGGGGAAGGGTGGGGTTTTTATTTTTTTATTTTTCTTTCATTTCTTCGTTTAGGTGGATGGCCATGTCTTGGTAGGTTTGCAGTTGTGCTATACTCTGCATTTTTCAGATGATGGATTGAACAGTGCTCTGTGGGATGTTCAAAGCTTGGGATATTTTTTTAAAACCTAGCCCTGCTTTAACCTTCTCCACAACTTTATCCCTGACCTGTCTGGTGTGTTCCTTGGCCTTTATGATGCTGTTTGTTCACTAAGGTTCTCTGACAAACCTCTGAGGGCTTCACAGAACAATTGTATTTATACTGAGATTAAATTACACACAGGTGGACTCTATTTACTAATTAGGTGACTTCTGAAGGCAATTGGTTCTGCTAGATTTTAGTTAGGGGTATCAGAGTAAAGGGGGCTGAATACAAATGCACGCCACACTTTTCACATATTTATTTGTAAAAAATGTTGAAAACCATTTATCATTTTTCTTCACTTCACAATTATGTGCCACTTTGTGTTGGTCACATAAAATTCTAACAAAATACATTTACATTTTTGGTTGTAACATGACAAAATGTGGAAAATTTCAAGGGGCGTGAATACTTTTTCAAGGCACCGTAGGTGCTGAATACTATTAAATGATATGTGCCTTTGAGCCAGTGACTGCCTGCGGTTTGAACAGTGGGGATGAGCAGATCTGTCTGGGTTCGATTCGCTGAGGGCTCAGTCAATTCTGTTTGAAATTCAGCAGATCCCTTTGAATTCTATGGGGCATCAAATCCTGTTGCTCACTTCTGACCATTTTCAGGGCTAATAGGCAAAGTACTGTCAAAAATTGTTTGTTATGGGGGACAAGTACCAATACAAATAAAATTTTAGTAAATACTGTACAGTGCTAGAGGGTCTATTTTTGTAGCATTGAGGACAACAATGAAAAAATAACATTTGAGTATACAAATCCTTTAAATAACATGCTTTGGAGATGCCTTAAAAGTGAATATAAAGCTTAATTTTTTTAAAAATTTAAATAACAAACATGTCCTGCTCACCTGCTTTTTATAATGATTTTGCACAGAGCAGCCCTGATCTTCCTCTCCTCGAGTCCCCCCCTGCTGGTGTTCCTGGCTACTCTCCCACCGAGTGCCCCCATAGCAAGCTGCTTGCTATGAGGGCACTCATACATGCTTGCAGCCGTGCCCTGCTGTGTGTGTCCGTAAGACGCACAGAGCGTGACTTGGACCCGCCTCCCACTCCCCTGTCACTGGCTGTGACTGTCATTGGTTCCCGCTGCTGTATCTGAGCCAATGAGCAGGGAGTGAGTCCAATAGAGCATGGTCCCAAAAAAATCTCAAAAGTGTCCGATCTGTCTGCCGCAATTCCGCTAAAAATGGCTGATCACCGCTTACAATTTTACTAGCAAAAAAAAAAAAATAATAATAATAAAAATGCCATTAATCTATACTGTATTTTGTAGATGCTATAACTTTTGTGCAAACCAATCAATATATGCTTATTGGGATTTTTTTTTTCAATCAAAAATATGTAGCAGAACACACATTGGCCTAAATTGATGAATATATATTTTTATATATATATATTTTTGGATATGTGCTATAACAAAAAGTAAAAAATATATATTTTTTTTTCAAAATTTTTGGTGTTTATTTGTTTATAGTGTAAAAAAATGATCAAATATCACCAAAAGAAATCTCTGTTTGTGGTAAAAAAAGGACATCAATTTTATTTGGATAAAACGTCGCACGTTCGCACAATTGTCGGTTTTAAGTAACGCAGTGCCGTATCACAAAAAATGGCCTGGTCATTAAGGGGGGTAAATCCTTCCGGGGCTTAAATGCTTAAAGCTGTACATGATGTTACAGATATGATTACAGAACGTCTTTCATTTACAGTCTTAGCGAGAGCATGGAATTGATTTTCTTCTTTTACAGTTAGCTTGGCTTACATAAAGCTGCATTTTGTTAAAAAAAATCTTTTAACAGGTAGTTTTAGCAGCAAAACACAATTTTGCATCAAGTCATACTAGGCCCACTTTGACTGGTAGATAGATGTTGGCCAGTAGTTTTCTGAGAATGTCCAGTGGCCAATTTCAATCAAACTCTCAATAAAGCGGAGTTCCACCCAAAAGTGGAAACTCTGCTTATCTGCTTCCTCCTTCCCTCTGGTGCCACATTTGCCACATTTCAGGGGGGAGAGGGGAACGGGTACCTGTTTTTGACAGGTACCCATCCCCACTTCTGGGAGACCTGGCTGCAGGGAGATATGGCAAGGTCCCCCAGAAGTTTGGCCCCCCTCCTCCTTCCCCCGCCGCCGGGCCATTCACAAAGCACAGCGCGCTTCGCACATGCGCAGTAGGGAGCTGGCTCTGAAGCCGCAAGGCTTCACTGCCAGCTTCCCTTACAGGCAATGGCAGCGGCAGCATCCGAGAGCCGATGAAAACATCGGCTGGGGTGCCGACATCGCTGGATTCCAGGATAGGTAAGTGTCCTAGTATTAAAAGTCAGCAGCTACAGTATTTGTAGCTGCTGACTTTTAATTTTTTCGTTGGGGGGGTGCTGGACCTCCTCTTTAAAAATTGAGAGACTGTAGATGTTACAGCAGTGTAAGTTTCCAGCAGCGGGACAATTTAAAAGAACAAGGCTAGTCCCACATTTTCTACAGAGAAACAGAAGAGATTGGGGTTTTATTACAAAAATGAAGATACTACGAAGGATACATTAGTGTTAAACTGCAAGGTATTGTTAAGCAGAAACAGTAGGTCTAACCAGTGTATGCCTAAATTTTATTTTTACTATGGAGGTAGGGGTGGTAGTGAATGTGAGTGAGCACATTTGCAGTGGTTTTGATGCACTTTTTTTGTTTTTTTATTTCTTGCAAGCAATGTGGTGGCATGCTGTTAACAAAAGACAGCTCTAAGAGCAGATGGACGGTAAGTGAATGCTGCAGTTTGAGCACCACAAAAAAAGCCCTATTAACATAAAATTAAAAAAAAAAAGAACCTCAAAACACCACCCTGAATTAAAATTGAATTAAAAAAAAAAGTTTAAGTTAGAAAGGTCATATTAACATAAAATAAAACCGACAAACCTTAAAAACAAAATGAAACCAACAAAATACTGGCTTCCTGAAAACAAAAGACCAGTTTTTAAAAGAGAAGGCATACAGAAAACAAAAAAAAAATGTTTGTTATGGTCACAACAGCAGATAAAAGTGACTGCTGACCTCAAATCAAGTAATCAACCACAAAAATTAAACACAAAAAGCCCCCCAATAATATGGAGAAAAAAAAGGCAGCAAAGGGGTTGATTGCACAAAGAGCTAGCAATCAGAGGAGTATCATAAGCAGGGCTTTTTTCAAACAATAGGTGCTGGAACTCAACCACGACCCCCCCAAAACCCCTTCCCCCACACACACTCTCCAAATCACATTAAATAGTGGGTGTGGTCATATTTCAGAAACAGTAGAAGGGTCTTAAATGGGCATTAAATATCAGGATTGCATTACATACAGAGTGCAGAGTTCAGGGGGGTTACACACGGAGTGCAGAGCTGTCACTTGTAAACACAGAAACCAGACTTCTGTGTTTACAAGTGATTGTGGTGAGCAGGCACTAAAGGGTCAGAGCCAGAGGTGGTGGAACTGAGTTCCACCAAGTTCCCCCTGAAAAAAAGCCCTGATCATAAGTGACCATAATCTGTTTCTAGGCAGTTTGTCAGGTTTTTCTATCCTTCCCCTACAGCCACACCGACACTATGGCTGCTCTGTGCCCCCTTTTCCTTTTATAAGGGGCTGGTTTATCCAAAATCCTCTTTACTGGTCCTTTTAAACCTGCAGGCCACACTTCAAAGGCCATGCAGTGCATTATGGTTTAAAAAAATATATTCTTCCAGGTGAATCTCCACATTTGTGTGCTGGGACCACAAATCTCACACCTGTAGGATTCACTGTAAATACATAGCGGCAAGCCTGAAACTCATCCTTTTTGAACAGCGAGGAATGTATTTCTCATTTTGTGATATAGAAGCAGGACAAAGTAGCAGTGTAATGGAATTGATACTGATTGAACTCGCCACTTGCTGAGAGTCAATAAAGGACTATTTCTCTTTGCCAGTAGGATTCTCTATTAAATAGGATTGTAAAGATAGAAAACCATTTGTTTGAATATTGTAGATACCTATTGAGGAAGGGCAGCCAGATATGGGACGCTAAATGGCAACTATTAAATAATGCATTCATACAGTATATAGTGATTTATATAGTGATGGCTTGAGAGCCGACACATCCAGTATGTGAGCTTGTAATGCATATATTACCGGATCAAGAACGTTGTAAAAGGTTGTAAGTGTGGTTTCTCTTTTGGTATGGAAAACTTTATACATTTTGGAATATTCTGAAAATTGAATTGGACTTACAGCCCTGATTAAAAAAAAATGCATAATACGTTCCAGTTGGTGGATTTTATTGGACTATGGGCAGCACAGTGGTTAGCACTTTTTTCAAGCAGCACTAGGATCGTTGGTTCAAATCCCAAGCATGGCCCTACCTGCCTGGATTTTTCATGTTCTCCCAGTGCCTGCGTGAGTTTTCTCCCACACTCCAAAGACCTGCAGGTTAATTGGCTCCTGTCTACATTGGCCCTAGTATTAATGTGAGTTAGGGACCTTAGATTGTAAGCTTGTTGAGGGCAGGGACTGATGTGAATGTATTATATATGTAAAGTGCTGCGTAAATTGATGGTGCTATATAATTACTGCATCTGTAATAAAATATGTTGAAAACAACTTTATCTCTTGAATGTTGAAGGAACTATAAGTGAACAAAAAGTCCCAAAATGGATTTGTATAGCTGAGATGTATATGGCAAGTTTGATTTATAGTGTGCAGTTTGAAGTTTCAGACTGTTTCTAGCCAAAAGTAAACTAATGAAAATATATCGGAAGTAACCTCCACCATACTTTTTTTCTTAAAGGGGTTGTAAAGGTTCACGTTTTTTCACCTTTTCACTGGGGCGGTTTGCAGGCGCTATTGCGCTAATAATAGCGCCTGCAAACCGACCCGAAAGTGCCGCTGCTGTGTATCCAGTGTGAAAGCCCCGAGGGCTTTCACACTGGAGCGATGCGCTGGCAGGACGGTAAAAAAAGTCCTGCCAGCAGCATCTTCGGAGCGGTGAAGGAGCGGTGTGTATACCGCTCCTTTACCGCTCCTGCCCATTGAAATCAATGGGACGGCACGGCTATACCGCCGGCAAAGCGCCTCTGCAGAGGCGCTTTGCGGTGGTATTTAACCCTTTCTCGGCCGCTAGCGGGGGTAAAACCGACGGTAAAACGCCGCTAATAATAGCGGCGTTTTACCGCCGACGCTGCCCCCCACCCCACTGTGAAAGGGCTCTAATGCACCTTAAGGTGAAAAAACATCCGACAATGCCGGCCCCCCCAGCCCCCCTGTTTTACTTACCTGACCCTTCGAAAGTCCCGCGCTCGCTCCCGACATCCTCTTCGCCGCTCAGCCTGGCTGTTGATTGGCTAGAGTAAATGGATTGAAAGCAACGCAGCCATTGGCTTGCGCTGCTGTCAATCACATCCAATGACACCGCGCGCCGGGGCCGAATGATACAGTCAGTGGCTATAACGGCCGGCTGTATCACGGTAGCGCGCCCCCAAGAACTAAACAGCATGCGAGAGAGCTCGCATGAAGGTGTTTAGTTCTTGCAGGGAGGAGCTGAGACAGTCACCGAGGGACCCCAGAAGACCAGGTTCGGGGCCATTCTGTGCAAAACGAGCTGCACAGTGGAGGTAAGTATAACATGTTTGTTATTTAAAAAAAAAAATACCATTACAACCCCTTTAATTTAGCCCCAGGAGCTATTAGCCATAGGGGGGGATTTACTAAAACTGGGGCACTCAGAATCTGTTTTAGCTGTGCATGGTATCCAATCAGGTTCTAACTTCAGCTTGTTCAATTAGGTTTTGAAAATAAAACCTGGAAGCTGATTGGTTTCTATGCAGAGTTGCAGCAAATTGCATACTCTAGTTTTAATAAATCTCCCCCATAGTGTGCTAGTATGCACAGCTTACTAGCTCATTATAGGAGATAAAAAAAAAAAAAGAAGAAGCATAGCGCATGGCGATGTCAGCAACTAGGCGTACTTTATTAAATATAATTATTAAATATAAATAAGCATCCAATTACATGTACAATTGAGAGCATAAGTCACAGCACTTTCATTATTATTATTATTATTATTATTATACGAGATTTATATAGCGCCAACAGTTTACTCAGCGCTTTACAATGTATAAGGGGGACAACACAATTACAGTACAGTTCAATACAAAAGGTACAGGAGGGCCCTGCTCGTAGAGCTTACATTCTAAAGGGAGGGGGTGGTGGTACAAAAGGTAATAGCTGCAAAGAATGATTTGATGGGGGTGGCTCAGGCTTTCATGAAGCATAGTCATCAGCTCACAGGATGCAGCATAGGGACAGGTAAAAGAAGAACAGATCTAGGATCCATGGACAGCTACTGCAGCGTAACCTCAGCTCAAAGCCGGCATATACCGGCAGCCGGCAAAAATCAGCACAAGCTGCACTCCAAACCGAAGATGGCAAGCTTGGGGTGAGAGGCACAGTGCCCAGCTATACTAGGCTGTCAGCAGTTTAACCGCTTGCCGACCGCGCTATAGCCAAAATGACAGCTCCAGCTCAGCTCGATAACTCTGATAGGGCGTACATTGGCATCCTCCCAGAATCCTGCTCCTGCGAGCCCCCTGTGGCGCGCACCTGGGAATATCCGTGACCACCGGGTCCTCTGGCATTACAGATCACGGTAAATAGCGGCAGCCATTATGGCCGCCCTCCCTGGCATGCAATGCCTCCCAGCACCACATGGTAAGAGCTCCCCTCAGTCACAGACACTGCCATCTTCTCCTGGTCTTTCTTCCAGGTTCCAACTCTTCGGCTACTTGGTTGGTTGAGTCTTGATGATGTCACTTGTCGTCACATGGTCATGGCACAGAGCAGTCCCATAAGTGTACTCTGATCTGTGCATGCTCGGGCTCGGTGTAATTAAACAATAACAGACAGGGATAAGTGATTTATAAGAGAAGAGACCAATAGGGTCTCTTCTGATATAAAAAACCTAACTGTCGCTGTTTTTTTATTATTTATTTATTTTTAGGTGTAATTCTATTTTAAGCAACTGCTAATGCTCTAAAAAAATCCTGTCTGTCACCTTTCATTTATTATTGACCTCCTGTTATGTTAGAAATATGTGACCTGTCATTGCCGAGTGTCTTTTATACATGCTAGTTACTTGTTTGTTATGCTGTTTCATTGGCTTCAGTTTGTTGAGTCAGGAAAGCATCGCAATGTTTCATAAAATTCATTAAGTATTTATCTGTACACTTATTTTTTGTCAGTGAATTAAAAGAGCTGATGCACTGAAACACAAGTACAAATTTTTGCATGTGAAAAAAAAAAAAAAAAAAATTACTCAACTCCATGTGTGCATCTGCACCTGATTCCAGTAAGTAAGTTTTGAGTGCACTAATATGGTGTAATGTTGTACATGTTGTTTTGAGGGCAATCCGTTTCCCAAGCTTTAAAAGAAAACGATTCAAGCTCCCAAAATGTTAGCAGGTGTAAAAGAGTGCAGCAAAGTCAGGCTCACAGGCTCCATTCACACTAGCGGTATCATTTACCACCCCCTGAAGAGCAATTTGTGGTGGATCACTTTTCACAATAACCAATAAATGCTATCACTCTAAATCCAAACTGTATTTAGTGTTCTTTGTATTTGGGCTTTTCTCATTTGTTGCTTTCATTGTTACTTGGGTACGGTTGCTTTAACATTTTTAAAGTAAATTTTTTCACTGTTTGTTTCTTTTTTTTCTGTAGAAATGAGTAAAATAATAAGACTAATGCAGGGGCATTCTGTAGCCCTCAGAAGTCATTTAAAGCTTATTTAACTTTTACCACACAATCAACGCCTTAATTTTACCTTAAATTAATCAATTTGTCCAAAATGTTAAAATTTTATGGAAAATCTCTGGATTTTAATGAAAATTCTGGGGTAATGAAAGCCTTCAACTTTGCTCTTCCCTATTCACCAATAATGCTGAAAAAAACTGAAAATGTTTGTATTTCCCATCACATCTGTACCAATGGCAATGGTCATCAGGGTTAAAAGAGAACAGGAATGGGAATGTATATGATGTCACAGACCGCCATAAAAACACAAAAAAACAAAAAACACACACAAAAAAAGATAATGTGTTTTTACTGTTCCCTACTTTTTAAAAAAGACAAAAGTTTTGGGCTTAAAATATTGTGAAATGATATATAACACATTTTTCCAAAAATGTAGCAAGGTACAAGGTTCTTGTTATATCGGGCACAATAAGCTTTTGCGGCACAGTGGTTGGCACTTCCACCTGGCAGCACTAGGGTCGTTGGTTTGAATCCCAACCACGACACTCCCTGCACAGAGCTTGCATGTTCTCCCTATACCTGTGTGGGTTTCCTCCAAGTGCTCCGGTGTTCTCCCAACAAAAATGTTGGTAGGTTCATTGCCTCTTGGCTAAATTGGCCCTAGTATGTGTGTTGTTTATTGGTATCAGCCAAATGATCAGACCAGAAGTTATATGCAATTTCTACTTTACCAAGCAATAAGGTCAACATAACATTGCATAGGGGATATCATTTGAGCAAGGTGGTGCAGTATAGAACATTGATATAACAGAAGAAATTAGAACAATTCTACAAATGGCCACTAGATGGCAGTAGAGTTCATGAGTTCAGTTCAACTTTTGAAAGCGAGAGAAGACTTTAGTGCTCACATGTCCAACCTTATGAAGGAAGTTTTTGGAAAGCTCCTGGCTGGGTGGTTCTGTGACAGGCACAGGCTTCACACTGGCACTGCTGCTGTTGTCTTTGGTCAGGAGGTTCTGATGGCTGAAGATAGGACCACCCCACTCCATGGACAGTCTCTCCACATGCACTGTAGCAAAGTCCACAAATTTATATCCCCTGGGTGTCAAAGAGCTCAGGGGATACTGGGAGTCCAGAGGATTGTGGGAGTTTGAATTAAAGGGACCTGCACCTGACTGTAGATAAAGAGGCACTCCGCCACATTCCACCCCACTTGAACTTGCGATTCCAGGCAAGTTTACAGACCATACAAAGTTTTTTTGCGCAAAGCTTTCAGGGACCTCTGGGAGCATCTCAAAGGTTGGGTTCCAGACTCTGCGTGGGCTGCATGGGACTGTCTGAACATGCACATTCTTCTGCAGGCCTTGGAGATAGTAGTGAGGGAACAAGGAGTAGCCACCATTGACTCTCTAATGGTGGTGCCACTGGTGTCCATAGAACATGTCTTTCTGGCCCTCTAGACAAGGTCTCAGGAATCTCTCTGTAGTCTCTAATGGGCTTAAGGAGCCTGCGGTGTAGCCGTCTTGGCTTGTCTTAGGTACCTTGTTTCTGGATGTCATAGACTGGCATTCCTGGAATGGGTTGCTGTAAGACAACTCCAGGCACTTCCTCTCATGGAGTTTGTAGCTTGTCCTGCTGATGTGCACCATTGCGCCAGATCAGGACCCTGTCGCCAGGTTTCAGGTCATAGACCTCTTTTTTCTTAATTCTTCTCATTCTACCCAAGTTCGATCATTAATAAACTGTTGGACTTCTGATAGCCGTCGTTTCCACTCTCAAATCCAAGATGCTGGAGTATACTCTAGTTCTTCAGTGGGGACAATACCCCATAGGTCTGTGGAGCCCCCAAGAGTACGACCAAACATAACGCGATAAGCGGAGCAACCTGTCGCTTAGTATACTGTATGGTTACACTTCCAGACCTCTTCAGCCAAGTCATGGGTCCATCTGATTATTTTCTCACAGGCCAGTCCTCTCAACAGTTGTATCAAATCTCTCAATGCTCTGTTACCCTGTGGATAGTATGGGGTTGTATGTGTCTTCTTTACATCTAAGGAGCAACACCACTCCTGGAAGAACTCACTTTCAAAGCAGGGACCTTGAGCAGAATGTATTTTCTGAGGGCAGCCATAAGGGAGACAATAGTGCTTCTATACTGTTTGAGCTACAGTCTTTGCAGTCTGGTCACGAGTTGGCATGGCTACTGCAAACTTGGTGAAGTGGTCCACCATAACAAGGACATGGCAATATCCATCACCCAACATGTCCAGGGTGAGGAAGTTGACTGTTAGCACTTCCAATGGGGCAGATGTGCTCCAAGTAATGGAAGGCACCTGGGCTTCAGCCCCCTTCGTCCCGGAGCATACCAAACAGTGCTGACATACTTGCTCAATCAACTGCATGAGCCCCACACACATAGCTTGATTTTTGAACCAGGCAAAAGTCTTGTGGACACCCCAATGTCCTCCTTCCACATGGATTCTTTCTGCCACCGCTCGAGCCCTGGCCTGTGACAGTACGACCTGCCAGGTTACTGATGAGTCATGGGGGAACATTATCCTGTGACACAATACGCTATCTTTTAAGACAAGACAGGACCACTCACTCAACAGTTTCTGTGCTTCTGGTAGCAGTTTTGACCTTTCTCTTCTACTAGGCCACCGCCATAGCTGCACTGCCTATTTTATTGGGGCAATCAAGGGGTCATCCTTCTGCATCTCTGCCTAGTTGTACTCTTCCAGTACGTGGATGAGGTTCACCCATGGTCTAAAAACAAAGAAAAAACTGCACTAAACCCTTATACCATGTGTGAAGGTATATATGAAAAAACATCAAATTGATTGTGGAAATATATGTGAGTCCTCTAAAGATTAGATAGGATGACATACAAATCAGAAATGAGCAATCAATAATGTATGATAAAAATCACAAAAGTGCAAAAAGCATAAAATAGTGAAACATAAACAAAAAAGTCCCAGGACCGAAAAGGAAATCTTCTAAAAAGATGGAAAGAGTCCCCAGTTGGCTCTTTGTGGGGATCAGTGTTTAAAAGTGGAAATTGAAAACGACACCCCTTGCAGTGATCCTCCACCTTTAAAAATACATGCTTACCAGATAGTACGCTTCAATAAGCTCGTGGATAAACCAAAAGCCGGATAACCAGCAATTATAGGACCATCCCTCTGTTGATGTGGCAGATGACAGGCAAACCAGGTAGTGTGGGACCTTGTGTTCAGGCATCCAGCAGCATCAGGACATCACTCAATCAATGTACCGCGGACATGCATGGGGCAGGAGGGAGTTGCCACAACCCAAGTCACCACCTGACGGGAATCTGACGGTTCATTTTTCTGTTCAGCAAAAAAGTAAAACAGTGCCGCTTACCAGATGTGATGGATCTCAAATTATAGAGATCAGACAGGCACACACAGGACGGATCACTTGGCCAAACACGGTGTATCCTCTTCAAATAGCAGGACCCTTCCTCCTGTATAGCGGCTTTCCTCTGCTGTGATATTCCTCACAGAACCTTATAGTCTGTGTGCACCAGTTTGCTCACTCCGCATTCCAGGTCAAACATTTACTGTACAGTGAAGGACCTTAGAGGACTCTATTGTAGATTCCGATCTTCTTATTCTGGATATACAATAGAGGCTTTGCTAGCGGTTTCATTAAAATTTAATGAAACTGTCTAGCGCAGTGTTTTCTTGTTCCATCACCCATGGTCTACTCTTAGGTCTCGCCCCCATCAAGGGTGGAATCTCTTCTTTTTCTGCCTCCTCATCCACAACTCGCTGTGGTTGTACCGAGGGGTACCGTGATAGGGCATCGGCCACCTGGTTACCTTTCCTTGGGTGGTAATGCAGGGAGAAGTCAAATTTTGCTAGACGTGCCACCCATCTTCGTTCCAGAGCACTGAGTTTGGCTGTCTGGAGATGTACTAAGCGGTTGTTATCTGTCCAGACTTCGAACCCTGCTCCTGTGAGATACTCTGTGAAACGTTCTGCGATGCCCCACACAAGTGCTAAAAGTTGGGGTTTGAATGAGCTGTAGTTTGCAGGGTTTCTCTCTGTTGCATGAAGGCTGCGACTGGCATAAGCAATAACCCTTTCCTCACCATCTTACACTCGTGAGAGCATAGCCCCCAGGCCCTGGTTACTGGCATCACTCCGTAGCCCGAAGGGAAGAGAGAAATCAGCAAAAGCCAATACAAGGGCTGACATTAACTGCTGCTTTAAGACATCAAACGCTTCTTGCTGTTCTGGTCCCCATTCCACCTTCTTGTGGCCCCCTTTCTGGTCTACTCCTTTTAGTAACTTCTGGAGTGGAGAAGCATGATGAGCGCAGTGCTTGATGAAATGTTGATAGTACCCTGCTAACTCTAGGAAGGCTCTAGCTTCAGTCACAGTTGTTGGGACTTTCCACTCCCGTATGACCTTGACCTTCTCTGGGTTGGGATGCACTCCTTGTTTGGAGATGACATGTCCTAGATATTCGATCTCACGTTTAAACAGGTGTCATTTCTTTGGTTTAAGCTTCAGCCCATACTGCTGTAGCTGGGCTAGCACAGCATGCAGGTGGGCAAGGTGTTCTTCAAAGGTGGCAGAGAACACCACTATATCATCTAGATAAATCAGGATGCTATCTAAGTTCATGTCTCCCAGACAATGATCCATTGTCCTCTGGAAGGTAGCTGGTGTATTGTTTAACCCGAAAGGCATCCTTTTGAACTGCCATAGTCCCATAGGAATGATGAAAGCGGTTTTTGAAAAGAAACTTGGCTTTCCCTAGGGCAGCTAGGGACTCCTAAATTTGTGGCAGAGAATAGGTGTCTCTAGTAGTGACAGCATTCAACCATCTATAATCTACACAGAAACGGAGGGTGCCGTCCTTTTTTTGCATCAAGACTATGGGAGCTGCCCATGGGCTCTTGCTGTCTTCAATAATGACTTGTTGCATCATTTGTTCCAACATCTGCTCAACTTCCTGATAAAGGTGAGGGGGTATGCTTCTGTAGCGCTCCCTGATGGGTGGACTCTCTGCTGTGGCGTTCTCATGTTCAATCCCATTGCTACAGCCCACACCCTGACTTCACATCAAGGAACAGACTGATCCTAATTCAGACTCTAACCGTGCAGATCCTGCACCTATTTTTTCTATTGCTTTTCCTTGTGGACTCTGTGGGCCGGGCATACCCGATGGTCTTTGATGTAATGCTGCCATCCATTTAGATATATGGAAGAAATTCTATACAATATTCAACGTTAGCTCTAAACAGATGTGCCCATATATCGATTTACTCTTCAAAAAAACATTTTTGACTGGTATTATGGGGATCGGAATCTGGAGTGTCATTTGTTAAACCATCTATAATTATCGGTCCAAGAAACAGTTACAGCTGTGTGAACTAATTATACAATACAACCTCACAGGAAACCCCTGAAGGAATTACACCTGTAATATTCAGAAACATGTTGGGTCTCTAACATATTATGTATGCATGTTTTTCTTTCATTAGAACCTTCATTAACATGATATTAGTGCAATAGTTGTATGATATGTCTATTGTTTTTAACCTATATTTTGTGATAATTTTTGAATAAAGTATTTTTACTATCTTTGATCACTTGATCTATACCAATCATATATCCACCTATCCACCAATCGCCTTACTTCCGATTCAGTGGTCGACAGTTCCTCAGTGGACAACTGTAGAAGTGGGAGCATCTGTTCTCCTGCCCATGCTTGGTCTGTTCCTGCTGACCATTTGGCAACATTCACTTTCGCTACATAGCGCCGTCCACTGAATTTCTGGAGCTCTATGTGGTCCACTTTAGGAGCGATCACACCTGTAATCAGGGCCAGCTCTGCAACTGGTGTCCCTGGGGGCAGGCGAAGTGGAATAGTTTTGCTATTACACATCCTAACTAACACAGTGCCTTGCCAAACTACTGTGAGGGTTCTAGCAATAAACGGTGCCATATCTGAGGGTAGGGGTTCCACTAGGACCGGGATGCCTTGCAGCCAATGGCACAATCCAACATTCATGGGAAGTACAAGCTCTTGGCAGGGAGAAATAATGATTTTCGTCCCAAAGGTAACCCTCACAACACCATCTTTTTCCTTGATGTTTGCTGTACTTGAGGCAGAGTCCTTTAGTGCTTCCAAGGCATGAAGCAGTTTTCTGACCTCCTTAAGTGGTCCCAGGTTGGAAGGGCAACATTTTAAAAGCTCAGGCTTCCAACTCTGGATGATATTCATGCCCAATATAACTTGTTGTCGTCCTTCTCCGGACGCTCGTATTACTACCACACATTTTTGGTTAAGGTTCTGCCCCCACCGTTTTACTTTCATCCAGGTAATTCCAATCACTTCTATAGGAAGTTCGTTGGCAGCTGTCAGTGAAATCCATGGAGTATCCTGACTTATTTTCTTCTTTGGGAAGTACCGCTGGAACAAAAATTCTGGTAGAATGGTGACTTGCGTCCCAGTGTCAAAGAGGCAATTGATCTCCTGACCATCAAAGTATCCATGCACCACAGGGCAATTGACCACCATGTCCTCTGTGTTCTCCAGTGAATCCTGGTCCTCTGCTGGAAGGTGCAGAATTAACTTCCTTGCTTCCCCTTCAAGGGCGTTAATGGCCAGGTCTGCCTGCTGTGCGTGTGGAACCCCATATGCCCGTATCAAACCCCTAAATCTCCTAATCCAGTCATCCAAAGCCTGATCTGGTCCTGTGTACTTAGGCAGCTGTTGCGGTAGCAATCCCTCCAGCAATAGGGAAGTAATGGCAGACTGTTTAACTCCCTCAGTGCTGGAGCTGGCATACTCTGCCCTCGTGCTGCTCCCCTCATCACTGACTGACATAGCTAATCCTATTCGTGACGCCAAGTGTTGTATGATGGTATCAGCCAAATGATCAGACCAGTGTTGATATGCAATTTCTACTTTACTAAACAATGAAGGTCAACATAACATTGTATAGGGGATATCATTTGAGGAAGGTGGTGCAGTATAGAACACTGATATGACAGAAGAAATGAGAACAATTCTACAAATGGCTAATAGATGGCAGTAGAGTTTATGAGTTAAGTTCAACTTCTGAAAGATAAAGAAGA
The DNA here is from genome assembly GCA_037952925.1 of Lithobates clamitans. Taxonomy (NCBI): domain Eukaryota; kingdom Metazoa; phylum Chordata; class Amphibia; order Anura; family Ranidae; genus Lithobates; species Lithobates clamitans. Next base: position 1,255,852 of record JBBGZY010000159.1, read on the forward strand.
CATTGGTGCTCACATGTCCACCTTATGAAGAAAGGTTCTGGAAAGGGTGGATCTGTGACTGGCACGGGCTTCACACTGGCACGGCTGCTGTTGTCTTTAGTCAGGAGGTTCTGGTGGCTGAAAATAGGACCACCCCACTCCATGGACAGGCTCTCCACATGGACTGTAGCAAAGTCCTCTCCAGTGACTGGAGATTAGATAGATGCTGCGTGCTCTTGTGCTCACTGCTGGTGTCCTGCACACCAGACTTAACGGGGGAGAACCCAGTGTCTGGTGTCAGTTCACTTGCCCAATCACTGCTGTCCCATCAGGCAGGGTTTCTCTGAGCACAGGAAGCATGGAGGAGCTGGAATTTATATCCCCTGGGTGTGTCAAAGAGCTCAGGGGATGCTGGGAGCCCAGAGGATTGTGGGAGTTTGAATTAAAGGGACCTGCACCTGACTGTAGATAAAGAGGCACTCTGCCACATGTGTATGAATGTGAGTTAGGGACCTTAGACTGTAAGCTCCTTGAGGGCAGGGACTGATGTGAATGTAGAATAAATATGTAAAACGCTGTGTAAATTGATGCTATATAAGTACCTGTAATAAATAATACTTACTTCCCCTGCACTCACCTTGTTGTCCAGATCCACTAACTGAGCCCAGAGAGGTACCTAAAACTTCTGGGTATGGAATCACGTGACACTGTCCCCTGCTTCTCGCAGTAAAGGACTGTCACTGAGGGCAAAGAGAAGTGTGCATAGCCACGGCAAACTTTAACTCAGCATAGAAATTGGGAAACTTCCACTCACCATAGCCATGGAGAAACTTCAACTCACCATAGCCATGGGAAATTTACACTTACCATAGCCATGGGGAAACTTCCACTCACCATAGCCATGGGGAAACTTCCACTCACCATAGCCATGGGAAATTTCCACTCACCATAGCCATGGGGAAACTTCCACTCACCATAGCCATGGGAAATTTCCACTCACCATAGCCATGGGGAAACTTCCACTCACCATAGCCATGGGAAATTTCCACTCACCATAGCCATGAGGAAACTTCCACTCACCATAGCCATGGAAATTTCCACTCACCATAGCCATGGGGAAATTTCCACTCACCATAGCCATGGGGAAATTTTAACTGAGCATAGCTATATTCAAACTTTAACTCAGCAAGTCAAATCTTAAATGGTTGTTTCTGAGGACTGTGGCATAGAGTAAAATTAATGAGATAAAGAATATTCATGTAATGAGAGAAGACCCCTTGTGTTAAACAACACTAGTCACTTGTGAGGATCGGGAAGGGATAAAAGGGGTTAAAAGTAACTCTGTGGAATCCAGCAGGTCTTCAGCTAGCACTTAAAGAATGGTAGATGAATCCTGGAAGGTAGAGCAGAGCAAATTTAGCTGGTATGTGGTTACCCAACAGTGGTTACCCAATGTTATGTTGGTTCAATGGTATTGTATCCTGTAGGATTAGAGATGCTAGGGATTTGAGCGAAAGCACAGGTGTCTGTATACAGTGTCTATGGGATTAAATGAACTTGCATCCAGTGGCACTACAAGTAACAGAAATGTGGACAAAGACAATGGTGTTTGTATACAGTGTCTATAGGACTAAATAGGCAGGTGCCCACTCACTGACACTGTTACTGAAGTTGCTGGTAGCGATGCAGATGTTGATGACTTTTCAGGATCTCCCTCCGGTTCCTGGCTCAGGGAATGGCATCGGACCTTTGTCGCACCACGCCCCAGCCCAGCCGGATCTGAAGTGCAGGTAGCGTGGAAGGAGCAGGAACAGCCTCCAGACCGCTGCAAGAGAGGGAAGCGATGCTGTCCGCAGATGTCCCTCTGGATGACGCTTGATAACGATCTCTTGTGCAGGCCATGACTTGGCCGCAATTCACACAGGCACAGATTTCCTGCTGGCAGATCCAGGCCGGGGCCCCAAAAGAGCGATCTAGGCCTAGAACTGCCCCTTTATATCCTCTCCCAGCAGTCTGGTAGTTGTAGTTTAGGCCAGTCCTGATAGAATTTAAACCACAGCATTCTGAACTACACATCCCATGATTTTTTGCTTTGCTCTATGCTCTACCCTTAGGAAATGACAACACAGAGTCCAAGCCAACACTAGAGGCAGACAGCTCCACATCAACAGCCCTTCACACTGTCCCTGAATCGCAGGCAACAATAGCCGGCTCCTTGGTACACATATGAATGTTCACAGCTTTAACTGTGTATTACAGGCATGTTCTCATATGTATAAGCTCCTTCAGAGATGAGCCCTCTAATGACCAGAGTGAAATTCAATCAGGATGGCACATGAAGCAGTTATGAAATGCTAATTTTTCAAATTATTTTATTGACAGGAAAAACTTGACATTCACTGGAACCGTTTTAAGTGCTATTTACATAGAAAATGGCCACATGACATAACAGCTTTAAAAAGTTAGGAAAAAAGTGTGTTGGATTTAACTTCTGTGTCTTTTTGAATACTGAACCTGTCTGTGGGTTCTGCTAAGTCAGCGAGTGCTCATACTGTCTATACAGACTGGGTCTAAGAGCTATGTCACTACATATATCAGAGATTTAAACATAACATTAACTTTACCTTCCCTGAGTGGCTTACTTTCTTTCTCTGAATGGTTTAAATGAGGAGATTTTTAGAAAGTAAAAAAACTCAGGACTCCTCTTGTTGGTCAAGATGGAGAGGCTGGATGATGATGTCACAACCTCCACCTCAGCCAATTAGAGGAAGCTGATAAAAATACAAAGCTACTCCTGAATGGTGGGGAGGCACTAAGACCGACTTGCTCTATACCTGGCAGCAGAAGTGTCTCATACAGCTGCCGGAACACATAGCTGTTTAATGCATGTAGCTAATGCTATTACAGCAACCCCAGTTGGCAGGCTGTCCAGTGGCATGAAAATGTTAACCTGACCCAGGATAGTATGACACCTGCCATTGCTGGCCCACTTTGGAAAACACTAGTTGCCTGGCTGTTTCTGGTGTCATAGACTTGGAACAAACTTGTTGTAGTAGAAATGTGCCAGCTAAAGCCAGCCATAGATGACTGGTTCAGCAGGGACCACGGCCCGCCCAAGGTTCGATCTATGTATGGGCAGGCTAATTGGACCCAAGTTGATCCATTGACTTGGGTGCAACTCGCATGTCAGATTTCTAGCATGTGATTATTGCCAGCGGCTATAGCCACTAGCAATAATCACAGTGTTCTCCCAGCAGGGACGGCTGGGATTCCTCCATCAACACTAACTGTTAATGAGGGAATTAAGCAATTTTTTTTTTTTTTTTTAGAAGATAGCTTCATCTATTGTCTGCCAATAGAATATCTTGTCAGAATATCTTTGTATTTGTATTTGTTCAGGGACTCAAAGCACTGAAGCCAAGGCATCAGCATGACCGCCAGCAAGACTAACAGACTTTTCTTATGTCAGAGTCACTTTTAAGGCTTTTTCACATTGGCAGCCAGTGGGGTAAAAACAGGTGGCTGAGCTGCGGTTTTATTGCTCCCCTGCCATCCACCAGAATTCTAACACATGCCACAGTAGTGATGCTGTGCTTCGCGGGTACAGCAATTTTAATTCGGGCTGCATGGTTTGACAGACGGCATCATCTGTCAAACTCACCCACTGACATCAACAGGGCCACCAACATTTGGCTTTCAGTCCCTCATTGTAAAATTGTCGCTTGGCAAATAAAAGAAAAGGAAAACGACATGTCAGGAGGCAGTAGTAGCACTTCCTGAACCCCTGCCAGCTACTGAAACACTGCCTTCTGAAAAGTGGTCCACTACAGATTGTTTTTCAGGGGGTGGTAAGTGTTACCCCCTGTCTGAAAAAGCCTTTAGGTAGGTGCAGTCTACTTTCTCCACTGCAGGTGGCACTCTTCCACAGCAGTAGTGCATTTGGAGAGGAAGTAAAAAGGGACATAGTTCCCCTATGGTTTCCTCGGTCACTGGAGAATTTATTCCGTTGGGTGTTGCCCCACCTAGGGTTGCCTCATCATCCCTTTAATCCAGGAGACACATTAATTACACAGGTTCTGTGGCTGATTGAGGTGGTAATTAAACTCACTTGCTGCCTTATCTGCATTAAATCAGCCTCAGAACCTGTGCAATTAATATGTGTCCTGAATTAAAGGGATGATGTGGCAACCCTACTGCCACCCTGTGACTCTAGCAGACATCTTGGGTCAGACAGAGTCTTTTTAAGGCCTGAGCTCCCAGACTTGGCACGCATTGTTCAAGTTAGTAGAGTAGGGACAGGTACCCCACCTGGTAGGGACAGAACTAGTGGCAGGAAAAGGTTCCTGAAGAGGAGGGAAAGCGCAGGGCTTGCAACTTTTCTGGACATCTTCTTGCTTGGGCACGAGATGGCAAGGCCGCTTTATGCCCCTTCTAACAGGTGCTGTCAGTTTGGCTGAAACCTGCTCTCTGCATGTTGTTGGACCTGTCAGTGTTCCCGGTTGGGTTGTCTTCCCACCGGGTTTATAGTGAACTGTCTTTGCATTATTTCAGTAAAAGTTTTCATGGCACCTGGACTGTATGAATTATTGCCTCCGCACAGCGCTGCACCCCCACTCCTATAAAAATAACAAACATGTTATACTTACCTGCTTTGTTGCAGTGGATTTGCACAGAGCAGCCCGGATCCTCCTCTTCTCCTGTCCCTCTTCTGTGCTTCTGGCCCCTCCCTGCTTTTGAGTGCCCCCACAGCAAGCAGCTTGCTATGGAGGCACCCAAGCTGAGTCACAGCTCCCTGTGTCCATTCAGACATGGAGCCCTGGCCCGGTCCCGTCTCCTTTCTCCCCTGATTGGCTAGCTGACTTTGATTAACAGCTACGGGAGCCAATGGCACCACTGCTCTGTCTCAGCCAATCAGGAAGGAGAATCTCGGTTAGCTGAGACACTCGTGGACAGGGCTGCTGATAGGGGGGGACCACCACACCGGTCCTCCTGTAGGGGGCCCTGGCACACAGAGGGGCCTGGGCAGCAATAGGATTGGTGGAGAACAATGCCCTCCGTGTCACTCACCCAGGTTTCTCCCCCTCTCCCTCCCGCCGGCTTTTAGCTGCTGGGTGAGAGACACGGAGGAATGATGGGCCTGGCCGGCTGCCGCTGAGCTCCTTCCCCCGCCCTCGCCCGCACTCACAGCTGGGACAAGGAGACGGGAGTCTGGACCAGAGAGAGGAGACATCCAGGAGGAGAGGTGCACTGTGTTGTGCTCTTCTTCCTTTTAGAAGAGCCTTCCGCTGTACAGCACATGGGACCGTGGATCGCTGTTACTGTAGATTGCACTGCACTGTATACACACAAATCCCCCATATACATTTCCTGCTGCCGGGAGAAAAGCAGCCCTTAGAGGACATATGGGGTGGTGTTTGCGTACAGTGCAATGCGATCTACAGTAAGATCCGGTCTCATGTCCTGTATACTGTGTAGGTGAATGCTCTTCTGACAGGGCAGAACAGAACACAGCACACCTCCTGCTGGCTATTAGTGGCGTCCCCCTGTAGGTTGGGGGAGGGGGATGGGCGGCTATCTCTGTTGGGAAAAGTGATTGGGACTTAGGGAGGGGTGACATGTGCTATGAGGAGGAAGGGGGTGTAGGGGGTGGAGAGTTGAACCAGGAGAGGGGATGCTTGTGCTAGGGGGGATTAATGCTGGTGGGGATTTCGGTAGGGAGGAAGAATTTGTGCTGGAAAGAGTAAGTTAGAGAGGGTTGTGCTAGGAGGAGGGATTTGTGGGAATTTGTCCTAGGAGGGGGATTGAAGTAAGATGATTTGTGTTGGGAGGGGAGATGGGGAGATTTTGTGCTAGAAGCGGGTGGGGGAATTCGGGGCTAATAGGTGGGATTAGGGGGATTTGTGCTGGCAGGGGGGATTTGGGGTGAGAAGATTTGTGCTAAGATAGAAAGGGGGGGACCCCTCATTTTGTAGGCATCTCACCCAGTCTCTCCCGTGTCTTCCGGGCAGGGGCGTTGCTAGGTCTACAAGAGATCTGGGGCTAGAGCCCATAGCAGCGTAGTAAAGAAAGTCATACACTTGGGCAGGCATACACATGTATATACAGTAATATACGTGTGTGTATATATATATCCCCAGAGAGCCCCCCCCTTACATCAGGGTCCCCAGAGTTCCCCCTTATATCAGGGTCCCCAGAGAGTCCCCCTTACATCAGGGTCCCCAGAGAGCCCCCCTTACATCAGGGTCCCCAGAGAGCCTCCTTCTTTACATCAGAGTCCTCAGAGAGCCTCCCCCTTTCATCAGGGTACCCAGAGGACCCCCTATTTACATCAGGGTTCCCAGAGAGCCCCCCTTACATTAGGGTCCCCAGAGACCCTCCCCCTTAAATCTGGATCCTTAGAGAGCCTCTGCCTTAAAATCAGGGTCCCCAGAGAGCCTCTCCCTTGCTTCTGGGTCCCCAGAGAGCCCCCCACTTACATAAGGGTCCCCAGAGAGCCTCCCCTCCCCTTCGGGGACCCCTGCAGAGACTCGGGGCTATTGGCCCCAGATTCTGGGCTATAGCCCCAAAAGCCACCCCCTAGCGACGCCCCTGCTTCCGGGTATCGCGGCTCCAGCGCTGTGAGTGGCTGGAGCCGCGATGTCGTCACTCCCGCACATACGCGAAGGAGATTTCTTTCCGGCAAGGTCCGGAGTTTGCCGGGCTTTTAGCCGAGAATCCCCTGTGCGCATGCGCTGCTGCAGTCAGCGGCTCATTGCGAGGGGAATATCTCCTAAACCGTACAGGTTTAGGAGATATTTTTTTTACCTACAGGTAAGTTTTAAAAATAGGTATACAACCACTTTAATGCATAGAATGCAATAAGATAAAAAACCTTCTGCCTTTACAATCACTGTAAGCTTATATGAGCTTAGTGCTTGATTTAACTTATACTGTAAGCTATCCAGTTAGTTAGCACAGTATTACGTATAGGTTAGCCAGCGACACACGTTTTGAGGGTGTCAGGTCCTGAACCATGAACTGCTCCTTGGTTACATTGAAAGTATGATTGGTTATATTTAGTGATTTTACCAGCTCCTCAGTTTAAAATAATATCCTGCTGAATGAAATAATGAGGTGACCAATTCCAAAAGCCTTCTGAAAATGCTAATTTGCTGGCTCTCTCTGCCCTAAATACTTTCTGAGGCACGGAGTAAAATTAGAGAAAGTCAAAACTTTTAACCTATATACTGATGAGATTGTAAGATCTTATGAGTTGGGGCCCCTTAACCCTCTTGTATTGTATTGTAACTGTATTGTTTCCATTAGTATTGTAAAGTAAGTGCACAGCAAACTGTTGGTGCCATATAAATCCTGACATATGAAAATAATAGTAATAATAATAATCACAACTTGTTCTGGGGTCATTTGAACGCATTCAAAATTTCAAATCTTTCAATCAGCAATTTTTAATATTGTTTTCTTTATTGGAACTGATAAAATAAAAGCCAGCACATTACAATTCTTTTTGAGTTACAATATGTTTTTTGGATGTGCAAAATGACAGACACTTAACATTCGTACTTGCTGTAGACTCGTATTGTTAATCTTTATTGGAATGTACAGAGAGTTGGTTTGCAGGAGAAGTGCAATTGATTAGGTACAGTTCTGCATACGTCACTGCTCAAGCACCTGGGACAAATCTGGCAGTGGGACGGCCCTTTAGCTGATTTCTTCTAGTGCCAGTTGTAGCTATTTCAAGGTTCTCTTCGTCCGCTGAGCATACAGAGTACAACTAGACAAGAATAACTTCCCCATACTTCTCGCAACATGTGCTAGGTTGAAGATGGCTTTTAAAAGCTCACATCTGAAAATGCTTTACCCAACTTAATGTCTGAGGTTTTTTTTTTTTTTTATGAAGAAGAAACACATATATTTTGCAAGAGCAATATTATATTAGACTGAAATTTTTTGGCAATGCCTCACGCCCGTCCAAGGAGCCCAAGCAATATTCCCGAGGTCAACTGGGAAACCGGACTGAAGGAAATGAATGAGACCTGGAAGGGAGCCGTTGCCTGTGTCGGGGTCGCAATCTTCTTCATTATGACAATTGGAATTATCTACTGGCAGGTGATGGACCAACCTAACAAAAACTGGATCTTGAAAGGACGGGTCAGTGGACTAATTTGGGAGAGAAATACTCAGACTTTGATACTGCAGACTTTGAACGAAGACAAAACTTTTGTGGAGATAGACGTAGGCAACTTTCCTGATATGGAGCAAAATTTTGTTAAGAATTTGTGTTGGCTCAATAAGACAGAATTTTGTTATACCTGGGATTCCATTACAGACCTGAAGATTAGTTTAGAACACAATTACTCAGCTGGTACTGAGTGTTATAATATTACCTGGACCCCAATACACTGTGATGTGAAGCTCAAGGTATGTCTATTGTGTCCTTATTTACCTGTTTGACATTTGAAACCTAGGCTTCAGCAATGTTGCGTGCAATTGCCTTGATGTGCAAACATTTTAAATAAGATTCTCTATTGTTTTTTTATAATATTGCATATACTAAATGACATTTTAAGATGACACAAGATCTAAATGATGCTATAATAATCATGTAGTGCAGAAGGTCTCAACCATCTTATCCAAGAGCAACCTTTTTGAGCTAAGGATTGCCTCCTTATAAGAATCTTTGCCTAAAGTTCAGGTATAGCCAAAACTTATTTTAATTATTTTTGGAAAGAGTAGGGAAGGGTTAAAACACTTTTATGTTTTTTTTTTGTTTTTTTGCTGTATGTGTCCTGAGATATATCTTTACTTTCTCTCCTGGAGACCCAACAGGAAGTGAGTGGAGACTTTATAATGTTTTGCTTAAAGCGGTAGTAAACCGCTTTATACCCTGCAAGATAAAGGCATAATGTGCTAGTATGCATTGCTGTGTGATGTTTATGGCACAGGACTCTGAAGGAATTGCCTGGGTGGCCGTTCCTTTAGAGCGCATGCGTCGGTGACCTAACTAAATATCTCCTAAATGGTGCACGTTTAGGAGATATTTACAGTACCTATAGGTAAGCCTTATTATAGGTTTACCTATAGGTACAAATTATGCATTTGAGTTTTGCTTCCTCTTTAAGCCACCCATACATGGGTCAAATTCCGAACACATTTTCTTTCAAAAATCGTAATTAAAATATTTTGCTCAAATTTCGCACCATTAGTTGGTCTCAGCAACAGCCGATTTTTGCGTGGCCATCTAATTTGAGTGATCAGGCATGTTGGAAATTTTTTGAAAAGCAAACAAATTTCTATCTAATGATGGGAGAATCGTGCGAGAAATATAATTGAAAAAGAAATGTGCATGAGCTGGAAAGAAAAGAAGATTCCCAGCCACAAAAATGATTTTCTGTAGCAACATGAGGTGAAATTAAAGGCTTGGTTGGTCGAATTTCAAAATCAATGGTGGCACCATGGGATCACAAAATGCATGAAATTTCTTATTTGGACATTTCTCATTCTGAATTGTATGCCCATTGCCCATGTATGGCCTGCATTAGACAGCTGTTACCAAAACAGGTGTTTTCCAGTTGTAAGTTTTTCTTACAATTCTTGTTTTGGTCACAATTATAAAGTTTTGGACTTCATATTATTTTCTGTCCTGTTGACCAATATGTTCAGGACATATAGATAGGGTGAAGATTTTCCCACTATTACTGTTTCAGTGACAACACCAAATTTTGGATTCTTCTCTCACTTTCAGTCCCAGTGACAATGGTCATTAGAACAAACTGAGAGGAAGATCTCCCTGGTGGGGGCACAGACAGCAATAAAAACTTGAATGCCGCTTTTATCCTTCTCCATGATGTCCAAAATGTAAAGAAAAAAGTTTGGGTTTTAAATATACTGTAAGCAGCAAACATTTATTTTATTAGATATACAGAAAACTGCTGTAATATATATCTGAGATTTAGACATTGTTTACAAAAAGTTAATAATTCATATGTATTCATAGATCTGAGCTATATACAGCTAGGTACACTTAGATCGTCAGGAACTGGTGAATGACAAGCCTTGTGTATTGCATGGTTAGTGTATGAATAATATGTGTTTTCAGTGATATAAAGGTCTGTGATTAGCCTGTTGTTCATTTATACACCCAAATAGATAAAAAGGGAACTTTTCTAGAGAGGAAATATAATTTAACTTCTCACAAATTGCCAGGTGTTTTTTGAGAAGAGAATACACAATTACTGGACTATTAAAGAAAATGACCACACATCTCCTTTTACTGCAGCATACAGTATCCATATATTTAAAGTGTAAGTTCACTTTTTCACAAAAAAATTATAAAGGGATCTAACACCCTACATCAGCCTTTCTCAACCTTTTCAACACAGAGGAACCCTTAAAATAACTTTCCGGTCTCAGGGAACCCCTGCTAAAAATGACTATATCTACAAAGCAAGATACATTAGTGTGATGGTCACTGGCAAGAACGCTCCTTACACTTTTGGACATAGGGAAAAATTACCCCCTTACAAATAGCTAAAAAGATCAATGATGTCAGTGGGAACCTATCTTAGAGGCAGAAGTTGCTCGTTGCTCAAGGAACCCCCAGCAACCACTGGAGGAATCCTAGTTGGAAAACCCTGCCCTTCACCCTTCCTACCCCTCAGGCCCCTCCAAACCTACCTCTGTGGATGATTAGCTGTCACTACCAATGCAGACGGTGCAGCAGTCCAAGGATTTAAAAGCCATGTTCTTCATCCCTTCGTTCTTTCCTTAGGGCTTCTAAGATGGATCAGAGTGATTCCAATTTGTAAAAGTGGTCACATTCCAGCACATGACCAATCAGTATTGCTCTGATCCATCCCGGAAGCTCTAAAAAAGGAAGGGAACAAAGAGCAGGGCTTTCAAATCCCCAGACCACTATTCACCTATGGAGGTAAGTGCAGTGGGAACCTGGGGGATGGGAAGGGTGTAGGGTGGTAGTTCTTTTTTTAATTATATGGGAAATAGTGAATTTACACTTTCAGGGCTTATTTAGTAAGACAAATGTACAAAAATATTAAGGTGCAAATTTCTGCACTTAGGCAAAAATTAGAACTGTAAAAATATATATTCAATATAAAATAATCAAAAGTGTATCCAAATAATGGCAGCTGCAATCAACAATATTGCACACAACAATAAATAAAAACATATTTAAAAAATCGATGCGCTATCCCTTCACAATGATAAAATATTACATATATAGGTATTTAAGGTGCAAAAAGTGCTATTCCAATGTGATTAATAATCACAGTGAAAACAATAAAGATAAGGTGAAAAGGAGAACTCGAATAAATACAATCAATACATAAATACTACTAGGGATGAGCTCGATGTTCGAGTCGAAACGTAAGTTCGACTCGAACATCAGGTGTTTACCCGTTCACTGAATAGCGAATATTATGGGGCGTTCGCGGCAAATTCGAGCGCCGCAGAATGACCCATAATGCACTGCTAGATCGCAGTGCATTGATGTCTGATGATTGGCCAAAGCATACACCTGACCTGCATGCTTTGGCCAATCACAGCACGCTCTGCTGCGAGAGCCATAATTGGCCAAAGGGCAGGGTGCCTTTGGCAAATCATGGCTCAGGGGGACTAAGTCCACACCCCACACTATATAAGGCTGCTTACATAGCGGCCGTGTATAGTGTGTGACTGTGGACAGAAATATATTGAGCTAGTGTAGACTAGATATTTAGTGTAGACTCTATATTCAGTCAGCGCAGACAGTGTAGTATATATAACACTGTGTATTGAAGTGGTTAAGGGGAACCCTGCGTCAAAATAAAAAAAAAATGGTGTGGGGGTCCCCCCCAAAATATATACCAGGCCCTTCAGGTTTGGTAGGGATTTTAGGGGGAACCCCATGCCAAAATCTAAACTAAAAATGGTGTGGGGGTCCCCTCAAAATCTAAACCAGACCCTTTTCCGAGCAAGCAGCCATGGCAGGCCAGGAAAGGGGGTTGGCGAACCATACCAGACCGCTTGCCCTTAACATGAGGAGGGTGCTTTGTGGTCCCCCCCCAAGGCACCTTGTACCCATATTAAAGGGGAGAAGGGCCTCATCCCCACATCCCTTGCCCGATGGTTGTGAGGGGTCTGCGGGTAGGGGGCTTATCGAAATCTGGAAGCCTTTAACAAAGGGGCCCCCAGATCCCAGGCCCCTTATGTGAATGGGTAGGGGTACATTGAACCGCTACCCATTCCCCAAAAAAAGTATAACAAAAGTAAAAACGACAGGAGACAGTTTTTGACTATTTCTTTACTAAAAAAAAAAAAGTGTCCCGCGATGTCCATCCAAGTGTCCGCCGACTGTTGTCTCTTGGCTGTGACAGCTGTTATATAGGCAAGGGCAGGGCCACCCGGTGACGTAAGCGGGTGACCCCAACCCCTTTTGACGTCACTGCAAACCACAGAGAAGGATTGGCCACTTACCAGGGAGTCAGACCCTAATTGGGATGAAACTTTTTCTTTTCTTTTTGTAAACAAGCCACTCACAGGTGTATGTATGTTGGTGTTTCACTTGCACTTGGCAGCTCTATATACCAGGGACATGTGGTGAGGTCAGTGGCTGGTGAGGCTCTGGCTAGTATCAGAGCCAGATACACACAGGTTACATACGCTGCAAATGTTAGAGTGGGAGCAATAATTGTAGCACTAGACCTCCTCTGTAACTCTAAACATGTAACCTGTGACATGTTAGGTATATATTTACTTGGCGTAACATCATCTTTCACATTATACAAAAAATCGGGCTAACTTTAGTGTTTTTTTTGTTTTTTTTACATTCATGAAACAGTTTTTTCCCAAAAAAAAAAGGCGTTTGAAAAATTGCTGCACAAATATCGTGTAACATAAAAAGTTGCAATGACCACCATTTAATTCCCTAGGGTGTCTGCTAAAAAATATATATATATAATGTTTGGGGGTTTTGAGTAATTTTCTAGCAAAAAATGATGATTTTTACATGTAGGAGAGAAGTGTCAGAATTGGCCTGGATGGCAAGGGATTAATTACCATAAGTAAGTAATATACAAATAATTATTATATATGCTTTTTAAGGTAATTTACTATATTTTCAAAAACTGTATTCAAGCAGGTGGTTTAATGTACAAATTACTGAAGTTTAAAGTTATAACTTCAAACCAGTAATTTCACAGTAAATAGATAAATAATAAATTATCTCATAACATATAGCATAATAATATATAATTTAACTTGATTAAAACAGTACCTTTTTAGCAGGCAGCTTTTTCTCATTCTCCCTCTTAACTGTGTGAGAAAAAACATGGGATTATGGGTAAATCTTATACCCATAAACCCATGTTTTTTCCTTCTAGTTAAGAGGGCTGGGCTGGAAGGGAGCATTTGTCTTTTAATTAAACACATGCCCCCTTCTATGACACTGTAGTGAGAGGACAGCCTCCACTGCAGCATTTTTATTGGACAGCTTGTTCCAATGGTGCTTTACCATTGGTCCAAGGCTCCAAGCTGTCCATTAAGCTCAGTGCTTCTGACAAGAAGTGAGAGGCATTGTGAGCTCATCCTCTCAGTCTGAACAGAGTGTGCCAGTTTGTATTTAAACTGGCCGCTCTATATGTAGCTTCTGACAGGCTGCGCATGGAGCCCCATATCTCCAGAACTATAGATGGCAGGAGCCCCACATTTGGGGTCCCTGTGAACCCAGTTTGCGAAGCTACGTTCCTCAAAGCTCGACTGTCTTTTTTATTTTATTTTTTATGTTCATGGGCAGGTGAGACTCCCACTCTCTGCTCAATCCTCAGTCACATAGAAGGGGCGTGATGTACATGGAAAGAGCAAGGGACAGACTCATTGAGCAACATTCTTATACTCTAGATTTATTACAATACTGTAATACTCACAGGAAGGAAAATAGTAACAGGCCTGTATAATGCCACAATGTTCAGCGTCCCTGCAGATGAACTGATGCAACCGCTACACTTGACTGCCTGAGGTACGTTTTGTCCTAACAGACCTCATCATTGGGGGGACTGAATCTATAAATGTAAAAAAATGCAGTAAACCTGTACAACTAGTCAGAGTTGATCTGACATCAGAAAACTAAATTAGATTGGTTGTTTTTATTATACTTTAAACACCCCGTTGCTGTCTTGTGAGTGACTAACTAAATAAGCTTGTTAGTATTCCATCAAAAAGTTTTAAAATGCTATTTAACTTTATTTATTAGGCAGGGTTCACATTACTGTGGGTTAGAAATCATGAAAATTCAGCTGAACTCGCAAGATTTCAACCCGGCAATCAGGGGCGGACTGACCATTGAGCCACTCGGGCACTACCCGAGGGCACTGGGCCACTAGGGGGCCCCATAAGGGTTGCCAGCCTCAGTAAACCCAGGGACAGTATGGACCAGGGACAGCCAATAGACAGTATGGACCAGGGACACTGTGTATACTGTGTGTAAATGTATGTGTATACTGTGTGATTGCATACTGTGTGTGTGTATACTATGTGGCCCCATAATCTCTGATTGCCTGGGGGCCCCATAATCTCCTATTGCCCGGGGGCCCCATGAGTTGTCAGTCCGCACCTGTCGGCAATGCAGCCCGACAAACATTTGTGCGAGTTCCTGCACATATGTCTATACAAATCGCCCCCTGAAGTAGCCAAAAGTAGAACAGGAACTACTTTTGGGAATCGGTGCGGCGCCGCACCGTTTTGGATGGTGCCATTGCCGGCAATAGCCGCCGATTTGCCATGTGATTTGACATGTCAAATCGTATGCCAAATCGTACCAATGTGTACCTAGACTTAGGGTTGATTTACTAGCGATAGCAAAACGAATGTTCACCTAGCTTAGTGTGCAAAATAAAGCTGTATTCACTTCAATAGATATGCTAGCTAAATTCCAGTTTATTTCTTTTGCAGGTGAAAGAGTATTTACTGACCTATGCAAAACATTTATTTTGCTAAAGGAATAGCCTCTACTCAATTACTGAATACACATTTAATATACTTTCTATTATAACAAGATTGCACAGCAGACACTGCTTGCTTTGCAGTCCCCTTTGTCTAATTGGAACCTCACTCTCTGATCCTGTCATTACCAATCACATTCATACTTTCAAGGCTGGTTTGAATAGAATTGGTGTCTGTGATAAACTTAAGCCGGGTACACACGAATGCCCTGTACACACGATAGGATTTTCCAACAACAAAACTGTGGATTTATTTCCGACGGATGTTGGCTGAAACTTGTCTTGCATACACACGGTCGCACAAATGTTGTCGGAATTGTGTACACACGATTGGAATTTCCGACAACGGATTTTGTTGTTGGAAAATTTGAGAACCAGCTCTCAAATTTTTGTTGTCGGAAATTCCGACAACAAATGTCCGATGGAGCATACACGTTGTCGGAATTTCCGACAACAAGCGCACATCGAACATTTGTTGTCAGAAAATCCTATCGTGTGTACATGGCATAACAGTTTTTTTTTCATGCAACCCACTGGGTTGCATGAAAAAAAATGTCAGCTCCGGTCGGAGCCGCTGTACCATGCGAGGTTAGTTCAGTGATCTCCCCCACTGAGCTGTTGTGTTCTGACTGTGAGATGGCCCCCGCCAGAAAACTCCGATCAGCGCTCTCTGTCATCGGCTGAGAGCACTAATCGGGAGTTGGGCGTATGCTGGTTTTCCAGCATGCGCGCCCGACAGAAGCCAATAGAATGCCAGGCTTTTTTTTTGAACCGGCAAATGTCTCCCGACATTCTGCCCGTGTGTATGAGGCTTTAGTCCCAGCATTTTTTTTCATCAATGTGTGCGTGCAAGGATAAGGTTCAATTATCCCCAGCAAGTTGTTTCCAGGATCACCAAATTACTGACAAGGTGGTAGAGTGGACCTACTAGTTGACCTAGTTGATCTACTGAACTACTTTTTTTACTGCAATGTATCTAATTACATTGATACAAATAGATTAAATATGCATAAGCTAGATACAGTACATCATCAAAAATACAGAAAATTATAGTACAATTCATGTACTGAAATTGTAGATGTATAATAGTTGTCCTGTTTTAAACTATCATACAATTACAGGCTTATTTAATAAGAGTCAGTAAATGATCTATAAGCCATGGCGACCTGCCAGACATTTGCTTCCCTTAGCCCATCTTGAACTGTGTTCATCAGAGCTGATATCACACAGATCTGGTTGGTATGGTTTTAGACGATAAGCCTATTACTGGTTGCAATTTGCTAACACATGAGTCACATGGATTCCATTAATCTGACCTGCTTTGCAATTCTTGGGTTTTACGCTTTTCAACCACTTGAACACTGATACCAGTAGTTGCTGTTTTACAGTTTCCAAAGCCAATAACCTTTGTGCATTCATCCGTGAGCCTCATTTACTAAAGTAAATTAACAAAAGCAGGGTTAAATAAAATGGGGATTTGCTTACATCGCAGGTTTGCACGAATGTGAGGATGTACACATGCACAGCCAATGCAATCCCTGAACCAATCTAGCTGATCCTACACTGATGTTCAATGCATATAGTGCAGTTGTATTTGCCTTATACATTGAACATCTAATAATGCCGCTTTTGTGCATTCTGTTATGATAAGTTTTTTTTCATTTCTATTTTTGTAAAACTGACCAGTTTACTGAAATTTGCATTTGCCAAAATAGGGACAGTTCTAAAAACCTGTATACCGTCCTATCAGAGCAGATAGTTGTATTGTATGTACAGGAGAACCTCCATTCCTAGGACCCTGGGGCAGCCCGTCCATTAAGGGCGCACGGGCGCCCCCTTCCCCTGTCCATCTATCCATGCATCTGGCCCCTTTCAGGACACCGGAACATGGATTCCAATGGGGTGGGGCTGTTTTTTTGAAGCACCGGAGGAGTTGGAAGCTGCCATGGAGGAGAGGACACTCAGAGCCGAGCCGCTGCACCACGCTGCCTGCCACGATGGGGTAAGTGCCGGACCAACTGGCAAACAGCGGGTGGGGGCCTGCTCAAGGGGATGGGTGGTTGTTTGCTTCCCCCTCAAAAAAAAAACACCAGCCGCTACTGCTAGGACCAGTGTATGGAATAGCATATGCCAGCTGTTGTCTGCACTTCTGCACATGCATACCTCCCAACGTTTTAAAATATGGAATGAGGGACACCTATTAGCAAAAGTATTTAGGCATAAGACACACACCCTTGCCACACCTCCTTAAAGGAGAATTATACAAAAAAAAAGATTAGTTAAACCCACAAGTGCTTTTTTTTACCACTACTATTCCTTTATACTGGCTTTTGACATTTACAAATGCATCAATTTAGAAATTGGTTGAAAGGTTTAGCACTTTGAAAGCTAAAAAGTGCATTTTTATATACAACTATATACAGTAGATCAGACCGAAATGAGGGACAAATGAGGAGGAAAGAGGGACAGAGGGACTTCGTTCCAAATCAGGGACGGTCCTTCGAAATCAGGGACATTTCGGAGCTATGCACATGTGTACAAAAATATGTGTATGCACACAGCGATAGTGTTTTTACAAAAAAAGCACAGTGGAGAGTGCTTCAGGTTCTTTACAAATCATAGCTCAAATCCAGGCAAATATAGAGCACAGAGCTTAATGCAACTAGGTATTCATTATCCACTTAAGTTTTTTTTTTGCTAGAAAATTACTTAGAACCCCCAAACAGTATACATTTTTTTCTAACACCCTATATAGAATAAAATGGCGGTCGTTGCAATACTTTCTGTCACACCGTATATGCGCAGTGGTCTTACAAGCGCACTTTTTTTGGAAAAAATACACTTTTTTTAAATGAAAAAATAATACAACAGTAAAGTTAGCCCATTTTTTTTATGTTATGAAAGATAATGTTACGCTGAGTAAATTGATACCCAACATGTCACGCTTCAAAATTGCCCCCGCTCGTGGAATGGCGACAAACTTTTACCCTTAAAAATCTCCATATGTGAAGTTTAAAAAATTCTACAGGTTGCATGTTTTGAGTTACAGAGGAGGTCTAGGGCTAGAATTATTGCTCTCTCTCTACAGATCGCGGCGATACCTCACATGTGTGGTTTAAACACCGTTTTCATATGCAGGTGCTACTCACGTATGCATTCGCTTCTGCACGCGAGCTCGGCGGGATGGGGCGCGTTTAAAAAACATTTTTTTAAATTTATTTTACCTTTTATTTTTACACGGTTCTTAAAAAAAAAAAAAGGTGTCACTTTTATTCCTACTACAAGCAATGTAAACATCCCTTGTAATAGAAAAAAGCATGACAGGACCTCTTAAATATGAGATCTGGGGTCAAATATTTACACTAAGATGCAATAAAAAATTTTGTCATTTGAAAAAAAAAAATGGCCCTTTAAGAGCTATGGGCGGAAGCGACGTCTTGACGTCACTTCCGCCCTGCAATGGTATGGAGACGAGTGGGTCTCCATACTCCACACTCATCTCCATACCCAGGAAGAAGGATCTGATTGCCTCCGCCGCTACCGGCGGCTCCGGTAAGCAGCGCAAGGCACCGGAGAGCGGCGGGAGGGGCCTCTCTCCCGCCGCTGATAAAAGTGAACTTGTGGCGAATCTGCCACAGAGACCACTATTATTGGAAACCGGACCGCCCGCTGAAGAAGAGGATACTGGGTTATGGCAGCTAGCTGCTGCCAAAACAAAGATATCCCTCTTCAAAATTAGGACGTATATCGGCGTACGGCGGTCCGGAAGTAGTTAATAGATCAATAAATTTATCTTTAAATGCACCTAACATAAGTTCTTATATATATTTTTTTTTTTTTCAAAAGATTTTATTGAAATTTTACAGGTTAACATGTAATGTTTGCCATACATCTTAGATAAAGAAACAAACAATCAATGGGTAGCATGCACTTATAGAACAGCAGAGTATAAACATGAGCCAATATATACTTTAGTAATCATGCATGAGGCTCGACAGTCTAACAAAGTAGGGAACGCCACTTACCACTATGGAGGTAAATGCAGTTAGAGAGTGAGCGGGTGTGGTTTGCAGAGCAGGGCCAGACCGCCTTATAAGCAATCCCGCTTCCGTTCACCCCTGACGGGATCTTAGCTGTGAACGAGAACGGGATACCTGACAAGGCAAGAATAGTAGTTAACCTAACGGTCTGTTGCCTGGAATGCAAAACCAGTACGAGGAGTTGAGGTCGTCCAAGGTGTAGGGCGGACCGAGGATGAATCAGTCGCTTGAAGGGGGAATCTATGAAGTCGCTGTTGAGTAAAGGCGTGTATGATATGCATGTATACGGCAAGCATTAGGTTTCCTGAGAATGTCAGGTCTATATCTTTGGTGGGGGGAGGTATAGGAAGAGGGGGGACAGTAGGGGCGGGTGTGTTAACAAAAGTGGACACTAGTGCACTTGTCGTGTGTACCTCTCAGGGGGTCTGAGGGGTTGGTTGGGCCAAGGCCTGTTGCTTTTGTGAGCTTCTATACTCAGTCCAACAGGCCCACGTGGCCTGAAATTTGGTAGGAGTATCCGCTGCTTGAGCGATGAGTTGCTCCATTTCCGCTATTCGGTCTACCCTGCAAGTCCATTCTTGAACTGTGGGGGGGGAGGGGTTCCTCCAACGTGCCGGTATGCAAAGGTTGGCTGCATTAATCAGGTGTAAAGTTAGGGTCTTTTTGTAGGAGGAGGGGGACCCTCGTCGGTGGTGCAATAAGTATCTGGCGGGGGAGAAGTCTGGAGTATATGTGGTGATTCGGGAGATTAATTCATGAATGTCTGACCAGAAGGGTTGGAGAAGGGGGCACTCCCACCAGATGTGAAGTAGAGTGCTTCTAGCGGTATTACACCTCCAGCAGGTAGAAGGGACAGAGGGGTGGAAGTGGTGTATTTTGTCGGGGGTCCGGTACCATTTTGAGAAAATTTTGTATCTATTCTCCTGCGTCGTGACATTAATGGAGCCCTTGTGCATGAGGGTAAATATGTGTTCCCACTCTGAGGGGGTGAGGTCTATGGCTAGGTCTTTTTCCCATTGTTGTGTAAGGGTGTCATCTTTAATTTTGTGGCCTGAGAACAATAGTGCGTAATTTGAGGAAATGAGATGGCCTTGTGGTTCTGTGGAGGCGCAAAGCAATTCAAACGGCGTGAGGTCTCTGTGCCAGGGAGAGTTTTGGTTAGAGGGTTGGAGGAAATGTCTTATTTGCAAGTATTTGTAAAAGGGAATGTCGTAGTTAGGTAGAGTAGTGACAAGTGTCGGGAAAGAGAGGAAAGACCCATTTAGGAAGAATTTCTGTGCTCTGGCTGGGGAGCCGAGGGTCTCCGGGGCAGGATCTTTTAGGAAAAGACCCGGGGGAAAGGCTGGGTTGTCGTCTAGTGGGGTCATGGGGCCTGGTGAGGGTGTGAGGGCTAGTATTTTGCATGCTCTTTTGAACACTGAAAGTGTGGTCCCAATGAGGGGATGAGTAGTGAAATCCTTGGGAACATTAGTGTGGGTTATCCATGGTGTGTTGGCTAAGGGCAGGTGTGTGAACGATGCTTCTAGTGCAATCCAGTCCTTGGAGGGATGATGTGTATGCCAATCCACCAATCTGGTCAGGTGGCAGGCCCAGTGATATTTTTGGAGGTCTGGGAGACCCAGACCCCCCAGTCTTTTAGGGAGAACAAGTCTGTCCCAGCCAATACGCGGAGTTTTGGAGGCCCACACAAAGGCTCGGGAGAGCAGTTTATAAGAGGCAAAGAAGGAGGTAGGTAACGCGATCGGGAGAGCTTGAAGGAGGTAGAGGAGCCTGGGTAGGATGTTCATTTTTAATATTGCAATTCTACCCAACCAAGAAAAGGAACCTAGATTCCATTTCTGCAGGTCGCCCTGGATGGAGCGGAGTAAGGGGAGGAAATTTTTGGCGTAGAGGTCTTTTAGGTCAGTAGTAATTTTGATCCCTAGATATAGTAGTTCGGCTTGCTCCCAAACGAATGGGAAGTTACTACGACATAGCTTCACCGTTTCCCTTGGTAAGGTGACATTAAGGGCCTTGGATTTACTAAAATTAATTTGGAGATTGGATAAGTTCTTGAAAAGGGTAAAGTCCGCCAGGAGGTTAGGTAAGGTCGTGATAGGGTCTGTCAAAAAAAGTAAAATGTCATCAGCGTATGCTGCTAACTTATATTGTTTTTGTTGGATGTTAATTCCCTTGATAGCCGAATTTGCTCTCAGTTTACGGAGTAGGGGTTCTAACGTTAGAATGAATATAAGGGGCGACAGAGGGCACCCCTGTCGCGTCCCATTGGATACAGAGAAGGCGTCCGACAAGCCACCATTGATCCGGAGTCTAGTGGTTGGGGAGGCATAGAGCGCTAAAATCATGTTTAGCATGCGAGGTGGTAAGCCTACTGCCTGCAAAGTAGCCTCCATATAATCCCAAGCTACCCGGTCGAACGCCTTCTCTGCATCCAGTGAGAGAAAAAATCCCGGTGTGGCCGTTTTAGTAAGCCAATGATGGATGTTGAGGGCCTTAGTGGTGTTGTCCCTGGCCTCGCGGCCCGGGACAAAACCGACCTGATCTAGAGAAACCAGGGCTGGGATGAAGGGGACGATACGATTGTCCAGGACTTTCGCGTACAGTTTTAGATCGACATTAAGGAGCGATATGGGACGATAGTTGGATACCAAGGAGGGATCTTTGCCCTGTTTCGGGATGAGGGTAATATGCGCTTCCAATAAATCTCTGTGGGCTACCGAGGTTGTTGTAAGGTCATTAAGTGCGTTGGCTAGATGTGGTAGGAGAAGTTTTGGGAACGATTTGTAATAGGCTGCCGTGAGACCGTCCGGTCCCGGGCTTTTGCCTGTCTTCATGTGTTTGAGAGCAAGTAGAATTTCGTCCGACGTTATTGGGTGGTCCAGAGTCTGTGAGTCCTCTGGGGTAAGCGGGGTGGGTCCAAATTGTGCTAAAAAGTCAGTTAGGGTCTTCCTACGATCAGCTGTAGCATCAGAACTTCGGGTATTTGGGAGGTTATATAGCTTGGTGAAATATTGTACGAATTGCGCTGAGATGCCCTCGTTTGTGACCACTGCCTCTCCTTTGGGGGTAGTAAGCTTACGAATAGTGTGAGAGGCTTTTTTAGACTGAAGAGCTCTCGCCAATAGTTTACCGGCTTTATTGCCGAATTCGTAATATAGCTTATGTGATAACGCGTACTTGCGTTTGACCGCTGTCGTCAGTGCGTCTAAGAGTTCTTCCCTAGCCTGAGAGAGTTCAGCAAGTGTGGATTTGGCGAGGGAGGCCTTGTGTGTCTGCTCAAGTGTACGAATGCGAGCCAGCAACTCCGCCATGCGGGAGTTCTTGAGTTTGTTACGGTGTGCAGCTATATTCAGCAATTCCCCGCGGACGACACATTTATGCGCTGCCCATGTAACTGTGGGAGCCACGTCTGGGGACGAGTTATCTTGAA
This sequence comes from Lithobates clamitans, assembly GCA_037952925.1. NCBI lineage: Eukaryota > Metazoa > Chordata > Amphibia > Anura > Ranidae > Lithobates > Lithobates clamitans. The sequence goes on from JBBGZY010000159.1 coordinate 1,278,294, forward strand.
AAAAGTTGGAGAGGCAAGTGGTCAGTCTCTGAGCATATATCTCGTCTGTTAATAGGGAGCTGTCTAGGCGCCAAATACGTGGTTTCCTGGTGGGTGATTGCAGTCGTAAAGTCATGGAGATGGGATTGTGGTCCGAGAGGATGGCTGGGTCAATGGTTGCGTTGGCTAGGTTGGAAAGATCTGTCTGGGAAAGAAAGAAGTGGTCAAGTCTTGAATATTTGTTGTGCGGGGGAGAGAAGAAGGTATAATCTTTTACTTTGGGGTGTAGTGTGCGCCACGTGTCATGTAGTAGGAGGTTATGAAATTGTTGCTTGATCGACTTTAGGGCCCTATAGGAAAGGGAAGAGGCTCCATTTGAAGTATCAATGGAGGGGGAAAAAGAAACGTTAAAGTCGCCGCCCACGATGAGGGTTCCTGAGTGGAAGCTGGAGAGTTGCTGCAGAGTATGTCGGAAGAAGGTCACTTGGCCAGTATTAGGAGCGTAAATATTCGCAATGGTGAGAGGTATTTTGTTCAGGGTGCCGCTAATAAAAAGAAAACGTCCCAATGGGTCCGTTTGTACTTCCGTTACTTGGAGTGGGCAATTTTTGGCGATGAGGATGGTGACCCCCTTAGATTTGGCTTCCGGGTTGGAGGAATGGAATGCTGTGGGGAAGTAGTGATTTTTAAGCTTAGGGATAGAGTCTGACCGAAAGTGGGTCTCCTGTATGAGTGCGATGTGGGCGTGAGCTTGCTGTAGCGAATGGAGAAGTTTAGATCGCTTTTCCGGAACGTTTAGGCCCCGAACGTTTATGGAGTATAGTTTGAGTGAGTGTATTTGTTGTGCAGTAGTATCCGTAGAAGGGTTGGTGTCCTGTGTGCCCGCCATAAGTGAAGGGAAGGGGTAATAGAAGGGTAGGTAGAGGTAGGGGGGAAATCCGAGGGGCTAAGGATGTGAGTGAGTCAGATGAGTGTGTATTCTGAGAGTATCCGAAGAGGTGTGGAAGTACTTATCCAACGACCTCGAGAGTAGCAATCGGCGTAAAGCGGAGCACGGGTAGGAAGAGAGTCCTTACATACGGACAATGTCCCTAACCGAGTCCGTGTGGGGGTTGGCCGAGAAACCTGGCAGCGATGGACGAAATGAGGGTAACGGTCAATGAACAGAATGTGAGCCGCCATCACGGGATGGTTTGTAGCTTGAAAGGGGTAGGTATATCCAATGGAGCACCTCTAATGGGTGGGTTAACGTCCCAGTGGGTAATGTAATAACAAAACAACTCCCCGAGGGTGGTGCGGCGGTGAGAGGTGAATCTAGCTATGGGTAATGTGCAGGTTAGCAGTAGGGAGCCTTACAGGTCTACAATGCTCCCCTGTCAGGGAAGAGGGCTCTAAGCCGACCCTTCCCCACCCCCCACCCCCCACTCGGGGTCCGTGAAGGCGGGGAAGGGACGGCGGCAGCCGACACAAATCAGGCTCTGCAATCCCCAAAGACTTAATAGGGAGATTTGTCTGGTCTTAGTGGGGTGACCTGTGCATGTCTGTATGTACTTAAAACATCTTAACAGTATAGTTAACCTCTAAAAACTCTTACGTTACTCTAGGCTGCTAGGAAAACAAATTGGTGCAGGTCAGCTATGCAGCCAGCAATCCGCTGTGTGGAGAGGGAAGCAAAAAAGAAAAACGGCTAACCAAAAAAATAGAACTTATACTTATAGACTTGTTGTAACGGCTGTGTTGTTTCTAGGACAGTGTAGGTGTGAGTCCTTGAGTCTCTTGCTGATGTGAGTAGACGGACATCTGTCGCAGTGTATCGGTTGGTCTGATCCTTTGATGACTGAGCAACCAGATCCTCAAGGCAGGACAGTCGGCCAAAGTGGGAGTTCTAAGTTCTGCAGGTCGTACAGCTTGTTGTTGAATGAGGAGGAGCGGATCTCATCACTTCGGATGGAAGGGTAGTGCTGGGGTCTGCGTGATCGAAAGATCCCAATGCGTCCGCTGTAGGTTGCGTGATTGAAGAGACTCTGCTAATGTTACGAAAATTGTAGTGCCGGGTTAGGAGTAGTTCAGCGTTGTGTTCTGAGGCCGTAACCAAAGAGGTCTGAGCGATGGCGTGGGCCGTAAGCCACAAGTAGATCTGTAAACGGACAGTTAGGCTTGAGAACGAGCCTGGGTATCCTGTGAAGATCTTGCGACCCTGCGGGCCTGAACGGGTGCAATTGAGGACAGCCTATAGACATTAGTATCCATACTTCTGTAGAGACATATGGGAGTCAAAAATTAGGTCCCAAAACGAAATTCTTCAGATAAGGGACTGAACACAGTTCAACGAAACTAAAGGAAAGAGAAACTTGTAACAGAGATATAGAGTCCTGTCTCCCTGATATTAGCGGTCCCTGCGCCTCCTCCTTGATCTTGGGGAGGTGGTAACGTAGTCAGCTCCAGGACCGCTCCGGTAGGTGGGCTGGTTCCTCTGAGTGGAAGGCGAACGTCTTCTGCGGTGTCTGGATTCCTGAGCTTCCATGGGTTCATCTCTAGGTTGGTCGAGGTGTAGTGGGACCCTGCGAAAGGCGGCATACCAATTAGGCACTGGCACTGTGGCAATCCCGAGTGTGGCGCAGAACTGAGGCAGATCCTCAGGAACTTTGAGTATGGCTGTGCGGCCGTTGTTGGAAGCTGAGAGGCAAAAGGGAAACTTCCACTTATAGAGAATACGTTTCTCCCTTAAGACATCTAGGAGTGGCCTCAGGTCCCTTCTATGTTGAAGTGTGATCCCAGATAGATCTTGGTATATTTGGATATGGGCACCCGCGTGTGTGATTTGCTGGCTGCTCCTGGCTTGGTGTAGGATGTCCTCTTTAGGTTTGTAATCGACTATGCAGCATATTATGTCCCGAGGAGGATCTGTCTCCCGTCCCTTGGGGCGCAGTGCGCGGTGTATCCTCTCCATGGGAATGGGGGTTTGCAGGGGTCTGTGGAGAAGGCCGTTGAAAAGGCTGGTTACTTCTTGAGAGATCTGTTCCCCCTCAAATGCCTCCGGAAGGCCTCTGACACGGAGATTATGCCTCCGACCCCTGTTGTCAAGGTCCTCTAAGTGACGCTGCATGTCACGCATCTGCAGTGTGTGGGAATCAACGCAGTCAGTGACTAAGTGAATAGCGGTGTCGTGGCGTTCAGTTACTGTCTCAACTCTCAGGACTCTCTCGTTCAAGGCGCGAAAATCCAGCCGTAGTTCCGCTATGGCTGCGGATAGAGTGTTCTTGATATCTTCAGTAATCAGTCTTATGTCTTGGATATTGAGCTGAGGCTGGGGGGTAAGTACAATCCCGTCTCCTGCAGCATTTGATCTGGTCTGACTAGAGTCAGACGTGGTTGTGATAGTTGGAGGCAGAGGCTGTGCTCCTGAGTGCGGAGGGCCGTGAGGGGCAGGCGCCATATTGCCTCTGCCGGTTCTGAACATCTCCGGTATATGGCGGTTTCGGGATTCAGTTAGCTCCCTGGGGGATCTCGAGCGGGATGCAGAGGATGATCGAGAAGCCGTGCCCATTATCCGCAGGTAGGGTAGTGTGAGAGTACCTACCGGTTGCTTAGTGTGTCTCCCGTGATGGACAAAGCTCAGAGTTTAGGTGTCGGTCGCCATATCCATAAGTTCTTATATTTGTCCACTTGTACAGCAGAACTCGGACTGAGAGAGGAAGGAGCTGGACTGGAAGTTAAAGTGATTTTAAAGTTTTTTTTTCTTTTAAATAACAAACATGTCATACTAACCTGGTCTGTACAATAGTTTTGCACAGAGCAGCTCTATACTCTTCTTTTTGGGTCACCCGCCAGCGCTCCTGGCTCCTCCTCCCTGCCGAGTGCCCCCAATACCAAGCCTCTAGCTATGGAGGCACTCAAACAGGCTTGTCTGAGCCATGCTCCTGTGAATGGACACTGTCCATTAACACATGGCTCACTGCTGTGTGAGCCAATGAGGTAAGGGAGACACGGGAGAGCCGATGCATTCATGCACATCTCTGGATTGAGATGGGGCTCTGGGTGCTGGGGAGGGAGCTGCATAAAGACATAAACCTTTTTAAATGTTTTAAATAAACTTTTTTAAATGTTACTTCACTATTGAAGCTTCCTTCTTCCTTCTCTTGCCTGGATGAATTATGACATGATTTAATGGAGAAGACCTTGTATATCTGCTAAAGAAACATCTCTGATTCAAGCATTGATTGCTAAAAGGCGCGGACGCTGGTTTATAATTTTACCAGCTGGTGGATCTGGTGAGTTCATTTGGTATGTCTGGTGGAGGATTACACCTGGGTGTCACAGACACATTGAATATACATACAAGCTATCACTGAGTGGCACCACTATACATTGTTTATTGAAGAACTGTTTTTTTCACTTATATGACACTAATTTTTTTCTGGAACAATATTTTATTAGCACTTTAACATTTTATATTTGTTTCAGCTGTGCTCACTTATTGTTTAGAGCACCATTTATTATGGACTATATAGATTTTTTTGCATTTATGAATTTTTTTTAAGCACTTTGCACTTTAATGTTTTATATCCATATCTATTGTTCACTGGGCTATGTAATGTCATGGTGCTGATGAATTCTTATTTAATAATCTATTAGCACACTTATGCCCTGTACACATGGTCGGATTTTCCGATGGAAAATGTTCGATGGGAGCTTTTTGTCAGAAATTACGACCGTGTGTAGGCTCCATAGGACATTTTCCATTGGAATTTCCGACACACAAAATTTGAGATCTGGATCTCAAATTTTCCGACAACAAAATCCATTCTCGTAAATTCCAATTGTGCGTACACAATTCCGACGCACAAAGTTCCACGCATGCTCAGAATCAAGTATGAGACGGAAGTGCTCGGTCTGGTAAAACTAGCATTCGTAATGGAGATAGCACATTTGTCACGCTGCAAATTTTTAAATCTTTTAATGCAGCGCATTCTCTTCTTCTTTAGAATGCTAGAATGATGAAGTTGTTTTGCTGCTCATATTCACACAGAGTTCTGAAAAAAATATTTCTTTATTATTTCTCGTGATCTCCTGAATCTTTTTTTTTGGTTTTCGTCAGATCTCCATAATAATGTATTTAATTTTGGTTTATAGTGTTTTTTTTTATCAAGATCTCCTTGTTTTTTTTCTAGTGCTCTCCATAATATTTTTTTTTCATTTTGTGTGTCAAGTTACCACAACACCATTATTATTTTGTATTTTTTTAACCTCAAGGAGGTTGGTTTGTGTCCCTTGTTAATTTGACATTGTATTTAGGAAATGTACCTGCCTACTCACAAACAAACTGTCCTTTTTGAAGTAAAATACATAGGCAAGTATTTGTGAATACAAAATAGCCATTTATTATGGGTCATAATAAAATAAAGAGGAAGGCAACGCTGGAGAAACTGGTGACATTGGCAAAGCCTTTGTAGCCCAAATTGGTAGCCTGAGAAGTCCATGTAATAGTGAGCACAATCCGGTCCCGGACTACAAGAGATCAGGAACAGCAGCAGATGACAAATATGTCCCAAGGCTGTGGTCATACCACAGCCTGCGTCTCTTGTCAGACCAGACTGAACCCAGGCCATCACTTTCTTGTTGTACTTCCACTCTTCCTTCCCCGCTTGCTTCCAGGCTGTGGCTGTGGTGTTGGAGGTGTGGCAGAAGGTGGAGGAGGAGGAGGATGGTCCAACTCACACAGGTGTGTTTTGGTTGTGATTTGGCCCCTCAACCCCTTATTTAGGGTCGTATACATATTTTCCTCACACAAGAGGCGTTGGCCCTCCTCCATTTCCTGCATTTTGCTGGCAGTCATGCAGGCAAAGGCCTCTTGAAGAGTGGGGGTGGCTCTGAGGGCCGCCTTATCCTCCCGGATCATCCCAAGTGCTGCCTCCTGCACATTACTCCCCTTCCTGGGCCTTTTGGTTGGAAGTTGGAGGGGAGGGACCTGGGATTCTGTCAGGCTACTACTGGGCCCGACCACCTCCTGGCTGCCACTTACCCCCGCCACCTCCTGGCTGCCACATTCCACAGCCTCCTCCTGGCTGCCACATTCCACGCCCTCCTCCTGGCTGAGGCTTTCCTGTGTATGAAAAAAGAACATAGTTTTAGTATTTGGTTCATCAATCATACACAATTTTCAGCTCATGACTGTTGCAAATTGAATGTTACCAAATAGAAAAGACTATCATTCTGACCCCTGCATTTTTCCTTCTTGTCCTAAACATTTGTGGCCACTACTGTCTATTGATATGTAAAACACTTTATTAAATCAGCAATTAGTGATCAATAATAACATCTAGTTAACATCATTAATTTTACGACCAGAAATATGTTGAAAAATGCTATACCTGACTCAAGTTGGGCTCCTCCACTTCTTCTTCCTGGCTGGAAGGCCCAGGTTGGATGTCGAAAGCCTCAGCTGGGGTGGAAGGAAGCGTGGAAGGAAGAGTGGAAGGAAGGGTTGAGAGGGATTGACTGACTTCAGTCTGGTCTGACAGAAAACTCAGTCTGTCATAGTACCACAGCCTGGGGACATAAATGGCATCTGCTGCTGCTCCTGATCTCATGGATTCCTGGACCTTATTACGCTCCCTATTATAAGTGCTCCTCAGGCCACCAATTTTGGCTTTTAAATAGGTGATGTTTGCCGCGGGGACCACTGGCTTCACCAACTCCAGCAGTTTCTCCAGCGCTGCCTGCCTCTTTTGTTTATGATTATAGTGCAGATGTTTCACCTGCCACAGGCAGGGCAGCTCCCTGTACTTGTGTAGGAATATGGGGAGGAAGTTATGGTCATTGAAGCCATCCATTTTTCCTGCAAGACACAACACAAGACAACCCCTAATGTCAGGCTAAACTCTCCTAATCTTGTCCCACTATAGGCCTCAATCTATAAGCAGTATAAACCACTGATGCCCCAAGTTCAAATTGTACCTTTGTTCTAACGATCGGCGCTTCCGATACTCCTTCCTCCGCTCACAGATCGTACGGACGACGCACACGTGTTACGCTTTTTATACACCGCGCATGCGTGAAACTGCACCCGCCGCTGACCTTCTTTCTAGTCTATTCCCCGCCCCTTCTCTTTCTGCGCACTGCGGAGAGCACATGGCGGAGAAAGAGCAAGTGCATGAGGACAGCAGCAGCAACAACGAAACCCGGAGCCACGAACGTCCCGATCCCGGAGGAGATTTAACCACTTCAGCCCCGGAAGGTTTTACCCCCTTCCTGACCAGAGCACTTTTTACAATTTGGCACTGCGTCGCTTTAACTGCTAATTGCGCGGTCATGCAATGCTGTACCCAAACGAAATTTGCGTCCTTTTCTTCCCACAAATAGAGCTTTCTTTTGATGGTATTTGATCACCTCTGCCGTTTTTATTTTTTGCGCTATACACGGAAAAAGACCGAAAATTTTGAAAAAAAATGATATTTTCTACTTTTTGTTCTAAAAAAAATCCAATAAACTCAATTTTAGTCATACATTTAGGCCAAAATGTATTCGGCCACATGTCTTTGGTAAAAAAAATGTCAATAAGTGTATATTTATTGGTTTGCGCAAAAGTTATAGCGTCTACAAACTAGGGTACATTTTCTGGAATTTACACAGCCTTTAATTTATGACTGCCTATGTCGTTTCTTGAGGTGCTAAAATGGCAGGGCAGTACAAAACCCCCACAAATGACCCCATTTTGGAAAGTAGACACCCCAAGGAATTTGCTGAGAGGCATGTTGAGCCCATTGAATATTCATTTTTTTTGTCCCAAATGATTGAATAATGACAAAAAAAAAAAAAAATTACAAAAAGTTGTCACTAAATGATATATTGCTCACACAGGCCATGGGCATATGTGGAATTGCACCCCAAAATACATTTAGCTGCTTCTCCTGAGTACGGGGATACCACATGTGTGGGACTTTTTGGGAGCCTAGCCGCGTACGGGGCCCCGAAAACCAAGCACCGCCTTCAGGATTTCTAAGGGCGTACATTTTTGATTTTACTCCTCACTACCTATCACAGTTTTGAAGGCCATAAAATGCCCAGATGACATAAAACCCCCCCAAATGACCCCATTTTGGAAAGTAGACACCCCAAGCTATTTGCTTTGAGGCATGTTGAGTCCATGGAATGTTTTATATTTTGACACAAGTTGCGGGAAAGTGACAAATTTTTTTTTTTTTTTGCACAAAGTTGTCACTAAATGGTATATTGCTCACACAGGCCATGGGCATATGTGGAATTGCACCCCAAAATACATTTAGCTGCTTCTCCTGAGTACGGGGATACCACATGTGTGGGACTTTTTGGGAGCCTAGCCGCGTACGGGACCCCGAAAACCAAGCACCGCCTTCAGGATTTCTAAGGGCGTACATTTTTGATTTTACTCCTCACTGCCTATCACAGTTTCGAAGGCCATGGAATGCCCAGGTGGCACAAACCCCCCCCCAAATGACCCCATTTTGGAAAGTAGACACCCCAAGCTATTTGCTGAGAGGCATGGTGAGTATTTTGCAGCTCTCATTTGTTTTTGAAAATAAAGAAAGACGAGAAAAAAAATTTTTTTTTTTCTTTTTTCAATTTTCAAAACTTTGTGACAAAAAGTGAGGTCTGCAAAATACTCACTATACCTCTCATCAAATAGCTTGGGGTGTCTACTTTCCAAAATGGGGTCATTTGGAGGGGGGTTTGTGCCACCTGGGCATTCCATGGCCTCCGAAACTGTGATAGGCAGTGAAGAGTGAAATCAAAAATTTACAGCCTTAGAAAGCCTGAAGGCGGTGCTTGGTTTTCGGGGTCCCGTACGTGGCTAGGCTCCCAAAAAGTCCCACACATGTGGTATGCCCGTACTCAGGAGAAGCAACAGAATGTATTTTGGGGTGTAATTTCACATATTCCCATGGCATGTTTGAGCAATATATCATTTAGTGACAACTTTGAGCAAAAAAAAATAAAAAAAATAAAAAATTGTCTCTTTCCCGCAACTTGTGTCACAATATAAATTATTCCATGGACTCAACATGACTCTCAGCAAATAGCTTGGGGTGTCTACTTTCCAAAATGGGGTCATTTGGGGGGGTTTTGAACTGTCCTGGCATTTTATGCACAACATCTAGAAGCTTATGTCACACATCACCCACTCTTCTAACCACTTGAAGACAAAGCCCTTTCTGACACTTATTGTTTACATAAAAAAAAAATTTTTTTTTGCAAGAAAATTACTTTGAACCCCCAAACATTATATATTTTTTTTAAAGCAAATGCCCTACAGATTAAAATGGTGGGTGTTTCATTTTTTTTTTTCACACAGTATTTGCGCAGCGATTTTTCAAACGCATTTTTTGGGGAAAAAACACACTTTTTTACATTTTAATGCACTAAAACACACTATATTGCCAAAATGTTTGATGAAATAAAAAAGATGATCTTAGGCCGAGTACATGGATACCAAACATGACATGCTTTAAAATTGCGCACAAACGTGCAGTGGCGACAAACTAAATACATTTTTAAAAGCCTTTAAATGCCTTTACAGCTTACCACTTTAGATTTACAGAGGAGGTCTACTGCTAAACTTACTGCCCTCTATCTGACCTTCGCGGCGATACCTCACATGCATGGTGCAATTGCTGTTTACATTTGACGCCAGACCAACGCTTGCGTTCACCTTAGCGCGAGAGCAGGGGGGACAGGGGTGCTTTTTTTTTTGTTTTGTTTTTTTCTTTATTATTATTATTTTTTTATCTTATTTTTAAACTGTTCCTTTCATTTTTTTTTTTAAATCATTTTTATTGTTATCTCAGGGAATGTAAATATCCCCTATGATAGCAATAGGTAGTGACAGGTACTCTTTTTTGCAAAAATTGGGGTCTATTAGACCCTAGATTTCTCCTCTGCCCTCAAAGCATCTGACCACACCAAGAAAGGTGTGATAAAATGCTTTCCCAATTTCCCAATGGCGCTGTTTACATCCGGCGAAATCTAAGTCATAAAATGCTCGTAGCTTCCGGTTTCTTAGGTCATAGAGATGTTTGGAGCCACTCTGGTCTCTGATCAGCTCTATGGTCAGCTGGCTGAATCACCGGCTGCATTTTCAGGTTCCCTGTTGAGACAGGAGAGCCAGAGAAAAACACGGAAGACGTTGGGGGGGGGCATTCCCTCCCACTGCTTGTAAAAGCAGTCTAGAGGCTAATTAGCCACTAGGATTGCTTTTACATGAAAGCCGACCGCTGGCTGAAAAGAATGATACCAAGATGATACCTAAACCTGCAGGCATCATTCTGGTATAACCACTCAAAGTCGTGAATGGCATACCTGAAGACAAAAAAATGGTTAACAATAAAGCACAGTAAACAGTAAGGTATAAAAAATTGCATACCTGAAAAGCAAACATGATAAAACATAATAACAATAAAACATTGCAGAATAGAATACAGTAAAAAAGAGCAGAACAATAGAGAGAGAATAGAGAGAGAGAGAACAATAAAACGACAACTATTTTTATTTTATATTTTTGTTTGTGTTTTTTTTTTTTTTTTTTTTTACACTTTTTTTTGTAACTAACTTTTATAACGGTAACCGGTTCCAGGTTCGGGTCTCTCAAAATGCGATGGCATCTCGGGAGACCCTGTGAAAGTGTGCCTAGTATGTGCAATGCTGTACCCTACGCTAATACTCAACTAGTGAATGGTAGCGTTCAAAACATTCACCAATGCAAAGACCAGGATTGTCAGGACAGGAGGGACAATAATAGCGGGTGTAATGCCTATATCCGCCCTTGCTGCAGACACAACATCTTTTTTGGGGGGGTTCGTTGGGTAGGGGTACTCGGGAGGACATAAAGAAAATGCCTCTCATGCAGCCGACTGCATTTGGTTGGGGATGTGAATGGGGGAAGTACGGGCGCTGCAGAAGCGGTGGGTTCCCAATTAGGATTGGCGAATGCAGCAGGAAGGGCATTATGGGCACGACGGGCCTGTGTTTGTCTTTTTGGTGGCAGCGGGACACTACTTGTGCTTGCCACCTCACCAGCTTGAACTGCACTTATGGGACTCGCCACGTCACCAAGTGTTACTGCAGTGCTGGTTTGACTACGACCGGGGTGTACTACGCCGCTGGTGCTTGCCAGTTCACCAAAACACTACCAAAAAAACTGTTAGCGATCACAGGGATCAGGCCTGACTCTGCGAACGCTGCAGTTATGCGTTTAGTGTTTTGTAAGTGACAGTGATCGATCCTGCACTTGGGTGGGCTGGGCTGGGCCGGGCGGAGGGGCAAAACGCAGGTGCTAGCAGGTATCTGGGCTGATCCCGCTAACACTGCGTTTGTGAGAACCCTAAACTGCTGGGGATGCTAGTATAGATCTAATCGGATCAGATATTGATCCGATCAGACACTATACCACTAAGGGAGGCGTATGCTGCGTGCGTGGGTGTTAGCGGTACTGGCGCTAATCTGACGCTGCCTGGGGCTGGTGCTTGCCAGTTCACCAAAACGCTACCAAAAAAACTGTTAGCGATCGCAGGGATCAGGCCTGACTCTGCGAACGCTGCAGTTATGCGTTTAGTGTTTTGTAAGTGACAGTGATCGATCGATACTGCACTTGGGTGGGCTGGGCTGGGCCGGGCGGAGGGGCAAAACGCAGGTGCTAGCAGGTATCTGGGCTGATCCCGCTAACACTGCGTGTTTGGGAACCCTAAACTGCTGGGGACGCTAGTATAGATCTGATCGGATCAGATATTGATCCGATCAGATACTATACCACTAAGGGAGGTATACGGTGCGTGCGTGGGTGTTAGCGGTACTGGCGCTAACCTGACGCTGCCTGGAGCTGGTGCTTGCCAGTTCACCAAAACGCTACCAAAAAAACTGTTAGCGATCACAGGGATCAGGCCTGACTCTGCGAACGCTGCAGTTATGCGTTTAGTGTTTTGTAAGTGACAGTGATCGATCGATACTGCACTTGGGTGGGCTGGGCTGGGCTGGGCGGAGGGGCAAAACGCAGGTGCTAGCGGGTATCTGGGCTGATCCCGCTAACACTGCGTTTTCGGGAACCCTAAACTGCTGGGGACGCTAGTATAGATTTGATCGGATCAGATATTGATCCGATCAGATACTATACCACTAAGGGAGGCATATGCTGCGTGCGTGGGTGTTAGCGGTACTGGCGCTAATCTGACGCTGCCTGGGGCGACGCATATCACCGCCGGGCGATCAGGGGGCTAAACCTTTATTCGGTAATAAACGGCGGGTGCCCTGACACTATAAAAAATAAACGAACTAACCAGCGTCACCCGTAACGGTTATACAGTGATCAGTGGTGAAAGGGTTAACTAGGGGGCAATCAAGGGGTTAAAACATTTATTAGATAGTATATGGGGGTCCCTGTCGCTATAAAACACTGACGGCGAACCTCAATATTTACGTTCCTAACTAGCGTCACCAGCGACACTAATACAGCGATCAGAAAAATGATCGCTTAGCGACACTGGTGACAGGGGGTGATCAAGGGGTTAAAACTTTATTAGGGGGGGTTAGGGGGGTATCCTAGACCTAAAGGGGGGTAATACTCACTGCCCTAACACTGTAACTGTCACAAACTGACACTATGCAGTAATCAGAAAAAAAAAAAAAAAAAAAAAATACTGCTAATGTCAGTTTGTGACGGGGGGGGGGGGTGATTGGGGGGCGATCGGGGGGGGATCGGGGGTGTAAAGTATGCCTGGCATGTTCTACTGTGTGTGTGTAGTGTTTTGTGCACTCACTTGTCTTCTCTCCTCGGCGCTGGAACGGAAACTGCCAGACCGAGGAGAGATGACATCACATCCTCTGCCTGTGTGAAACGACACACAGGCAGAGGAGGATTCCCATTGGCTGGGAGCGATCGCGATGGGGGGGCCACGATCGGATGGTCTCCCCCTCGCCTCCCGACGCTCCCAGTCAAATGCCGACCGCCGATGGCACCGGGGGGGGGTCCGATCGGACCCCCGGCCCGCGGGAGGCAGATCACGTACAGGTACGTGATTCTGCCTGCCCGTGCCATTCTGCCGCAGTATATATGCGGTAGGCGGTCGGCAAGTGGTTAAGGCCTCAAATATGTCCTTTGTAGAGATGGTGGAGATGGTGAACTTCTTGAAGAGGGCTGACTATGATGGGAAGCATGGACCTTACCCAAACCCAAATGTGAGAAAGGCCAAGATCATGACTAAAGTTGTGACGAGTCTGCGCCAGAATTTTGGGGTACGGCGATCCAAGGATCAACTGAGGAAACGCTGGTCAGACCTGAAATTGAGGGAGCAGGATCAGTACAGAAGGATCAAGAGAGTTCTTCAAAAAAGTAAGTTGTTGTCGTGTGTTCCTATTATTCTTATTACTTGCATGCTTCTCCATGTGCTTTTCTTTACTGTTATACAGTTTAAAATGGCAACTTTCAGGTTCGTGGGCACAGTAATCGACCATAATAAACATAATTCGTTTGCCCACTAATACGATGTTTTTGGCAGATGCAGGTTAACTACATTTGTTCAGGCCTATTTGTAATAAAATAAGTTTAATACATTGTTGTCTAGATGGGTTTGTAACTAGAAGGAAATGTAAACTTGATTCAGTGTAAGGAGAGGACACTTAACAGCTGTTTACACATCTGGACGCAGGAGCACTAGTGTGGGACACCAGAACAAACTTTTTAGGGTGTCCCACACAGGTGCTACAGTGGATACTAGGGGTGTCTCCATGTGTGAAAATTGTACAAAAAAGGTAAGTATTCCAGCTTTGGAAAGGGAAAAAAAAAATGTCTTCAAATTGGAACTCTACCCAAAAAGACAATTGTACAACACTTCCAAGCAATGTTTCATATTCCTATTTCTGGACTCAAATATCTGTGTGCTAAGTATACCTTTTTATTATTCACATAGGGGAGAAAAAACGCAGGACATCTGAGGACACCAGGGCCCCACAACCTCCTAAAGAAGGGGAAATACCACCAAAACAACCAGAGGATTTGGAGGAAGGAGAGGTTTTAGAAGTTGGCGAAATTGTGACCACAACAGGTGAGTGTCTGAGACCACAGCTTCAGGTAATAGATGTATGCCTGCATATTTGTAATACATGATGTGTTTTTTTAATTTAAGGTGATGTGGATGTTGTGGAAGAAGAAACTCATTTCACAAGTGCAAGTGCACAGATCCTCATCGGGGAAATCATGGTCTGCAATCATGATTTACAGAAGATCAAGAAAGACATCAATGATGTTGAAAAAAGACTCAAAAACATAATTGATGTTTTAGGCAGAATCTTAAAAACAACTAAAGTCTACCTTTTTTTAATAATTTGCACCAGTTTTTTAAGTATCTTGAAGAGGGCTTAGACCTGGGGGGGAGAGGGCTTAGACCTGGGCTCGGGTGCAGACAGGGCCGTCCATGAAATCGTGGAGGTGTCCTGGACAGGAGGCAAAGGAGGAGCAAGAGAGGACAGCAGGAGAGAGCACTGCTGGGCAAGTCTCCAGGGAGAGGAACAACTGGTCGCAGCCAGGAAGGCTGGTGAGTGACATGCACAGGCCTGAGAGGACTAGAAAGACAGGCCTGAGAGGACTGGGAGAATGCAGTCTGGGATGGGTGCAGAACCAGAGGAGTGGACTGTGGTCTTATGGGCAATGGAGAAGAGCAGCTGCAGCCAGGAGGGCTGGCAGAGCCTGAAGATGGGTTACTGGGCTCAGTAGTCACATGTAGGACAGCTAGCACCAGGAACTCTTGTATTTTTGCTGCACTATAAGGGCCCGTAGTCCCTGCCTGCAAAGGGCAATTGCTAAGGCCTGGCAGAGTCAGTGTCAGGCCTAACCATTTTGTGCTAGCTGTGCCTGAGATTTCAAGTAAGCGAAGTGCTTGAAGAGTGATAGTCTGCAGCAAGAGTTGTGCTGCTGGAGTGGAGACTGGAGTGTATATACCGGAGTGTATATAGTTGTCCCAAGCAAGTTCTACTAGACATCTTATACTTCCCTTACCCCATCCAAGTTCAATCCCCTCAAAAAATATACAAAAACAAAGTACATGGACAGTTCTTTGTCTCGGAGTGTCTGAGAGGTGAATGCCGGGCTGGGTGGGCTCAGGGCGCAGTGCTCTGCACCTCGAGCCCAGCCTATTTTTAAGCCAATTAGATCCTCAGGCTCTAATCATGTGCTTAAAAAAAAAACCCCATTGGAATCCATGCGCCCAGTGCCCTGCATGTAGATTAGGGGCCGGGCGCATGGATTAGGGGGGCGGTGCCCCTGTTCCCCCTATGGGCGGGTCGCCACTGATTGGAGGGTTTTTTAGTGTTTTTTTTATATTTCACTCGGCTCAGTGCCATTTTGGAACAGGGAATGTAATCCTTCTTTGCTGCTGCCTGGTTGCTGGAGCTGTTTTGGTCGCCATTCTGAGAGGGACCTCCCTGCCTGCCGGAGACGCTGGATTGGCTTTGTAATAAGAACGCATGTTGGCCACTCTTATTAGGTGGTCACATCCCATCTGGTAAGCAGAGCATGAAAGTGAAGGGTGTCATCTGGCTTTCTTGGAGTCTCTTGTTTCCATCATGGCTGTGGGATTACTGAAATTGATGTTAATTTTTTCTGGACTTTGATCACTTTCTCACTATTTTCACTTTTTTTACTCTATGGATTATTGAAGTTCAAATGCATGTGTTATTTGAGCGCTAGAGCGCTACACTATTACTTTACCATATTTCAAGTGTTTTGTATCAGGACATTGCCCTAGCGCGGATCTACACCAATTTTTTGTACTTAGTGTTAGTGCGTGCATGGAACAGCGTGTGGTGATGAAGTTTCTTGTGAATGAAGGCGTAAGACCCGTGGATATCTACAGAAGACTTCAAGCACAGTATGGTGATTAGACCCTCAGCCGCAGTAAGACATTTTAATGGTGTAAATGTTTCAAAGATGGCCGTACGTCCCAGTGGCATCACTAAGGTTGGTGTCACACTGTGCGCTAAAACATGGTGTCACCCCCACCACCAACTATAGTCGCCCCTCAGTACAGACCTCCCTCCCTCAGTACAGACCCCACGCCACTAAGTATAGACCCCCTCCGTCAGTGAAAACCCCCCACTAAGTATAAACCTCCCAGGACAAACCACCCCCCTCCTCCAATAGTACAGACCCCTCTCAGAACAAACCACCCCCCTCCATTAGTACAGACCCCCGCTCAGTACAAACCCACCTCAGAACAAACCACCCCCCCATTAGTACAGACCCCCCCAGAACAAACCACCCCCCAGAACAAACCACCCCCCTCTATTAGTACAGACTCCCCTCAGGACAAACCACCCCCCAGCACAAACCACCCCCCCTCCATTAATACAGACCCCCCTCAGGACAAACCACCCCCTACATATAATATAGCTGTGTCCAGCACCAAAATCCAACCTCATCAGCAAGCCCCTCTCACCTCGGGCGACGGAGGACATCTCCCCCCCAATACACCCCCCCAATCGCAAGCCGACACCCCTTGCCCGTTACTGCACCAGCTCCGCCGGCTCAGGTACACGGAACACCCAGGCGGCAGCTGTAGAGGAGAGGACAGTGTGCAGCCGCGCCGTCCCGTCTGGGTGGAGAGCAGATTGTGACAGGCTTGGGCAGCAGTGCAGGAGTGAGACACAGAGAGGAGGAGGATAACACATGGCAGGCATGACCGCGGGGCTGGAGATGGGTTTCTGGCTGAAGAAAAAAAAAACTGCCAAAAGTAGTTTCCTCACCCTCGGGATGGTGTCACCCATGTAGCAGGTGGCACCCAGGTGCGGACTGCACCCCCTGCCCCCCCCCCCAGTGACGCCACTGGTATGTCCGCCAGTGACAATCCCAGCCATGGTGGTTTCCAGCCCACAGAAGTCATTTCTGGAACGCCTGATCCTGTATAATCGATGCTCAACCTGTCATGAAATTACACAAGAGATAAATCTTTCTGTGGGAATGGTGATGACGAAGTGAATCATGCTGTCCTAAGATGATTCAGGCGTACTGACAAATCTTTGTATGCCGAAGCTTTCCAGGCATTAGTTAAACACAGGGATAAGTGTATAAATGTCGAAAAATAAATGCAGTTTCCACACTTTGAAATTTGTTCTTTTATTATATAAACTCAAAAGTCCCTGTTTGACTTGAACACCCCTAGTACAATACAAGCTGTGTATAGCCAGTTTAAGTCATCAGTAATAGAAACATGCAATAGGGTGGATTTACTAAAGGAAAATAGGCAAGTCACTTTGCAAGGGAAGTTGCACTTTGTAAGGGAATTTTCCCCAGAGCTTAGATTTCACTTAGCAAAGAATACCCAATTACATGCAAGGAAAATTTTAAATACAGCAATTTTGCTTGTACATGACTGGGTGATGGAAGTCAGCAGAGCTTTACCTCATTCACTAAGCTCTGGGTATAATTCCCTTGCAAAGCGCAACTTCCATTGCAAAGAGAACAGTCTAGTTGTCTTTAGTAAATCAACCTCAAGGTGACTTGTATGTAGTTCTGCTCTCATCTCATGCTCCATCATTTTCAAAAGTGTCACCAGTCAGAAAAAATTCCTAATAGTTCAAAAACAAAACATTCTAGTAAATATAGTGGATCTATTACCTTTAAGATTTACATGACTGCTAAGGCTCACAGGCATAAAGCCAACCATTAACATCAGCACAACCCCTTGCTCCCCCCTATATAAGAAACCACACTTATAACTGTTAAGTTGGAAAAGGGGCAGGGCCACAGCTTTATTTAAATTGACAACACAGAACATGTAAACACTTTAAACCAGTGCCAGTCGGAGTTGTGCTGTTAGCACGCTTTAACATTAACTAGTCAAATTCCAAAGGGGGCCTGTCCTTACCATAAGTGCTGGACAGACAGCCTAGTTCCAATCTCCCATTAAGGGCGTAGCCCATTACAGCAACTTTTAATGCTTGCAAGGTCGAAAAAACCGCCGCTAAAGCTGTGACAAACCATCCAAAAAAAAACGAGGGCTGGAGGATGGACAGTTCTTCTAGTCACATGCTCTTCAAAAAAGGGCCAGAATTCCCTGGGGGCAGTCCTTTTCTTGAGCTCAGGCCCAACCCCATCACCCCGCACTTCCAGCAATCCTCTTTTGCCACTTCTATACCATATATATTCCCAGCTCCTGGCCATGCCCCCATCAGTCAAGGCTCTCTTTCCCTAAAGGGGATCAAGAGGCCTTCATTTTAGTACCCTCTCCAGGGCTGGACTGGGACAAATATTTGGCCCTGGACTTCCTCATGACCGGCCCACTTTAATTTTGAGTGTCCCCAGCAGCGTCCCCCTTACATCATAGTGTCCCCAACAGCGTCCCCCTTACATCAGAGTGTCCCCAACAGCGTCCCCCTTACATCATAGTGTCCCCAACAGTTTCCCCCTTACATCAGAGTGTCCCCAACAGCGTCCCCCTTACATCAGAGTGTCCCCAACAGCGTCCCCCCTTCATCAGAGTGTCCCCAACAGCATCCCCCTTACATCAGAGTGTCCCCAACAGCGTCCCCCTTACATCAGAGTGTCCCCAATAGCGTCCCCCTTACATCAGAGTGTCCCAAACAGCGTCCCCCTTACATCAGAGTGTCCCCAACAGTGTCCCCCTTACATCAGAGTGTCCCCAACAGCATCCTCCTTACATCAGAGTGTCCCCAACAGCATCCATCTTACATCAGAGTGTCCCCAACAGCGTCCCCCTTACATCAGAGTGTCCCCAACAGCATCCCCCTTACATCAGAGTGCCCCAATCAGCAGCCCACTTCACATCAGAGTCCCCACTTCAGCAGCCCACTTCACATCAGTGTGTCCCCATCAGAAGCCCTTCACATCAGAGAGCCCCCATCAGCAGTCCTCTTCACATAAGAGTGTCCTCCCCCTCCCACATGTACTCACAGTTTTAAGGCATCTTCTCGTTCCTCTCTCCAGTCATGTGATAAAAAGTGATAGGGGAGAGAGGAAGGAAAGTCTGCCTTTGGTCTATCTCCTCCTGCAGGCTGGAGGGAGCATAACGCCTAATGTTCTCTCCAGCATATGACAGAAGCTGCTCCTCCTGACAGGAGTGAAATCGCGATCACTCACTGTCAGAGAGGAGCGGCTCCAGGACCGCACCTGACTGGCCTACTGAGCCATCGGCCCACAGGTAATCTCCCGGTAGTCCCGATGGCCAGTACATGCCTGACCCTCTCTATGCATACGCCAACGCCAATATCCACACATCATCTGCACACCTTCTGCTGATCTCACATAGTGCTTGCAGTGCTGGATGAGAAATACTGCCCATGGTATTTGCTGACTAGAGATGCAACAGTAATGTGAGATGGAAAATCCAAGTTAGTTTGTATATTACCTTTACTGCAGAGTATATAATATGTGGTATAGGATATAGGGGTGCAAAGATCAGCTATAAATATAGCTGGTACAATTTCACTGACAACTTGGAATAAAAATTTTAAGTGACGGGCAATTGGATTTTTGCTGCCTATGTTACAGGTACTACTATGGTCGCCACTTTATGCCAGTCTGTAAAAATATAATTTCATTTAAAACCAAACTCCAGGAAAACTGCTAAATACACAGATAGAATATAAAAATGGGAGCTGCTTTACCTGTTACACAGTTTGTGTTTCTGTCCATCCTATCCTGTGGCCAAAGAGCAAAGCTACAGTGCCTTGAAAAAGTATTCATACCCCTTGAAATTTTCCACATTTTGTCAGGTTACAACCAAAAAACGTAAATGTATTTTATTGGGATTTATTTGATAGACCAACACAAAGTGGCACATACAGTATATGTGAAGTGGAAGGAAAATGATAAATGGTTTTCATTTTTTTTTACAAATAAATATGGGAAAAGTGTGGTGTGCATTTGTATTCAGCCCCCCTGAGTCAATACTTTGTAGAACCCCCATTCACTGCAATTACAGCTGCAAGTCTTTTTGGGGATGTCTCTACCAGCTTTGCACATCTAGAGAGTGACATTTTTGCCAATTCTTCTTTGCAAAATAGCTCAAGTTCTGTCAGATTGGAAGAGGAGCGTTTGTGCACAGCAATTTTCAAGTCTTGCCACAGATACTCAATTGGATTTAGGTCTGGACTTCGACTGGGCAATTCTAACACATGAATATGCTTTGATCCAAACCATTCCATTGTAGCTCTGGCTGTATGTTTAGGGTCATTGTCCTGCAGGAAGGTGAACCCCCTGCCCCAGTCTCAAGTCTTTGGCAGACTCTAATGCCCCGTACACACGGTCGGATTTTCCGATGGAAAATGTCCGATCGGAGCGTGTTGTCGGACATTCCGACCGTGTGTGGGCTCCATCGGACATTTTCCATCGGATTTTCCGACACACAAAGTTTGAGAGCAGGCTATAAAATATCCGACAACAAAATCCGATGGCGTCAATTCCGACCGCGTGTGGCCTGTTCCGACGCACAAAGTGCCACGCATGCTCAGAAGAAATTCCGAGAAGGAACAGCTCGGTCGGGTAAAATTAGTGTTCGAAATGGATACAGCACTTTCGTCACGCTGCAATGTCAAAAATAGTTTAATACAGCGCACTCTCTTCTTCTTTATAATGTGAGAAGGAGTAAGTAGTTTTGCTGCTCATATTCACACAGACTTCTCTCAAACTTCTTTCATTATTATTTATCGGGACTCCCTCAATATGTTTGGATTTGTCACATCATACAAAATTAATTTTGTGTTGTTTTTTTTTTTAAAGGCTGTTTTTTTTTTGTTTTTTAGGTTTGTATTTTTTTCAAGGCTGATATTTGTTCTATTTTATTTTTAGTTTTACTCCATAATATTTTTGTGTGTGTTTTGTGTGTCAAGTTACCACAACACCATTGATATCTTATATTATTTAATCTCAAGGAGATTGTTTGGTGTTGGTGTCCCTTGTTAATTTCACATTGTACTTTAGAAATGTACCTGAATCCTCACAAACAAACTGTCCTTTTTGAAGGAAAAAACACATAGGAGAGTATAATTGAAACAAAAAATCCTTTATTAAGGGCTCAGAACCAAACAAAGAGGGAGGCAACACTGGAGAAACAGCTGAAATTAGCGAAGCCTTGGACCCCCAGGGCAGACATCATTTTTTTAACATCAAAACTGGTGGCCTGAGGAGTGCTTATCTAAGGGAGTGCAGTCTGGTCCAGAAGTCCCCGAGATCCGGAAAGCAGCAGATGACATCTGTGCCCCCAGGCTGTGGTACTACAAGAGGCTGCATCTTTTGCCAGACCAGACTGAACCCAGGGTCATCACTTTCTGGTCTTCTTTCCACACCTCCTTCCTGGCTGTGGCTCAGGTGTTGGAGATGTGGCAGGAGGAGGAGTAGGACCTGGAGGAGGAGGAGGACTAGTAGGACCTGGAGGAGGAGGAGTAGTAGGACCTGGAGGAGGAGGAGGACCATGTGGGAGGTCACAATTGTGGGTAGCAGATGTTATTTGGCCCCTCAACCCCTTTTTGAGAGCTTCCAACATTAAGGACTCACACATGAGTTGTTGGCCCTCCTCCATCTGCCTTATTTTGCAGGCAGTTATGCAAGCAAAGTCCTCCTCCACAGTGTGTGGGCTTCTCAGGGCCTCTGTAGCCTTCCAAAAGAGGCCTATGGCAGCCTCCTCCAGGGTACTCCTCTTCCTACCACTTTGTTTTTGCGGGTGCAGGGGAGGGACCTGCATATCAGGCAGCCTGCTTGGCCCCGCCACCTCCTGGCTGAGACTTCCCTGTGTATGAAAAAGGGACATGGTTTTAGTTTTTGCATCATCAATCACAATCAGAAATTAGTACTCCAAACTAACATCTAGTTAACATAATTGATTGGACAACCAGAAATATTTAGAGGAATGCTATACCTGGCTCAAGCTGGGCTCCTCCATATGTTGCTGCCTGGAAGGCCCAGGTTGGGCGTCAGAAGCATCAGCTGGGGTGGAAGGAAGCGTGGAAGGAAGACTGGAAGCCTGCATTTTCTGGCCTGCCAGAAAATGCAGCCTGTCATAGTATCACATCCTGGGGACATAGATGTCATCTGCAGCTCCGGATCTCTGGGAATCCTGGACCTTCTTGTGCTCCCTTAGATATGTGCTCCTCAGGCTGCCAAGTAGAATCTTCAAATAGGTGATGTCTACCGTGGGGATCAACGTCTTCACAAATTCCAGCAATTGATCCAGTGCTGCCTTCCTCTTTGTTTGGTTCTTATCTTATAATGTGGGTGGTTTATCTGCCACAGACAAGGCAGCTCCCTGAACATGTCAATGAAGATTGCCATAAAGTCGTTATCTTTCAAGATATCCATTTTCACTGCAAGACACAACACAACACAAACCCTAATGTCAGGCAAAACTCTCCTAATCTTGTTACAATATAGGCCTCAATCTAGAAGCAGTATAGGCCCAAGTTTGTCTCTTACCTTCGTTATCACGATCAGCGCCTCCGATGCTCCTTCCTCCACTCACAGATCGTACGTACTACGCACGCGTGTTACGCTTCATACACACTGCGCATGCGTGTAACTCCGCCCGCCCCTGACGTTCTTTCTAGTCTATTCCCCGCCCCTTTTCGTTCGGCGCAGTGGGGGAAGAGCACATGGCGGAGACACAGCAGGTGCATGCTAATTATAGCAACGAGGAGGAGGAGGAAAGCCAGGAAACGTCTGGATCCAGAAGGAGAAGATTTAAGGCCTCAAATATGTCCTTTGGGGAGATGTTGGAGATGGTCGACATCCTGAAGAAGGCCGACTATGATGGGAAGTATGGACCTTACCCCAACCCCAATGTCCGAAAGGCCAAGATCATGGCGAAAGTGGTCAAGAGTCTGCACCAGAATTTCGGGGTACGACGATCGAAAGATCAGCTCAGGAAGCAGTGGTCGGACCTAAAATGAAGAGAACATGAGCAGTACAGAAAGATCCGGAGAGTGCTGCAAGAAAGTAAGTAGTTGTGCTGTGTTCCTATTCTTTTTGTGTTTATTACGTTCGTGCTGCTCCATGTGCTTTTAGGAACTGTTGTACAGTTTAAAATGGCAACTTTAATGTTCATGGGCACAATATTCGTTCGTATCAAACATTTTTCTTTCGGCCTATAAAACACCATTGTTTTTGGCATATGCATTGGACCACATTTTTTAGGGCCTACTTGTATGAAACTAATTTGGTTGTTTAGATGTGTGTGTTACTAGAATGAATAGCAAACTAGATTCTGTGTAAGGAGAGGACACTCAGCAGCTGTTTACACATCTGGATGCTGGAGCACTAGTGTGGGACACAAGAACACCCTTTTTATTAGGGGGCCCACACAGGTGCTCCAGTGTATACTATAGGGGTGTCTCCATCTGTGAAGCTTGTACAAGACAGGTAAGTATTCAAGCTTGACAAAGGACACTCAAAATTCTACAACTTGGAACTCTGCCAAAATAGACATTTGTACCCCACTTCTAAGCAATGTTTCATATTTCTAGTTCTGCTACCAAATATCTGTGTGCTAAGTATACCATTTTTGTTTCACATAGGGGAGAAAAGACTCGGAGGACACCCCTTATCCGAGGAGACCAGAGACCCCCCACCGCTGGAGGAAGGGGAAATACCCCCAACACAAGAAGAGCAGGAGGAGGAAGACATGGTGGAAATTGTCACCACAACAGGTGAGTGTCTGCGACCACAGGCTCAGGTAAGAGATGGATGCCGGCATATTTCTAATACCTGTTTTTTTTTTGGTTTCTCTCTTTTTAGGTGATCGTGATGTTGTGGATCCAGATCCTTTCACCTCGGAAAGTGCCCAGATCCTGATTGGGGAGATCATAGGGTGTAATGTTGCATTGGAAAACATCACGAAAAACGTCAATGATGTTATTCAAAAAAAAAAGAACATCATTGATATTTTGCGGAGAGTTTAAAACCCCTCAAAATCCCTTTCTTTTATGGTGTACTACACTTTTAAAAATGTTTTGCAATTTGTAGAAAAGCCAAATTTTGAAGATGCACACAGTGTGCCAACATGTGCTATCTGCCATCACGGGAGATCAATGGACGCGTTTTGGGGGTGCAACCCCTTCCTCAATAATAAAGTAGCTGAGAGGAAGGGGTTGCTCCCCCAAAACACGTCCCTTGATCCCCTGTTATGGCAGCTAGCACATGTTGACATTCGTAAATTGGTGTGCATCTTCAAAATTTGGCTTTTCCTGGGGTGACTTCACCCCATCTGAACGCAATATCAAACACAGTTCCTAAATACTCATGTCTGATATTGCCTTCAAGTTCTACCAAATGTGAACTTTGTAAGTTCAAGATTTGTGTCTTTCTTGTTGGTTTTAAACATGCCAGTTTTATGTTAAAAGGACATTTCTACTTTTTCTATTGCCACCCCAAAAATTGTTATACAACAAACATGTTGGTTTGTTTTAATAACCTTGTGAAAATGCACTTTTTTGATTGTGCAGGTATTAAAAAGATTGTTATTAATCAAGAATGTGTGGATTATTGTCTCAATGCTACAACACTTTTGTGGTGCTCTAATTGCTGTTTTCTGTGACAATCGGTGTTATTTCATAAGGGCAAATACACTTTGCACTACAAGTGCAGTTTCAAGTGCACTTGTAGTGCAAAGTGTCTTTGCCTTTAGTAAATAACACCCAACAGTGCTTTGTAAGGTTACACAATCACGCCATTTTCACGACTCACCACATTTCTGACAGGGTCAGCTAAACAAAACACAAGCAGTAAATCTCACCAAAGATTTGCTGATTTTTTTTAATTTGATAAAGGTTTCACACATTCTCTGGCATATTGATGGCCCCCCTACCCGCAAAGAACTCAAGGTATCTTAGCCGGACATCACGGGCACTCAGGGAGGGCAAGCCAGGACGGCCACTTTCAAGCGCCGTCAGGGTTGTTTCATTTATCATTCCGGTCTCAGGCCCAACTGAGCCAGCATAGTTGGCAGAATGTTGACGTAGAAAGTTATGTAGAACACAGCACGCCAGGATAATATGATTCAGTTTATACTCCGCCATATGTATGGGTGTCAGAAATAGGCGGAACCGGCTGGCCATGATTCCAAACGTGTTCTCCACCACTCTTCTGGCTCTGGCCAGCCGGTAATTAAAAACCCTCTGGTTCGGGGTGAGGGTCCTCATCGGGAATGGCCACATAAGATGGTCCCCCAGCGCAAATGCTTCATCCGCAACGAAGACGAATGGGAGTCCTTCCACATTCTCTACTGGAGGTGGCAAGTCCAAGCTGCCATTCTGGAGATGCCTGTAAAACTCCGTCTGGGCGATGACTCCACCATCGGACATCCGGCCATTCTTCGCCACGTCCACGTACAGGAACTCGTAATTAGCCGACACCACCGCCAACATCACAATACTATTGAACCCCTTATAATTATAATAATACGACCCAGAGTTGGGTGGTGGGACGATGTGGACGTGTTTCCCATCAATTGCCCCTCCGCAGTTAGGAAAGTCTAACCGCTGGGCAAAGTGGGAGGCCACAGTCTGCCATTCCTGTGGCGTGGAAGGAAACTGTTGAGTAAAAGAAAAAAAAATTAGTCTTTTTGCACATTAAAACATGGAAAGCAGATTAGACACAAACATTCTTGGCCAACATCAAGATAACATTTATTAATGGGAATTTTTAAACACCAAAGTATAAGGTACACCTATCATTTTCCCCCTCCCCCCCTCTCATGGACCATTTCTAACATTATAGGGGGGACTCTTGGACAGGTAACCCTCTTCACTTCATTGAGAGATGAATGCCTAAATAGCGGGTATAACTTTGAACAGCCCCTCCTTAGTTACACTATTGGCAGCCCACTGGACAGGTAAGAAGTATCATAATACAAAGATATAATTACACACTGTACACATTTGAGCACATTTGGACATTCTGCTATTACCTATCAAGATAATAATAGGATACAAAAACTTTAAACAGTACCATTTGAAAGTATTCAGGCAGGCCCTTGCACTACATGCTTTGGGGAATTCATTCATAAATCTGACCACTAAAGAGATGGGTATAGTGTGTATGGGTTTGGCAAAGTCAGCAAATAGGTGATTGAGGATAGATAGAGGATTGGGATCAGCTGACTTAGCAGTTGGGGGGGATGGAGGGTTCAAAATGATTTGGGGACCCCTCTTGCACTCTGCCTGAATTTATAGCACAAATCACATTTAAAAAACATTTTAGGGGGTATGTAGGGTAAAGCACTACTATGGAGCTGATAAAATACATTGTTAAGTGACTACATGAGGTGAATATAGGGGCAGGAGAGCATGCTGGGGAGGTAAGTGAAGGCAAATATGTATGAAGGACAAAAAAAATGACAGAAAAATCCAGCATGCATGAGGACAAAGGGGACATTCACAGCATATTACAATCATGGTAATTAGGGAATGAGGAAAGAAATACAATATATTATCAAACATTAAATACAATAAAATTTGATATTAAAGGATAAAATTCTTACCTTAATATACTCCTTCTGCAGGACCTGTATGATGGCAGAACAGGTCTCTGGGATAATGATACCCAAAGCCTGGGGGGAGATGCCTGTCGAGAACTTCAAGTCCTGCAGGCTTCTCCCCGTCGCCAAGTACCGCAGGGTGGCGACGAGCCTCTGCTCCGGAGTGATGGCTTGCCTCATGCAGGTATCCTGCCTGTTGATATAGGGGGTCAGCAAAGCCAACAAACGGTGAAATACGGGGTCCGTCATCCTGAGAAAGTTCCTGAACTCATCAGGATTATTCTCACGGATCTCACGGAGCAAAGGCATATGACAGAACTGGTCACGCTGAAGCAACCAATTCTTGGTCCATAAACTCCTCTCCACCCTGTTCATGGACTGGACTTGTGTCAAGGTCAGGACCCCAACACCAAGCCCCCGCACAGCATGAACTCTACGAGGAGTACGTATATGCAACATGGCTAGAAACCGGTTGGCTGCTCAGAACGAAGTAACAAAATGCACTGAAGAACAGAAAGGCCTGTGAAGAGCGACCTGAAAAACAGTAACGAACGAACAAGAACACAATGACTAATCAAAGTCACGCGTAGCTTGCTGCACGCACTGAAGAGCAGATACAAACCCACAAGCACAAACTGAACAGCAGAAAACGATCTGAAAACCACGAGTCTGAAAAAGCGTGAATCGTCTCTCACCAAACTTTTACTAACACGAGATTAGCAAAAGGAGCCCAAAGGGTGCCGCGCTTGGTTCTGAACTGGCCTTTTCTAGTCTTGTCGTACGTGGTTGACGTCACCGCGTTCTTGGCGATTGGAAATTCTGACAACTTTGTGCGACCCTGTGTACGCAAAACAAGTTTGAGCCAACATCCGTCTGAAAAAATCCAAGTATTTTGTTGTCGGTATGTCCGATCAATGTCCGATCGTGTGTACGGGGCATAACAGGTTTTCTTCTAAGATTGCCCTGTATTTGGCTCCATTCACCTCCCCATCAACTCTGACTAGCTTCTCTGTCCCTGCTGAAGAAAAGCATCCCCCCAACATGTTTCACGGTGGGGATGGTGTGTTCAGGGTGATGTGCAGTGTTAGTTTTCCACCAAACATAGCGTTTGGCTTTCAGGCTAAAAAGTTCAATATTGGTCTCATCTGACCAGAGCACCTTCTTCCACATGTTTGCTGTGTCCCCCACATGGCTTCTCGCAAACTGCAAACAGGACTAATTATGGCTTTCTTTCAACAATGGCTTGCTTCTTGTCACTCTTCCTTAAAAGCATTTGACAGGCAGTGAGGAGGCATATAATTTCTGCCATGGCATAGCATCGGGGCCGTGACAGGTGTACACCCCTATCCACTGCCTCTGTTGCTAAAGGGGGTAGCAGTTGGTGGGCAATAAAAGCACAGCTCAACTGTGGGGTTTTACTGCCCCCCAACCTCACATGTGAATGAGCCTTAAGGACTCATTTGCACAGGTACTCTGACCTTGTAAATAAGTGAATTGTTCATGCAGATGGGGCTGCCTGTTACTGTAAAGGGAAGAAGTGGCTCTAATTTGACAGATGTGCAGGTGTGGGTGAGTGGCCCTGAATGCACCCTGTCAGTGTTCAGGGCTCTACACCTGCACCCACATCCCTGTCACATTAGGACTTGAGGCTGTGTTCATACAGCTGCTGTGTTCCCATAGCGTAACATAGGCTGCCTGCACACAGCTCCAGGCCGTTCCAGCCACATAAACAAACCACTGATTCACACTTTTACAGGGCACAGCACCAATATGAAGACCTTATTCACACCAGAGCTTAATTTTTTAACTCATTACAGTTTTGCTTTTACCTTTAGCAGGAATTTTGTTAATGATTTTAGTGTATTTTTAGCGAAAATATCATTTGAAATTTTCAGAGGGGTGGTCCCTGCCAGGTAGGTTGTACGGGACCCCATGATTTCTAATAGCAGCTCTTTGTATACATAATGACAATAGTATTGTAGGAAGGGCTATTTTGACTAAAGTGGTACAAAAGACATGTGCACCTGGCCCACAAAAACACAAGGCCTACTTTCAGAACAAGTATTGGAGCTCAGAAGAAGGAGTGGTACAATTCTTTGTATCAGAGCCTCCTGATCAACTTGGATGATAATGTTCCAGTGTTAAGGCAATTTTACAATTGCAAGGGACAACACCTTTCCCTGAACCCTGAGGCCCCTCACATGTTTTCAAAGGTTTGGTGAAGTCACAACTACTATCTTCCCTTTGGGGATGCCTTTGGGTGGTCCTTGTTCCTGCACTCATTGGCACTCATGTAATGATGTGTGAGCACAGGCCTGTGTGATGTTGTGTTCCCAGGGGGTGTGTCCATGACAGCCTGGCTATACAGGAAGTACCGGTAGGTTGAATGACACTGGCCAAAAAGAGGAGCGCCATCTTCTGGAGGAATAGATCTTCTGCATTTTTATTACTAGAGTTCTGCTTTAACCATTTTTAACCACCTCTGGAAGATTCACCCCCCTCAGGACCGGGCCATTTTTTTGTGATACAGCACTTTGTTACTTTAACTGACAATTGCACGGTCATAAAAGCTGTACCTAAATAAAATTTATTGCATTTTTTACACAAATAGAGCTTTCTTTTGGTGGTATTTGATCACCTCTGCATTTTTTATTTTTTGCGTTATAAACAAAAAAACAACATTTTTTACTTTCTGCTATAAAACATTTCCAAAAAAAAACTTAAAAAATCAAATCTCTTTATAAATTTAGGACAATATGTATTCCGCTACATATTTTTGGTAAACAAATCCCAATAAGCATGTATTGATTGGTTTGCGCCAAAATTATAGTGTCTGCAAACTATGGGATATTTTTATTTATTTATTTATTTACTTACTAGTATGGCAGCAATCAGTGACTTATATTGGGACTGGTATGTTGCGGCGGACATTCTGACACTTTTTGGGAACCAGTGAAACTAATACAGTGATCAGTGCTAAAAATCTGCACTGTCACTGTACTAATGACACTGACTGGGAAGGGGGTTAAACATCTAAGGTGATCAAAGGGTTAACTGTGTGCTTAACCAGTGTTTATATGAACTGTGTGTGGTGCTTTTACTAAGGTAAGAGATGGAATTTAATACCTGCTTTGCAGGGACACAAAATCCATCCCTTCCCCCTGTCAGGACTGAAGGCTGCCTTGTTTACATAGGCAGCGCCCCGTTCTGTGTCTCTACTTGACGATCGGCAGGTGCCGGCAGACATCCGGTGCCCTGCACCCACCGATCAGCTTCTGCTGTGATACATGTGATGATGTAATCACAGCAGAAGCAAGCCGCCGGCGGTGCACACGCACGCCCTTTACCTGGAAGTCGTACGTAATTATACGTAATTCGGCGCAGAGCTGCCACCCTGTAGCAGTAAAACTGCTATAGGGCAGATGGCAAGACACATATATCTTTGTGAATTGTTTGATCAGCATGAATTGTGTATTATAAAAAAATTATTAAAAGCTTTAAGCAGATCAGGAGTTCTGGCTTTGCTCACCTAATATTAATATTGAATCAGTGACTGAAAGTACTGAAACACAATCAGGCAACTTGCACTTCAAAGCGGAACTTTGCTTAAAAAGGGAAGTTCCATTTCTCCTCTTCCTCTACTTCTGCTTTTGGAGGGTTTTTTTTCTTTCTTGGAGCGGGTACCTATTTTTGATAGGTACCCGCTCCACATCTGCTCAGATCACCTAGGTGATCTGAGCAGAAGTTCACCCCCCTGCCTGCTTCCCACATCCAAGATGGGAGTACTGGGGACCCGAAGACCAGCAAAGATCCAGACTGGGTGAGGACTGCACTGGATCCCTGGACTGGTAAGTGCATGTTTAATAAAAGTCAGCAGCTACAGTATTTGTAGCTGCTGACTGTTATTTTTTTCCACAGTGATTTATAGGTTTCTTTTAAAAGTAAATGTCCTTCTTAGCATTCTGTAGGCCCAATAACCTATTGGCCAGTACAGAGATTCTTAGTGGAGAGGAGTATGGTGGGTATGGTTTATCTCAAAGGGGCCAGTGTTATCCTAAAGTCAGGAAAGTCAAGCCCTTGGAAGGAAAGTGAAACCTGGTTCAGAGAAGTGCACAAAATAGGCTTTTCCTGCTAACAAAAATCAAGACATATAGCTTGTGTTGTCTGCTCTTAGACAGGACATATACCTTTAAAATGGCTGACAGGTTCACTGTAGGAGTCCATCCTATGATGAAAATAACTTGACAAAATCTCTGTAGGAACGTTTATGCTTTTTTGAATTAGGTCTGTTCTGAGCTGTATTAAGAAGTCATGGGAACTGTTAAATCTCAGTAATCCAATTTGTACAAAAAAAGGATTATTCACCTCAAAGTATACATGATGTAAGAAGAGCTATAATACTGCATAGTTAAAGAATGTCTTTGATCTTCTAATAAAACCCCCTTTTTCCTATATGGTAAATTCTGTATTTATACTCTACAACTCATAGCTAAATAGTTATCAGACCCTTACCTGCTTCAATTCTGCATATATTGGAGTAGGAATTTCCATTAATTTTGTAAAATATCCACGCTACATGTGTGTATAGAAAAAAAAAACACAAATGATAAAAAACAGCTGCTAGCACAGGCCAATATACAAACACCTAAAAACAATCACAATATATAAAGTGCAGCTCTATTGAAAAGTGAATAAAAGTGACATGATTTCAAAGAAATATATATATATCATATACCGTATATACTCGAGTATAAGTCGATCCGAGCATAAGTCGAGGCCCTAATTTACCACAAAAAAATGGGAAAAACTTAGTGACCCGAGTATAAGACGAGGGTGAGAAAAGCACAGGTAGTGTAAGTGGAAACGAGGGTCAACAATGCCCATTGGCAGCCTCACTGTGCCCATTTGCATGCCTCACTGTGCCCATTTGCAGCCATAGGTCCCCCGAACTTCAAACTCGGTAGTTAAGGGTTTCTAGATGCCCCCTAGCTGCAGCCAAAGTTTGGGGTCTCTGAACCCAAAGGGTCCCAAAATGACATTGCTGCAGATGGACACAGTTGACCGACTTTGGTGCCCCGTATCTCTGGGCCACTTAGTGCTAGGAACCCCAAATTTGGTGTGCAAACCCAGTGGAACTAGCACCATAAAATACCCAAAGCTGGGGTTTCTAGCAGGAAGTTGCCCTGAGATATGGGGCCCCAAAGTCGGTTCAGAAAATGTCAAGCACTTTTCTGCAGCAGAGAATTACATTTTCTGAACCGATTTTGGGGCCCCGTATCTTGGGGTCACTTGGTGCTAGGAACCCCAGCTTTGGATATGTTGTGGTACCAGTTCCACTTGGTTTGCAGATTAAATTTGGGGTTCCTAGCATAAAGTGGCCCTGAGATACGGGCCCCAAAATCGGTTCAGAAAATGACATTTTTTGCTGCAGAAAAGTGATTGACTGGAGTATAAGTCGAGGGGGGCACTTTCAGCACAAAAAAATGTGCTGAAAAACTCGACTTATACTCAAGTATATATACAGTATATATAATGTGACAATGTATAAGTGACATAAACTCAAATTCATATGCTTGAAACGGAATTGCTCTCTCGAAGGCGAGTTCCTCCTGCAGGCCCATGAACTGAAATCCAGGTTTATAGACAAGGGTTACCATGAAAATGACCTAATGTCTACCATCGGGGAAGTTCCCTTATGGACAGGAGAGATTTGCTGAAAAACAATAATCATAGAAACAATCCTAACAAGTCTTTTAAAAGTTCTTTCATTACTTCTTTTTCTACCCATTCTTTGGAACTCCCTACCCCAATCTGTCTGACTGTGCTGTAATTTATTCATCTTTAGACAATCCCTAAAAACCCTTCTCTTCAAAGTCTATCCTGCTTCCTCCATCAGCTCATCTCCCACAGCTATTAACTTTTGTATCAATTGACCCTTCCTTTTTAGATTGTAAGCTCTAATGAGAAGGGCCCTCTGATTCCTTTTGTACCAAATTGTAATGTAACTGTAATGTCTGCCCTTATTTTGTTAAGCGCTGCACAAACTGTTGGCGCTATATAAAACTTGTATAATAATAACAATACCCAGCATTATGTTTTAAAAAGTATTTTCAGAAGCACTGGCCAGTTCTCAAAAATG
This sequence comes from Lithobates clamitans, assembly GCA_037952925.1. Classification (NCBI taxonomy): domain Eukaryota; kingdom Metazoa; phylum Chordata; class Amphibia; order Anura; family Ranidae; genus Lithobates; species Lithobates clamitans. Next base: position 1,310,916 of record JBBGZY010000159.1, read on the forward strand.
ACAGTGTGCTGGGGCCTGTGCTACCAGGACAACCTCGTGTTATTTTCAGAGGTGTACCATCATTAAGACATAAAATTGCTCATAATGTAATCGACCAGTGAAACCCATGTTTTTTCTGGATTTAAAAGGCTTTTTCCCATGTCGCAGATGTAACATCTGTGCACTCAATTCTTTAAAGGGAGAAAAATAGAGAGTTTCCGCTCTCAACAGACTGGATGGGAATATACCATCAATTCTTTTATTACTTGTTCCACTAAGAATATGGTTTACATGTTGCAATGTAAATGTGGGAAACAATATGTGGGTACAAGTCAGATTAGGTGAACATGTTGGCAACATCAAAAAGGGTTTCCCTGGCCATAGTGTGTCTAAACTGGACATGTGCACAGCCAAAAAATGTGTTCATTTTCGTTTCATTCGTTTATTTTTTGTTTTGTTTTTCAGGTCATTCGTTATGATTGCAATTTGTAAATTCATACATTCGTAAATTTGTTCATTCGTACATTCGTAAATTCGTTCACTTGTACATTCGTAAATTCGTACATTCGTTTATTCGTACATTCGTAAATTCGTGCATTCGTAAATTCGTACATTTGTAAATTAGAAAATTCGGGTCATTCGTTATGATCGCAATTCATACATTCGTAAATTCGTTCATTCGTACATTCGTAAATTCGTACATTCGTAAATTCGTACATTTGTAAATTAGAAAATTTGGGTCATTCGTTATGATCGCAATTCGTAAATTCATACATTCGGAAATTCGTTAATTCGTACATTCGGAAATTCGTACATTCGTTTATTCGTACTTTCGTAAATTTGTGCATTCGTAAATTCGTACATTTGTAAATTAGAAAATTCGGAAATTTGTAAATTCGAAATTTGAAAATCCAAAAACCCGAAAATTCGAAAATCTGAAATAGTAACTAACTATTAAATTATAGGTATTGTAATTTCCTTTCAAATTTGGCTGTCAGTGAACTTAACAAATACTAATTTATCCGAAGTTACGAATTATCCGAAATAACGAATGCTGCATCTAAACAAATTGAACGGAACAAATTAATAATAAATAAAAATAATAAAAAGTTTTTTTTATTATTATTATTGTTATTTATTATTATTAATTCATTACGTTCCATCCGTTTAGATACGTCATTCGTTATTTCGGATCATTCGTAACTTCGGATAAATTTGTTACATTCACTAACAGCCAAATTTGAAAGGAAATTACAATACCTATAATTTAATAGTTACTAGTAATAGTAGTTAAATTATTATTAGTTAATTATTATTTCAGATTTACTAATTTCCGAATTTACAAACTTCCGAATTCACTAATTTACTAATGTATGAATGTACGAATTTACGAATGTATGAATTTACAAATTTACAAACTTTTCGAATTTACGAATATTCGGAAAAATTTGTTAAACGGGTTTTCGTTATTTCGGATATTTCCGAATTAACGAATTTGTCGAAATTCATTAAAAAACTAATTCGGAACGAAACGAATTGCACATGCCTAGTCTAAACACTATGACCAATGCCACCATAGGAACCCCAATAATACCTTGTTTGTTGCCATCGATAAATTGACCCCACATTGGAGAGGTTGCCATGTGAGAAGAGAAATCTCTCGCATGGAGACGCGCTAAATATATTGTTTAAAATCTTACATCCCATTTGGACTAAATGTCGAATGGGACATAAACTGTTTCATCAATAATGGTTGATGTTTGATAATATTATTACTGTATAAATAATTCCTTTTTTTCTTTTTATATACAAATATTTCCTAAAAAATTGATTCATTTTCTATTTTTATTTTTATTAATTTATCATATTTTGTTGTATATTTTTATTTGTATTGTGACTTTGTGGAGTGCTGTACCTCATAGTGCATGGATCAGACTATATAATTTACAGTTTTGGTAAAATTTATTTAATTTTTACGTTTTTTTTCTCTTCCTTTTCTTTGTTACCACTAGATGGCATCTGGACGTGTCCTTTCCTTCTTTATGATGGATTGGCCATTTTGACCCATTTTCGATGCTAAAACAACATCCTCATATGAATGTTCCTTTTTTTTTAGTCTAAATAGTTTTTTTATAATATTTCCATACATGAATTTTCTGTTTTTTTTATTAAACATGTGGTGGCTGTGTTTTTTTTCTTTTCATTCAGAGAAATATTTCCACTTCGAACGAGTGCGCACTTCCGCCCTTCTCTTGTTTTAGGTATTTAAAGCATGGTGCATGTCTGGTAACCATGGCCCTGACAATGTCAAAAATATGATGAAACGCGTTGCGTGGGGCCAGACGTGACATCACCACGATCTTCGGCCGCTCGCTATTTTGTTCGTGGCCATCGCTGCATCTCTTTAATGAAATCACATGCTCGTTTTTCATTATGGATATGTGGGTGCACCTTTTTATACAGTAGCCAGCCTTTTTATACAGAATTATGCTATGATCTTTTATGTTTAAAAAGCATATACAGTAAAACCTTGGTTTGAGAGCGTTTTGCAAGACAAGCAAACATTTTTCATAAATTTTCACTTGATATACATATCTTGATATACAAGTGATGTCTTGATATACAAGTAGCGTCAAGTCACAACTGAGTATAAAAAGGAAGAGAGCTGCCTCTAAGTGTGGCAATATAGTACATTTAATGAAGGTACAACATTTAGCACCTCACATGGTGATGATTAAAACAGGCACATCTAAGTATGCAGGCATCCGGGATAAAGCTGTCCACATAGATCATCCTCCACACCACCATCAACGTCATGCTGTGCTCCACGAGCTCTTCAAGCCTCACTTTCAGATCGCTCTACTGCAGGGCTGTCTTCCCGGTCATGATTGCAGATTGACAGCAGTGAGAGCCGATGGAGGATGGCCTATGTGGAAAGCTTTACCCCGGATGCCTGCATACTTAGATGTACCTGTTCTAATCATAAACCATGTGAGGCACCTCTCTTCTCTTTTATACTCTGTAACTCCTGCTGGATTTTGCTTCTAATCCCCTTGTGGGGGCTGTCATTTGTGGATGGACATTTTATGGTTACACACCCTATCAGATTGCTATGATCTTTTTATATTGACTATAAGCTGAAAGACCTATGAATAAATGGTTGTGGAACAAATCATCTGAGTTTCCATTATTTCCTATGGGGAAATTTGCTTTGATATACAAGTGCTTTGGATTACAAGCATGTTTTTGAAAAGAATTCTGCTCGCAATCCAAGGTTTTACTGTATCTTGAATGTAATTCTGATTTGGAGTACGCCAGGACTGCCAATACCACTGTGGATGTATTTGGGAAAGTTTTTTCCCTACAGCTTGTTTGGCTTTTCCATAAGTTTGGAGGCCAATACATTCTGGTAAGCTGTTGGTGTTGGTGTTGCACATGGAGGATATGGGGAAGCTTGCTCTCCTATACATGCGATCATTCATTTACTTTTCCCGTGAAATCTGCTTCTCTGGGACACTTGCATTTTTATTTTATTTACTTTTTATTAAGTTCCTCTTTTTTTCTCTTTTTCTGGACTTATATGGACTTTTTATTGATGAATTTGAGTTTATGTCACTTATACATTGTCACACTGTTTTATATGCTTCTTTGAAATCATGTCACTTTTATTCACATTTCAATAGCGCTGCACTTTATATATTGTGATTTCCAGTGCACGTACAGGAATTTTTTAAATGTGGGGTTTTGTTTTTAATATAGTTAGATAAGTCCACCCATCATACCAGTATAGTCAATATGAAGGATACAGTAACTGTACTCAAGGGCTTGCCTGATATGTAGTGAGGTTAGAACTTTGCCTTAGGCAGTGCTCTTTGGGTACAATGGGGGCATTAAGGGATATTTATCAAGTAGCAGAGCATTCCAGCACCACCACTGAGTGCCAGGTGGAGAGATCTCTTGTAAGATAGTCACAGTATAATCCCAACACCATCAGAGGCAGGGCAGCAGTGCAGAAGCATACCGTCAGGTAAGTAACCACTAAACACCAGCACTTATTCTTGTTCTCACAGACACCAACTTATTTAATAAAAATGCTAGAATTTAATGAAAAAATACATCTTATGTCCTGTACACACGATAGGATTTTCCGATGGAAAATGTGTGATAGGACCTTGTTGTCGGAAATTTAGACCGTGTGTAGGCTCCATCACATATTTTCCATAGGAATTTGCGACACACAAAGTTTGAGAGCTTGCTATAAAATTTTCCGACAACAAAATCCGTTGTCAGAAATTCCGATCGTGTGTACACAAATCCGACGCACAAAGTGCCACGCATGCTCAGAATAAATTAAGAGACGAAAGCTATTGGCTACTGCCCAATTTATAGGATTTTCCGACAACTTTGTGCAAGTTTGAGCCAACATCCGTCAGAAAAAATCCATGGATTTTGTTGTCGGAATGTCCCAACAAAGTCCGACCGTGTGTACAGTGCATTAGACGTTATTTGTTTTAAAATGCACAAATATATATATAGGCCAGCGTAAATATTTGAAAATGTATTTATTATCCCAAGGACTGTACAAATGCCAAGTAGGCAGCATTTGTATCTGTTTTGGAAAAGGATTTTTACAGTAAGAGAGGTAAAGCTGTGGAACACTTTAACAAAAGAGATAGCGAGAACAATGAATAATTTCCTAGTAACTGGTATTTAAAGTTATAATTCACTAAAGGCTGAAAAAACAATGTGAACTAAAAAACCAACAATTTCTCCACACTCACCAAAAAAAAATGTCTGTGTGTATATATATATATATATATATATATATATATATATATATATATATGGGCTGTTACTGATTTAAATTTTCGTGTTCGTTTAATCAATTTTTTTTTAAATCGATTATTTGACTAATTTCAATTAATTATAACGCACATACAGATCCAACTACTTTTAGCTGACGTCATGCGTAGCTCCTCCCCCGTACGCGTTACGTTCAATCAGAACTTTCTCAGAACTTCCTCAGCGGGGCGGGGCTACGGCGTCACCCTACAGTCTATATAAATAGCACCGTTGTGCATCAGGGGGACCGATGGAGAGCCAGAGACATCCATCACCTGCTGAGACAGCAAAGTGTCAGCTCTTTGAAAAAAAAGTGCCCTCATCATAAATGTTTCTTGATTGCTGGATAACCAATCAATATCAGTTAATCGTCAAACTGACTTACAGCCAGGAAAGCCCTCAGATATGTTGATTTTCATAGCCAAGTCCAGGATTTACATAGACGTTTATCTGAATACCTTGAACAGTGAGATCAATCAAATCGTTAGGATCTGTCTTCCTCAATTTATGATTTCACGGATATCGACGTCACCGGACTCCTCCCCCTTCCCTTCGTTAGCAAACGGAGGCACTTGGGGAAGGGGGGAGGAGTCTGATGACGTTGATGTCCGTGGCGTCACTGGATCTCCAACGGAACTCCCTGAAGACCCGGAAGCCGGCGGAGAGGTGAGTACCGATCAAAAGAATTTTGATCGATCAAAAAAATTAACGATTAATCGAGGAATTAATCTTTAATTTTCCCAGCCCTAATATATATATATATATATATATATATATATATATATATATATATACATATACATTGTGATATTGGGGTGTTTAGCTCAAGTGATAAATGCGTTTTTAGTGCAGTGAGCCCACATCAGACAGGCGTTATAGTTAAGGGCCTGGTAGCCCACGTTTATTAAACAGAAAAACAAAAGCAAAAAGGTCCATTCAGGATTCCCACACAGGGGTTTAACTTCATTAAGCACTCCAAAAATAAGGAAACAAACCGAGCCACCTGGCTCTCTTGTCAGCAGTTCCTCTGCTTGATCTCAACAGATTTGGCAATTCTTTACAGCCCCCTGGACTCACTGGCTTCCTCAGTCTCCCCGACTCTCAAGGCTGGCCAGCCTTTCCCAGTCCCTGGGCAAAGAATCCCCTTTACATAGGCTGCAGACTCCCTCAGGGCAGACCACTTTCCAGACACAGGTCTGTCTTCACACAGCAGTAGCAACAAGCTGCACACACTCCACCTTCCTCCTCTCTCTAGCCCCTCGTTATATGGGCCGTGTGCACCTGGGCACACAACCTGCTGGCTCTCCATAAGACCTGGACACAGGTTTAGAGATCCCATCCCACCCAAGTCTCTGCGGGATCTCCAAACTACAGAGCCCCATTGGAACATAGCAAAACCTGGAGAAAGCTGCCAACACAGTTTTCTCCCTTTCAAAGCTATGCTCTGTAGCACTGCAGTCTGCCGACATGCAGACTCTGTGTCCATTTTCCTCCCCTTTTCACGGTAACAGGGACTCTCACTATTACAACATATATAAAATCACAAGTGGTGCAGCCAAGGTGTGTTCAGTCACCCATAAAAGAAAAAACCTCAAATAAAGTGCAGCGCTACCACAATAATGTTAGCATAACATAAAAAAAGCAATCAATAAAAGTGTTCTCGACATGAAAGATATATAGTGAAACATGTATAGACATGTACTGTACCTATACAAACTGAAAGATTTGCAATATATGTGAAAAAGAAGTGAATACAAAATAACAATAAATATCCTTTTGTGCAATATATAAAAAAAAAAATTGCATAGCGGCAGTGCTTCAATGAACTTCAACAACTTCTTGTGTAAAGAAAGTACTCCAAGCAAAATCTGGCAACACAGTGAACCACCACTTCACACTCTGGCCCCTTTCCTCACATTTAGACCTACACAATAGTAAGTTCTAACAGTGCTTGTCCCAATATAGGGTATATATCCACAGATTTCTTTAGCCCCACTGGTATGGTATAGGAACACTCTTTATATGGCGAGACTCATATGAACACACACCTCACATGCCTGACGAAGGGGTCCTGCGTGACTCCAAAACGTTGCACTCTCCTTGTGTTGTGATCATGCAATAAATAATCCATTTGGATGCTACTTTGTGTCAATCCACGGTGTGCTGGCAAATATCGACTTTGTCCCATCAACACAAATGCATGAAAAGAATGGGGAGACCATCATGATGTAGTAGTGTGGTGCACTAGCAACATCCAGTCACTAGATGATGAACATGTAGTAACAGCAGTAAAATGGAGGTCTCCTTAAGGATGAACATCCCTGGTTGGATGCTAGAGTTTGCCGAAAAACACACAAATGGGCGCAATGAAGTCACGTGGCCCCGCTTGGCTTGGATTTCTAGTGACCATTCAAAATGGTAAGTATACAGAGAGGTCAGTTGGTGAGTCTTTTGCTATATGGGGGACTAGCAGAGACAGAGGAACCTTTTGCAATAATTGAATCCATCCCTACAAAGTGTTCAGCCTACATATAGCTAGAAGACGTGTCAGTTTTGCCCAATGAACTGGGATTGTACTGTGTCTGAAACAGTCTTGTGTCTTAGCTGGAGGAGGGAGTAGGTGGGAGAGAGGTAAACTGCACTAAAAAAACATTATGGACCAGCTGCAAGGGTGTTTTGACTAGAGCCAGAAGGGGGAGATTTTTAACTGAAAATATTTTACAGCATTGGGTGCACAATTTAGTCAGGTCATGTTTGAACGGGCTATTTGGCTGATACAAATGACAAATTCTTGAACATGCCACCAGAAAGCATGTAGTGTTTACTTCTTTCCCTGGGACAAGTAGTATAATTGGTGTGCATGTTGAGAGCATATGTTGGGAGCACCAAAAAATGGAACTTCTGCTTTAAGGGAAGGTGACCCCCAGAAAAGCCACATTTGGCATGTAATTTATTTTTGGGGGGGGAGCGGAAACCCTCTTTTTAAAGATTTCCAGCTCCCACTTCCCACTTTTATGGGCATCGCGGGACCAGAAGGGAGATCACCTCTCCCCCCTCCCTCTTGGCAATAATCTTGGACACGTCACAGGTCCCAGATGATTGCCCGGCCAGTCACAGCGCGCAGCGCGGCACCGCGCATGCGCAGTGCGTGTCCGGCTGTGAAGCCACAGCCGGGCACCCACAGTGACAATGCCGGCGCTGCAGAGACTACGGGGAGACGAGCGGGGCTTCGTTCCCCCACATTGCTGAACCCTGGGACAGGTAAGTGTCTAATTATTAAAAGTCAGCAGCTGCAGTATTTGTAGCTGCTGACTTTTAATTTTTTTTATTTATTTGAACTCCGCTTTAAGAGTGTTTTATTTCTCCACAAAATTAGCGTATAGAGGAGGCCATACATTTAGCTACCATATCTCCATCCGAATTCTCACATGGCAGAAGATGAGTTGTGTAAATTATTGCTGTCACCAAATTTAGACTTTGTTTTAAGTACAAGAGGTCACCACATTGAACAAGAACCTGATAGACAGTGTAAACAAATGATTTAACAGAGCTATTAAGAGAGGCAGCATATAAATTAGGGCAATGGAAGGGCTGCACACATGCTCAAGGGGTATGAACAGCTGTAGTGAAAGGCTGACATGACTTACAATGTGTTTCCTTGAGACAAGTTGCTAACAATGCTGAAAAGGCAAATTGTTTGAATAACTCTTGACCATGTGTCTCTCGGAATTAACTTGAACTCAAATACACCACTAAATACCCAGAGTCTTTATCAGGGTTTAGTATCATGCTTTACTCAAAATAATATAATTTAGTAATGCTGACATATTTCCCGATGGCTAATGTGAAGTCCTGACAAACATGATATCCAACAGGGACATTTTCATGGGTCATAATGCATACAGAAGTTTACATTCTAAATGGGCATATAGGCCTGATAATATATACTTCGTAAAAAGATAATTCTTTTGCTGCTCTAAATTGCAGAGCTTCCAACACTCTCTCATTTGGAGGAACAATTCTTGTTTTTAAACCAAATCCTTCTGTCATTTTTTCCCTCAACAGTTGTCCCTCTTTTGATGTATACTCCTATTTTTAAATGTACTATTTTGAAAAGCCAGTATGAAGGAAACAAGAGAGGTGAAAAAAAAAGGACTTGTATGTTTAATAAATGGTGCACATAACTGGCTGCATTGAAAATAGTGTGTCTTTTGCCTTAATCCTTGGCTTTAAGGCATCCTGATCCTTCTTTCTCATCTCAGAAAGTTTAATGGTATGAATTTTTTGGACTTGGGCTTACAAAGGTATGGGTCACCTTTTGGCAACTAACAAAGCTTGGTGCATTGGATAGAACAGGAGAAGACAGTCCCTCTTCTATGGACTCGCCTCAGGAGAGAGCCTAAAACTCCTTCATGCTGCATCCTAATGCTCAGACCCCATATAATTAACAGACAGATATTAAAGATGATTCACTGAAAGAAACTTAATGTAGGTCATATAACAAACCACAACATAAGCCCTCAACAACCACAAGGGAAGAGACTTTAATTGTGCCAATAAATGAGGAAGAATAGAGCTTCAATAGTATAAAAACATGATTTTATTGTATCACAATAAAAAGATGAAGTGCCATCAAAAGTAAAATCATATCATAAAAAACCAATACAGTGCTAGACAGTCAGTATTAGATATAAGTGTATGGAATCAACGTGTTTGCTGATTAACAGCGAAACGCGTTAATTCCATACATTTAATAATATCTAAGACTGACTGTCTAACACTGTTATGGTTTTATATAACAACTTTTTACTTTTGATTGCACTTCATCTTTTTAATGTGATACAATTAAATTATGTTTTAATACTATTGAAGGTTCTATTCTTCCTCATTTGTTGGCACAATTAAAGTCCCTTCCCCTGTGGTTGCTGAGGTCCCTTTTTCCTTGTTAGTATATGGCCCTCCCTCTTATAGTGTTTATGTAGTGGTTTGGTATGTACTTGAATGGAATGGTGCCCCGATGAGGATTCATTTTATACCTTTGCCTGGCTCACACCTTTATTGCATTGATAGGTATAGTCATATCCTGACAATACAAAATAAGGTATTTGTTCAAAAATAAGTTGGCTGTATTGTATACAGACCCTCTGACTCTTAAACTGTCCACACAAAGTTGGATTTTGAGATTTGATGAAGGCCAGATTTTCTGTATTTTCTTTTCTCCCATACGTCAGCTATTTTGTGTCACCCCTTCTTACCTCTCCAACAACTGTTTTGGATACATGTGCCATACAAACATGCACACACAAAAAACGTATGCACTGTTTCATGTACACACGAAGAAATAATCGTAGACAGAGGGGATTAAAAATCAACTACTTAAAGCGGAGTTTCACCCAAAAGTGGAAGCTCTGCTTATCTGACTCCTCCCCCTCTCCGGTGCCACATTTGGCACCTTTCGGGGGTAGCGGGTACCTGTTATTGACAGGTACCTGTTTCCACTTTCGGGAGATTGGGCCGCCACGCGATCACTCAAAAGTTCGCCCCCTCCCCCTTCCCCTGCCGTCGGGCCATTCAGAAAGCGCAGCACAGTAGGGCTTCACTTCCGGTTTCCCTTACAGACAATGGTGGTGGCAGCACCCGAGAGCTGATGGAAAAATTGGCTGGGGTGCCAACATTGCTGGATTCCAAAACAGGTAAGTGTCCTAATATTAAAAGTCAGCAGCTACAGTATGTGAAGCTACTGACTTTTAATTTTTTGCTGGGGGGGGCGTAACTCCACTTTACCGTAATGATAGAACCAGAAACAGGTCTTGATCTACCACATTTTGTTTGCCTTTTGTAAGAATTAGTAGGCAGGATAAAGAGGAGGGCAGAGGTGCTAAATTGCAGTACCCAGCATACATTTTAACTGGCCTGGCCAGCTATGTGCTGCTGCTGGCAGCCATGGTACACACTAGGCCATGATCTATGTGGCCTAGTGAGAAATCTGTCTCTGATAGAAACAGAAAGGCACAAACAGCAATACAAACAAAGGCAAAGGTTGTAACCCTTTCCCATGCTACTAAAAATGTGTTTGTGTCTGTTTTCCCATTAGAGAAATCTCCCATTACTTTCTTTCCTGATAGGAATTGAGGGGAAATCTTCCCAACAAAGACATACAGTGCCTTGCAAAAGTATTCACTCCCTTGGCTTTTTACCTATTTTGTTATATTACAGCCTTTAGTCCAACGTTTTTTTTTAATCTGAATTATATGTGATGGATCAGAACACAATAGTTGGTGAAGTAAAATTAGGAAAATATATACATAAAACTATTTTTCAGAAATAAAAAACTGATAATTGGCATGTGCGTATGTATTCACCCCCTTTGTTCTGAAGCCCATAAAAAGCTCTGGTGCAACCAATTACCTTCAGAAGTCACATAATTAGTGAAATGATGTCCACCTGTGTGCAATCTAAGTGTCACATGATCTGTCATTACATATACACACCTTTTTGGAAAGCTCCAGAGGCTGCAACACCTAAGCAAGAGGCACCACTAACCAAACACTGCCATGAAGACCAAGAAACTCTCCAAACAAGTAAGGGACAATGTTGTTGAGAAGTACAAGTCAGGGTTAGGTTATAAAAAAAATATCCAAATCTTTGATGATCCCTAGGAGCACCATCAAATCCATCATAACCAAATGGAAAGAACATGGCACAACAGCAAACCTGCCAAGAGACGGCCACACACCAAAATTCATGGACCGGGCAAGGAGGGCATTAATCAGAGAGGCAGCACAGAGACCTAAGGTAACCCTGGAGGAGCTGCAGAGTTCCACAGCAGAGACTGGAGTATCTGTACATAGGACGACAATAAGCCGTACGCTCCATAGAGTTGGGCTTTATGGCAGAGTGGCCAGAAGAAAGACATTACTTTTAGCAAAAAACAAAATGGCACGTTTTGAGTTTGTGAAAAGGCATGTGGGAGACTCCCAAAATGTATGGAGGAAGGTACTCTGGTTTGATGAGTCTAAAATTAAACTTTTTGGCTATCAAAGAAAACGCTATGTCTGGTGAAAACCCAACACATCACATCACCCAAAGAACACCATCCCCACAGTGAAACATGGTGGTGGATGCATCATGCTGTGGGGATGTTTTTCAGCAGTCTGGACTGGGAAACTGGTCAGAGTTGAGGGAAAGATGGATGGTGCTAAATACAGGGATATTCTTGACTAAAACCTGTACCACTCTGTGATTTGAGACTAGGATGGAGGTTCACCTTCCAGCAGGAAAATGACCCCAAACACACTGCTAAAGCAACACTTGAGTGGTTTAAGGGGAAACATGTAAATGTGTTGGAATGGCCTAGTCAAAGCCCAGACCTCAATCCAATAGAAAATCTGTGGTCAGACTTAAAGATTGCTGTTCACAAGCGCAAATCATCCAACTTGAAAGAGCTGGAGCAGTTTTGCAAGCACGAATGTGAAAAAATCCCAGTGGTAAGATGTGACAAGCTCATAGAGACTTATCCAAAGTGACTTGGAGCTGTGAATTAAAATGTAAATTAAATTATGCAAATCCTCAAACAGTCCATGTTAATTTCAGGTTGTGAGGCAACAAAACATGAAAAATGCCAAGAGGGTGAATACTTTTGTAAGGCACTGTAGATGGCAATAGAACCCTGACAGAGGCTCCAAATGTCCCCCACTGTTTCCAAAGATGACATATTGACTGGAGTTGGTTGGTCTTTATAAAACATACACAAATCTGCATTGACTTCATTGAGTATTTTATCAATAGGATATACAGTGGAACCTTGGTTTATGAGTAACGGGGTTAACAAGCGTTTTGAAAGACGAGCAACTTTTTTTTTTAAATTCTGACTCGGTTTGCCAGTGTTGTCTCGCAAAATGAGCAGAATTCAAGCTAATGAGCGGTGTAGTACCTCATTTGGCCAGGGGTGCAGGGGTGCCGGGGACACTCGGAATGGTTCGGAGCCATTTGGAAATACTCCAAATGACTCGGAAATACTCGGAAACACTCAGAAATACTCTGTTCCCGAGTGTTTCCGAGCCTTTCCAAGTTCAGCCGAGCTGTCCCAGAGTATTCCCGAGGCTCTCCAGAGCCCCCCCCCCCACCTCTGGCCACATGCAGTTTTGCATGTAATAGAAGTCAATGTGGAACGAATTATCTTCGTTTCCATTGACTTCTATGGGGAAACTCGCTTTGATTCTCCTGGAATGGATTATGCTTGTAATCCAAGGTTCCACTGTATTGAAATATATATCAATGTCATAAATAATGGTTTAAACATGAAATTTTGATTATGATTTATCTCAATAGATGCTTATGACTGGCTCCTTCTGAAGAAGCAGCAATTGCTGCGAAACTAGTTAAGGACTATCGCCAAGATGCATCATATTCGACACCCCACTTCAACCCTGGGGGTCACCTTCATTTCATTTTTTGTATAATTGTTTGAAGCAGCATAAAAGGCTGTAATTATCAACTGTATCTAACTATTTTGTCAATGTGGTTTTGTCCCACAATGTTTTTATATTCTATATACTATTAAATTTATTTTATATAAAACTATACAGATACTTTTTTTCAAGTACTCGCCGATACCGATTACCGATACTTTTTTTTAATGTCACGTGACAGTTTTTTTTTGGGGGGGGGGGTTGGGGTGGGGTGGGGATGGGGGTATAGTGAACGGTGTCTGTGTGTGTGTTTTTGTTTTTTTTTTTTCTTCATTTACATTTATTATTTTTTACAATTTTTTTTTATTTTTTATTCTTTATTACACTATGTGTGTGTTTTTTTTTTTTTAATCAGCCCTGTTGGGAGGCTTTGGTGAGATATCAGGGGTCTTAACAGACCTCTGATATCTCCCCCTTGAGACAGAGAAAGAGACAGAGGATAGAGATTCCCCAGTCCCTTTCTCTGCAGCCTCAGCTGCACTGAGAATGAATGGAGAGAAGACAGCGGCTTCTCTCCATTCATAAACTGACACATTGTAATCACAAGAGATTACAATGTTTCAGTTATGTGAATGGACAGAGTCAGCTGACTCTATCCATACACACAGCGGAGAGAGACAGCAGAACGGAGGGGACAGAGGAAGAGAGAGGGGGACAACGGAAAGCCCGAACGGATGGGCACAGCGGAGGGGGACAGAGGAACGCATGGGGACAGCGGAGGGGGGCAGAGGAACGGATGGGAACAGCGGAGGGGGACAGAGCAAAGAAGGAGGACAGCGGGGGGGACACAGCAAAGAAGGAGGACAGCGGAGGGGGACAGAGGAACGGATGGGGACAGCGGAGGGGGACACAGCAAAGAAGGAGGACAGCGGGGGGGGACACAATGCAACGGAGCAGGACAGCGGAGGGGGACAATGCAACGGAGGAGGACAGCGGAGGGGGACACAGCAAAGAAGGACAGCGGAGGGGGACAGAGGAACGGATGGGGACAGCGGAGGGGGACAGAGCAAAGAAGGAGGACAGCGGGGGGGGACAATGCAATGGAGCAGGACAGCGGAGGGGGACAGAGGAACGGAGGGGGACTAAGGGGGATGAGGTGACAGTCAGCGGTGATCGTGTGTGGGGGAGTTACAAGCACCGATCACCGCTGTATGTCACTAAAGCAGCTGAAAGCTGCCGGGGGAGAATCTTGTAACTCCCCCACACGCCGATCACCGCTGACTGTACAGGTATCGGGGGAAGCATCGGGAGCATTTGCCCGAGTACAAGTACTTGGGCAAATGCTCGGTATCGGTGCCGATACCGATACTAGTATCGGTATCGGGACAACCCTAATACATATCCTTGTTTACGTCCTTGAGGTACCGAGATAGTCCAAACTTTTCTCCCTTTTTCCAGAGGCAGTTCTGAGGTGACCCCAGGCACCTATTTCATTGAGTTTTTGAAGTAAACACAAGTTAGTATTATTAATTTATTCCTTAGTAAATCAGCCCTTAGGATTTGTCATTATCAGTGCCCTCTATGTTAAAGAAATATGCAGAGATTTGGATAATTACACATTAGCAGAATACAAAATTAGAAAATACTTGATGTTTGGAGGCCAAGTGATTAGGAGTATTGGTCTTGAAGAAAACATTTAGAAGGTTTATCTGCTATCCGGAATTCAAGTGGAAGAACACAGTCAGGATAAGTATTTCCTATGTTAACTGTGTCAGGATAAGGTTGCGGACATTTGTTACAGCTCATAAATCAGGGTGAATACCAAGTGATCAAAATTCAGTCTGGTTCACATTATACTGTGGTATTGTATTGCCTTAACTACCATATCCCTATTTATTTAAGAAGGTGCTACATTACTAGTCATGTTGGAAGCAAGTAAAGTCTTATTTTACGCTTAAAAAGGGTCCTCTGTAAAATCATTTTTTAATTATTGTAAACAAACAATGAAAACCAATAAATATATAGTCCCCTGCGCTACTCTGTGTAATGGTGTGCTGTGCTATAAAAAACGTGTTTGGGGGTCTGCTGTTATATAACTGGTGCGTGTTTAAAAATGGTAAAAATTAAAACTCAAAATGGTATAGCGCTCCCCTCTTCTGATCTGATATATTGCTATACAAATAAATACAAAACATAAACAATGACACAATACACAGTATAAAAACAACACATAAAGAAATAGTTCTATAAATAAGTGTCACTTTAAACCAAAAATATGATAACAGTATGCCACCACTAGGTCACAAATGTCCAGGAAATATAAAGTGCTTGTGCATATGGGCCAGTGTTAAATAAAGCATAAAAATAAATGAAGAGACAGTAAAGTCCAAATGGTGAATCCGTGGGTATTGTGCAAACAAATAACACCTTATGTGTCCCTCCACCTTCACATCTATTCATTCACCTCCATAAGAGACCAACAACTGGTCACCATGCGCCTTCCCCTTTAAGGGGTATATAGATCCTTTGGTAGATGATTATAAGCTCCTTGGTTCAAATGGATCCTAGGTAGTTCCCAGCAGTGGTGCTCATAGAAGGATAAAGGAAACTATCACTTGGATATCTGTGGCAGCAGTCAGCACACGGGGTAGCAAATCTTCCTGGTTGGGTGTGCTGACGTCACTAGGCCCACACCTGATGCGTTTCGGCACTCACCATGTGACTTTTTCGAGGAGAAACATCACATTTTTGGTTTAAGGTGACACTTGTTTATACAACTATTTCTTTATGTGTATTGTGTCATTGTTTATGATTTATTTATATAACAATATATCAGCTAGGAAGAGGGGATCGCGTTACCATTTTGAGTTTTAAGCAATGAAAACCAAATGATAAGGCCCCAAACCCTCTACAAAGAGAATGACTGTAAAGGAACATTTTCTATTTAAAAAAAATAACAGCAGTTTTGCACAGAGCAGCCCCATCCTCCTCTTTTCGGGTCCCCTGTCGGCGCTCTTTGCCCCTCCCCCTTGTCGAGTGCCCCCATAGCAAGCCACTTGTTGTGGGGGCACTCCTGAGTGCTTGCTTCTGTGTGACACAGCCCTGCCCCTCGCTCTTGCCTCACTGGCTGTGATTTACAGCAGTGGGTGCCAATGGTGTATCAGGATGGAGAGACCCAGGAGAGCCTTGGGTCTCGTGCACATCGCTGGATCAAGATCGGACTTAGGTAAGAATTGGGGGGGCTGAGTGGTGAGCTTCACACTGAAGGTTTTTTAACTTCATGCATGAAGGTAAAAAACCTTCAGCCTTTACAACAACTTTAAAGCTATTGTTGCTATGTTCAAAAGTTAAAATGCAGTCCTCCCAGAAAAAAAGCAATTAACACTTACCTGCCCCATTGCTCTCGCTGCTGATCACTTCTGGATTTAAAGTGTTTGTTACCCCAACACTTCATGTTCCTGATATGTGCCTGCTGTACCATGTGCTTGTAGAAAAAGTATCCTGTTCTCTGTCTTTGTATTGCTTCTTTTATGTGAAATCCCTGGTGTTCCTGCTAGTCCCCTTGCTTTCCTATTAAAAACTGACCACACTAAGCAGGAGAGCACACCGTGGTCAGTTCTCTAGCAATGCTGGGAACTAAGTATGCTCTCCTCTAATGATCAGACTTGTCCTGACACGCCTCTGCTGCACAGCCATTCACTGGGAAGCTCAGTGTGCTGCTGCTTCTCCTCCCCCTAGCTCTTATGCAGCGGGAGTACAGAGGGAATGTGATCACATATAAATAAAAAGGGGAAAAAAGTATTTATAATTTATTTTTTACCTATAAAAAATGTTTTGCCCTTCGTTTCTATTTTAAACTGAATGGGTTGTTTTACAAGGTGATTGTTTAAATCACTTTAAGAATGAAGCTTACCCAAAGATCTTCTGTGTATGGCACACATCCCCGTGTGTCGAATGCCTAGTTCCCTGCTCTGCATTGTTTGACATAAAAATACCTCATGTAATATAAAGTGGTAACTGCACCTGCCATTGTACTAACAAATAGCGAATATCGATTCTTGGCAACTAACTGAAAAGTGAGCAGCTTGTCAGTCCCCCAATTGTTATCTACCCCAACAACTACCTTTGCAAATAGATCAGCTTTATCAGTAACAACATTTTGCACTGCCTGATTAGGTTTGATTTTACCATATTGTACATAAATGTATATTGGATATTGGATATAATACGCCTCTTATATTTTAGGATTGCTTTTCTATGAAGAACATATCATGGTATGGTGGAGCAATCCTTAGTGCTCAACGCTGGCCGATGAACTTTGTCAATGCGGCTTTACAGCCATTTGTGATCAGTAATCTTAAATCCAGTGCTGGTGCTTATGGATCTGTTTTAGAAAGATACTTCCTGGGATCAACTGGTAAGATAAATCCACTCCAATGTAATCTGATATTATTACACTGCTTGTTTAGAGGTATGATCATTGGTTAAAATCAGTTCAATGGCAGTAAGGCTGGGTTCACACTGGTGCGACACGACAGCCGTCCTACCTTGGATCCGACTTTGCCCTGCGACTTGAAGCTGACATACATCCGACTTTCAATGAACAGGAATCCGACTTGGATCCCTGCCAATACCAGGCACTGTGTTTGGTATGAATCTTGAGGGGGAACTCCACGCCAAATTTTAAAGAAAAAACCGGCATGAGTTCCCCCTCCAAGAGCATACCAGGCCCCTCGGTCTGGTATGAATTTTAAGGGGAACCCCCCACGCCGAAAAAACAGCGCGTGGGTCCCCCCAAAATCCATACCAGACCCTTATCCGCGCACGCAGCACGGCCGGTCAAGAAAGGTGGTGTGGACAAGCGAGTGCCCAACCCCTCCTGAACCGTACCAGGCCGCATGCCCTCAACAAGGGGGGGTGGGTGCTTTGGGGCAGGGGGGTGCCCTCCGGCCCCCCCACCCCAAAGCACCTTGTCCCCATGTTGATGAGTACTAGGGCCTCTTACCGACAACCCTGGCCGTTGGTTGTCAGGGTCTGTGGGTGGGGGGCTTATCGGAATCCGGGAGCCCCCCAGATCCCGGCCCCCCCGCCCTATGTGAATGAGTATGGGGTACATCGTACCCCTACCCATTCACCTGGGGAAAAAAAGTGTCAATAAAAAAAACACACTAGACCGGTTTTTAAAGTAATTTATTAGGCAGCTCCGGGGGTCTCTTCCGACTTGGGGGTTCTCTTCCGACTTCTCCGCTCTCTTCTCCCGATCTCCTGTATCTTCTGCCAGGCTCCTCTGCTATCTTCTGCTCTTTTGCCCGCTCTTTTGCTAGCGTTGACCCGGTCTTCTCCGTCGTCTTCTTCCCTCCGGTCTTCTTCCGATGTTGACACAACGCTCTCTCCCACTGTAATGCCATGTGTGTGTGGTGCGCAACAACTTATATAGGCCTGGGGCGTGGTCACCGGGTGATGTCACCCGGTGACCCCGCCCTTATGAAGTCACCGCCCCATCATGCCGGTTTTTTACTTAAAATCTGGCGTAAAATTCCCCTTCAAGATTTATACCAAACACAGTGCCTGGTATTGGCGGGGATCCAAGTCGGATCCCTGTTCATTGAAAGTCGGACATATGTCGGCTTCAAGTTGCAGGGCAAAGTCGGATCCAAAGTAGGATGAGTGTCGTGTCGCACCAGTGTAAACCCAGCCTTAGGCTGGGTTCACACTAGTACAACACGACTGTTGAACGACTGTCATCCTACTTTGCCCTGCTACATCTGTCCTACATCGGTCCTACTTCCATCCGACTGGAATGAAAAAGATAAGATTTTGCTCTGACTTTGAGATAGTACGACTTGTCCTTTGACCAAACAAAACAATCCCAGAGTGACATAAATTCCTTTTACTGCTGCTGTAATCACCAAGTCAGATGTCCCAAGTCAAATGGTTAGGACAAGGATCCTACTTTGGTCCAACTTCAATGATATTTAATGGGCTGAAGTAGGACCAAAGTCGGACCAAAGTAGTACAGGGAGCATTTTCAAAGTTGGACCGACTTGTGTCAGACCGGTTAAGATGGCCCTCATAGGGAAACATTGATTTTCACATGTCATGTGACATGAGCTCCCAAAGTCGGAGCATTTGTTGTACAAGTGTGAACTCAGCCTTATTGGCAATGCTTGATTGAACAAGCCAAAATGAGAAGCTGAATGGTTACTATCAACAGCTGTATCAAATTCTGTGTGCACCAGTTTGAGTAAATGTCCCCTATGAGTGACAAGTGCAAAAAAGCATACATACTGTAAAAAACAGTCCATATGCAATCCCATCATTTTGCAAAGTGATAACTCTAATTTGAACAAAAACAGTGCACACTTTAGACTCCAGTGCTAAGGTATATGATCTATTATGCAAGAAAGGAATCACCAAGACTTCCAATGTCCAGCAAGGACAGGACAAGTAGGTTAAACCTTTAGGAATTGCAGAGATAAGCTTATTTGGTGAAGGTATATTGATGATGTCCTCCTACTGTGGGAAGGTAACATACAATCACTAAACAACTTTCTTCATGATTTGAATAACAACGATCGTGGTATCTTATTACAGCATGGTGCAAGCCAACACGAGGTCTATTTTGTGGACTTGAGAATTAGGACTAAGAAAGGATCTATTTACACTACCACTTACTTACTTCACTGGACAGCTGTCACCACCCCACATGTCTCAAATCAGTCCCCAAGTGCCAGTTTATTAGGTTGAAACATAATTGTATCTTTTCTGATGATTATTTACAACAAGTAGAATCTTAAATTATGGTTCTTGGAAAAAGGAGATGATGATGATAAACTGGAACAAGTTACAGCAGCGGTAGTAAGATGCTTAAAGCTAAAACCAATAACATTAGTCCTTATATACACAATTGGTCTTTCTTTTCTATACTCCGCATTATGCTGTAAAAAAAAATGTACATATAAAAAAAATTTTTACATACATACATACAAATTTACATAAACATTTTAAAAATCAAGGTTCTTTCCCCCTTCTACCTAACTGTCCTACAATTGTGTATAGGGGTGGGGTTATTGATTAATATCGATTGTTCTGTAAAACCAGTATTTTTCCAAAATCTGATTGGTTTCCATCCTTCCAACAAATGTGCGGTCTGTAAGTTAAATACATTTAAGGGTATAAGTTCTTCATCACCTGCTCATCAAAAAACTTGGTTTATATGCTCCAATGTCTATGCAGCCTACAATACATAGGCCGCTGTATGCTCATTTTACAAATACACTTAAATGACCACATTGGGAATATTAGACAAGGCTTTTCAGGCCAAAGTGTGTCTAAAAGAGTCCAGAGGGTACTATTTTTATGGAAATTGATGAATTTACCTACAGCTGGAGAAAGAGTCATATTAGATGTGAAGTATCCAAACTGGAGACCCGATGAATATATCTTTTTTTTAAAACATTCACCCCAAATATTGACTAGGATGTGAATTTGTTTCATCAATAACAGTTAGGATGGTCCCTTATTTTCTGACAATTTTGGGCCTTCTGGTACATTATTTTTAGTCAAAATATGCTACAGTAATCGTCTCTGTCTTTGTTTACGTTATGTATATGATTTTTTGGCAGTACATATATTTATTTCTGTATATGATGGGTATTTGGTATTTTTTATATACTTATACAGTTATAGCAGATATGTTCTTATGTATTCCATTAAGGATAGTGTTTTTTTAATCTTTTTTGTTTAAGTAAACTGGATGATTCTGATTTTTTTTTTTTGCTGGGTGATACTTCCTTTAGAAAGGTTGCCTGAAGCATACTATTTAACCGCAAGATGGCGTTAATAATGGCATCTATAAGTGGTTTTCTCTGGAATGCACATGGCGGAGGGGAACTTCCACTTTCTGCGTACTGGAATTTATATTGCGTGATGATCGTCATCATATGATGAAAGGCATAGGGCAGAGCCTGACATGACATGTGACGTAATCTCGCCACAGCTTAGATTACCAGAGCTGGTTTCAAAACCATGAAAGTTGCACAGGAAGAGGACATCATTAATATACGTTTGCCAAACAATAAGCTAAAGTCTGCGATTTGTGTTTTTTGTCCTGTCCTCTGTGGAGATGTGGAAGTCTTGGTGGTTCCTTTCTTGCACAGAAGATTGTTTGCTCTTAGCACTTAAGTCTAAAGTGTCCACTGTTTTAACATAGGAGTTACCACTTTGCAAAACACTGGGATTCCATATGGAGTGTTATTTATTTATGCTTTTTTGCACTTGTCGCTTGTAGTGTGATTGTAGAAGCTTTCTACTGTAAAAAGATGCAGGCCATGATGCACCAGCAGCTCTCCTACTCCATTGCACAGGACACACGTGGCCACATGTTGGATGCCAATAATGTAGCACTACTCCTCTCAGAGTGGTGTGGAATGGCTCCTAAAGTGATATAGCAGGCTGACATCTCTGAACGTCCTAATAATTATTCCTGGGGTGGGGTGAAAAAGTTGGACACCAGTCACTTTAGTCTTTTTGTAATTTTATTGTTGACTTCAACTTCATTAGAGAGGATTAGGGATACAGGATACCCAAAAAGATGGCAGCCAATCTGGCTCAGACAGGTAGCAGAATGAGTCTCAATTTTCAAACCAAATTTAGTGTAGCTGATGTTTGCCCTTCTTGGGTTTGTTTGTTGTGTTTGTACTTAAAAGCAGCCAAATTAGGTACAATAACTCTGTAATAACAGTCATGGTTCAGATCTATGGCTTTATAAGAGTATTTTAAGTTGCAGCGTGTAGGCAGGTGGAGGTTAATGCTTCCCCAGCCAGAAGAGAGACTGTTAACCTGTCTCCCTCATTTTTTGTTGAGCTCTGCCTCTCTTTCCCTGTGCTGTAAAGAAAAGGGGGAGGGCTCTGCCAACACTCAGACAGTCTGCATGGGAAAAGACACATACAGGCAGCAAGATGTAACTTCCAGCTGCTGTTTCTGCCAGGACTCTCTGCCTCTCTGGGAGTCCCTGTTTCTGCCGAAAACCTGTGTCCTAGAGCCTCCCACATGTAAGGTGGCTTGCTAGGACCTGCTGTCCTCCATGAAGTCATCAATGTAGTGGAGCATCTCCTTAATTTACTTTCCTGATCATGGACTCTACTAGAGATGGACTCTATCTTGTGGAGGTATGCTGGGGCAGCTACAAGCTTGTAGTTAGGGACTAGGGATGTTGGGGAATGGTTTGCACTTTATTCCGAATTTTTATTTTGTAATTCTCATCATGCTGCCTTATTCAAATATAGCATTTGCAATCTTGCCTTTGCTTGATCTTAAGTTACTAGAGGGGTGCAATGCATGTAACCGGCACAGATAGTCTACAGCACAGGTCACTAAACACATTGGGGTATGAAGACATCAGTACAAGGAGTTAATACAGTGTGAAGACACAAGCGGATACCAAGGGTAAAGAAGGTTTCTCTAGCAGCCTGTTGTAAGCATGTACATGTGGCAGGTGAGATAGCCTCCTTCGGCCATGATCCATCCCCCATAGCAGCAGGATCAGATCCACACTGCTGGGGCACCTGTACACAGGTACAGAAGAGTTAGGTTAAGAGTTAAGTAAAGTGCACGCATGGAGTCCGCGCAAGGTGCACAGCAGGACCCCAAACCGTTACTGGGGGTGAGTTTCCGGTGATACACTGGACAGATGGAGACGGCATTAGCTCTGCGTGTCCCTCTTAAATGCACAAGTGGCCAGGTGATGCTTAAGTTGTCAAGAGAGTTTACTAGAGTTTGTTCATGTTTAGTCAGCTGTCTGGATCATGAGCATAGCTCAAGTAAAGGTACCCCATGTGTAAATCAGTGATCCTGTACTAAGTACCTAGTGTAGCCCAGAAGAACCAACTTGGGGGTAGGCCTCTCATATGACCCTTACCTGGTGCGGTGCCAAACAAGAAGGGTAACATGGAGGACATAGCGACCACCCTGTCACCTATGACCTGCCCACAAGTACATCTTTCTCTCTCTGGATAGTGGCACACTGAGAGGCAGAGCCAGCTGCTGGTTAGGAATCTTGGTGGATCCCAACATTATTGTCAAGATGCCTCCAGAGTCTGGAGCAGCTCTGCCAACAGTGGGCTCATTCTGGGTCACAGGAGAGCACAAGTAAGTTCACATCTGTGACCCACAAGAGAAGTATGGCAAAAAGAGCTTTAACCATACTTCTCTTTTAAGTAGTAGGTATTATTAGCTACATACAGCATGCAGTGCTGTGTTCTGCAGCAGTTTAGGTGAAAATTGTGATATCATTAATAAAAATTGGTGCTGAGTTCTTGACCTCGGCTACAACATGATTGATTATTTTGGATGCTACCACTACTTACTGAAAATGTATGCTGACTGCATCTCAGAAACTAGTGTGCTAAAGGAACTGCTAAATTTTCAGAACACCAAATTGTGGCTCTAACCTCACTGATGCCATTTTCTCTTACTTGATGTCAGCTGGCCATTCTATGGCTACCGGGGGGTTGAACTGACCAATAACATTAGTTCTTAGGGTCCACAACATTCTATTGGTGGCCCCCTATTCAGGTGTTCCCATTGGGTAACAGCCTTTTTCTGCTACAACAAGGAATCTTTTCTTACAACAAGAAATATGGGATTTTTGTAGGGGGAATTAGCGTCTGTTCACAGTAGGTACTAACAAATCAAGTGTTAAAAAATTGATTTTTTTTTTTAACACTTGATTTGTTAGTACCTACTGTGAACAGACTCTAATTCCCCCTACAAAAAATCCCATATTTCTTGTTGTAAGAAAAGATTCCTTGTTGTATTTGTTTATATTCAGGGATTGGGAGAATCGTCTTAAATTCCTGTGTATGTCCACCACCCCTTACCATTTGGTTTTTAGCCTTTTTCTGCTTTATTAGGAAAAGCTTGATGGGAAATTGTCACCATGCTTTGTTGTAATGCATGTTAAAAATGCATTTTTTATTGTGTTGCAGAGTCCTAGGTTACCATCATTCATTTTGAATGGGCCCTGATATTGACGCTCTGTGGTGCACTGTAGCATAGGTGCACTCTGTAGATGTATTGAAGTGCAAACAGGCCATAATATATATTCTTCTTACAAGATACATTATGTTGTCAAAAGTATTGGGACACCTGCCTTTACATGAACTTTAATGGCATCCCAGTCTTTGTCTGTAGGGTCAATATTGAGTTGGCGCAGCCTAAACAGCTTCAACTCTTCTGGGAGGGCTGTCCACAAGGTTTAGGAGTGTGTATATGAGAATGTTTGACCATTCTTCCAGAAGCACATTTGTGAGGTCAAGCACTGATGTGGCCGAGAAGGCCTGGCTCGCAGCCTCCGTTCTAATTCATCCCAAAGGTGTTCTATCGGGTTGAGGTGCAGGCCAGTCAAGTTCCTCCACCCCAAACTCACTCATTCATGTCTTTATGGATCTTGATTTGTGCACTGGTCCAAATTATGACTGCTCACCACTGCACAAAGCAAGACATAAAGACATAGATGAGCGAGTTTGGGATGAAGGAACTTGACTGGCCTGCACAGAGTCCTGATCTCAACCCCAAAGAACACCTTTGGGATGAATTAGAGAGGAAACTGCTAGCCAGGCCTTTTTGTCCACATCAGTGTCTGACCTCACAAATGTGTGTCTGGAAGAATGGGCAAACATTCCCATAGATACACTCCTAAACCTTTTGGACAGCCTTTCCAGAAGAGTTGAAGCTGTTATAGCTGCAAATGTTGGGCCAACTCAAAATTGAACTCTACGGACTAAGACTGGCATGCCATTAAAGTTCACATGCGTATAAAGGCAGGTGTCCCAATACTTTTGACAATATAGTGTATCTCTATTAACTGCAAAATGCAACAGGCATACTTTTAAATGTCATAAATTTAAGATTTTGTAAAGCTTGTTGTGTTATGACCTTGCCCTAAATTGGCATGTGGCATTTTAGTAGTGAAAGTACATTACCGTTTGGCAACAAGCCGGGGGCTGGCATTAGTCCCCTGCTGTCTATATTTTTTTCCGGATTCTGCAGGCTATTCCTGTCCACCTTCCTATGCTGGTTATAGTTCCAAAGGAATGTACGAAGAGCTCTTCTTCTTTCAGGTGTGGGGTTACATATAGTATAGAAGAAGTGCTTAACATGAGATGGAAAAATGAACTAGTTGAGAGTTTTGCCAGACTGGTGGTTGGAAGCTAAACAGTGGGGACCTTGAGTGGAGAGTGAACAAGTCTTGCTTTTTGACTGCTGGTGATTGCTGGGTTGCATTTTTAGTTTTTTTGGGGGGCTTTTCCTTGTAGCTTTTTAACACCTTTTTCTGACACTTTTTAAACAGCTAATTAATTAAGGGGAGTGGTTAATTGGTCATTGTGCTTGAGGCCTATATAACCTTCTGTAGAACTCATGGTGAGCCTGCTCATCTTTGAGTCTGCTGGAACTCTGTCCAAGTGGAACTGGTCTAAGTGGTGAGTTAAAAACCAGAGTTGAAAACAGGAGGTTATAACAGGGGTCATAGTACCTGTGTAGTGTGAGTACCTGAGTGTTGTCTGAGTAGTGTGTGTGGATTGTTAGTACTTGTGTATTGTGTACTGTGTACTTGTGTATTGTGAGTGCACGTAGGTCTGTGAGTGGTCTGCGAGTGCACGTAGTTCTGCGAGTGCACATAGGTCTGCAAGTGGTCTGCGAGTGCACGTAGGTCTGTGAGTGCACGTGGTTCTGCGAGTGCACATGGTTCTGTGAGTGCATGTAGTTCTGCGAGTGGTCTGCGAGTGCACGTAGGTCTGCAAGTGTTCTGTGAGTGCACGTAGGTCTGCGAGTGCACATAGGTCTGTGAGTGGTCTGGGAGTGCAGGTAGGTCTGCAAATACCTGTGTATTGTCTTGTTGAGTACTTGTGTATTGTCTTGTTGAGTATTAGTGTCAGGAAGCTAGTTATTAGGTAATTTGGACAGGGTATAATCCCCAATCCTCATTAAATTTAATAGGTACAATGCCCGGCGGGTGTGGAGAGGCGACTCGTTGTACATCTTGGGGCATGTATGCGTTCCTTGATCATCTGATCGAGGGTGAATACTGCTGTGCAAAATGTAAGCGCATTGTTTCCCTGGAAGCCCAGGTTCTGAATCTGGGGAAGCAACTGTCAGCACTGAGAAGTCCCTCCATACTAAAGGAGAGCCAGGAATGTACAAGGCAGGTGCCGGCAGGGGCCAGCACAGAGGCAGGTGGAGACAAAGAGGTGCAGGCACTAGCAAAGAGTAGATGGGTGACAGTCAGGAAGGGTAGAGGGTGAAGTGCCAGGGAGGTCGATCCAGGGCTGGAGCATCCCAATAAGTACGCTCCATTGAGTGACATTTGTGAAACCAGTCAGGGACCAGCACTGCTGGAGCTGAGGGACTCTCCTAGCTGCCGGGGGAAGAACTCCTCCAGTGAGAGTGGGGGGGGGGGGAGCGAAAGGAAAGGAAAGACAGATTCTGGTGGTAGGGGACTCAATTCTTAGAAGGACAGAGAGGGCAATCTGTAACAAAGACCTGAAGTGCCGAACAGTATGTTGTCTACTGGGCGTTCGGGTTCGGCACATCACGGATCTGGTGGACAGATTACTGGGAGGGGCTAGGGAAGACTCAGCTGTCATGGTTCACGTTGGCACCAATGACAAAGTCAGAGGCAGATGGAGTGTCCTAAAGAACGATTTTAGGGACTTAGGAGCTAAATTGAGGAAAAGGACCTCCAAGGTAGTATTCTCAGGAATAGTACCGGTACATCGAGCCACACCAGAAAGGCAGAGGGAGATTAGGGAAGTAAACAAGTGGCTGAAGAGCTGGTGTAGTATGGAGGGGTTTGGGTTCCTGGAGGACTGGGCTGACTTCTCAGTCGATAACCAGTACTATAGAAGTGACGGACTGCACCTAAATGAGGAGGGTGCAGATCAGCTGGGAATGAAGATGGCCAAAAAGTTAGAGGGGTTTTTGAACTAGGCGATGGGGGAGGTCCAGAGGTAGAGATATATTTTTTTTTTTACCGCTTCAGCAAACATTATCAAGAAGCATAATCAGTTTAACATTCATTTTACTGTCTCCTCCTCGTTTTCACATCATTGTGGTAAATTCTTACAGCTTTATTATATTTGCTTTCTTTGCATATTATTTATTTATTTTATTTCTCTTTCTTTGTTCTTTTTCTTTTTTCTTTTCTCCCTTAAAAAACTTTAAACAAACAGGAAGCAAAAAAAAAAAAAAATCAAACGTTTAAACTAGTTTAAATACAGTGAGTGAATAGAGACATAAAGGTTTCATATGCCAGCCTGCATGTCTATAAAATGCCTAGGGGGCTCCCCGCACCCAGCTCCTGCTGCCAGTATTACATAGACTAAAATGATTGTCCTGGTTCCTACATTATACACCCTTCCCCCCCACCTCCCCCACCACCACCCCCCTCCTCTACCTGAGTACTCGTAGTTTGATTACAAGTCCAAAAAAAAAAAAAGAAAAAAAAGGAAGGGAAAAATTTTTCAACTAAAATTCTCTTTGTGATTATTAAGCCTATTAATTTAACCACAGTATAGCACCTATTTCAATCTGCTATTACATTGCCTTGATACACTGGGTAAGTTAGTACTGTCCCTCGTTACTTTGTTTCCTATGTTTCCTATTAAGGGCGGCCCATCTTTTCCAACCACGGCCTCCACATTTTGTCAAATTCCTGGAGGTTGCCTCTCTTAATGTACTCTATTCTTTCCCTACAAAGAGTTATATTTACTGTGGTAATCCAGTCTTTTAATGTGGGGGGTTCCTTAGATTGCCACCGTAATGCTATCATTTTCCTAGCTTGAAACAAACATCTCAAAATTGCCAGTGTGGTACTTTTCCTCTCCCCCTGTACTCGTCTATACCCCAGGATACATACTATAGCCTCCTTCTCTAATAAAATACCAAAAATATCTCTCAAACTATTAATCACCCCTTCCCAGTGTCGGAACAGCTTGGGGCATCTCCACAACATGTGGATAAGATCCCCTGTCCCCCGACATCTGGGACAACTATCATTAGGTCTTCTTCCACACTAAAAGAGACGTTTAGGTGTGTAGTAGGCTCTCATTAACGGCATCAGGTGCGAGATCTTCTGTGGGAGGGAGACTGATAGCAGGGGCCCCATCTCCAAGATTCTCTCCCACTGTGCCTGGGACAGTAGAGGTAGAGATATTTAGCGCTGAAAATATTCCAGAGGGTAGTATTGGGGGCATTAGTGGTAGGTTGACCAAAGCACATAAACCCAAGGTAAGTATAGTAGCAAGTCCTAGTTGCAATCTCGGAACACCCAATAAGAGGATAATATGCGACCGGTCTAAACTACGTGGCATGTTAACCAATGCCAGGAGCCTGTCGGACAAGATGGGTGAGCTAGAGATACTGTTGTAGGAGGATTTGGATTTTGTGGGAATTTCAGAGACCTGGTTCAACAGCTCTAATGATTGGCTGGAAAACATTCAAGAGTATACTCTTTATCCCAAGGATAGAGAGGGTAAAAAAGGCGGAGGGGTATACCTATATATTAAGAATAATGTACAAGTGAATGTGAGAGATGACATCAAGGGAGCTAGGGAGGAGGTGGAATCCTTATGGGTAGAGCTCCAAAGGGATGAAGCTAAGGGGAAAATAATACTGAGAGTATGCTATAGGCCCCCTAACCTGAGGGAGGAAGGGGAGACAGATCTCCTATCACAATTTGGATTAGCAGCAAGGATAGGAAGTTTTATCATAATGGGGATTTTAACTATTCAGACATAGACTGGACGGAGGGAACTGCGCATTCATCTAAGGCTAGCCAGTTCCTAAATGTCTTGCAGGACAATTTCATGGGTGAGATGGTATACGCACCAACTATAAATAAAGCATTACTGGATCTACAGATTACCAACAATACAGACCTGATCACGGATGTGGAAATATGGGGCAATTTAGCTAACAGCGATCACAGGTCAATTGGCTTTAGTATAAATCACATAAATAGAAAACATAAGGGGAATACAAAGACACTGAATTTCAAAAGAGCCAACTTCCCTAAACTACGAGCCTTGCTAGAAGGCATAAATTGGGATAAAATCTTAGGAACAAAGAACACGGAGGAGAGATGGGTTTGCTTTAAGAGCATATTAAATAAGGGCATTAGCCAATGCATCCCATTGGGTAATAAATTTAAAAGAGCAAACAAAAGTCCTGGATGGCTTAACTCCAATGTAAAAATGCATATAAAAGCAGAAAGGAAGCAGAAATGCATATAAAAGGGGAAGGCCTTCAAAAAATACAAGTTTCAGGGATCATCATCAGCATTCAGACTTTATAAAGAATGCAACAAGAAATGTAAGGGTGCAACAAGGACGGCTAAGATAGAACATGAAAGACACATAGCGGAGGAAAAGCAAAAAAATCCCAAGAAATTCTTTAAATATGTAAACAGTAAAAAAGGGATAAAAAAGGGAGAACAGACAATATTGGCCCCATAAAGAATGAGGAAGGACATCTGGTTACAAAGGATGAGGGGATGGCGAAGGTATTGAATTTATTCTTCTCCGCAGTCTTCACAAGGGAATCAGGGGGCTTCAGTAACCAAAACTGCAGTGTTTAGCCTCATGATACATCACAGGAAGCACCTCCATGGTTAACAGAGGACAGAATTAAAATTAGACTTGGGAAACTTAACATTAATAAATCACCGGGACCAGATGGCTTGCACCCGTGGGTACTTAGGGAACTCAGTCAAGTAATTGCCAGACCATTGTTCCTCATTTTTACTGACAGTTTATTGACTGGAATGGTACCAGCTGATTGGAGAAAAGCCAATGTAGCACCAATATTTAAAAAGGGCCTCAAGAAGGTTATTTTCACTGAGGTAGGAGCTAAGACGGTTGTAGACTAAGCGTTCTAGAAGTTTAGAGGTGAATGGGAGCAATGAGATGGGTCTTAAGTTGTTCAGGTTGGTAGGGTCCAGTGAGGGCTTTTGAAAAATGGGAGTGATCTGCGCATGTTTTAGAGGGGAGGGGAAGGTGCCACTAGAGAGGGAGAGATTGAAGATGTGAGTGAGGGAGCATAGGATAAAAGAAGAGGGTGACTGTAGTAGTTGTGAGGGAACAGGATCCAGGGGACAATTGGTTAGGTGGGCATCTGAGAAAAGTTTTGTAACCTCTTCAGTAGTAGCCAATTCAAAAGAGAAGAGTGTTGAATGTGCTGTTAGGCAAGGTATGTTGGGTGTGGAAGATGTACGCACAGTGGAGGTATCCTCACGAATTGCATCGATCTTGTCTTTGAAGTGATTGTCAATCTCTTGGGCAGTGAGTGAGTTAGGGGGTGGGGGACGAAGCAGAGAGTTAAAGGTTGAGAAGAGCCGACGGGGACTGGATGACAAGGAATTAAAAAGAGAGACAAAGTAGGCTTATTTGGCAGCATGGAGGCATGAATTGTATTTTAGAAGGGCAGATTTATATAGGGTGAAGTCTTTTATATAGGGTGAAGTCATTTGGTTTTACGCAACAGTCGTTCAAGAGCACGGCAATGTCTCTTGAGATTTCTAGTGTTGTCAGTTTGCCAGGGTTGTAACGATCGGGGCCTGATTCTGCTTGTGGTTAGAGGAGCAAGTGCATCTAGTGATGATGAGAGTGAACTGTTGTAGACAGAGGTGGCCAGGTCAGGACAGGACAGGGGAGAGATTATGTCATATAGGTGGTCAGTAACAGAATAGAGAAGAGAAGGGTTAAAGTGGCAAAGGTTTCTACAAGTAATTGTTTGCTGCTTGGAGGGATAGGTGGTTGGAGGCAAGGATACAGTAAAAGTAATGAGGTTGTGATGAGAGAGAGGAAAGGGGTGTTGGTGAGGTTGCCGGGGTTGTAGAGATGGGAGAATACCAGGTCAAGGGTATTACCATTGGAGTGAGTGGAAGTATGTGTCTATTGGGTTAGGTCAAAAGATGAGGTTAAGTCGAGAAGTTTAGCTGTAGTTGGGCTGTTAACATTGACAGGAATGTTGAAGTCACCAAGAATGATAGTGGGTATTTCAGAGGAGAGAAAGTAGGGTAGCCAGGCAGCAAAGTAATCAAGAAAACGTGATACCAGCCCAGGAGGCCGATAAATTGCTGCAATCCTCAGAGAAATGTGAGAAAACAGACGAATACAGTGCATCTCGAAAGAAGAGACTGATAGAGAGGGAGGGACAGGAAGGACTTGGAAGGTGCTTTGTGGGGATAGAAGGAAGCCAACTCCACCTCCTTTCTGTCTGTTTGGTCTGGGGCAGTGAGTCCAATGGAGACCACCATGGGAGAGGGCAGCAGGAGAAGCTGAGTCAAAATTTTAAAGCCAGGTTTCTGTTATGGCGAGTATGTTAAAGCCATGAGATATGAAGAGGTCATGTACAGATGTTAGATTGTTACAGATGAAGCGGGCGTTCCAAAGGGTGCATGAGATTGGTGGGCTGCTTTGAGGAAGCAGGGGGATAGAAATTAAACTGAGTGGATTGCGGTGTTTGCCAGAGGGGGAGGGGTATCGGATATGTGGCTTGCAGTTGGAAAATGGCCGACCAGGATTAGGAGAAATGTCACCTGAGACTAGGAGAAGGAGGAGGGCAAGAAAGGCAAGATGGGAGTGGGATGTGCATGAACGCACGTGTCTAGTGGCCCTGGTGTTTATGTCAGCATTTGGATGCAGCAAATGCAGGAGATGATGGGTGCCATAGTAGGGAGTGGGTAGGAGTGAGGGTGATATGTGCATGCTGCAGGGAAGAGAGGAGGGGTAGAGTAAAGATAATTTGAGGATAGAAGACACCAATGTGAGAAGGAAGAGAATAAGGAGCATGTTAGTGAGAGCATGTTAGTGGATAGAGAGTGGGAAACTGACTTTATATAAAATATAAAATAAATGTCCAAAGCTGTTTTGTGTGCCGTCTTGCAGAGTGGAGCAGAGTTCTTGTTGTATCTTCATCCAGCTTTCATTAAACTGCGTCGGTGAAACTGCGCATCACTCGTGACAGAGCCACTCAGGACAGAGCCATTATGTATTCGCCTTGCCCCTGTCTGCGCTACCCCATAGGCTGCTTTAAATTTATAGGGAGACTGAGCAGGCATGCATTTCTCAGTTGGTCATTATTGGGTCTGATTTGAGACACCTGAATATGAGAGAGGAGATGGCCACTACCAGATCAGCTACAGACACAGGCTAGGGTCGTAAAGCTAATTGCCTCTTTTGATCACTCAAGACAAATGGGGTTGAGAATCAATCACTAGTAATATAGCTATTGCAGTGTGTTTGTTATAGAGCCAGCATTAAATATAGAAGTTTAAAGATATGGCAGCAGAAGACATTTACCAAAAATGTTAAGGCAATGTCAGTTCAGTAGAGATGTACAGATGGATAGATGTTTACCAAAAAAGGGGATCAACTCCAGAGATAAAATAATTCTCCTGCTGTACAAGACTCTGGTCCGGCCGCACCTAGAGTATGCTGTCCAGTTCTGGGCACCAGTCCTCAGGAAGGATGTACTGGAAATGGAGCGAGTACAAAGAAGGTCAACAAAGCTAATAAAGGGTCTGGAGGATATTAGTTATGAGGAAAGGTTGTGAGCACTAAACTTATTCTCTCTGGAGAAGAGACGCTTGAGAGGGGATATGATTTCAATGTACAAATACCATACTGGTGACCCCACAATAGGGATAAAACTTTTTCGCATAAGAGAATTTAACAAGACTCGTGGCCACTCAATAAAATTAGAAGAAAAGAGGTTTAACTACATAGAGGGTTCTTTACTGTAAGTGCGGCAAGGATGTGGAATTCCCTTCCACAGGCGGAGGTCTCAGCGGGGGGCATTGATAGTTTCAAGAAACTATTAGATAAGCACCTGAACGACAGCAACATACAGGGATATACAATGTAATACTGACATATAATCACACACATAGGTTGGACTTGATGGACTTGTGTCTTTTTTCAACCTCACATACTATGTAACCTACTATGTAACTAGAGATGTCAAGGTCTTTATTGGGGATTCTCATAAGGAACACATTATTAGGCCTGATTCACACCTAAGCATTTGTAGAGCTTTTTGCATTTTGCAGGTTTGCACTATAGAACGTATTCCGTGGGAAACCATGTTAAATGGACTGTAGTGCAAATCTACAAAATGCAAAAAAGCACTAAATAGGCATAGGTGTGAATCAGGCCTAAGTGTTAGAATGCAACGTACATAGACTGCAACTTTCTCCTGGGCTGTATTAATATGATTATTATTATTAAATAAATAGTAATGTGTGCTGGTGCCTGATAATATCATGCCCCCATTCCCTATTTGTATATACAAAGAACTAAGTTCTTTGTATTATTAATAATAATATTTATAGTGTCATCATCTCCTCTGGTTGCTATACAATGTAAGTCATACAGACAAGAAGTAAGTCATACAGACAAGGGAGTGTAATGCCAGTAATAGAAATATGACATTTCTTCTAAACAAACAAAGGTGAGTAAAACAGATGACAGAAATTAATAAAACATTTCCAATAATAAATACAGCTGTACATAAAAAGTACAAAACAATAGACAATGGTGCAGGACAGAAACTCTGTAAGCGATTACAATTATAAAACAGTCTACCAATCCTCAAATGTGGTGGCTGCGTTCGTTTTCTTTTTTTTTAGGCATTTTTTTTCCTTTATCTTCATCAGACCATCTGGCCAGTAACACGCTTCCTGTCTTGGGGTGTCTCCACTCTGGATGGAGAAAAAATGGAGACACCCTTGGACAGCAACATTGTCAATCTGGAAAGAAGGTAGTGTTAAGCCCCATACACACGATAGGACTTCGTACAAACTTTCCCTTGGATTTTTGTACAAAGGGCGTTGGCCATAAGTTTGTATTGCATACAGACGGCAGGACTTTTCCAGCCAACTTTCACCAAATCACGTGGTTTTTCAGCTCTTTACCACCACCCTTTTGGTCAACTTTTTAACGGCGAGATTGACACCTTGCGAGCCGGGTTCACACTGGTGCGGGGATCCGACTTGGATCCCCGCCAATGCCAGGCACTGTGTTTGGTATGAATCTTGAGGGGGAACTCCACGCCAAATTTTAAATAAAAAACAGGCATGGGTTCCCCTCCAGGAGCATACCAGGCCCTTAGATCTGGTATGGATTTTAAGGGGAACCCCCTACACTGAAAAAACGGCATGGGGGTCCCCCCAAAATCCATACCAGACCCTTATCCGAGCACGCAGCCCAGCCGGTCAGGAAAGGGGGTGGGGACGAGCGAGCGCCCCCCCCCCTGAGCCGTACCAGGCCACATGCCCTCAACATGGGGGGTGGGTGCTTTGGGGGCGGGGGGGCCTACAGCCCACCCGCCCCCAAAGCACCTTGTCCCCATGTTGATGAGGACAAGGGCCTCTTCCTGACAACCCTGGCCGTTGGTTGTCGGGGTCTGCGGGCGAGGGGCTTATTGGAATTCGGGAGCCCCCTTTAATAAGGGGGCCCCCAGATCCCGGCCCCCCACCCTTTGTGAATGAGTAAGGGGTACATAGTACCCCTACCCATTCACCTAGGGAAAAAAGTGTCAATAAAAAAACACAGTATGCCCCCCTCTCCCAAAGCACCCACCCCCCATGTTGAGGACATGCGGCCTGGTACGGCTTAGGAGGAGGGGACACTAGCTCGTCCCCACCCCCTTTCCTGACCGTCCGGGCTGCGTGCTCGGATAAGGGTCTGGTATGAATTTTGGGGGGACCCCCACGCCGTTTTTCGGCGTAGGGGGTTCCCCTTAAAATCCATACCAGACCAAAGGGCCTGGTATTCCCCCAGAGGGGAATTCCCTCTCGCGCCCGCTGCAGTAGGAAAAGGTGTTTTTCCTTTTGCAGCTAGCGCCAGATCCGTCGCCGAGAACGAGCGTGATCCGATCGCGCTGGAAACATTCTCGCGGCTGCGTACTGTAGTTTGTACAAAAGTCCGATGCTTTTTGTACACCCGATCGGACTTTGCTCCATCGGACTTTTGTTGCCGGAAAGTTTGTGCGTTCGCACAGCCAACAAAAGTCCGATGAAAACAGAATAAGTTTGTCTGATGGAACGTACACACGGTCGGATGTTGCTCCAAAACAGCTAATTTACATGTTTGTTGTCAAAAAGTCCGATCGTGTGTACGGGCCTTTACATGCACTAGCAGATTTAGATGGACTTGACTAAAAAATTATAGCCAAACTCCTGCTAGCACTTTTCCAGCAGTTACAGCAACAGTTGTTTTTCATATTGCAATAAAGTTTTTATATCAATAAATAAAGGCTAATTATTGTAAGCATCCCTGTCAAGAGTAAATGGTTTGTCTCAACCACCTAACTGCTATTTTTCTGGGCAGCTATGTCTGTTAAAAGGCTCATTTCATATTTTCCAGAAAATAGTCTATGCAGTCAAGGGGTCTCAGTAGATATTAAAAACTGTGCAGAGTTGTAAAAAGTTTGTTAACCGCTTCGGCCCTGGAAAGATTTACCCCCTTAATGACCAGGCCATTTTTTGCGATACTGCGCTGCATTACTTTAGCTGACAATTGCACGGTCTTGCGACGCTGTACCCAAAATTGATGTCCCTTTTTCCTGCACAAATTGAGCTTTCTTTTGGTGGTATTTTATCACCTCTGTGGTTTTTAGTTTTTGCGCTATAAACAAAATAAGACCGACAATTTTGAAAAAAAACCCAATATTTTTTGCTTTCTGCTATAAAACATACCCAATAAAATTAAAAAATTTAAAAGATCAAATTTCTTCATCAATTTTGGCCAATTTGTATTCTGCTACATATTTTTTTGGTAAAAAAAAAACCCAATAAGCGTATATTGATTGGTTTGCACAAAAGTTATAGCGTCTACAAAATAGGGGATAGATTTATGCCATTTTTATTACTTTTTTTTTTTTTTACTAGTAATGGCGGTGATCTGCGATTTTTAGCGGGGCGGACAGATCCGACACCTGACATTTTTGACACTTTTTTGGGAAACGGTGGTATTATTACAGTGATCAGTGCTAAAAATATGCACTGACATTGTATTTATGGCACTGGCAGGGAAGGAGTTAACATCAGGGGCGATCAAGGGGTTAAATGTGTTCCCTGGGTATGGGGGATGGGCTACCTGGGACAAAACACAGATCTGCATAGCATAGCAGAAAGACAGGATCTCTGGGTCAAACCCTGACAGAACAAAGATTTGCCTTGTTTACTTAGGCAGATCCCCGTTGTGTCTCTGCGGGGAACAATGGCTGACGTCCGGCAGACATCGAGTCCACTGGACCCGCTGATTGGCTCCCCCCCCACTGGCCAATCGGCACGCGCACGCCCACACGCCCACAGATAGCCGTGTACGAGCCTGACGTATACATATGGCGATTCCCGCAGCCAAGCCAACCTGCCGCAGTATAACTGTGGCGGCTGGTCGGCAAGCGGTTAATGTTATTGTTATACCTGTAGGCCATTTGTTCCCCCAGAAGCTTGGACAAAAACTCCCAGTTAGCGATCCCCACGTTCTTATTTGTTGCTAGGACGGGAAAACCTTTGGATGCTCACTCCTAGCATTACATGAAGAAAAATCAATGTCCTAGCAACAAGGCAGGGTGATAGTTCTAGTTGGGAGTTTTTCAGCCAGGCTTTAGAGGGGATCAAATTGCCTACAGGTATGAAAATAAAATGAATGACTATTAAAAATCTTGCACAGTTTTCTAAAAGATACTGGGGCCTCTTGACTGCATAAGTTATTTTCCGGAAAAGGTAAACTTAGCCTTTGAAGGAGGTTGGAAAATAACAGCCTTAATAGTCAGATCAACAGATAAAAAAGGCAAAAAGCCTAAAGAAGAAAACAAATTGTAGCGCTGGTAGATTTATGATCTACCATCTGATAGGTAAATTTAGTGAATTGCTCGTTAGAGGAAGTTAGATTTACCTCTGTTCCAGCTTGGCTGACGTTGCGTGTGGTTCCACATTGAGCTGGTGGATGTCATTGTTACCATTGGCTGGTGTTGGAAAGGCAACGTGTCGAAGCATATGGGTGCTCTTCTGTCCCGGAGACATCTCGGTGGAGGTGGTCCTCCGAGTTGCATTCTGGGAGAGGGTATTTATGGGACAGACGCCATGTTTTAGGGTCGTTTTACAGCCACCTGCTGACCCTCCTGGCCGACAGGTATGCGTTAGAATACCACCTCGTGGTCCTCCGTTCCAGGGGCCCGCGTCGCTGCGGCGCGTGGGTGGGCCCAGAGGTCTGTCTGAGGCCTACCACAGCAGCCGAGGAATGGTCCTGAGCTGTCTATCCAGAGTGAAGAAGCTGGACAACCGAGGAGATCCCAGGGGAGGACCCATCATGGAAGGATCACGCAGAGTGCTGGTCTGGAGAGGGGCCTGGTGACTCGGTTGGAGGACGTATCCTAAAGTAGTTTCACTACATAGTACTCCTGGGTTGGCTTAAAGGTTCAAGTACTGTGTCTGACATTCACCGCAAACCAATACATCCTGTGGCAGAGGATCGTACTGATTTATTCCAAGCAAGTCTGTGGCAGAGACTTTTGTTCGTGCTACTGGTTGCTAGTCAAGTGAGAGAGGCCTATCCAGGCGAGCAAAGATCATGTCCCACAAGGGGATTGCATTCAATTACAATATTCAACTTTAAAGGGCGTTCTAAAGAATCCTAAAGAAAGGTATTTGAGCTTCCCTGCAGCTTCCCTCCTGCCTCTTTCCTGCTACTTCCTTCGTTACTTGGTTCAATAAAGCATTGAAACCGTATTCAAGTGTTGGTGCTTATATCGTCCAGAGGTAAACTCAATGGAACCCTAGACCCGGTGGCGGTGAAACAGAGGTATCGAGAGTGAAGGTAACAAGCCCGCTTAAACCAGCAGCTCCACCGAGAGTTAATGCTACAAAATGCAGCCACTACATCTAAAAATTATTAAGCTGCAATATAATACTGCTTTAAATAATTTGCTTTAAAGCGGTAGTAAAGTCCGCTTTGTTATTTTTACCTACAGGTAAGCCTATAATAAGGCTTACCTGTAAGTAAAAGGAATATCTCCTAAACGCAGGGGCGTACATAGAGCATTTGGCACCCGGGGTGGTTCCTATGTCTGGCACCCGCCCCCCCCCCAACTTTAAAATGTAAAAACACCCACCAAAATGTGTAATGTTTCAAGAATATTTATTGTACAAATACACATCCCTTGACAGTGACAGTAATAGGAAGTGACAGGTACTCTTTATGAAGGGATCTGTGGTCTGCCTCTGCCAAGATCAGCGTTTTTGAATTCCGACATTTTTTTAAAATGGTGCCGTTGGATGCCGAGTAAACCGGAAGTGACACTGTGATGTTGCTTTCGGGTTCCTACATCGGAGACCTGATCGAAGGCAAATCCGGCTTTGTTCGGGTCTCCGGCCAGCCGGCGGACGTGCTGGTTGGTGGCTCAGGTCTCCGGGTGGAATGGAAGACCTGGGCGGAGCGGTGGGGGATGGGGATGTCCCCTCCAGCTCCTTGTAATAACAGCCAATGCTGTTCATTCATTGCAGCCAGCGACAATAGACGGGAAAGGCAAAAGGGGTCAGTCATTCAGGTGTGAGCAGATCCCACATTTTTGGACAGATCATGTCACGGTCAGGGAAGTGGAGAGCTGGAATGGAGCTGCTATGAGGGAGACATCAGAGTGACATGGGGAGATAGCTGACAATACAAAGTATGGTCCATACTTTGCATGACACTGTAGGACTTAAGCCCAGTCTCCTAATATTTATACCTTACCCCACATTACCCTCCCTCCAAAAACATCATAAACGACTCAAACTAGTTTTTGGAGTAAATGGCCTCACGGCCTTATATTTTTTTTTTTAAATATAAATTACCATAAATATAACATAAATAACCGTAAACTTTTAATAATAACTTTATTGTGTAACTATCAGTAAACAACTATCACCATGGTCACTGTAAACAATTCTTTTACTTGAACCTATCAGTCGGGAACCCCTGACTCGGCAGTACCCCAACTTCCGGTGACCAAAACCTTTTTACCTCCTCCAAGCCCTTCATAGCCTGAAAGTACACAACTTCAATCCCCATCCTTCATGGATGGGTACCAGCAAAACTCCCCATCCAATGGATGGGTACCATAACGCAACCCCCATCCTCTGGATGGGTACAACATGTTTCATACATGTAACTTGAGAAATCCTATTCAAGGAAACCAAAAAACTGCAAAACTCAGGGTGGGTGGGAATCTTCTTCCTCCACCGCTCTTCGAATGACGTCACTCCCCCCCTCCTGTTCCACTTCCCCTCACTGCTCCCTCAGCCCCTCCCTTATTCTTAAAGGGGAAAACTCTCTTCAGACGGCAACTGTGCCATCCCAGCATTGTCATGCCGTCCTTGCGCCCATCGTTGCACTTAGCTCGGGGCCTCTCTTTATCTGCTGTCCTCAGGGACACATCCGATCCAGTGATCCCACTGATGGCCGCAGGATGGCAAGATGCTGCTGTGACCTGCTGCTTCTTGGACGGATCTGATGGCTGCAAGATGTGGGTGTAGGTCAATGTCTGCCTACACCTGGGCTGCAGACACCCCCCCCCCATTTATCAGACCAGCTCATCTACTAGACCTGGGTGGTGAACACAGCAACACCCCCCCCCCCAATCAGGTAAGCTCACAGCTCAGTTACTATAGGTGGGTGGTGGACGCACAGCAATATACCGCACACGCCTGGATTCCGCACCTTGTACATAGCACAAGCCTGGATTCTGCACCTTGTACATAGCACATGCCTGGATTCTGCACCTTGTACATAGCATACGCTTGGATTCTGCACCCTGTACATAGCACATGCCTGGATTCTGCACCTGTACATAGCACACGCCTGGATTCTGCACCTTGTACATAGCACATGCCTGGATTCTGCACCTGTACATAGCACACGCCTGGATTCTGCACCTTGTACATAGCACATGCCTGGATTCTGCACCTTGTACATAGCACACGCCTGGATTCTGCACCTTGTACATAGCACACGCCTGGATTCTGCACCCTGTACATAGCACACGCCTGGATTCTGCACCCTGTACATAGCACACACCTGGATTCTGCACCTTGTACATAGCACATGCCTGAATTCTGCACCCCCCCCCCCCCTTATCAGGTCAGCTACACTATACCTGGGTGGTGGTTGACACAGCAACCTCCCCTCCCCCCTTCTCTGTCAGACCAGCACAGGGTGGTGGGGCAAACACAAACACTGCTCCAGCCTCTCTCACAGCCCACACACCACACACAACCCCTCTTACCAGCTCACCTCGGGCTCTCAGCCTCAGCTAGGGACGTCCGCACTCAGGAAGACTGTGTGGATACAGTCTGTAACAGCAGCCGCCCCAGTGTAGAATGATGACACATTCAGCTCGGCTGCACAGCAGTGGTGGGTGGAGCTAGCAGGAGGAAAACAGTGACCAGACCAGGTTATTGCAACTGCGGTGCTGGGGATGTTCTGGCAGACAATAAAACTTCCAAAGGGAGCAGCCAGAGCCAGGGATGCCCTCAGGATGGCGTCAGACGGTGTCACCCGACCCGGGTGCAGAGCGTACCCCCATAGCGACTCCACTCAGCCACTGACACCCCCCAATGTGTGGCACCTGGGGTGGACCGCCCCCTCCCCCCTTGGTACGCCCCTGCCTAAACGTGTACAGTTTAAGAGTTATTCACCCTGGATGTAGCCAGTGACGTCACCAGCGCATGCACTCTGAAGCTTCGGCATACTGTGCCGGACCTTCAGAGCTTCATACCAGAGCCGAGGGCTCTTGACACTCATACAGCTGAACTCGGTAGAAAGACTGGGGCAGATGGAAACCCTGTCAGTGGTGACAGTGCACGGCAGGGAATTCGTTCTAAGGTAATTATTTCATAATGTGCTAGTATGCTATGCATATTAGCATATTATGCAATTTGCTTTTTTCTTTTTTTTAAACTGCCACGGTTTACTACCGCTTTGAAGCAACCCCGGTAAAATCAGAAGAAGAATATTTGTGAGTCCTGCAGGTGTCAGCTCCAATTTTTATCTATGTAACAGGGGAATGGTGCCACTGAATTCTGACACCTGTGTTCTTTTCTGTTAATCCAATGGAGTTTATCTACTTGTAGCTCTGTCCCCGTAGGGCTTGCTGAATGTTGACTTCTTAGGCTTCTCTTTGGTTACCTGCAGCTGGTTGCTAAGAGTTTTCACTTGGTTGCTAGGGGTTTCCACTTATCCTACCCTTATTCCTGCTTGCTCGTTACTCAGGGACCAGTCCAGGGTTTTTTGGATTTTTTTGTTCTTTATTTTGGAACTTGGATGGGAGAAGGGCTTAGTGGGATACTCCAACTGGAACTATTCACAATGGATAAGGACAACTCACTCACTTGACCTCACACGATTATTTGTGGAAGCAGTCACACTGCTTTAACCATACTGCTACATGTATGGAGAGATTATGTTTTCTTGCTCTCGCTAGCAGCAGACTTAATGCACTACAGTGGGGCAAAAAAGTATTTAGTCAGCCACCAATTGTGCAAGTTCTTCCACTTAAAAACATGAGAGAGCCCTGTAATTGTCATCATAGGTATACCTCAAAAATAAATTCTTTTAAAAATCAGACAATGTGATTGTCTGGATTTGTTCCCACATTTTGTCTCTCATAGTTGAGGTATACCTATGATGACAATTACAGGCCTCTCTCATCTTTTTAAGTAGGTGAATTTGCACAATTGGTGGCTGACTAAATACTTTTTTGCCCCACTGTATGTTATCTTTAGGACGCTCTCTCTAGCATCTGCTTTACTGACACCAATCCACTGACTCTTCTAACTGAAGGGGCGGCCCACACTCGACAGGCCCCAAAGACACAGATCTGTACTCACAGTAGGCAGAATCAGATCCTTCCTGGTGTCTCCCTTCCAGTCAGCTCTGCAGGATCTCTGGGTTCAGCTTCTCACTCTCTTTTCAGGCCCCTGGGTCGACCACCCAGGGACGCACGACTGCCTCTGCGGAGGAGAGGGCAGCCGCCCACTCCCTCCTCGACTCTTTTCCCCCCAGCTCAACTCACTCTGAGCACATGTGCCCGGGCCTTTAGTACAGTATCCCAGCATGTAATGCACTTTTTCTCTGCCAATTGCCAGGACTGTAACAAAGTCTGTGCACTGATGTGCCAGGTCCCCTCCCACTGTCCAATATGCCTCCCTATTGGACCAGTGGGGGACAGTCAGACAAGCTGAACTGCACCTGGGCACAATGAGCAGACCTAACCAATAGATCCTGCTCCAGGTAGGCAGAGAGCACTCTACGTTTTACCTGACCATCTTCCTGGTAAGCAGAAAGACCAAAAACTATACTCTCTTCTAGCACTTACCTAGGAGGGTGCTACATACTAAAACTGGAGAGCGTAAAATCTGGAGCAGCTGTGCATGGTAGCC
Organism: Lithobates clamitans; assembly: GCA_037952925.1. Lineage (NCBI taxonomy): Eukaryota > Metazoa > Chordata > Amphibia > Anura > Ranidae > Lithobates > Lithobates clamitans. The sequence continues at coordinate 1,353,633 of JBBGZY010000159.1, forward strand.
AATTAGCTTCTAACTTCGGCTTGTTCAATTAAGTTTTGATGGGAGAAAAAAACTTTGAGCCGATTGGTTTCTATGCAGAGCTGCACCAGATTTTGCAGGCTCCAGTTTTAGCAATATGTCACTACAGGAACACAGCTTGGCGTAATAGTGTCTTTAAAGGCCGTGCACTCCCAGCTGTGGCTTCTGTAAAGGAGACTGTGTGCCATAGCTGCCGAGATGTGAACAGCTCTCAACAACATCTTCTTAAAATGTATTTTTTACAAGCACTAAAAAAAAAAAAAAACACACAGTAATCCAGCATAACTTTATTAAACTTTCTAAATTTATCTCAAGAAAAAAGTGAAATGGGAAAAAAAAGATTTTTTATATTTATTCTTATTTAGAAGTTTTCTAGATAACAATGTAATAAAGTAGAATTGCTTAGAACATAGGGTAATCTGATTTAATCAATTGGCCTCCAGAAGATTTACCCCTCTTCATGGCCAGTCCATTTTTTGCGATACGGCACTGTGTTACAATTGCGAGGTCATGTAACGCTGTACCCAGATAAAATGTATGTCATTTTTCCATACAAATAGAGCTTTCATTTGGTGGCATTTCATCATGACTGAGTTTTTTTCATTTTTTGCACTGTAAACAAAAAAATACTGACAATTTTGAAAAAAAAAAAACTATTTTTTTAATTTCCTCTAGAAAACATATCCAATAAAAAAAAATTTAAAAAATCAAATTTCTTTATAAATTTAGGCCAATATGTATTCTGCTACATATTTTTGGCAAAAATAAATCTCAATAAGCGTATATTGAGTGGTTTGCACACAAGTTATAGTGTTTACAAACTATAGGATATATACAGGAATTTGTATTTATTTTATTTTTTTTATACTAGTATTGGTGACGATCAACGACTTATAGCGGGACTGCAATATTGTGGCGGATACTCAGACACTGACACTTTTGACACTTTATGGGAACCAGTGACACTAATACAGTACTTAGTACTAAAAATACTCAGCAGAGATACAAAATCCATCCCTTTCCCCCCTGTCAGAACAGAGCTCTGCCTTGTTTACATAGGCAGAGCCCCGTTCTGTGTCTCTGCCCAAAGATCATCGGGTTCCAGTGGACATCCAGTGCCAGTGTGAATAATAACAGCAGAAGCAGCCCTCCGACGGCGCACGTGCCCCCTGTAGACGGCAGTGCAGAATCACATATATACTGTACAAGATTCTGCACAGGAAGGCCACCCTGGAGCAGTAATTCTGCTATGGGGCTGTCAGTAAGTGGTTAAAGTTGAACTGGCAAACAGCCGAATACATCAAGCATGAGGTTTAGAGCATGTACCAATAAAAACTAGACATATTAGTTATTAATGCAGCATGTGAAACTGTTAGTCTAGCACTGTACACTCCCACCTACAATTATGTTACGACAGTTCAAAGGATTACAGTATGCTGTATAGGATTCTGTAAACCACGAGGAAGATGGCTAACAGCCAAAAGTCATGATTACAAGCAATAAGCAATTCAATGTAGTAATGTGTATTGTAAACAGCATAACGTAAGATGTAAAATGTGGACAACAAAGGAAACATTGCTGCAGAAGGAGACAAGGGAAAAGGAGGGGTAAGGGAAGAGAGGGATTATAGATGGGCAGAGAGGATGGAATGGGAATTTGCATTGTGGTACTGTCACATTAGAAGCATCCTTTGGGGAGAGTTTAAGCTAAAGTAGACCCAGAGGTTCCACGCATGTTCATAGTTGAGAGTATTGGCCACAAAAGCTTTAAAGGCTTCCAAGAGATTAACTTCTCGAATGTGAAAATAAAGGTTAAGTGTAGTTAGCCCATGTAACGCCTCCAATGTAAAGCAATTAAAGATCTAGCGGTAGTCAGCACATGCAAAAATAACTTTCTGGAATCTTTAGTTAAACTGGGTTAGGGAAGACTCCAAAAATAGGTTGATTGTTCAAGAGGCAGCTAAATTTGCAAGGGATTTATGAAGATTCTCTACCACCTAATAGAACAGTTTTATCTAATGGTCCAAAACATGTGAAACAGAGTCCCAGAGTGTTTGAGATGCATCTCTAACATTGATCCAAGATGTTGGAGTTGAGAGAGTGTAAAAAGACAAGAGTATTCAATGGTATAGAATTTTAAACTTTGTAGACAGCACAAAGTGAGGATTTGTGGGCCAAGGCACATGTCTTTCCCCATTCCTCCAAGGTAGGTTCTTTATTTAAAATATGTTTCCATTCAAGTATACATTTGAGTTTCAGGGGCACGTCTGTGTTTGGGAATATTTGTAGATACTGCCAATACTCCTCTTGCCACTACCATCATGCAAAGCATTTCAAATGCAGTGGGGCACAGAAAAGTTAGTAAGACCTGGACAGTAGCTGGTGTCTTTTTTTGTGGGCAATATGGAAAAAGGGATTTAGGCCGGATTCACATTGGTGCGACACGACAGCCGTCCTACTTTGGATCCAACTTTGCCCTGCGACTTGAAGCCGACATACGTCCGACTTTCAATGAACAGGGATCCGACTTGGATCCATGCCAATATCAGTCACTGTGTTGTATAAATCTTGAGAGGGAACTCCGCGCCAAATTTTAAATAAAAAATCGGTATGGGTTCCCCCTCCAAGAGCATATCAGGACCTTCAGTCTGGTATGCATTTTAAGGGGAACCCCCTACACTGAAAAAACGGAGTGGGGGTCCCCCCCAAATCCATACCAGACCCTTATCCGAGCATGCAGCTCAGCCAGCCAGGAAAGAGGGTGGGGACGAGCGAGTGCCCCCCCTCCTAAACCGTACCAGGCCGCATGCCCTAAACATGGGGGGGGGTGGGTGCTTTGGGGCAGGGGAGCGCATGTTGATGAGGACAAGGGCCTCTTCCTGACAACCCTGGGCCATTGGTTGTCGGGGTCTGCGGGCGGGGGGCTTATCAGAATCCGGGAGCCCCCTTTAATAAGGGGATAAGGGGGCCCCAAGATCCCGGCCCCCCACCCTATGTGAAGGAGTATGGGGTACATCGTACCCCTACCCATTCACCTGGGGAAAAAGTGTCAAAAAAAACACAGTATGCCCCCTCCCCCAAAGCACCCACCCCCCATTGTAAGGGCATGCGGCCTGGTACGGCTCAGGAGGGGGGGCCACTAGCTTGTCCCCACCCCCTTTCCTGACCGGCCGGGCTGCGTGCTCGGATAAGGGTCTGGTATGGATTTTGGGGGGGACCCCCACGCCGTTTTTCGGCATAGGGGGTTCCCCTTAAAATCCATACCAGACCGAAGGGCCTGGTATTCCCCCAGAGGGGAATTCCCTCTTGCGCCCGCTGCAGTAGGAAAATGTGTTTTTCCTATTGCAGCCAGCGCCAGATGTACAGTACCGTCGCCGAGAACCAGCGCGATCCGATCGCGCTGGAAACATTCTCGCGGCTGCGTACTGTAGTTTGTACAAAAGTCCGATGCTTTTGTGTACACACGATCGGACTTTGCTCCATCGGACTTTTGTTGCCGGAAAGTTTGTGCGTTCGCACAGCCAACAAAAAACACTAGACAGGTTTTTAAAGTAATTTATTAGACAGCTTCAGGGGTCTTCTTCTGACTTCGGGGGTCTCTTCCGACTCTCTGGTATCTTCTGCCGGGCTCCTCCACTATCTTCTGCTCTTTTGATGGCTCTTTTGCTAGCGTTGGCCCGATCTTCTCTGTCACCTTCTTCCCTCCGGTCTTCCTCCGATGTTGACACGACGCTCTCTCCCGCTGTAATGCCATGTGTGTGGTGTATGGGCGTGGTCACCGGGGGATGTCATCCTTATGATGTCACTGGCCCATCTTGCCCCGAGCGGTGACGTCATAAGGGGCGGGGTCACCGGCTGGCATCACCCGGTGACAACGCCTCATGCCTATATAAGTCGTTGCGCACACGGCATTACAGCGGGAGAGAGTGTTGTGTCAACATCGGAGGAAGACCGGAGGGAAGAAGGCGATGGAGAAGACCGGGCCAATGCTAGCAAAAGAGCCGGCAAAAGAGCAGACGCCCCCCTGCCCCAAAGCACCCACCCCCCCATGTTGAGGGCATGCGGCCTGGTACAGTTCAGGAGGGGGGGCGCTTGCTCCTCCCCACCCCTTTTCCTGACCGGCCGGGCTGCGTGCTCGGATAAGGGTCTGGTATGGATTTTGGGGGGACCCCCACGCCGTTTTTTCGGCGTAGGGGGTTCCCCTTAAAATCCATAGAAGACCGAAGGGCCTGGTATGCTCTTGGAGGGGGAACCCATGCCGTTTTTTTATTTAAAATTTGGCGCGGAGTTCCCCCTCAAGATCATCAGAGCACAAGTCGCATGCCAAAGTCGGATCATGCAAGACGGCAATCCGGCTTTGATCCGACTTCAAAGATAATCAATGGGCTGAAGTAGGATCGAAGTCGGACCAAAGTAGTACAGGGAGCATTTTAAAAGTCAGACTGACTTGTGTCGGACCAGTTAAGACGGCTCCCATAGAGAAACATTGGTTTTTACACGTCATGTGACATGAGCTCCCAATGCCGGACGATTGTCGCACCAGTGTGAACCCGACCTTAAAGCTGAACTCCAGGATCTAGCTAACTTTGCAAATGCTTATCCCTTTTCCTAAAGTCTGTTAAACCACTGATAAAGTTTAAATCATAGTTCCTTACATTTCTTGTAATTTAAAATCTTCAACCCCAGTAATGCCATCAAAATCCTTGGAAAAGAGCGCAAGCACCAATACTTTTTAAATTTTCTGCCCAAAGTTCAGCGTTAAGTTTCCATGGCAACACCACATGTGATATAAGACTGTCAGTTATGGCCAGCATTTAGAGAAAGGCGATTATAGCAGGTGAAATTAAATGGAATTTAGTTTTGAAAATGTTCCAGATTCGTTTAGTGCATTTCATTGTGGACAAGAGTCTATCCACCTAAATTCTGTTGAAGGTCCCCAAAGAAAGGAGTTCGCATTCGATTCGAAAAAAATATAACATTTTTGATTCGACTGATTCAAAATTTATCGATTTGAACAGTTCAAATCGAAAAAAATCGAAATATTGGAAAAATTCCAATTACAAATTCCGAATACGAATCTCAAATATGAATTAAACGAATCAACTGAGTTTAACTAAACTAAATAACTAGATGAACTAATCTAAACAAAAATTTTTTTTCGTCATGCACATGTCTAGAAGTTGTTATAAGATGATCACCATTCTATCACCCTATTTGTGCATTGATTGTAGGTCAGATACGTTTTTGCTGTTTGATCCGAACTTCTTGTGACAATCATAAAAAGTTTTACTAATGCTTTTAAAGTTCATCATTATTAACTGGTAGCAGCAATTTTCAATCCTAAACTACAGTTTGATTCTTATATGACATTCATTCATCATTCTGTAATAATCTCTTCAATCACTTATAAAATCACATTTAAACAAACCTGTTATTGAACGTCTTGATGGAGGACATGGTCATCAGCTGCTATTATTACCACTTTCTTTCTGTTTGCAAAGATCTCATAGATGTATCTCTTGGATTTTTCTACTGCACACACATCTAAACAATTTCAATAAATGTCAGTTTCTGAAAATACGGCACCCATATGAAACACAACCATACAATTACAATCAAAACAAGGCAATTATCTAATCAACAGTTCTTGTCTCTTTGGAACTATCACGATTTGTACAGTATCAATAACACAGTCTGTTTTTGAAATTGACAACTAGTTTAATTTAACAGTGGCAGCATTTATTTATCAGGTCATCAGAGATTTCCCACTGCACTACCTGTAACTTACTTACACTTATTATCCCCATCTTCCTGGTCTGCTGAAGGAGCTAAAATAACATACTCACCTGCCTAGCAAATCTATCTCTGTCCTGATGTGATCTGGCAAAAGCAACTGCACTGCCTGGGCCAGGGCCATCTTTTTTGTGACATCATCAGGAGGCTGTATGTCTCTTCCTAATATTTGGTCTCATGAATTTGCTTCACTGTGCATGCACGTTGGGTTATACACTGCTCGAAGCCTTCTGGGATCTGTGACAGGGCATCCCATGAGGCTTTGGGCAGAGAGGGGATGTTTTTTCTGCCCAGGCCAGAAAGGCAAAAATGCTGGCTGTGCTCTGCTGTTATAGCCCCCCCCCCATTCTTTTTCTATTTGCTGAAAGGGGGGGGGAGGGTCTGATGAACAGAAGATAAAAAGTGAGTGTAATGATCCTCCCTAACTCTTAACGAGCTGTGAACTTGTCTAATGCAAACTGATTTTATGATTATTGGTTATCAAGATTATAATAAAGTACAATGAAATACCAATAAATTGGGCAAAAATATGATTATTCTAAGTATATTGAATCAGTCACTTACAGAAGATTACTTGAACATGCAGTAATTGAATAATTAGATACAAGTACAGTGTTCAGTGTTGGTATCATTATTTTTACAGTCTTGGTGCTGTTGTAGGGATCCCCTTTTCCACATCTCTTTAATTCTGCAGTGTGACAGTCGATGGCAGGGTTACACACTGAATTCTAGTAACCATACATTCCCTTGACCTCCGAGATTCTGCTCTATCCTGGTTCTCTGCCTATCTATCACAGCGCTCCTTCAGTGTCACCTACAACTCTGTCAACTCCTCTCCATTGCCCCTTTTTGTGGGGGTCCCCCAAGGCTCTGTTCTTGGACCCCTTCTCTTCTCTATCTACACCTCCTCCCTTGGTCACTTTATAACCGCCCACGGCTTCCAATACCACTTGTACGCCGATGACACCCAAATCTATCTGTCTACTCCTCACCTCACTCCCTCAGTCTCCTCTCGCATTACTAACTTACTAACTGACATATCAGCATGGATGTCGCACCACTTCCTTAAACTAAATCTCTCTAAAACTGAGCTATTAATATTCCCCCCTGCACAAGCCCCCCTCCATGACTTTACCATCAAAATCAACAATGCAACCATCAGGCCCTCCCCTCACGCCAGGGTACTAGGTGTAATCCTAGACTCTGACTTGTCATTTCAACCCAAAGTCCAATCGTTGTCAAAAGTTTGTAGAATTCACCTCTGTAACATCTCTAAAATTCACCCCTTTTTAACAAATGAAACCACCAAGCTCCTCATTCACTCCCTTGTTATCTCTCGCCTTGACTATTGCAACTCCCTTCTCATTGGCCTACCTCTCCATAGGCTATCCCCTCTTCAGTCTATCTGAATGCTGCTGCCAGACTTATGCACCTTTCCAACCGCTCAGTGTCTGCCAACCCTCTCCTCCAATCCCTACACTGGCTCCCAATCACCCAGCGAATGGATTTCAAAATACTAACCACAACATACAAAGCCATTCAAAACTCTGCCCCGAGCTACATCACCAATCTTGTCTCCAAATATCACCCAAATCGTCCTCTCTGCTCTTCTCAAGACCTCCTACTCTCAAGCTCTCTCGTCTCCTTCTCCCATGCTCATCTCCAGGATTTCTCCAGAGCCACTCCCATTCTCTGGAACTTGCTATCTCCACTGGTCCGGCTATCCCCTACTCTTGCTACCTTCAGGCGATCCCTGAAAACTCATCTCTTCAGGGAAGCCTATCATGTCTCCAACTACTCTCCTACCACTTCCATCAGCTCATTCCCCACAGTTACATCCTTTTGTACCGCCTGCCCCACCCTATTAGATTGTAAGCTCTTCTGAGCAGGGCCCTCTTAATCCTCTTGTATTTTATTGTATTGTAACTGTATTGTCTCCTTTTATATTGTAAATATAGGCATATGGTTCCTTGGTGGGAACCAATAAAGAAAAAAGTAGCACACCCATTTCCTACTACTTCTCACTGAGAAGATGGAAGGATCAGATCAGTTGCATTGAACTTGTTAGATCTCTGTGTGCGATTACAAACACTTAAAATGCTTTCATATGCCCATTATTGCCTCCTGGAGGTCTGTTATGGTCGAATCCTATCTTGAGCACTCCATTAAGCCATTCAGATCCATTTATAATTGAGTAAATTATTGCTAATCTCAGGGTCAGAGACACCCTGCTTTTTATGTACATTCAGTAAATTTGAGTACACTAATTTAAAAAACAGTTTGAGAAATGGACATTGCCATCAAATGTGTATAAAGGGGCCAGTGGAAGCTATAGTGGAAGGTTCTTGAGCAAACTATAAGTATTCACTTAAACTGAGAATAATATTATATCTAATAATAATAATAATACAGATACTCCTTGCTTAACGACCACTCGGACTTACAACCAGCTCTCCCTACAACCTGCTATACATCATTGTATTGTACAGTACAGAATTTTCGTTTGTGTTCTGTACTTATGCAAATTAAAACAAAATTATTGAGCTGGATTTTTTTGTTGAGACTGCTTAAAAGATTGATTAACTGTGGCTCCTCGTTTAACGACCTGGTCATTGGAAATGAACCTGTTCGTTAAGTGAGGAGAGCCTGTACAGTATACGGAGGGCATATGTGAAACAGTAGATTACAACATAAAGATCTTGACACTTGCATCTTTCAGCTTATAGAGGTTGGTCTTCAGAACACATTTCCTGATACAGCAGTGGAGAATATGGAAACAAAGTATTACATTTACATCAGGGAGGGTTAGTGTTCTAGTTACAGGAAGGGTTAGTATTGGGGATACAGGGAGCATTATTTTTTGAGGCTACAGGGAAGATTAGTGTTGGGGTTATAAGAAGTGTTAATGTTAGTATCAGAGATTGAATGGTTACAGGTTGGGTTGGGATAAGTGCTACCTGTAAATTAAGAGAGGGTTACTGTTCAGACTGGGGCTTCATGTAGAATTGCAATAATTTTTGCAAGGAGTGTTAGTTTGAGGATACGTGTATATGTTAGGATTGCAAGAGAGGTTAGTGTCGGGTTTCAGGTTATAGGGGGGGTTATTTTTAAAGTCACAGAAGGATTTAGTATTAAGGTTACAGGGAGGGTACTAGAATTACAGGAAGAGTTAGTGTAAAGGTAAGTGTTAGGGTTACAAGGAGGCTTTGGGTTGAGGTTAAAGTTATATTGAGAGTTGGGGCTGGGGTTATAAGGAAGGTTAGTGTGAGGTTGTAGGTGCTAGGATTACAGGATAGTATGAGGGCTTTAGTTTTAGGATAACTGGAAGGGTTGGTGTTTGGGTTAAGGTTACAAAGAGGGTTATTGTTGGGCTTGGGATTAAGGTGGGGTTAGTGTTACAGGGAGCGTTAATATTAGGGTTACGGGAAGGGTAAGTGTGAGGAGGAATTAAGGCTGATAAACATGGATTGAGTATCAGCCAGTATTGACATTCAGCCCATGTGTACAGCAGCCTGTCCGACAGGAGTCAGTCTAAGGACCAGCTTCTATCAAGCGGGCTATGGCTGTAAGCGCTGGTCAGTGTGTTCTGGTGAAAAGGGAGGTTCCCTTGTCAGAACACAATAGCTCAGCAGGTGAGTTGGCTGTACTCGCTTGTGTTAGTACAGCGATCTGTTTTTCGTTCAACCTGTGTGTACCAGGCATTAGGGTAGGGCATAGCTCCTAGGACCAAACTTCCAGTAGCAAAGATTATTGCACTGGTGCGTATCTATGGACTGGTATTTCTATGTGTGTCAAAGAGGGTGGATGTTTGCACCCATTGTTACACAGGGCTTTTAGAGCATAACAAGATAGGCACATTTATGACCTATTGCCTTATATTACAGGTGTGCTAAGCCATTAAGCTCCACAACCACTGTCCATTCATTACAATTTTTCGTATCTCTTACATTTGTGTCTGTCTTATCTTGTTAGGTGTTTCAGTGGTGATCAACCCACGTGTTCCACTTTTCATGTCCATTGAGAAAAACAAGTCATTTTGTGTAAAGACACCTGCAAGCACAGAGAGGCTCCCTCTACAATATACAATCTGCATTGGGCAGAATATCCGATCTGTTCATCAAGACGTAGGAATCCATCTTTATGAAAACCAAAGGACGCTTCCAAACATCAATATTTTCAGGTAACATCATAATAAGACATGTTTCCTATTAAAACAACGTATGCTATGAGTTGTATGGCGAGAAAGGATGAAAGTGGCAGCTGTAGGTATTGGTCCGAATATGAATTTTTGTTTTTCACAATAAAAGGGTCCATTAATAGTTGAAAGCCAATGTGTTTGTGATCATACACAAATTACCTTCAGGGTTTAGGTTTATTTTGAAAAAGCAATCTGGAAAGTTGGTTAATCATGGATTTGAGTAAATAACAGTTTAAAGCTTGCACAGTAGTTTTCTATTGTTTTTATCTTCTATGTTATGGTTTTATAGCAGCGCCACTGCCAATTAGAAGAAGGTAGACATGTGTTTGACCTTGCCATTACATTGAAAAGAGAAAGGATTAAAGAAAACATATATGTAAGTGGCTTTTTTCCCTGCTCAGGATGCCAGTCTGGAGACACTATGGTATATCAGACTCTGCTGCAAAACTTGAAAGAGAAGTCAAATCGTTCCATAATAAATTAAAGAGGTACCGCCTAGGAGAATGCCTCATATCTCTCAATGAACATTCCACTAAGTTACTTTCTAGCAAGGTAAGCCTCCACCTTGTTTGTCCCACATAGAAAACATCAGATTGCTCTCCCCAAACCCGACACTATTTCCAAATAAATGCATTGTGCACCTCCACTATCAACTGCAGTCTAGAGCAGGGACAGCTTGGGTATGTAGAGACAGAGCAGCGGTTCACCTGTTAACAATGTGGCTTTATAGCACTGGAGTTCTGAATTCACATTTTACTCAAACATTCTTTTCATGGAATTTCTATGTTGTCCCATGTTGACCTGAATTTGAGAGTTTTTAAAGAATTTTAGAGAGCAGTTAGGACAAAGAGTTTAAAAATGTACAGTATATATGCTGTCTTTTCTGGTATTAGTATAAACCATCAAATCGAGGACTCTTCCTCGATCACAACCATGATGGGACAAAAGTGTTCTCCAATCTAAATTTGAATTTCCCTTTAATTAAATGATCTGCTTTTCCTCTTTTTGGAAAACCCGTTTAAGGAAGTCTTTATCGTGTAATATTTTTCCAAACAGATAAAGTCAAATGTAAAACTTTGAAATGAAAAAGTAGCTTATCAGTTACACATAAACATTATAAACATAAAAGTTTATGGTACTGTAGGTTTAAAGGGGTTGCATTGGACTGAATGCACAATTTTGTGATTTTCTCCGGAAGCCGGCATGAGCATAATATAATGAGTGGGTAGAGGACAATAAGGAACCCTGTAAAAACAAAATTTAATGTTTTTTTTTGTTATCAAACTCATTTTTCTCCCTATAGTGGTTTTCTTTATGTTCCACCCTCTATCCCTGTAAATTTGTTAAAATATATTGTTGCCTGCAACCAGGGCCTTTTTTTCTAATCAAATAGGTGCAGGAACTCCCCCTTTCAGAGTCACCCCTTGTCTCCGCCCCCTACCCGCCTCCAAGCACTGTCTCTTGATTCCAACCCCTACCCACCTCCTCCCAATACCATCCCTTTTAGAGAATACAGAACCAAGTAAAATTTGTGGCGCTAAGTGATGTTTATGTAAAATAGATCCCCCACCCCCATCAACAACAGATCCCTTCCAGCACCAATGGACTGCTTGCAACAATATACTCCCCTAGCAACCATAGACCTTGCCCATCAACAACAGAACCCCTCAACAACAATGGACCACTTGCAACAATAGATCCCCAGCAGCAACAACAAATCTCCGCACAGCCAGCATCAATAGACCCCTCCCTCAACAGTAGATCCCCCTAGCAAGAACTGACCCGACAGCAACATAAAACCCAGCACAGCAACAATAGATCCCACACCAGCAACAATAGACCTCCCGGCAACAATAGACCCCCTCCAGTGACAATAGATTCCCCAGCAGCCAGTATCAATAGACCCTGCAGAACACCCCAGCATCCCTTACCATTACATACATTCAGTGCTGGAGGTGCCAGAACTGCGTTCCCCCACATTTACGCTGAAAAAAAGCCCTGCCTGACTTTCCCTATAAACAGTGAAAACAGAGCTCCAATACATTACAAAACACCTATTCTGAGATGAAAACTAACTCCGCAGTGTCCAACAGTTGGCAAATTCTTAGCTTTTGCAACCACTTAAAAGGAAACCTGTAGTAAGAAAGTATGGAGGCTGCCATTGCTGACCTCTATCTGTCACACTGATTCAGTGGCTTGAGTACTCTTTAAAACTGGTCATACACTGATTGAAATTCAGCTGGGCCATCAGGGATGTGCTGAATTTCAATCAGTGTGTCAGCTTCCCTGGCTGACAGAAGCTGATTGTTTTATCAACTTCTGTCAAAGGGACATGTTGGAAAATGTTCCATTGTTCAGAGGCTGCAGCCAATCAAATTCAATCAACGATTAGTGTTGCTGTCAGAATATAGTGAAAATATATTACTAAATATAAACTCGAGCTGATGGAAACAACTAAGTGATAATGAAATGCAGCTGCTGTAGACAAGGTGCTAATCACTTGGATAAATGTGGATAAAAAAATACAGCACTCGCAACACACAATATAAGTGAAATCAACAAAAAAGCCCAAATAAAAATCCAAATAAATGCAACTGAAGTGTTAGTCCACAATGAAGTAGGTGCAAAAAATTCTTCACAAACTTGCAAAGTACAGTGACACCCCCTTTTGCATCCCCACTCACCAGAACAGGACGACCCCCAGCTTTGCAGACCAGGGGTCACTTCAGGCTCGTAAATGGTATCCCACACACGTGGATTGGTGTCAAAACATCAGATGGTGGATCGGTGTAAACATCAGCTGATAGATTCCAATAGGAGGCTCTCAACAGGCACCCAGAAATGAAAAGATGATGGACTAATAGTGAAGTACTGTTATAAAAGTTGATTTTATGCACATAGGGATCGGTACTTACAAAAAGACGGCTAAAAACAGGCATGGATATAGAGCTGTAGATACAGGAAGCAGCCATTCATAGCGTGCGTTCCACAGGAGCTGTTGGAAAATGTTCCATTGTTCAGAGGCTGCAGCCAATCAACTTCAATCACTGATCAGTGTTGCTGTCAGAATACAGTATCCCGACAGGGCTTCCTCCATCCAGGGCAGCTGATAGTACAGGCAGCCCTCCTGTACTGGGCCAAGGCCCCATCAGTTCAAAAGGGTGACGGGCACCTGCTGAGCAGGAGGACCAGTTGTACTGCCCTATTGCTGACACTTGTGGATCCAGTGCAGCTGAGAAAGGGACTGATGAATCTCTGTCCTCAGTCTCTTTTTCAAATGTGAGACATTATGATATTTCACCAAAAAAAATGTAAAAAACAAAAAAAAATAATACAATTCTAAAAATGTAAAAATGTTTAACATTTGAAAAAAAAAATCATGACTTGTTCAAATGTTTTATATTGCCTACTCACTGCCTGTTTTAACCCTACATGGTTGCTGAGCCCTTGCAGAGCATTATTCAATTTAATGGGTATTTATCGATGCAGGTATAGCTTCTGCAATGGCTGTAAAGGATAGCATCACAGCCATGTAATTTTTGTGAAAATATGATTTGATATTTTCAGAGGTGGGGATCCCTGTCAGGTAGGCTGTATGGGGCTCCATGGTTTCTAACATCAGCCCTGCCTCCATCCTCTTTGTTTGTGTGAATAGAGTAATTAGCTATTTTTTTTGTTTGTTTAGCCTGCAAACTGAACAAAGTGGCCTGAGCCCTTTTTAAAGCTGGCCATCCATTGATCGAAATTCATCTGGTCCGTCAGGAATGAGCTTTATTTTGAGGTCTCCCATTGGACAGAAGTTTATTGTTTAATTGACTTCTGTCAAAGGGACATGTTGAAAAATGTTCCATCATTCAGCAGCTGCAGCCAATCAGCTGCAGCCACTGATCAGTGTCACTATCACAATAAGGTGTCCTGGTGGTGGCGAGGGGGGGTTGAGGATTCCTCCATCCACCTCGTTTGTGTGGATAGAGGAAACTATTAGTTTGTTTTTATATTTAGTCTATCAGCTTGTAGGCAGGTCTACTTTCTCCACTGCAGGTAGTGCTCTTCCGCAGCAGCACCGCAGTTGGAGAGGAAGTCAAGGGAACACAGTTCCTCTATGGTTTTCTGGGTCACTGGGGAAGCACCCAATTGGATGCTGACTCCCCATGTGACTCTAGCAGCCATCTTGAGTCAGGCAGAGCCTACTTAAGACCTTGGCTTCCAGGCTTGGCAAGCTTTTGACAAGTTGGTAGAGTAGGGACAGGTACCGCGCCTGTTAGCAACAGCGTTAGCGATAGGCTAAGGTACCTGAGGAGCAGGCAAAGCGAAGGGTCATAAACTCCTTTGGACATCTTCCCTTTTGGGACACTGGATAGCCAGGCCGCATTTCGCCCTCTTAACAGACTCTGTCAACCCAGCTGATGCCTGTCTTCTTCACTTCATTGGAATTCGGTTAGGCAGATGTCCCTCCGGATTGTTGTGAACTGCTGTTGCTTTACTTCAATACAAGTTTTCTATTACACTGTGTGAGTTACTGCTGCCACACATACTACACCCCATACTGCACCTACATACTACACCACACTTGCAAGCTGACCAAAATTAACAGTGTATGGCCAGCTTAAGCCATTGGGATTAATTTTCTGAAGGAGTAGAAAATTTTCACAAAGTGAAAGTTCACTTAGCTTAGTGCAAAAGGTGAAGCTGTGTTTACTCGACTCACCCAGTCGTGCAAAATTCCTGTTGTTTTCCATCTTACATGTCTGGGTATTCAAAATAAAATATTCACCTTTCTACTTCATCACCTTAGATTTATTAAGCTAAGTCATCATCCTCTGTTTCTTAGGTAAGAAACCCAATTAACTTGGAACAAGCATGTAAATCTGGAGTTCTGGCTTCCTTCTGACTTTCTTAATCTACATGCTTGTTCAAGATCAGTGTCACCAACCTATACATTTAAAGGAGTTGTAAAGGTAGAAGGTTTTTTTTATCTTAATGCATTCTATACATTAAGATAAAAAACCTTCTGTGTGTAGCAGCCCCCCCTGCACCCCCTAATTACTTACCTGAGCCCTGTCTCTCCTTAGCGATGTCCACAAGTGTCTTAGCCATCCGGGACTCTCCTCCTGATTGGCTGGGACACAGTACCGACAGTAGGACACAAAAACAAGACTTTACAATCACTTTAAAAACAGTGAAACAACTAACTTTTCCACAAGGAGGATGGTAATGGAGGCATTTGAATTTCTTTCAGTACAGGTTACCGTTCAGCAAGGGAGGGATAAGTATTAATGCTTTTCAATGGCCTTGTTTACATGGGCATACTTAAGCATATGCCTGTCTGAGGGCCTGGTCTGTCAGCACGGGATGCACAGGTCTTCCGTGCATCCCCATGCAGGCAGCCCCATTCTTGTCAATTGGGATGCAGTGGCTGCAAGGACAACTGCTACTGCTCCCAATTTGACAGCCATGCGAGCACATGACCCCAAACAAACATTATCTGCATTCGAGACCTTGCCCTAGTACTTGCATGCCTGTCAAATTTGGAGCAATGGCTGTGTCTCAGTTGACATGAATGCATAGCTCCCAACTGTCCCTGATTTCGAGGGGCTGTCCCTGATTTGGAGCAATGTCCCTCTGTCCCTCTTTCCTCCTCATTTGTCCCTCATTTTGGTCTGATCTATATAGATGTATAAAAAAATGCACGTTTTATCTTTCAAAAAGTGTTTCCCAGTGCTAAACCTTTCATCCAAATTCTAAATGGCTTTTTTTTTAGTTAAGTCTCCTTTAAATATTGGGAGGTTTGTGAATAGGACTGCCTGCATAGGAAAGCATGGAACATCTGTGCATCCCAGTGCGGCAAACAAGGCCCTCGCACTGATGCACACTTAAGTACACCCTTGTGAACGAAGCCTTATATTTTTTACTTTTTAAAACATCAACAGCCACTTTAAAGTGACCCTGTCACTTCTGTAAGAAAATACAGGCAGCTGCTGCCTGCAATACAAGAAGGAGAATACTTAAAGCGGAATTCCATCTGGGAAAAAAAAAATTAAAAGTCGGCAGCTACAAATACTGTAGCTGCTGACTTTTAATATATGGACACTTACCTGTACAGGGAGCCAGCAATGTCGGCACCCGAAGCTGATCTTCAGATCGACTCACGGGTGCTGCCGCCGCCATTCCTGGTAAGGGAACCAGGCAGTGAAGACTTTCGGCTTCACTCCTGGTTCCCTACTGCACATGCGCAAGTCACGCTGCGTGTTCTGAATGGTCCCTGCTGTCTTCTGGGACCGGTGTGTCTCCCAGAAGACAACGGGGGTAAAGGGGAGGGGCCGGACATAGCGTAGTTCGCCGCACAACGTGCGGCGCTCTTTCGCCGGAAGTGAGAGCAAATACCTGGATTTGACAGGTATCTGCTCCCCCCTGAAAAGTGCCAAATGTGACACCGGAGGGGGGGGGGGGGGGAATCCGATCAGCGGAAGTTCCATTTCTTGATGGAAATCTTTGGCGGCTGCAAGTGAAATCTTTGTTGTCTTGATCAGCTTTGAACACCGGTGCTATTCAACATCTCACAGTGTGTCAGATTCAGATAGTATGTCCCCCATGGGGTTCTGTAGTTCCTCCGGCGAGATAGAAGAACAACAGCTTCCATCGGTGCCCAGTAGGGGGCACCTTATTTGATATGTTTGGAAGTGTGAGATGGCAACAACACTTTAAGCTGATAAAGACAGAAAAAATTAAATTGATGCCCACCAAGAAATTAAGTATTCAGTTTTTTCTTAGGGAGCAGTTAAGTGTATTTTCTTACAGAAGCAATAAGGTGATTTTAATATAAGGTAAATATTTAAATGTACAGCTGTCTTTAGTATAAGTTATTTTAATGCTTCCTTCTTTATAGGACCACATACATAATACAGACCAAGCAGGAGAGACGCACAGACATCGCAGGGATCCATATACCCTTAAGCACCTCAATCTCTCAGTAACTACATCCCCATATGCAAGTTTTGACTCTGAGGAACTTCAAGATTATCTGCATAAGGGACAGGAAAACTACTGGCTCAGTCTCCCGTCAAAATTAGATGGATCAATGGTATGGTATGGTATAGTACCCATTATAATGGCATATATTTTGTTGTATTTACAATCACGCAGAGCAGATCTGTACCTAGGGGTATTGAAAGCTTAAGGACCTATTGAAAAACTGGCAAAATCAATGTGTGACTTTTGTAAGACAGAACATAAATAAACTTGTAGGTCTCCATTCCTAGAGAGCGGGAGACTTTTATGATAAAACCAGGGAGCCATATGTAAAAGTAAAGCAGAACTACAGTAAGTGATCAGGGGCATGGGAGGTCTCACCTTAGTGTGTATATATTCACAGAATACTTGCATATTGTGACACACTTACTTCCTATTGTGCCCTCATCCAGGGATGACCATTGAATTGTCCTGTTGCTGCTCCATATGCCACCATGTCTAACACTGCTTCTTACTGGTCCTGCCATGCTCCTCTTAGGCCTTTGCATGACCATCAATGTTTTAACTCTTGTGCAGGAGGTACATCAGTTCTGTACCCAGCTCTATTCTAGCACATACATGCAAAATTATAAACAAAGAAATAATTTCTCCTGCGTTTGTGAAGGCGTTGCTAGTATAGAGTTGTAGTACTTTCAAAGGGAGGGAATTTACCACTTGCTTACTGGGCACTTAAACCCCCCTCCTGCCCAGACCAATTTTCAGCTTTCAGCGCTGTCGCACTTTGAATGACAATTGCGCGGTCATACAACACTGTACCCAAATGAAATTTTTATCATTTTTTTCACA
Source organism: Lithobates clamitans (assembly GCA_037952925.1). Lineage (NCBI taxonomy): Eukaryota > Metazoa > Chordata > Amphibia > Anura > Ranidae > Lithobates > Lithobates clamitans. The sequence goes on from JBBGZY010000159.1 coordinate 1,371,456, forward strand.
CAAATAGAGCTTTCTTTTGGTGGTATTTAATCACAGCTGGGATTTTTATTTTTTGCTAAACAAACAAAAAAAAATGGAAAATTTTGAAAAAAAAAAAATCATGTTTCATAGGTTGTTATAAAATTTTGCAAACAGGTAATTTTTCTCCTTCATTGATATGCGCTGATGAGGAGGCACTGGTGGGCACTGATAGGTTGCACTGATGGGCACGGATAGGCACAGTTAAGGTGGAACTGATACTCACAGTTGAGGCGGCACTGATAGGCACAGTTAAGGCGGCACTGATAGGCACAGTTAAGGCAGCACTGATGGGGACAGATAAGGCGGTACTGATGGGCACAGATAAGGCGGCACTGATGGCCACTGATGGGCGCTGATGGGTGGCACTGATGGGTGGCACGGATGGGTGGCACAGATGGGTGGCATTGATGGGCACTGATAGGTACCACTGATGGGGGGCACTTATGGGCAGTGATGGGTGGCACTGATGGGCACTTATGGGCATTGGTAGGTGACACTGAAGGACACTGATAGGTGGCTCTGATGTGGAGCACTGTTGTTGCACTGATGTGGACGTTGATGGGTGGCACTGTGGGCGCTGATGGGTGGCACTGATGGGTGGCACTGTGGGCACTGATGGGTGGCACTGTGGGCACTGATGGATGGCACTGTGGGCACTGATGGATGGCACTGTGGGCACTGATGGGTGACGCTGGTGGGCACTGGTAGGCGGCACTGCTGCCTATTGCTACTGTAGGTGTCACTGGCAGGGGGCAGATGATCGCCGTGATCGGGACTGATGTCCTGATCACGGCCGCCAGTGATCGGGTTTCTTTTTTCCTCCTCACGCTGTCAGCGCGAGGAGGAAAAATAGCCGATTACCGGCTCTGTTTACATCACATGATCAGCTGTCATTGGCTGACAGCTGATCATGTGGTAAGGGGTCGGGACCGACCCCTTACTCTGATCTGTGATCAGGCGAGTCTCATAGACTCGCTGATCATTGAGCGTGCCGCGCGCGCCCTGCAGGGGGCGCACAGGCCGCTCGTGCACGGGACGACGTCAATAGACGTAGTCCCGGCAATGTAGGTCCGCGCTGTTGCCGTCATTTGGCAATAGCGCGGATCTGAAGACGTTAAAAGATGATCATGCGTGTCCCGCTGCCCAAGCTGACCAGGGGTGGTCCGAAGAGAGTCAGGTGAAGGAAAGTGGTGGAAGGCTCGTGATCTGACACTTTGATCAAACTGATATAGTTTACTTATATACAGAAACAAATAAATGCATATAAAAAGTAGCTACGTATTAAAAAAAACAGGGTTACAAAATATACACATTAAAATTTTAGAAATTGGACATGCCCATGCAAGGGCAAGTGCTAAAATGTGGCTAACGCGTTTCGAGGGGTTCCCTCTTCATCAGAGCCTTGAAGAACAACTGTACAATATGGTAGACCAACATAAAAGAGAGTGGCTAGTTGGGAGGCATATCACATGGTAAGTGATGGATTCTCCTTTAAATCTGTCCACATCCCAGCGCTCTAAATAGAATAGATACCAAAAATATATATAGTACAGAGCACATATAAAAAGGTGTTGGAGTCGTATACTACACATTGCAGACCAAGAGACGTATAAAAAATTAAAATTGAAAATAAAAAATAAAATGTTTAAAGTATAAACATGTTAAAGTAGTAAAATAGTTGAAGTGTTAGAACATTAAAAAGCTATTAAGGAGCCAAAAAAAAAAATAATACGTAGCTACTTTTTATATGCATTTATTTGTTTTTGTATATAAATAAACTGTATCAATTTGATCAAAGCGTCAGATCCGCCTTCCACCTCTTTCCTTCACCTAGCACATAAATGCACCATGCACAAAAAAGCAAAAAAAAACCATGGGCCATAGAAAAAGTTTTTGAGCACAAAAGACTAAGATTTTTTTTCTTATTACAGCATTTTAGTTCTATAAGCGGGAAACATTACACACTCCATTTCACGCACCACTGGTATCTTCCAGGTTGCATTATTACATACCTCCCAACTTTTGAAATTTGGAATGAGGGACACTTGAGGGAAGAAGTAATTTGTGGCACGCATAGCACAGCGTGGCAAAATGTGGGTGTGGCCAAACTCATAACAGTGGGAGGGGCTTAAGGAGTGTGGTATACAGGAATGGCAGAGGAGAAGGGTCTGCAGGGCAGTGCACAGGGGTCAGCAGGGCAGAGAAAAGGCATCACAAGGGCAGAGTACAGAGGATAGGGGGTCAGTAGGCAGTGTGAAGGTGTCAGCAGGATGAAAGACAGGGGGTCAGTAGGACAGGGTACAGGGGTTAGGACGGAAGACAGTGGGTCAGTAAGGCAGGGTACAAGGGTCAGCAGGATGAATGAAAGGGGGGTCAGTAGGGCAGGGTACATGGGTCAGCAGCAGGGTTGCCAACCACCAGTAAATTTATTGACAGTTTGTAAAAATCTGTGATTTTTTTTTTACAACTGCCAGTAAATATCAGGGGGTGATCATTTTATGCTGTGTTGACTTTTTAAGTGTAAATCAAGCAAATTACTTTGTTATAGGTATTGTCAGTGTTTCCATATCATGTTTATACTGTTCAAATATTCACTGTGTTAGTTTTCAATAGGAGTTCTGTAATTTCTCAGGTTGCCAGTAAAGAATGTGCTCCACCAGTAAATTTTCCATGTTTTGTCAGAAAACAATGCTGTGGAAGGGTTGGCAACCATGGGCAGCAGGACAGAAAACAGGGGGTCAGTAGGGCAGGGTACAGGGGTCAGCAGAACAGAGGAAAGGGGAGTCAGTAGGGCAAGGTACAGAGGTCAGCAGGACAGAGGACAGGGGGGTCAGTAGAGCAGGGTACAGAGGTCAGCAGGACAGAAGAAAGGGCAACAGTGGGGCAGGGTACAGGGGTCAGCGGGTCAGAAGACAGGGGGTCAGTGGAGCAGGGTACAGGGGTCAGCAGGATGGAGGACCGGGGAACAATAGAGCAGGGTACAGGGGTGAGCAGGATGGAGGAAAGGGGGTCAGTAGGGCAGGGTACAGGGGTCAGCAGGATGGAGGACCTATATTACCATAAAAGCTTATGTCTCAAAAGCACTCATAAACGCCAAATACATTTTTCAGAGTTAGAGCATTTTTACAGCTGAAAAACTTTTCAAACCCACTTGTTTTTTTTCCAGTCAGAAAACGCCCTTGCCAAAAAATGCTGATAAAAGCCTGTGTGTGCATGGACACATAGGATAGCATGCTGGGGAGTTTACTGGCTGTAGAAAAATGCCTGAAGCCAAAAACAACAGCTGTAAAAATGTGTGCATGAGGCCTTTTAATGACCACCTCTGTTGCTCTAATAGGGCGGGAAGAATAAAGGGCTATTCTATGTAAGAAACCCTACTGAATAACACTCCCATGCATGATCTGTATATCTAGGCCTGGTCATAAAGGATAATATGTTCACTTGCAGATCACTATACACAGCTGGCTTAAAGTATTACTAAACCCAGGACCCTACATTCACAATATCTGGTTTCTCATAGTGCACAGGACATAGAGATGCAATTATTTGGGTTTAATATAAACTGCTAAATACCTCTTCTCATCAGCAGTTAGACCAGTCTTGTGACTTTCATCAGTGTCCAGCCGACAACTGATTAAAGCTTGTAGGAGGAGTTTTCATTCTCTTCTGACTGTCCTATGAGACTGCATGACCCCTAACTTTCTGTCTGGACAGTGCTGATGGGCCCTGTGCTGATCACATGCACCCCCCCCCCCCTGCACACCAAACTGAGCATGTGCAGAGGCTCTGTTCTATCAGCAAATACATTGGGGACAGTAAAAGAAGGGGAAGATCAGAAAAGACAGGATCAAACAGCCTTTTTGCACAATATGGAGGATTAAACCCTTAGGGTTCCACAGTGAATATAACATACCTCCCAACTTTTTGAGATGGGAACGAGGTACACCTATTAGCAAAAGTATGTAGGCATACAGAATTGAACAAATAAAAAAATCAGTTAAACCCACAAGTGCTTTTTTTTACCACTACTATTGTTTTTACTGGCTTTTGAAATTTACAAATGCAGCAATTTATAAACTGGATGAAAGGTTTAGCACTGGGAAATACTTTGTGAAAGATAAAAGTGTATTTTATATACAACTATATGGATCAGACAAAACTCGAGAGACAGATGAGAAGGGAAGAGGGACAGAGGGACATTCCTTTGAAATCAAGGACAGTTGGGAGCTAAGGTATAATAAGGATGCTTTATTGCATATACAGACTGATTTTACTGTTCTGCCTACTTTTCTGGTCTAGTAGAGGCCTAAACAATAGAAACTTACAGTAGATGTGAGATTAGGTTTTTATGTTTAACCACTTGCCGACCACCTGCCACAGTTATACTGTGGCAAGGTGGCTCGGCTGCCCGAAACGACACACTGGCCTGCAGGGGCACGGCATGCGCCGATTGGCCATTGAGGGAGCCAATCAGCGAGGTCCACCGGCCACCCGCGGTTGTTTCTCACGTAGACACAATGGGGATCTGCCAATGTACACAAGGCAGAGCTCCGTTCTGACAGGGAATGACACAGGATCTTGTCTTCCTGCTATGCAGGAAGACGGATCTCTGTGTTGTGCCAGTCAGACCGTCCCCCTATACAGTTAGTAAACACAACCAAAAAACACTACAGCGCTGACACTGTGCCCATCCTATAGTGATAAAATGTCATATACCAGGTAAAAAAAGGTATTGAGAGATACTTATTCCCGGAGGTATAGGAATAAAAATGTCAATTAGTAGAAAATGGCTGACACTGTGGTGCTGGCAAGGATGCTTTCATTTGTGGGCTGGAAATCTACAATCTGAAAAATAGGAAGGGAAGGGAAGAAACCGCCAAACCGCATAGTGTAACACAATTTATTAAGTAACAAATAGAACTCACAAGCGGGTGAGGGGGAGAGAGAGGATGACAGTCTGCAGTGGATTGTAATGAGCTTGGAGCTGTGTGGTAGTCCTTGATGGAGAAGAAAGCAGCTGTGGTGGGGAGCAAGATGAGCCTGGAGACCGGTATCAGGCTGCCCTGTGTGGTTGTGATGGTTTATCCAGAAATCGGATGACCGCCCAAAGACCATTTGTCCAGCTGGAGTAATAAGAGGAGCTGTCAGTCCAACCGCTGTGTGAGCCACATGGGGCGCGTTTCAGAAACGTAACCACGCCTCCTTCATCGGGTTGATGAAGGAGGTGTGGTTAAGCCTCCAAAATGCATCCCGATTGGCTCACAGTTGGGATCCGCCCACATGCCTGGACCGCAACCCGGCTCAACCTGAGCCCGCCGCTCCCGCCCCCTCCACAGCCCAGTGCTCCAGGAACTGTGGGGGGGCATCAGCAGCTCTCTGCTCAGGGAGCTGTGAGAACTGAGCGATCGGCAGAGTTAGGTCGCTCGGTTCTCAGTGTTAGAACCGGCGGTGGGTAGGTGCAGCATCTACCCGATGCTGCATCCAGCTAGGTAAGTATGATTAAAAAAAAAAAACATTCCCATACTTCTCTTTTAATAAATAAGGACATTCCCCTATATAAGGCCACATATGCTAATGGGGGGTACCTCATGAATTTGACAAGGTGTAGGAGGGATGCGTGGCTTCTCCTCTTATGCCCCGTACACACGGTCAGATTTTCCGACGGAAAATGTGTGATAGGACCTTGTTGTCGGAAATTCTTACCGTGTGTAGGCTCTATCACACATTTTCCATCGGATTTTCCGACACACAAAGTTTGAGAGCAGGATATAAAATTTTCCGACAACAAAATCCGTTGTCGGAAATTCCGATCGTGTGTACACAAATCCGATGGACAAAGTGCCACGCATGCTCAGAATAAATAAAGAGATGAAAGCCATTGGTCACTGCCCCGTTTATAGTCCTGACGTACGTGTTTTACGTCACCGCGTTCAGAATGATCGGATTTTCCGACAACTTTGTGTGACCGTGTGTATGCAAGACAAGTTTGAGCCAACATCCGTCGGAAAAAGTCCTAGGATTTTGTTGTCGGAATGCCCGAACAAAGTCCGACCGTGTGTACAGGGCATTACAGTGTCAGATTGAATTGTAAGGTTTTCCATGCATATTTAATCAAGCTAGTTTTTGCCTTATTGCCTTCTACAGGAGAGGTTTAATCTCTAGAGTTTGTTAGTCATCCCTGACCAATATCTTGATAAAGAAGGGGCCAGCGTGGAATGTTTTGCTGACATAAATAACATGTGCTATTTGCTACAGCTATTTGCTGTAATAATCACAGGCATTGTTCTTTGTTTTTGGTTGTACAACTGCAGCTTGTTATTTTGCGCCTGCAGTCACAGTTTTTTGTCATTTTGTATTGTGCTTTGGTATTTTATTTTGTATGTATATGCAAAATCTTTCAATAAAAAAAAAGAAGGGTGTACAGTTATTATTTCTATTTTGCTTGTGTCAAGTGCCCACATGTAGCCAATGCCTACCAGGGATATAATGGTCAGTTTTACTGTATGTATAAAAACGTAAACATATGACTAAAGCTCTTTTTCTACTTTTCTTCTCATAGGCACCAATTCTGACAAGATGGAAAGGCCAGTTTTCCGTGAGATTGAATATAAGCAACAATGGTGCTGCTACATGGTACTTGAAAAGTTTGAAAAGTTTGATCAACAAACTTGGTCCTAAATACATCATGTTTGAAGGGGTAGGAGGCAACACATTTCTAGAACAATCCATACAACCTCCAAGAGGCTTTGAGGCTGACCGATATACAGAAATGTTAGTTGGAGCAGTGACAAATTTGGGAAATTCTGCAATAGTTACAGCATGTACAAGGTAAAGTAACCTCATTCTCCATATATCCTCATGCCTAACTATAGAAATTATCTTGATGTTTCGTATTTTTTTTTTCAATTTTATGCTATTTATGTGTTATAAACCATTTTCAAATAGCTTTGGTTAAAACTGAATTCTAACTAGATATAAAAGACACAAATGAATGCAGCTCTGCAATCATGAATACATTATAAAATGTTTTTTTTTTTTTTAAAGCAAGCAGTGTAAAACCCTGAATTTGTCCTGCTAGCAACCTCTTACAGTCCCTATACAGAGCAGTAGTACAAGGAGCCAATCATTTCATGTGCTGGTTGACACAAGGGCATGTTGATAGGAAGTGACATAAGGGTCATGTTGATAGGAATTGAAAGCAGAGAGATGAGCTCAACACTGTGCTGCTTCAACTTTTAACTGTCCAGCCACAGTCTGGGGGGGGGGTCCAGGACGACCAGGGCTCAGAGGAAGTAGGTTAAATGATGGCGGCCACATTAGCCTAGGGACATCAAGTGGCAGAAAAAAGGTAATACAGGAAAATCTTTGAATTGACATTAAATATTTCAGCAAAGGCTGGTTATGTTATTTATATTTTTGACTGGACTTCAACTTTAAAAGAGGAGTATGTAATTTTTAAAAATTTTAGAATCATACTTATTGTACCTAGGTGGATGCAGCATCGATCCGATGCTGCATCTGTCCCCCGCCGACTCTTACCGTCGACTGCTCAGTTCTCAGAGCTCCTTGAGCAAAGAGCTGGTGACTGATAGTCACCAGCTCTCTGCTCTGCCCCCCCCCCCCCCCCGCACTCACTGTAGTGCTGTGCTGTGGAGGGGGCAGGAACGGCCAGCTCAGGCTCTCAGCATCTTGCTGAGAGGCTGATCTGGGTGCCAGTTCAGGCATGTGGCGGATCCCGATCATATGGTCGCGATCTTTCCCGAGCCTGGACCAGGACACAGGTGTGTAGGACGAACTGCACTCCTGTGATGCACAGGAGAAGTACAGCCGAACAAGCTTTTGCTGTACTTCTCCTTTAATTTAACCTTGTTTATACAATGCACAATACAGTGCCTTGCAAATGTATTCACCCCCCTTGGCTTTTTACCTATTTTGTTACATTACAGCCTTTAGTTCCATGTTTTTTTAATCTGAATTATATGTGATGGATCAGAACACAATAGTCTAAGTTGGTGAAGTAAAATTAGAAAAATATATACATAAAACTATTTTTCAGAAATAAAAAAATGATAATTGGCATGTGCGTATGTATTCACCCCCTTTGTTATGAAGCCCATAAAAAGCTCTGGTGCAACCAATTACATTTAGAAGTCACATAATTTATGAAATGATGTCCACCTGTCTGCAATCTAAGTGTCACATGATCTGTCATTACATATACACACACCTTTTGAAAGACCCCTGAGGCTGCAACACCTAAGCAAACACTGCCATGAAGACCAAGGAGCTCTCCAAACAAATAAGGGACAATGTTGTTGAGAAGTACAAGTCAGGGTTAGGTTATAAAAAAATATCCAAATCTTTGATGATCCCTAGGCGAACCATCAAATCTATCATAACCAAATAGAAAGAACATGGCACAACAGCAAACCTGCCAAGAGACCGCTGCACACCAAAACTCACAGACCGGGCAAGTAGGGCATTAATCAGAGAGGCAGCACAGAGACCTAAGGTAAACCTGGAGGAGCTGCAGAGTTCCACAGCAGAGACTGGAGTATCTGTACATAGGACGACAATAAGCCATACGCTCCATAGAGTTGGGCTTTATGGTAAAGTGTCCAGAAGAAAGCCATTACTTTCAGCAAAAAAATAAATGGTACGTTTTGAGTTTGCGCAAAGGCATGTGGGAGACTCTCAAAATATATGGAGGAAGGTGCTCTGGTCTGATTAGGCTAAAATTGAACTTTTTGGCCACCAAAGAAAACACTATGTCTGACTCAAACCCAACACATCACCCAAAGAACACCACCCCCACAGTGAAACATGGTGGTGGCAGCATCATACTGTGGGGATGTTTTTCAGTAGTTGGGGCTGGGAAACTGGTCAGAGTTGAGGGAAAGATGGATGTTTCTAAATACAGGGATATTCTTGAGTAAAACCTGTACCACTCTGTGTGTGATTTGAGGCTAGGACGGAGGTTCACCTTCCAGCAGGACAAAGACCCCAAACATACTGCTAAAGCAACACTTGAGTGGTTTAAGGGGAAACATGTAAATGTGTTGGAATGGCCTAGTCAAAGCCCTGACCTAAATCTAATAGAAAATCTGTGGTCAGACTTAAAGATTGCTGTTCACAAGCGCAAACCATCCAACTTGAAGGAGCTGGAGCAGTTTTGCAAAGAGAAATGGGCAAAAATCCCAGTGATAAGATGTGGCAAGCTCATAGAAACTTATCCAAAGTGACTTGGAGCTGTGATAGCTGCAAAAGGTGGCTCTACAAAGTATTGACTTTAGGGGTGAATAGTTATGCACATTGACTTTTTCTGTTATTTTGTCCTATTTGTTGTTTGCTTCACAATAAAAAAAAAAAACATCTTCAAAGTTACATGTTCTGTAAATGAAATGATGCAAATCCTCAAACAATCCATGTTAATTCCAGGTTGTGAGGCAACAAAACACGAAAAATGCCAAGGGGGTGAATACTTTTGCAAGGCACTGTACATGTAAATGTGTCTACTTGACTGTCAGAAGACATGGGTATTTTCTTCCAGCTACTATTTTAGTGAAACAGTACTGTTTACTGAACACACAATTAGGGCTGACCAATAGGACACAACATGGCTTTGCTGAAATATATTGAAATGTATGAATATGGCTGTCAATCATTTGTTTCACAAACAGATCATAATTAGTGATGGGAAAATCTGCCCATGTTTGATTTGTCACAAAATCTCTCTCTATGCAGTTTGTCAGTTTTCCCTAAACTAGCTTCCAATTCACCGATGCCATGTCTTCTAAGGGGTGTGGTTTTCCCATCCCGCCCTCCATTTGATAGTGAGGGGACTGGCTTATTCTAAAACCCCCTTATTGGCTCTTCTACACTTGCTGGCCTTATTTACTGGGAGCTCAAATCTTGCACCAGCAGGATTCTCCTTGCACCCATTGTCTTGTCGCTGTTCATAACTATTCAAGTTAATTAAGGTTGTACATATAGTCCATGAAAACATGTAAAGTATCTTTTTTGGTACAATACGATGTTGGATTGTATGTTTATTATTGCTATACTAAATGTGATATTAGATCCTGATGACATTACAAGGAACCCTGGGGCATCCCCTTCCCAGAATTCTTGGCACTAGTTTGGCATTAGTTTGCTGGGGCCAAGTTGGCCCATACAAACTATTTTCCTTACTAAGTAATGTGGCTGCTGTGAGCGCTATATTATACTGTATTTGCATTAGCTACATACAGTGTGAAGCGTTGTGTTTTGGCAATGGCTCGGGAGAATTCCCCTCAGCTGCTAGAACAAAAATGAGTCAGGCTAAAGTGCTTCTCAGCCATAAAGAGTGAGCCTTGTATTTTTATCAATGAATACAAGACTTCCTCTAATTGGCCAAGATGGAGAGGTAGACAGATGACGTAATGATCTCCACCTCCATAAAATATAGAATTGCTTAAGAATTTAAAAAAATATATATATTTTGCAGTAAGTGATCCCACTGTTCTCTTTTAACAGGTCCAGCTATCTGCCATTCTTTATTCAAATGAGCCCTCTGCAGTCAGACTGGAGCTACAGTGGCCTGAAAGGAATCATCCCATCTGTGCTGCACTACAGTTTGCTAGGATACAATTTTTTCATTCCAGATGCAATAGGTAATTTTTTTCAGTTTATTCAATTTTCAGCTCAGCTACCACAGACACCAGTTTGAATTCTTCACATATATTGCAGTGCAGATCTATTAGATCAGCGTGACCCAACCCTTTTGGTACCAGGGACTGGCTGCGTGGAAGAAAATTGTGCCAAGGCCCAGTGGGTGGGGGGCATGTGGGGGGTAAGCAATTTTTTGCGGGTAATTTGTCAGGGAGGTGGCTGGTGTTAGCGCTTCAATCATCCCGGCACCATGCTTGATATGGTGTCAGGGTGATTGAAGCGCATTATTTCTATGATTACATTGTAGTAATAAATTCAATAGTTCAACTCACCATAATGTAGAATCATTTAGAGCCCTGAGCGTGTCACTTGCCACTATTGCCTGCCACCAGATGCAGCTTGTCACTTGCCACGTTGCCTGCCACCAGATGCAGCTTGTCACTTGCCACATCGCCTGCCACCAGATGCAGCTTGTCACTTGCCACGTGCCTGCAACCAGATGCGGAATGTCACCTGCCACATCGCCTGCCACCAGATGCGGATTGTCACTTACCGCGCTACCTGCCATTAGCTGTGGATTGTCACTGCATTGGTGGCAGCTCTAGTCAATTCCGAGTGAAGGTAGGAGAGCGGTGATGCAGGGCGGGTGTTGAGAGATGATGTCATCGCTCTGCTCCCCGCCACACCTTGGAAATTGAAGATGCTGACAGAACACCGGCTGTGAGGGCGGAAGAGCGGTGATACTGGGCAGGTGGAGAGAGATGATGTCATCTCTGCTTGCCTGTCCGCCCGCTTCTCTCATCTGCCCGCCCGCTCGCTTCTCTCATCCACCCGGCTCTCATGCCGCCTGCCTCTCTCATCTGCCTGCCCAGCTCTCTCATGTCGCCAGCCTGTCTCTCTCATCTGCCCGTCTGGCTCTCTCATGCCGGCCGCAACCCACAACCGGGCTGCAGAGAGGCCACGGCCCGGCAATGGTTGGGGACCCCCGTATTAGATGGCAAAGGGTACAGAAATATTATATTGTGAACAAATATCAAGCCCTGCTCCATTCCACCCTAAATGTAAAAATCTATTTTGGTGAATTTTAAGAAATTACTTTACAAATCAGTTTACTAATCATATAGCAGGCCAGTAAAACTACTGGTTGTATCCAGGACAGGAGGCAATTTGTGAATATTATTCTTTTTCTTTAATTTATTCTTAGTTCACACAGAGATTCCTGCGCATTTTCCGCACCACATCACAATAGCACTCCGTTCATGTGAACAGCTGCGGGTATCAATGTGAAGTTTGGCTGATTAGGATCGCATGGGTGTGAACACTCATGCAATCCGATTCCAGTGCAGCAAAAAAAAAAGGGCAGGCACCTTTTCTGTGCGGATGTATGGGCTCAAATCACGCTGCAAAGAATCGATTTGAACAGAATGAGAATGTGATTTGAACAGGAATGTGGTGTCATTTCTGTCCAAATCATGTGCGGTTTCCTGCATCACGTCAGTGTGAACCAGCACTAAATGATGAAGCTGAAGTTTTCAGGCTGGATGATTAGATAACAAGCTAAAGAAGATCTGGTTAAGCCTAGTACACACTAACCGGTTTGAACCAGCAGCTGCTGACTTTCAAAGTTTTGTTTCTAGGGTGAAGAACCCCTTTAAAATAAATTTTAACTTTTTCAAAGCCATATATTTAATGATAATGAAAATACTGCTTATGTTATGCTTTTTTTAATCAAACCTTGTGCCTAGGCACAGACACTTCATTGAAGTTCATTGACTGCCTTTTTATGAAGAAAGGTATTTTTTTTTTCATATACTGTGATATTTCCAGAATGTATCCATTTAGACATATAAAGTCACTGATAGGTCTGCTTTAATGCACATCCAGTACTCAAGTGAAAAAGCAGCTGCTGTGGTCAGCTTCTGATTCTTTCCAGGCAGGTGGGTATGAGAGAGGAGCAGTTAACCAGAGGCAGGACTGCTGTGTCAGCAAGGACACATACTGCACTCAATGTTCATTTTAACCCCATGCATTGCAAAATAAATGCCTAAAGCCCAAATCCAGCCAAGACTCTTTTGATGGGGAGTGGGGAAGAATTAGAATATCTGTCACCTTACAAATGCTTTAAAAGCAAAATAAATTGGAGGTTTACAAAAAACAGGTATAATGTTTCGCTTGTCCTCTTATCTGGAAATTAGATATTAAGGTTTAGGCTATATTTTATTTGTAAAATTCTTAGAAAAAGGTTTTCATGTAAGGATATGTAGTGCCCTGCTCCTGATGAGCAGACGCTATGTTTTTTTTTAATTTAAACTAGTTGAAGGTACAGTTTAGGCTCAACTTATTATTGCCTAAATTTTATGGTTTCTGTGTCAGATTGGTTGGACTGTGCAGATTTCCATCTAACCATGGGTGGTGCTGTCATCATTGGTGGATTGGAAAATACAGTCTGGTCAAACACATTGATACTACTGGCTGCTCAGAGGCTTTTCGGTGGGAGTGGTTCACACACCGGATTTCTGGGTAGGGGTATTTAAGGCACAGACGCCATTTTAGGAGAGTTCGTTCTTGGGTGACTATCGGGTGGTCCGCGCTTCCTAACCCCCCGGGCCCGGAGGGTGGGTTGGCGCTCCCCACCTTGTGGCCCTCCTGGCCTGGGGGACTACGAATCCTTAAAGTTCTGCCTTAAGCTTGGCGGACCTAAGGCCTAACTACTGAAGGAAGGATCGGAGTCTTGGTGGCCTATGGGTTAGAATGATGGTCTCTTTGCTGTCAGGCCTGCGGGAAGAAGCAAGGGACTGCAGTGACCAGGGGAGGACTCTTCGGGAGAGGACCGAGCATAAGGCTGGTATTTTAAGAAGAGCCCGGGAAGTCAGTCGGAGACGCATCTTGGATTAGTACCACAGTCAGTTCTTTCAAGACTGTACGGTCTGTGGCAGAGACCGTTTAGATCATTCACAATTTGTTCACCCAGAGTTGTAAGGTCTGTGGCAGAGGCCGTGTTCGAGCATTGCATCGGCTGCTAGGTCAGTGAGAGGGGCCTATCCGGTGATTGCTAAATCCAGCTGTGGAAATGTTATTTCGCTGGATGTAGAAATTATCTCCAACCGCAACGTCCAAGGTACCTGAATCCTTTTCACCCTCTGTCTTTCTATTGCGTATGATGTTACTGAAAAAAACTTGGAAAGAAAAAGAAAAGACTAATGCCCCGTACACACGGTCGGACTTTGATCGGACATTCCGATAACAAAATCCTAGGATTTTTTCCGACGGATGTTGGCTCAAACTTGTCTTGCATACACACGGTCACACAAAGTTGTCAGAAAATCCGATCGTTCTGAATGCGGTGACGTAAAACACGTACGTCGGGACTATAAACGGGGCAGTGGCCAATAGCTTTTATCTCTTTATTTATTCTGAGCATGCGTGGCACTTTGTCCGTCGGATTTGTGTACACATGATCAGAATTTCCGGATTTTGTTGTCGGAAAATTTTATATCCTGCTCTCAAACTTTGTGTGTCGGAAAATCCGATGGAAAATGTCCGATGCAGCCCACACACGGTCGGAATGTCCGACAACGCGCTCCGATCGGACATTGTCCATCGGAAAATCCGACCGTGTGTACGGGGCATAAATGTTGGAGCCAGTGTTTCAATTGAACGAGTGATGAGTACCCCTAGGATGGACACTGGAAGTAAGGTAACTGTAAGAGATTAAAGTAATAATCTGAAGCAAGGCACCCGGAGTGATAAAAGCTACACATAGTTATTTAAAGAGGAACTGCATCCTTTGAACCTCCCCCCACTTACCGTTTACCTTTTACCGTCTTACTGCACAGTAAGCATACTCTCCTAGCCAGTGGCTTATAATAAAAATGTACCACAAAGCAAAGTGAAGGAAACCACATAACTGTGAATTTTAAAGAAATTAAAGTCATAACAATAAAAAGGAAGATTCTCTAAAGTAAGAAAGGATGTTTTTATTGTAGTGGCTTAGCAACCACTTTAATGTTTCAGCTTCTTGAAATGTGTTTATTTAAAGGTGGAACTCTAAGTGGGGAATTTGTAACAGAAGAGGAACTGTTTATCCGTTGGCTACAAATTGTCACCTTTCTACCTGTGATGTCTTTTAATACACCTCCGTGGGTTTGCTGCGACAACTGGGTAAGCTTTCTTAGCACTGTAATAGAAAGTTAAAGGTGAACTCCAGACAGGTATAAGTGACACATATTATTTACATCTATGCATTTCTTTAAAAATACTTAAATTTATTTTAATATACAACTTGCATTAGTATCTGAATCTGACTTTACATTAGGTTCTTGTATTTCCTTGCACAGCAGAACTAGCCGAGGGAGGGACTGTACTATAAGCCATTGCTACAATACTTTCTACTGCCTTGCACAGTGCTGTCAAATGAATACTAAAAGTGTACTGAAAGGAAAAGAGAGTACACTGATGATGTCACTGGTGTAGTTATGCTCTTTTGCTGTGAATTAGCAGGCTGGGTAGGATGAGTTACTAAACTTTATCAAGCTTCCATTTTTTAAATGTGCCCGACTGCAGAATTGTGGTATATTATTTAAGAAAAGACACCTACAGGGTGAAAAAACTTGGATTATGTACTTATCTTTTCCTGGCTTCTGCCCATGGCACCCAATCGAAGGTGACATCACCCTCTTTCCAGCAAGATTCTGAGGAATACTGAGTAGCCCAAATCTCACTGAAAGGACAAGCTGGCACTGTGCTGAAATACACAAAATGTTGAGTACTCAGCATTCCCTGGGATACCATCGGCAGAATGATGGCATCACCCGAAGCCAGGGAATGGTGAGTATATTATTATACTTTTTCCTATTTGTTTTTTTTTTTGTTTTTTTTACTGCTTTTTTTCAACAAGGAGTGGACCACACTTAAAAGGGTGGACCGTGTTAACTGCAGCAGGGAAAATTAAAGTTACTGACCAGGCTATGCTGCCCAGAAAGAAAAACGGGACCACTAGACCAGCCAAGCAAATATTTTGACAGAATGGACTGTTCATATACATATGTATTCAAACGTGTATGCAATTGTTTGCCTGGGTGCTCTCTTTAGAGCCATTTAGTCATACAGCTGTTGCAAGCTTTTTAGCAGTGTAGTTGCAGTAGCAGTGTATGGAAACCATGACTTGACACTGAAAGTGTGATCTCTAGAAGGGATCCAGTTGTGGTGAAATAGCTTAACTTACAGTCTAGCAGATTGGCAGACAGTGACTCGATCCAAATTACATCCTGCATATTGTAGAAAGCTTTAAGCTTTAGAAAGCTGACCTCCAGGTTTTCTGTCACTTTAAATACCAAGCTGGTCCAAATTAACTATTTACTTCACTAAGTGCTGCTTTGGTTCTAAGTGCTGTTTGAACTGTATACAGCTTCAGTCTCTGTCTCACAGCGGGAACTCCACTATAAACTATACTGTGTGTGTGTGTGTGTGTGTGTGTGTGTGTGTGTGTATATATATATATATATCTCACAGGGAAAAAATATTGAACACCTGAAGAAAGGGAGGTGGAGAAAGGCATGGAAAGCCAAGAGACCAGTTGAAATCTATCAGTAATTAGAAAGCAATCCTACCCCTTGTCAGTGCAAATTATTATCAGCTGGTTTAGTCAAGAAACATCTCATGATGGTAAAAGCAAAGAGCCCTCTCAAGACCTTCAGAACCTTATTGTTGCAAAACATTCTCATGACTTTGGTGTGAATGATTTCTAAACTTCTGAATGTTCCAGTGAGCACTGTTGGGGCCATAATCCGGAAGTGAAAAGAACATAATTTCATCATAAACCGGCCACGACCAGGTGCACCTCGCAAGATTTCTGACAGAGGAGTGAAAAGAACTATTAGAAGAGTTATCCAAGAGCCAAGGACCAGTTGTGAAGGACTTCATAAAGACCTGGAATTAGCAGGTTGAGAAGAAACAAGGAAAGGGGCGCCTTTTAATATGTATCAATAAACCATTTATTATAAAAAACAATATCCACTCACATGGAAGACTGCACATCTGCGTTCAAGCATGTCTGTGGATGGGAAGAGAGGAGGGGGACTGCAAGCTTCAGCATGTCCATAAACGGCTGGCAACACATCAAATCCAATGAGGATGGTGTGAGGTGGTGGGGCACAGCGGTTTCTCCTTGACCTCATAAAAGTGACACACAGAGCAGAGATTAGGTGACTGATGCGATCATCCGGCCAGATGTGGGTTCCAGGAGAAGGGGAAAAGGGACGCCAGGTCCTGTCACAGGCTGTGCCGTGATATGCGTTCGTCCCATCTGGTATCCAAGATGTGGAGTTGACACGGCCGTGAGAGGGGAACCAGAACGAGACTTGGAAAGCACAGCAAAGCGTGGCGCGGAGCCGTGACGTCACAAATGTGCGACGCGTTTCAGAGTATTCACGCTAGCGTGACGTTACAAATATGGAAAGAACTAAAGTTTAAAGTTCATAGAAGAGACCCACGAAACCTTCAAGATTTGAATACTGTGCAGAAGAATGGGCAAAAAAATCCTACCTGAGCAATACATGCGACTAGTTTCTCCATACAGGGGGCATCTTGAAGCTGTCATTACCAACAAAGGATTTTGAAATATTAAATAAATTTCAGTTAGCGTGTTCAATACTTTTTCCCTGTGTCATTCCATTTTTTTACATATAACTTCATTTTTGAAATCATTTGTTTTGGTTTCTTTGTATGTATAGATTGCATGGATTGTTTCCGAGATGTAGTGAAAATTTAATGTCAATAGCACCTTTAGAAATATATTTACTAGAATAATGGTGACATGTTCAATACCTATAATAATATAATAATAAGTGTAGAAAAACATGGTATAGTATAATAAATAGAGCAGTATAAATAGTATAAACAGCACGTGATGGCAATAATCATGTACTGAATAAAATTCTGCTTATGTTTTAATGAGACAGGTACTCAATCTTACAAAGCGGTACATACAAAGACACCAAGACTTAGTTGTTCCCCTACTGATGAAATACACTTATGAATGGCTTAGAACAGGAAACCCCATCTACAGGCCCGTCTGGTGGCTCAGCCCAGAGGACCCAGTGGCTTTCACAACAGATGATGAGTTTCTTATTGGAGATGAGGTAAGGAAAGGCTAAAAGCAAAAACAGAAAAATATATTATGGAAATGCTATAAACAATAGGTAAAGTACAATGCAGCAATTAAAAAACAATTAACCTAAACTGAATATGGAAGCTGCCATTGCTGAGCCCAGTGTGAAAATATTAATTGTCTGGCTATCTGTGCTTTCAATACATTCTCTGACACTGACCTCGGAAAAGAACACACAGCTCAGAAAAGTCAGACCTAAGTCAGAGCACCTACTTTGCATAATTGTTTAAGATTAGGGACTTGGAAAGTATGAAAGCCAATACATCAGCACGACAGCCAGGCAAGTAGTATTTTTAGAGGGAGATGCCAGTATTTGCAGCCTCTGGCTTCCTTATTTATCAACAAACCTGTAAACAGACAATTACAACACTCTGGCCCCTCATGCACCGTCCACACCTGGCCACTAGTGGCATAACAATTGCCATAGCAGCCCACTTGGTTGGGAAGGGTGGAAGCGGCCCATTATGAGGGCTGAAGAGGCTATTTAAAATATAAAATCCTTATGCATATGAAGATAACACTTACCCATTACCGTATTATTAAGTATTGCAGTGGTTGCTGTTGACACTTATCCTGTGACATTTCCAATCAAGAAGAGCTGACATCAGCATACAGAAGGAGACTTCTAACGCGTTGTCTCTAATCACAAATTCCCTTTGCGGCTACATAGTAAGGAAAATTTGTTTAGCTATCTTAATAGTATGAATTTATTGCCCTCTGAGCTTCTGGACATCCTGGCCAGCACAGAAATTAACTCTGTATGTTTAACAGTCTTCCTCAGGTTGATAATCTAAGAATCTGTCCTTGGCTCGGCTAAAAACTGATTGCTGTTTGTAGTTCTGCAGAAATAAAAAAGTGTAAAAAATCTGAGTTTCTATTATCAGGATCAGGGCTTTTTTTCTCAGAGAATGGGTGTAGGTAACCCCTCCTCTGCCCTGAATCACCCCTTGTCTCCACCCTCTACCCACCTCTGAGAACTATTCCTAGTCTCTACGCCCTACCCACCTCCCAGTACCACTTCTATTTTATGGTGTTAAGTAATTTGTATGGAATTTGTTAATGATAACTACAGTGGTGGGTTTTTTTTTTGGGGGGGGGCGGCAAACAACCAACCCCCCCCAGGTGGCCGATGGTGGCACTACCCTGCCCGCTGTCTGCCAGTCAGTCCAGCACTTACCCCATCTAGAAAATAAAGTGTTATGTATACCACATGATGGCAATGTGGATATTGATTAATTTGTATGCCAACGTCGTAGATAGATTTGAAAGTTAATTGTATACAAAAACATGGACTTTATAGGCACACCCGTACAAATTAGATAGAAAAATAAATACATTTTTATTTAAACAGACAAACAATGAACATCAAGACCAAATATATATATATACATATAATACTTATTAGTGATAAGCATGTCATCTGTATGCGTCCCCACCCATAGACAGCCAAGAAAAGCAGCACACAAGCGCAAGGGAACAAGACCTAGCTGCAGGGGCGCATATAGCTTTATAAATGTAATCCAACAAACCAGGTAGCAGAGGTAGCATAGATAGGTAGGTAAAAAAACACTTCCGGTACTAAATAACAAAGGTAGTATATGCAGGGGGCCTTGGAGGAAAAATCCACCAATCCCAGACTTCGTATGCCTTAACTGAACTGTATAAATCTAAAGAGAAATATATAATATGTATACATCTGCATATAGAAAAGGCCCAAAATGCATCACATATAAACTAACTGCATATAGCGGCCAAAGAGGGATTAATACAAGGGATTGCAAAAATGTGCTTACCCGGGTCTCCTCAATATTGCGCAAAATGGGGATATTAGAAAAAAGTGATCAGAAGTGTAGTGTGAACACTTTTAGATTTTGCTGCTATCTTTTTTAGATATTACCACACATATACATTTTTTCACATTATTTTAATTATTTATGTGTCAATTTTTACACATTTTCACTTATACTCACTTATAGCGCAAAGGACACTTCCACTTGCACTCAAAATGGGGATAACCACCAGAGACTAATCAGCCAGTCTCAGAACCCTTCAAAAATAGTAATCATACTAGGATAGTATCATATGGTTACAACAAGTGGCCTACTTCGGGCTATCCTTGTCTTATATCCAAAATGAACAAAATCCTGTGGGGGTCCAAGAGCCTTAAGGCTGAAAAGAGAGGAGAGAGGAGAGAAAAAAATATAATAAAGTAATAAGTAAGCGCAGGGTATATCAATTTCCCCAGACCATGCCGTATTCAAAGGCAGCAGATGCAATTTGGGAAGGCAACAACAACCTACCTAATGCTGGTGGACAAAGTAATAAACCCACCGCCCGTAAGCCTCCAGACAGTGTCCAACTGTATAGACGTCCCTAACGGATGAACGTCATACCTGAAACGATGTCGCCCGGACCAGTCCTAAACTACCACGCATGCGCCCAACCCCCCCCCCCGCTGACGTGGGAGAGCGGGACCGTGCAACGGGAACAGAGAGGGACCAATTCTCACAAGTAGAACAGACCCCCTTTAACACCAAAGTCAAACCGCACATAGTGCGGTCACACATATGGCATTGGGCGGCCGCACAGCCAGGGAGTGGAGCCCCCAACACTGAAGGGAACTGAAATGCGGGCTGCAAAGGGGAAGGACCACAAACAAAATGACATGCATGATAGTAACCACACAAAGGTGCATATCAAAATGTGTACACTTGGTATTATATATAGAAATAGCATACTGTCCATTAATAAATCAGGGACAACATAGATGAATACATCTTTATAGTAATGAATCAATGAGACTACAGGGGGTACATTGGAAGAACAAGGCCAGGCAAAAGAGACTAACCACTGCAGGAGGACATCCAGAACACGTCTGGATAATCAGCATACATTTAACTAGGGATAAGGGAAGAAGAAAGAGCCTTCTCAAAGAAACAGTACCAACGCTGATCATCCATTAATCGTGATCAAATTAAGACTGGCTATCAAAAACAAATTGAATCTAACTATCAAAATCAGATAGTACTCCAATAAAGAGGTACATTAACCCAGCATTACAAGTGTGATTATAGAAATGGCTTATAAGATTGATTTTTGTTATTTCCTGGAGCATATGTAGCGGCAAGGTGCTCGATCCATAGAGTCTCCTTTTGGAGAATTAGTCTATCCCATTCTCCTCCTCTTGGGCATTGGGGACGACGGCCAGAACAATAAATGAGATAAAGGATGTGTCAAATCTATGGTATAGGTCCAAATGTCCGCTCACTGGAGTGAGCATTTTGCCATTTGCTGAATAGTACACGTGATCATTAATGCTTTGTCTCAATTGTCTAGCTGTCTTCCCTATGTAAAAACCTCCGCACTTGTGTAGCGCTGGTAGATTTACAATCTACCGCAGATTAGGTAAATTTAGTAAATTGTGTGTTAGGAAGGATAAAAGTTCGCCTCTGTTCCAGCTTGGCTGACGTTATGTGTGCTTCCGTGCTGACCGGTGGGTGTCGCTGTTACCATTAGTCAGTGTTGGAAGGGCAACGTGTCGAAGTGTATGGATGCTCCTCTGTCTTGGAGACAAGCTCGGTGGAGGTGGTCCTCCGAGTTGCATTCTGGGAAGGGGGTATTTATGGGACAGACGCCATGTTCTAAGGTCGTTTTGCAGCCACCTGCTGGCCCTCCTGGCCGACAGGTATGCGTTAAGGAGCTACCTCGTGGTCCTCCGATCGGGAGGCCCACGATGCTATGGCGCAGGGGTGGGTCCAGAGGCTTGTCTGGGACCTACCACCGCGGCCGAGGAATGGTCCTGAGCTGTCGGTCCTGTGTGACGAAGCTGGACAGCCGAGGAGATCCCAGGGGAGGACACGTCTTGGAGAGATCACGCAGCGTGCTGGTCTATAGAGGGGCCTGGTGACTCGGTTGCAGCATGTATCCAAAAGAAGTAATTATACAGCATAGTGTCGCCAGTTCGGCTTGAAGGTTCAGGCACTGTGACTGACTGTTCACTGCAGAAGATCTGATACATCCTGTGGCAAAAGATGGTGCAGATTTACCCCCCCCCCAAGTAAGTCTGTGGCAGAGACTTTAGATTCATGCTGCGTACTGGCTGCTAGATCGGTGAGAGAGGCCTATCCTGACGAGCAAAAGAGTGCGTCCCATGAGGGGAACGCATTCTACATAATTATCTGAATTCTACCGGACATTTGTCGCTAAGATCTTGTAAGAAGATATTTGAGTTCCTCCTGAAGGTTTTCTTTTCCGTCTCTTTCCTGCTACTTCCTAAAGTTTTACTGTTTAATAAAGCATTGAAAACGTTCTCCAGTGTTGGTGCGTGTATCGTCCAGCAGTAAACTCAACGGAACCCCTAGACCCGGTGCCGGTGAAACAGAGGCAAGCAAAGTGAAGATAACAGACCCGCTTAAACCAGCAGCTCCACCGTGAGTTAGTGCTACACTTGCAACACATAAGACTATGCCCTGTGTATCACAGTCAACATGAAAGTTATGGACAAATACCTCTCCATTAGGAAGCATAAATCTTTTGCCTATATTGATCCAGGGGCAAAATGTGCATTTCCTGCAGCTGTAAATGCCTTTTGGGGCTTTGGAAGGTTTGGAGTCCCCAGAATAATGACTGCAGACGAGTCTAGCATAGAGTGATTTGGCTTGTGTGAAGACCATCTCCGGGCGTGGTCCAACATATTTTCTCAAAATTGGGTCCTCTTGTAATAAATACCAATGGTTGCCCATAATATGTCTCATTTCAAGATGTTGAGAAGAGAATCTAGTAATATATTTGACCCAATCTAGGTGGTGGGTTGCGGGCAGGGGCTCTGGTGTCCTCTGCATCAGCACAGCGGCTTTCACCGTGGGTCTCGTCTCTCCTCCTCCTAGGCGCTAGGCGACCAATAGGATCGCCTGATGTTTTGGCCACGACCCGCTTCCGGATTGGCTGTGCCCCAAGCCCACCCTTTTTTCAAGCCTATTAGAGCCTATGGCTCTAATCATGTGCTTCAAAAAACACCCCCCCATTGGAATCCATAGTCTGTAGATCAGGGGCATGGACGTAGATCAGGGCCCGTGCGCCCCCTAATGGATGGGCCGCCACTGGATAACAACTAAGGGCGGCTTCACACTGATCCACTGCGGTTTGGCTGCAGAGCTCTGTACCTGCAGTTTTGGTGCAGGTTAGCTGTGCTTTGCCATTGCCTTCTATTATGTCCTGTGTTTTTTCTGAAAGCGCACCAAAAACATGGGACATAATAGAAGTCTATAGCAAAGTGCAGCTCTCACCAAAAACCGTGGGTACAATGCATTGCATCCGCCCTGCGGCAAAAGCGCAGCGGAGGTAGTGTGAAAGTGCCTTCAGACGGTAAAATAGATCCCCTGCAGCCAGCAACAATAGACCCCTCAGCAACAATCAATCCCCCCTAGCAACAATAGACCCCCCACCAACAACAATATGTGCACTCCAGCAGCAAAATACCCCCACCAGCAGCAATAGAACCACCCCAACAACATAAAATTTCCCACCAGCAACAATATATGCACCCCAGAAACAATAGAGCGTCCCCAGCAACAATAAACCCCCCAGAAACAATCAATCCCCCCTAGCAATAATAGATCCCCCACCAACAACAATATATGCACTCCAGCAACAACATAGCCACGCCAGCAGCAATAGATTCCCCAGCAACAATTGATCCCCCACCAGCAACAACAGGTCCACCCCAGCTATAATAGATCCTGTTTTCATTATGCCTTTAAACTCTGGTATGCTACTTTGCTTAACCATCTGTAGACTGTCCACATTGCTTTGCTTTTGTTTTCCTTTCCTCCCTATGCCTTACCTTTAAATTATGGCCTTTTCTTATATTTATTAGCTGTCCACTTTTTTAAAAGCCTTTACAGGTTACCACTTTAGATTTACAGAGGAGGTCTACTGCTAAAATTACTGCCCTCGATCTGACATTCGCGGTGACACCTCACATGCATGGTGCAATTGCTGTTTACATTTGACGCCAAACCAACGCTTGCGTTCGCCTTTGCGCGAGAGCAGGGGGGGACAGGGGTGCTTTTTTTTTTTTTTTTATTCTTTATTATTTTTTTGCTTTTTTATCTTATTTTTAAACTGTTCCTTTCATTTTTTTTTAAATCATTTTTATTGTTATCTCAGGGAATGTAAATATCCCCTATGATAGCAATAGGGAATGACAGGTACTCTTTTTTGAAAAAATTGGGGTCTATTAGACCCTAGATCTCTCCTCTGCCCTCAAAGCATCTGACCACACCAAGATCGGTGTGATAAAATGCTTTCCCAATTTCCCAATGGCGCTGTTTACATCCGGCGAAATCTAAGTCATGAAATGCTCGTAGCTTCCGGTTTCTTAGGCCATAGAGATGTTTGGAGCCACTCTGGTCTCTGATCAGCTCTATGGTCAGCTGGCTGAATCACCGGCTGCATTCTCAGGTTCCCTGTTGAGACAGGAGAGGCAGAGAAAAACAAGGAAGACGGTGGGGGGGGGCATTCTCTCCCACTGCTTGTAAAAGCAGTCTAGAGGCTAATTAGCCGCTAGGATTGCTTTTACATGAAAGCCGACCGCTGGCTGAAAAGAATGATACCAAGATGATACCTAAAACCTGCAGGCATCATTCTGGTATAACCACTCAAAGTCGTGAATGGCGTACCTGAAGACAAAAAAATGATTAACAATAAAACACGGTAAAGTATAAAGAATTGTATACCTGAAAAGCAAACATGATAAAACATAATAACAATAAAACATTGCAGAATAGAATACAGTAAAAAAGAGCAGAACAATAGAGAGAGAATAGAGAGAGAGAGAGAGAGAGAGAGAGAGAGAGAGAGAACAATAAAACGACAACTTTTTAAAAAATTTTTATATATATATATTTTTTTTACACTTTTTTTTGTAACTAACTTTTATAACTGTAACCGGTTTCAGGTTCGGGTCTCTCAAAATGCGATGGCATCTTGGGAGACCCTGTGAAAGTTTGCCTAGTCTGTGGAATGCTGTACCCTACGCTAATACTCAACTAGTGAATGGTAGCGTTCAAAACATTCACCAATGCAAAGACCAGGATTGTCAGGACAGGAGGGACAATGATAGCGGGTGTCACGCCTATATCCGCGCTTGCTGCAGACATAACATCTTTTTTGGGGGGGTTCGTTGGGTAGGGGTACTCGGGAGGACATAAAGAAAATGCCTCTCATGCAGCCAACTGCATTTGGTTGGGGATGTGAATGGGGGAAGTACGGGCGCTGCAGAAGTGGTGGGTTCCCAATTAGGATTGGCAAATGCAGCAGGAAGGGCACTATGGGCACGACGGGCCTGTGTTTGTCTTCTTCTTAGTGGCAGCGGGACACTACTTGTGCTTGCCACCTCACCAGCTTGAACTGCACTTATGGGACTCGCCACGTCACCAAGTGTTACTGCAGTGCTGGTTTGACTACGACCGGGGTGTACTAGGCCACTGGTGCTTGCCAGTTCACCAAAATTCTACCAAAAAACTGTTAGCGATCGCAGGGATCAGGCCTGACTCTGCAAACGCTGCAGTTATGCGTTTAGTGTTTTGTAAGTAACAGTGATCGATCGATATTGCACTTGGGTGGGCTGGGCCGGGCGGAGGGGCAAAACGCAGGTGCTAGCAGGTATCTGGGCTGATCCCGCTAACACTGCATTTTTGGGAACCCTAAACTGCTGGGGACGCTAGTATAGATCTGATCGGATCAGATATTGATCCGTTCAGATACTATACCACTAAGGGAGGTGTACGCTGCGTGCGTGGGTGTTAGCGGTACTGGCGCTAAACTGACGCTGCCTGGGGCTGGTGCTTGCCAGTTCACCAAAATGCTACCAAAAAAACTGTTAGCAATCGCAGGGATCAGGCCTGACTCTGCGAACGCTGCAGTTATGCGTTTAGTGTTTTGTAAGTGACAGTGATCGATCGATACTGCACTTGGGTGGGCTGGGCTGGGCCAGGCGGAGGGGCAAAACGCAGGTGCTAGCAGGTATCTGGGCTGATCCCGCTAACACTGCGTTTTTGGGAACCCTAAACTGCTGGGGACCCTAGTATAGATCTGATCGGATCAGATATTGTGTTTAGTGTTTTGTAAGTGACAGTGATCAATCGATACTGCACTTGAGTGGGCTGGGCTGGGCTGGGCAGAGGGGGCAAAACGCAGGTGCTAGCAGGTATCTGGGCTGATCCCGCTAACACTGCGTTTTTGGGAACCCTAAACTGCTGGGGACCCTAGTATAGATCTGATCGGATCAGATATTGATGCGTTCAGATACTATACCACTAAGGGAGGCGTATGCTGCGTGCGTGGGTGTTAGCGGTACTGGCGCTAATCTGACGCTGCCTGGGGCGACGCATATCATCGCCGGGCGATCAGGGGGCTAAACCTTTATTCGGTAATAAACGGCGGGTGCCCTGACACTATAAAAAATAAACGAACTAACCAGCGTCACCCGTAACAGTTATACGGTGATCAGTGGTGAAAGGGTTAACTAGGGAGCACTCAAGGGGTTAAAACATTTATTAGGTAGTATATGCGGGTCCCTGTCGCTATAAAACGCTGACAGCGAACCTAAATATTTACGTCCCTAACTAGCGTCACCAGTGACACTAATACAGCGATCAGAAAAATGATCGCTTAGTGACACTGGTGACGGGGGGTGATCAAGGGGTTAAAACTTTATTAGGGGGGGGTTAGGGGGTACCCTAGACCTACAGGGGGCTAATACTAACTGCCCTAACACAGTAACTGTCACAAACTGACACCAATGCAGTAATCAGAAAAAAAAAACTGCTTGGTGTCAGTGGGACGGGGGGAAGGGGTGATTAGGGGGTGATCGGGGGGGGGTCGGGGGGTAAAGGGGGGTGTTATGTGTGCCTGGCATGTTCTACTGGGATGTGTTAAAAAATGTCCTTCGCGCTGGTGGATACTAAAAGGTGAAGTCACCCGATAATTAAATATGTGGGTAGTACTAAATTAAACAAGTGGTAATATTGCAGCAAAATGGGGTGTTCACACCAACACTTAATAACAGTAATATTAAAATAAATTTTGCGCAATATTAAATCAAAATATAATGTGTAAACGAATGTGTAAAGTGCATATAATAATGTGTGGGACACTGGTGACTTATTATTATTATTGCTAGGATCGATGATTTCTATTTTGCACAATAATAATCGCTACTATTGGCCACTAAAGTGGTGGTATTCCAATAGTTGTAAAATACTGACATACTAAAAATATTAGAATAGTAAAATTATCACCCTGTAATCGGCATGAAAGAATGAGCAATGGCAATTCCTGGTAAATAAAAAAAAAAATTAAAAAAAAACAAAAAACAATGAAATCTTCTAAAAGCAATACTCAAATGCTAGAATAATATATATATGCCACCCTGTAATCAGCATAAAAGAATACGTGCATGTAACATGAATACGTGCATAAACAAATGGTAATCCCTGGTGAATAAAAAACAAATAAGATCTTCTAAAATTAATAATCAAAATGTGCAATCAAATATAAGTGTAATCCTATAAAATACTCATACAAGGTGTGGTCATTTAAATGAGTGAAAAACAGTCTGTTTTGGTGTTGTAGTAAAGTGCAAGTGTTCAGATAAACAGTGCCTTGAAAGAAGGTAGGTGAATATTAATGTAGAAAAAAGTCTGTGAGTGATTCTTCTTTTTAATCTTGAAAATAAAGATGTGACAAAATATGTATCCTTTTGCTGGTGATATCTCCTAGTGTGGTCTCACAGAACCCTCACCTTCAATTAGTAGCAATCAGGCATTCAGTAGTATATCTTTAAGGAGTGGGAGTGGTCTCTGGCAGACTTCTCTTTCTTTGTTAATTTTTCTCCAGCATTCCCTCTATGTACCTCCGCTCTGGTAAACTCAGTTTTTTTGGGGGGAATAAATAAAGAGGGGAGGGGGAGAAAAGAGGCTCCACTAGTGCATTAAACTTTTAAAAACAAGGAGGGATATTTATTTCAGTAATGCTCTTACATCTATTAAAGTTAAAGAGGCTCCACTAGTGCATTAAACTTTTAAAAACAAGGAGGGATATTTATTTCAGTAATGCTCTTACATCTATTAAAGTTAAAACAGGCAGGGTAAATGTAAAAACGGTCTGGCGTTCTCAGCGCCCTCTCACTTATGCTTCAGATAGTAGTATCGCTCCAGCTAACCCCTACGCGTTACGACACCGTCACGTGTCTTCGTCCCCAGATGTGTTGTGTTTGTGCACTCACTTGGATGTCTTCTCTCCTCGGCGTCGGAACGGAAACTGCCGTACTACACAGAGGCAGGGGAAGCATCTCATTGGCTGGGAGCGATCGCGAGGGGGAGGCCACAATCGGATGGCCTCCCCCTCATCTCTGATCGCTTCCAGACCAAAGGCGACTGCCTCAGGCACCGGGGGGGGTCCGATCGGACCCCCCGCCCGCGGGAAGGCAATCACGTACCAGGTACGTGATTTTGCCTACCCGTGCCATTCTGCTGACGTATATCAGCGTGAGGCGGTCGTCAAGTGGTTAACGCAATCCTTGCATTAAAGTAATATTAAAGTCTTGGGTTTTTTTCCTTTGAAAATAACAAACATGTTATACTTACCTGCTGTGTGCAGGGCTTTTGCACAGAGCAGCCCCGATCCTCCTCTACTTGTGTCCCTCGCCGGCATTCCTGGCCCCTCCCTCCTGCCAAGTGCCCCCACAGCAAACAGTTTGCTATGGGGGAACCCGAACCAAGCCACTTCTCTATGTGTCCCTTCAGACACAGAGCCATGGCTCGGCCCTAGCCCCCTCTCTCCCCTCATTGGCTCACTAACCTTGAATGACAGCAGCCAATGGCACCTGCTGCTGTGAGTCTCCAGACTTTGTGGCTCTCGTGCAACATCGCTGGATTGAGATGGGGCTCAGGTAAGTATTAGGGGGGTTGGGGGGATACCTATGCCTAAACAATTTTTACCTTAAAGTAGTTCTAAATGCAGAAGGATTTTTATCCTAATGTACAGAATGCACTTTAACCACTTTAAGACCAGCCGGCTCAGTTACACTGCGGAAGGTTGGCTATCCTGAGCGACTCACTGTCACTGAAGGTCGGCCACTTTAAGAGCTCTAGGAGATGCCTGCGGCGTGACGCTGGTGCAGATTCGCGTAGTTGGCGGCCGCGATGTCCGCTGGACAAACGCGATCGCTCCTAAGAGGGACAGAACGGGGATCTTTCAATGTAAACAGACAGATCCACGTTCTGTCAGGGGAGGAGAGAAAGACCTTTTGTTAGAAACGCCTCCCTAGGGAACACTTTAACCCCTTGATTGCCCCCTAGTGTTAACTCCTTCCCTGCCAGTGACATTTATACAGATTCAGTGGCTATTTTTAGCACTGATCGCTGTATAAATGTCACTGGTCCCAAAAAAGTGTCAAAACTGTCCGATCTGTCTTCTGCAATGTTGCAGTGCGGCTAAAAATAGCTGATCACTGTCATTACTAGTAAAAAAAAAATTATAATAAAAATGCCAAAAATCAATCCCCTATTTTGTAGACACTATAACTTTTGCGCAAACCAATCAATAGCTTATTGCTATTTCTGTTACTAAAAATATGTAGAAGAATACATATCGGCCTAAACTGATAAAGAAATTTGTTTTTTTTTTTGTTTTTTTGGGGGGGGGATATTTATTATAGCAAAAAGTAAAAAATATTGTTTTTTTCAATATTGTCGGTCTTCTCCAAAAGTTGGAATATAGGTGAAACTAAACCTAATAAATTGAGATAATGTGCTTAACAAAAAAACATGTAGCAAAAATCGATGTGCAAGGTGACAGATATGTTATATGTCCACATTTGACAACAAAAAAGTTCAAAATTGTAATCTTTGACGAAGACCTGCATGAGCAGGTGTGAATGATGTAAATCCACAAATGGAAGAAACTAGAGTCACTACTAGGCAATGCAGATCCGTGACTATAAATCAACATCTAAGGTATAAGACATCCGTGACTGGGGACCAACACCAAGATGAAGGACATCAGAGTATAAAACATCAAGAAATAGAGAAGGGTGGGTACTCTTACCAGAAGATGTAGACTCATGCCCCTGTGGAAGACCCCTTTGGTCGAAACGCGTCGGCCAATCTCCCCTTCCTTATGCTGCTTTGTTTTTACAGTGATCACTTTTATTCATTTATTTTTGTACAGTGTTTTTAGAAATAAAAATCCCTGGTTTATCTGCACTATGCGGAAGTTTTTACTTTCTTTTTGCATATTATCCCAATGAAAAAAACTGCAAATACACTACCCACTACAACCAGGAGGTCTGGACCAAGCCAGCTCTAAGTTCCCTGCCGGATGACGATTGGACGTCCATTGGCTGACACCTACCAGATCGTCTCCAGCCCTCCGGACACCTCTTCACTACATCAGGGAAGCGGAGGAGTGAGACAGAGGTTCCATGGTCTCGGATATCCTTCCCAGCCTTGGTGGGGCTTCATGTGCTAGTGACTTCATGTCAAACGACAGGGGAGTCCACATCTTCTGGTAAGAGTACCCACCCTTCTCTACTTCTTGATGTTTTATACTCTGATGTCCTTCATCTTGGTGTTGGTCCCCAGTCACGGATGTCTTATACCTTAGATGTTGATTTATAGTAACGGATCTGCATTGCCTAGTAGTGACTCTAGTTTCTTCCATTTGTGGATTTACATCATTCACACCTGCTCATGCAGGTCTTCGTCAAAGATTACAATTTTGAACTTTTTTGTTGTCAAATGTGGAAATATTACATATCTGTCACCTTGCACATCGATTTTTGCTACATGTTTTTTTGTTAAGCACATTATCTCAATTTATTAGGTTTAGTTTCACCTATATTCCAACTTTCGTTAGCGCTGCATTTTTTCCTTTATTTGTCACTTATTGTTTGTCACAATGTATGCAGCTGCTGGTATATATTTATTGTGTTCTTTGTACTAGAGTACATTGTTTTTTTCTACTCTTGGTCTTCTCCAAAAGAAAGCTCTATTTGTGGGGAAAAAAGGACATAAATTTTGTTTGTGTACAGCGATGCACAACCGCGCAATTGTCAATTAAAGCGACACAGTGCCGTATCGCAAAAAATGGCCTGGTCATTAAGGGGGCAAATCCTTCCGGTCCTTAACTAGTTAAGGTAAAAATTGTTTAGGCATTGTTTAGGACAGAAGTTGTCAGAGAAAAATAAGGCAGCAGTACCAGGATTTTTTTTTAACATTAAATTAATTGTAAATGAAAAAAAACAAAAAACAAACAGGTTTATACTTACCTGCTCTGTGCAATGAAATTGCACAAAGTGACCCTGAACTTCCTCCCCTACCGGCGCACCTGGCTCCTCCTACATTAGCGAGCATCCTCATAAGAAGTTGCTTCCTATGGGGGCACTTATGCCAGATTGCTCCTTCCTGAGCCTCGCTGTCTGCTTCTATTGAGACAGACAACAGGACCCGGCCACGCCTCCTTTTCCTTCATCATTGGCTCTGACTGACAGCAGAGGGAGACAATGGCTCCTGCTGCCTCAGCAAAGCCGAGAGACCAGGAAGAGAGGGGAGAGATAAGCTGCAGATGTTCACAGCACTGGATCAAATGGGGGCTCAGGTAAGTAAAAGGGGGTGATTTTTGTTAACAGAAGCAAAGATGTGGTGGCTTCTTAAAAGTTTCAGTAGGCGTCTAGAAAGCAGATGCAATATTTGGGCTGTGTAAGATTTCCCTAAAGGCTGATAACAAGTGCTTCTTACAATCAGAGCCAAGCATTATCCTTACAGCCTGTTTTTTTATTTGGTTCTGGTGTCCCAGCTTGGCTCGTGCACTCACTAGGAATAAAAAGGTGCCATGTGCTGAAATTAATAGGCTGCATTGACAAATGTGTCCACAACTTAATTAGCAGGCAACAAATACTAAATATGTTCAATTAATTTGAAAAGAGCCTGAACAAAAGGGTCTGTTAGTACTTCTTTACCTTTGGCATTAAAGAAAAAAATCAGTGGCTCTTCAGTGGTGAAATAAAGAGTAAAATTAAAAAGAGAGCAGCTTTCACTGCAATACTCACCTCCAGGAAACCCACCACTGTCTGATCCAGTGCCAGTCCTGTTCTGGGTTACATCACACCTAGCATCATAAAACCCACTTCCTATGTCCCAACACTGTCTTAAAAAGGAAGTAAAGCCTCTTAAAAAAAAATACACCCTGCAAGGCAAAGGCATAATGAGCTAGTATGCATAGCATACTATCCCGGAGTGACTTCTGGGTATCGCGGCTCCGGCGCTGTGACTGGCCGGAGCCGCAATGACGTCACTCCCGCACATGCGCACTGGTGCCGCCACTAACGGCATGATCGCCGTTAGAAACGGCACGCTCAGTGCGCCTGCGCCGGATGTCTATGGCACATGCGCCGTCGACATCGGTGCCGCTATTCCTGCAAATATCTCCTAAACCTTTTAGGTTTGGGAAATATTTCTTGCACCTACAGATAAGCCTTAATCTAGGCTTACCTGTAGGTTAAAGTGGTTGTAATGGGTTTATAACCACTTTAAGTAGAATATTCCCATCTCACATGTTTGGCTGGAAACAAGTGTGTGCAGTAGCAACTACCTGCTGGGAACCAGTATCAACACAAGTCAAAGCATATTTACTAACACATCATGGATCTTCAAAATAGCTTCCATAAATGAATTAAAGTGATTGCATCACAACAGTAAATTGTAACTTTTTGGGGCCATGCAGGAAGCCTTTGCCAGGCATGTCAAGAGGTTTTTCCTGGCCCCAGAACTTTACAAATTTACTGCTGTGATGTGATTGCTTAAATACATTTTTGGACGCTATTTTGAAGACCCATTGTGTGCTGGCAATATATACTTTGCCCAGACTGTCATCGACATGCTTTATGAGGGCATAAAGCTTATCTTCCAGTTCTCCGGGACAGTGTATCTCTAACGCATCATTATTTGAGTGCAGAGCTGTCCAGGTGTATGGGAGGCCACTACTGCTGCTATAGGAGAAAGGTAAGGACCTCTGCCATCAGAACAGACAGAGAACTGCAGGATTTAAGTTATTTAATATTTTTATATATATATATATACACACAGTATCTCACAAAAGTGAGTACACCCCTCACATTTTTGTAAATATTTTATTATTTATTTTCATGTGACAACACTGAAGAAATGACACTTTGCTACAATGTAAAGTAGTGAGTGTACAGCTTGTATAACATTGTAAATTTGCTGTCCCCTCAAAATAACTCAACACACAGCCATTCATGTCTAAACAGCTGGCAACAAAAGTGAGTACACCCCTAAGTGAAAATGTCCAAATTGGGTCCGAAGTGTCAATATTTTGTGTGGCCACCATTATTTGCCAGCACTGCCTTAACCCTCTTGGGCATGGAGTTCACCAGAAATGCCCCACAAAGGCTCAATAGGGTTTAGGTTTGGAGACATGCTTGGCCAGTCCATCACCTTTACCCTCAGCTTCTTTAGCAAGGCAGTGGTCATCTTGGAGGTGTGTTTGGTGGTCGTTATCATATTGAAATACTGCCCTGTGAACCAGTCTCCGAAGGGAGGGGATCATGCTCTGCTTCAGTATGTCACAGTACATGTTGGCATTCATGGTTCCCTCAATGAACTGCAGCTTCCCAGTGCTGGCAGCACTCATGCAGCCCCAGACCATGACACTCCCACCACCATGCTTGACTGTAGGCAAGACACACTTGTCTTTGTACTCCTCACCTGGTTGCGGCCACACCCGCTTGACACCATCTGAACCAAATAAGTTTATCTTGGTCTCATCAGACCACAGGACATGGTTCCAGTAATCCATGTCCTTAGTCTGCTTGTCTTCAGCAAACTGTTTGCGGACTTTCTTGTGCATTATCTTTAGAAGAGGCTTCCTTCTGGGAAGACAGCCATGCAAACCAATTTGATGCAGTGTGCAGCATATGGTCTGAGCACTGACAGGCTGATCCCCCACCCCTTCAACCTCTGCAGCACTCATATGTCTATTTCTCAAAGACAGTCTCTGGATATGACGCTGAGCACGTGCACTCAACTTCTTTGGTCGACCATGGTGAGGCCTGTTCTGAGTGGAATCTGTTCTGTTAAACTGCTGTATGGTCTTGGCCACCGTGCTGCAGCTCAGTTTCAGGGTCTTCTTACAGGCTAGGCCATCTTTATGTGGAGCAACAATTCTTTTTTTCAGATCCTCAGAGAATTCTTTGCCATGAGGTGCCATGTTTAACTTTTAGTGACCAATGAGTGAGAGCGATAACACCAAATTTAATGAAGATATTTGCCAGCACACCATGGAACGGCGTAGATAGCATCCAAACATGTATTTTATTGCATGATCACAACACAAGGAGAGTGCAACGTTTCAGAGTCACGCAGGACCCCTTCGTGAAACGTTGCACTCTCCTTGTGTTGTGAACATGCAATAAATTACACGTTTGGACGCTATCTACTCCGTTCCATGGTGTGCTGGCAAATATCTTCATCGTGACTTGAACTAGTATCCAGCTGGTTGTTGCTTCAGCACCCATATTCGTGAGCTCATCCAGGAATGTGTGCGATGGGAATATGAAGTAACACCAAATTTAACACACCTGCTCCCTATTCAAACCTGAGTCCTTGTAACACTAACGAGTCACATAACACCGGGGAGGGAAAATGGCTAATTGGGCCCATTTTGGACACTTTCACTTAGTGGTGTACTAACTTTTGTTGCCAGCGGTTTAGACATTAATGGCTGTATGTTGAGTTATTTTGAGGGGACAGCAAATTTACACTGTTATACAAGTTGTACACTCACTACTTGGGCAGGATACATCCACCACAATGTTGATTTGCAGCAGAACCCCTGGGGAACACCAACATTTTTGCATGGACCACGGACCACTGGTTGGCAACTGTTGGTATAAAGGGCTAGGTGATTCTCATCCAGACAGACCAGGGAGTGTGACCAATCCATGTTACCACATAAAGAGGTTTAGCTCAGTAGATCATTATTCTCTTGTACTAAAACGTATTGCGTTTTTGCATTAAAAAAGAGAAGTGGAAGCAGTACATAGTCAAAGTAGAGACAAAAAGTGTTATTACACAGTATACAGATATTACTCAGTAAGTTTAGGGCTAGGATGGCAATAGCTTAAAAACATAGTATAACATGGATAGAGAAAAACTTGCGAAGGTTCCATTTTTGAGTATGAATTAGTTCTTTGTAATAAAATTTGGTCGAGCTTTCACAAAAAAATGTCAAAGAAACAACACTAGAGTAATCAAATCAATACCATGCTTTCCATTCCATTCAATGGACCATTTTTCAGCTGATATTTAAACTCCCCATAAAGCTTTATTTGATTTTTTTATTGAATTCTCCTATTTCTGAAACATTTTGGGGGCTACATTTTGGAAATGCGTGGTAGCTAGCTACTATATAAGTAAATCATAGCTTACAATCTCTACATACTTCCTTTTATGGCTGTAATTCTCATATCTCAGATTTGAGAATTTTTCCCATCTGGACAGTGTTTGAATTGTGGCCCATCATTCTGTGGTAGTAAACATTCCTGAGTTTATTGGCTGAAATCACTCATCTTAGGCCATGATCCCATTCAAACAGCTTTATGGATCATATTAGTATCTGACACTTTGATGTTGACTCCATTGGAAGTCCAGACTACTTCACACATCCATATCAATAAATCATGGACCCAGACCTTTTAACGTAAAAGAGAAAAGAAAAAGTGATGTATTTTGAAGTTATGGCCAATTAGTCATTGTTTCCATTGCTGAAAGAACCTCTGAAACATCTGCACTTGCCTCAAATGATTCAGAGCTCAGGCTGCAAACATGACACTCTCAGAAAGAGCCAAGTGACATGTGGATCAGGTTTCTTGAGCTTCCATTTTATCACGCTAAAAAGAATTCTATTTTTTGAGTGGTTGTTGTCAAGATGATAGATGTCTTTTTAAGAATGCCATATGAAATAGAGAGAGAATGCCCAAGCTAATGTAGGCTATAGAGATAATTTGCAAAACTGGAATGAGAAAGAGGCAGTTTCCCATAGCAACCAATCAAGTTTCAAGTTTTTTTTTAAAAGGAAGAATTTGGTTTGTATGGCTAACTGCTGTTTACTTTTTTATTTTTGGAAATGAGCTCATGTGTCACTCAAAACCACAGAGTACTATTCAATTCTCATTGCTCAAATAGTGTTTGAGCAGTGAGATAGTGGAAACGTGTGCTCATATAGGGAACACTGGTGAATAGACAATCAATTCACAATAAAATAGAGAACATTTACTGGATTCTATGAGTAGATAATTTTATTTGTACCGTCATCCCCAATTTTATATTCAACTCTAGAAACACAGTATCAGTGGGACTTTCCGGGTATCTCATAGTTATCAAACATAGGAAAAATACAACAAATATATTATGCCCCTTCCCCTGATCTCTCTGTCAAGATCTATGGCAGAACTCTCAGCCCATCTCCGCATGGCACAGTTCTAGGTGTAATCCTGGACTCTGAACTATCCTTTAGGCCCCACGTCCAATCACTGTCCAAATATTGCCGCCTCAACCTCTGCAGCATCTTGAAAATATGCCCCTTTCTAACCAATGACACCACTAAGCTCCTAATTCACTCGCTGGTCATCTCTCGCCTCGATTACTGCAACTCCCTTCTCATTGGCTTACCTTTACATAGGCTATCCCCCCTTCAGTCCTTCACGAATGCTGCTACCAGACTCATCCTCCTTACCAACCAATCAGTGTCTGCTACTCTTCTCTCCCAATCCCTCTTTGGCTGCCACTCACCCAACAAATTAAATTCAAAATACTAACAATAACTTACAAAGCCATCCACAACTTGGCCCCCAGCTACATCACTAACCTAATCCCAAAATAACAACTTAACGGTTCTCTTTGTTCCTCCTGCTCGCTTGCTCCCTCATCACCTCCTCCCATGCTCGCCTCCAGGACTTTTCTGAGCCTCTCCCATCCTATAGAACTCCCTACCGCAATCTGTCTGATTATCCCCTACTCTGTTTGCTTTTAGTCGATCCCTGAAAAACCTCCTCTTGAGAGAAGCCTGTTCTGCCTCCACCTAACAACTGTACTTTAATTTTTCCCCATCAATTCATCCCCCACAGCTATTAATTACCTTTTGTATTACTTGACCCTCCCTCCTAAATTGTAAGCTCTAATGATGAGGGCCCTTTGATTTCTCCTGTATTGAAGTGTTTTGTAACTGTACTGTCTGCGCAAACAGTTGGTGCTATACAAATCCTGTATAAAAATAATAAAAATATATATCTCATAAAAGCTTTATTTACATCAGATACAACCATTTTAAAATGAAGCATTTAGCCTGGTAGTTCACTTGTATATTTACAGTTTTACAAAATGTTTACTAGGAACACGTAATCACTTTAAATTTATCCTGATCTACTGTAAAGCAGAGCTCCAGGCTCGTTCATAAAAAATTAAGAGTCAGCAGCTACAAATACTGTATTAGGACATTTACCTGTCCAGGAATACAGAGGTTTCTTCACCCCAGCCAATTTTTCCATTGGGCTCTAAGGTGCTGCTGCAGCCATTGCTTGTAATGGTAACCAGCAGTGAAGCCTTGTGGCTTCACAGCCAGTTTCCTACTGTGCATGCGCAAAGCACACTGCGCTTTGTGAATGGCCCGCTGGCGGTTGAAGGAGGGGGGCTGAACTTCCAGGTGATCTCGCCACAGCGAAATCAACTGGAAGTTGGAGTGGGTACCTGTCAAAACCAGGTACCCGCTCCCCTCGAAAGGTGCCAAATGTAGCACCGGAGCAGGGGGGGAAGCAAACAAGCGGAGCTTCCCCTTTTGGGTGGAGCTCCGCTTTAATATCTCCTTAGATTACATATTAATATTTTACAATAGTTTAAGATGATCCAAGGACTCAGGAATTTCTTCAACATGTTTCATTGAACAACGTGACTTCCTCAGGAATAAATAATAATTATATAATAAAATGAATCCTCTGCTAAGATAACAACCGGTCATTTCCTGAAAGATGGTGTGGGCAGATCTGCACATTTCCAAGATTAAAATTCCACTCTGAGCAAATCACTTTTCTTTTCAGATGCTGATTGCACCAATTACTGAAAAAGGTCATTTCCACCGAGATATTTACCTTCCTGGAAAGGATTGGCAATGGATGGACACCAATACTTCACAGGTGTTTGATGGAGGAACCATGCTACAAAACTATAGCTGTGGCCTGCAGGAAATTCCAGTTTTTATTAAGAAAGTCTAATATATGTAAAACTGTTACAGGTACTCACAGCCATTTGATTGTATTTGCCAGTACAAGTGATTTAATGTATATTTTCCATAATGGGTCAAGGTATGTGGCACAAATGATCATATCTGATGACTTCATGTCATTAAAACTGGATGAACAAAAGGCCAGGTTTGAATGTTTACCTTGGCGAGCAGTATACAAGTGGTAGTTGTGCTGAGCCATGTCAATAGAAATTAAAATTAGAGGAATATTTAGAGGTGATCAAAGATAGTGGCATACATATACTGCCAAAAGACCCTGTGCATTCAGGTATCCTATATAAAAAAAAAAGCGTGTGGTAAGGGAGTATGGAGACAGCATTGCTGACGTCTCCTGAAATGCTAGTTCCCTGGCTCTCATACAGTTCACTGCTTTCACCAATCTGCAGCAAGTATGGAGCTTGTAAGTTTTATTCTGCCTTTCTGGAGGTACATGATTAGCAGAAAACACCGAAGCCAACAACAGCCATGCAACTCACCGGAGGTAGTGTCAGCAATGGCGTGTCTGTATTTCCCTCATTTCATGTTTCCTGTTTGGGGAACCTGTAAGAATAGCAATAAAGATACTGGCTTGTTTTTAGAGGTACAGGGTCAAGGGCTATGATCCCAATCCTGGTTTTCCAACCTAGTGATTCACTGACCTGAATCTAGAATGTAAAATAAGACTCCAGACCTTTCAGACTTGTTCCTTCTCAATGGTAGATTTAGAAGTAATGCCAGGATGGAGGCTGCAACTAAAAACAAGAAAGTAATGGCAGCTGCTGTCTTTCTGTTTCCACTAGTCCAATTTAGGCTCCATGACCATTGGTTTATAGAGAAACCCCTCTTATTAGAGTGGTGCCTGCCATTAGCTGTCTTCCCTAACTGTGAGACTGCTTAAGACTTATAGAGTTCTGCAAGCCTCTAGTACATGCAATGTGTTCACATAATACCATTAAATGGATGATGAAGTAGAATAAAAATGTCATGCTTTTTTTTGGACATAGCTGAAATTGTACCTTTTACAGTGGGGACGGAAAGTATTCAGACCCCCTTAAATTTTTCACTCTTTGTTATATTGCAGCCATTTTCTAAAATCATTTAAGTTAATTTTTTTCCTCATTAATGTACACACAGCACCCCATATTGACAGAAAAACACAGAATTCTTGACATTTTTGCAGATTTTAAAAAAAAGAAAAACTAAAATATCACATGGTCCTAAGTATTCAGACCCTTTACTGTGACACTCATATATTTAACTAAGGTGCTGTCCATTTCTTCTGATCATCCTTGAGATGGTTCTACACCTTCATTTGAGTCCAGCTGTGTTTGAATACACTGATTGGACTTGATTAGGAATGCCACACACATGTCTATATAAGACCTTACAGCTCACAGTGC
Source organism: Lithobates clamitans (assembly GCA_037952925.1). Classification (NCBI taxonomy): domain Eukaryota; kingdom Metazoa; phylum Chordata; class Amphibia; order Anura; family Ranidae; genus Lithobates; species Lithobates clamitans. The sequence continues at coordinate 1,411,053 of JBBGZY010000159.1, forward strand.
ATGTCAGAGCAAATGAGAATCATGAGGTCAAAGGAACTGCCTGAAGAGTTCAGGGACAGAATTGTGGCAAGGCACAGATCTGGCCAAGGTTACAAAAAAATTTCTGCTGCACTTAAGGTTCCTAAGAGCACAGTGGCCACCAAAATCCTGAAATGGAAGACGTTTGGGATGACCAGAACCCTTCCTAGAGGTGGCCGTCGGGCCAAACTGAGCTATGGGGGGAGAAGAGCCTTGGTGAGAGAGGTAAAGAAGAACCCAAAGATCACTGTGGCTGAGCTCCAGAGATGCAGTCGGGAGATGGGAGAAAGTTGTAGAAAGTCAACCATCACTGCAGCCCTCCACCAGTTGGGGCTTTATGGCAGAGTGGCCCGACGGAAGCCTCTCCTCAGTGCAAAACACATGAAAGCCCGCATGGAGTTTGCTAAAAAAAACACCTGAAGGAGAGAAATAAGATTCTCTGGTCTGATGAGACCAAGATAGAACTTTTTGGCCTTAATTCTAAGCGGTATGTGTGGAGAAAACCAGGCACTGCTCATCACCTGTCCAATACAGTCCCAACAGTGAAGCATGGTGGTGGCAGCATCATGCTGTGGGGGTGTTTTTCAGCTGCAGGGATAGGACGACTGGTTGCAATCGAGGGAAAGATGAATGCGGCCAAGTACAGGGATATCCTGGACGAAAACCTTCTCCAGAGTGCTCAGGACCTCAGACTTACCTTCCAACAAGACAATGACCCTATGCACACAGCTAAAAAAACGAAGGAGTGGCTTCACAACAACTCTGTGACTGTTTTTGAATGGCCCAACCAAAGCCCTGACTTAAACCTAAAAATGGCTGTCCACCAACGTTTACCATCCAACCTGACAGAACTGGAGAGGATCTGCAAGGAGGAATGGCAGAGAATCCCCAAATCCAGGTGTGAAAAACTTGTTGCATCTTTCCCAAAAAGACTCATGGCTGTATTAGATCAAAAGGGTGCTTCTACTAAATACTGAGCAAAGGGTCTGAATACTTAGGACCATGTGATATTTCAGTTTTTCTTTTTTAATAAATCTGCTAAAATGTCAACAATTTTGTGTTTTTCTGTCAATATGGGGTGCTGTGTGTACATTAATGAGGAAAAAAATGAACTTAAATGATTTAAGCAAATGGCTGCAATATAACAAAGAGTGAAAAATTTAAGGGGGTCTGAATACTTTCCGTCCCCACTGTACCTATCTCAGGAGCCTACCGTTTGCATAATTTCAATTAGACTATAAAAGGTGTCACTTAATTCTACATTTCCCCATTTCTGAGATCATAGAGAAATATAGCTTCTAGGTCATATTAGAACCAATCTGAAAATAAACAGATCATGTAGCTAAAACTGTTACAGGGCAACAGCTATCTACAAATATTTGCCTGTTTATGGGATCATTGTGGCAACTTTTATCGTTCCCTTCTTTTACATTCAGATTTAATCATATTTGCCTATCCTAGAAATGTTTTTGTTTACCTTTCTATTGTTCAAAAGCTGTTCTATCGGTTTGAGGTCAGGACTCAGGAAGGGGCCATTCTTAAACTGTTCCAGCAAAGTAGGGAGCATGAAATTTTCCAAAATGTTTTGGTATGGTGACGCCTAAAGAGTTCCCTTCACTGGAATTAGGGGCCAAGCCTAGATACTTTTAGATCATGAGTGAGAATAAGGAAAGTAGATAGATGATTAATTTTGCTTACAACATTGGTTGTAGACGATGTCCACTGGACTGATGTGGACAACATTGGTTGTTTTCCTGCCTTAACAATATCAGATTTGCCAGAAAAATGAAGTTGTACTTTGAAGAAAATCTTCAATACAGAAAATGTATATAAACAAACATTGTAGGGTACATACTGTCTGTTTGTCAATTTACGCCCCAAATTCATTGCAGGAATCACAGAACTAAATATGCAAATATCCACTTTCTAAAATTCAAAGGCAAGCTTTTTTCCCCTAGGTAGGTAGGCAGACAGGTTGTCAAGACTATGAAATGCAGAAGTGCAGGGAGGTGTACCTAAGCTTATGGCAGTTGCTAGTTGAATACTTCAACTGATGACTTTTAAAAAAAGGACACTTACCTGTCCAGGGTGCCCGCGATGCCCTCACCCGAAGCCCATCTGTCCTCTTGGCTCGGGATGGAGGCGCCGGCATTGCTAGTAAGGGAATCAGGAAGTGATTGTTACAGCCTGGTTTCCTACTGCGCTTGCGCGAGTCGCGCTGCGCGTTCTGACTGGTCCCTGCTGTCTTCTGGGACCTGTGTGTCTCCCAGAAGACATCGGGGGTGACAGAGGAGGGGCCGGACATGGCGTAGATCGCCATACCTGGATTAGACAGGTATCTGCTCCCCCCTGCCCCATGAAAGGTGCCAAATGTGACACCGGAGCGGAGGAGGAATCAGGGCAGTGGAAGTTTTTGGGTGGAACTCCGCTTTAAAGAGAAATCTCCCAACCAAAAAAATAACAATATAGTGGTTTTAACCCTTCCCTACTTTATCCAAAATAAAAAATACACCTTAAGACTATCACTTCTAAAAAGACAGTAGTAATCATAGAAGCATCTCTTTTTTTTTTTTTTTCTTTAAATAATCTTTATTAACATTTCTTAAATTTACATACCTTTCAACAAACATATTAAAACAACCTCAGCTTCATGTGGACATATTTCGCTAGAAAAGGGGGCATATACCCCCCATCCGTTCCTACTGAGTTCCCGTTACACCTACTTATTCTAGCCACCGGTTAAAGCTTCGTACCGTATATTGAGGCGACAGATAACTGTTTTCCCCTATCCCTCCCACCTATCCCTACTCCCCTCCCACCCTGAGCCAGGTCCTACCTCCATTCCTTTAATCCTGACATCCAATGCTTATTAACCATGGGTTCCACATCCTTTCAAATTTTTTAAGGTTCCCTTTTCTAATATATAGGACTCTCTCCTTCCATATTATATCATTCACTATTTTAACCCACTCCTCAACTGTCGGGGGGAGGGCTGTCTGCCATCTTTGCATAATAAGCTTCCGGGCTTGGTACAGGCATCTCAAAACTGCTGTTTTAACCGCTACCTCCTCTGAGCCCCACGCTCTATATAGAAGCATCTCTAATTTAGAGATAATTGCACTTTTCCGAGCGTCACAATAGGGATATTGCTAGAAATCTCAGGGCTCCATAGAAAAATTTTAATGGGGGGGGGGTTACCCATAGTCCATACCTATTTACACCCCTTTTAACACTGATAAGCATAATTAGGCAGCTTATAACGCACCACTATTTGGATTCTATTAATACTCTTTAACACTGTCAGCTACAGCAATGGAATATATAGTCAGACATTAGGAACTAGTCACTCTATGGTCCTCAGGTGCAGGCAGAGCCTTAACTTCTTGTGATCTGCTGCTGTGCTGGGTCTATGCTATGTTGCATAATAGAAAAGTTTCTTCTTCCTGGTCAGCTTACACTATTCCGGATCTAGTGAATGTATTTACACGTAATCAATGCACTGAAAAATCTGTAATTTTCAACCCCTAAACCATCAATTTTACAATCCCTTTTCAGGCACAGAATGGGCCCCCATGTCCTTAGAACCTCATAGCAGCTGCATGGACTGCTATGGCTGCTCTATTTTTGCCCTGGTGCTACAAGAACGTGATCACTTTAACCATAATTCTTATGGTACTTATTTTGCCTTGGAATATAATTTGTATGTGATCTCCTGTGACATGTCACAGCAGCCTAAAATATAATCTAAAATCGTGTGTTGTGAAGCTAAAAGAATCAACTTGTACACTGCTCTATTTATTTCAAAGAATGTTTAAGTAAGTAAAACTATTGTATCTACCTCTTTGTATAGATAAGCCAATCCAACACTCCTTCAAATCTGTTTTATATAACCAAATCAAAGTATTGATGCTTGGTTGTACCATTATTAAAGTCTTACATTTTACCTTCTTGTGTGCTTCTTGCCTTTTTTCACATATAAATCTCTGAACAATTGGGCCCTTGCATACAGGGGTGTATAGCAGCTGTGCATCCCTTCTAGCATCTTGGTGCACCTACGAGGGACAGGTGCAACATCTAGTCGCGCTACCTGCAAGGTGTTAAAATCTATCATAGACATCAGCTGGACAGCACTGAATACTGTACTAAATGGTACTCATATATAGGGCAAAAATGTGGGTTAAAAGGTCCTTGAATCCACACTCACCAAAGTTGCAAACAGCAAGACAGCAGAGTCTGAGGACATCCCTAGTAATTGAAAGTGGTGAGAGCCCAAAAGGGCTGTTTCTCTTTCCCTCCTTATCTGCTTATCAATAGTCTTTGCATCTGTTTGCCATTCACCCTCCTGCATGGATTGACACACTTGAAACTGATGAACTGTGAAAATATCATTCTGGTCTAGATTGGAAAAGAGACTTAGCCCTTTCTTTGGAGTGGTCTGTCCTTTGCTCCTTATATGCTGCATTGAGGAAATAGTGTTTGTGCACTGGACATACCTAGTAACAGGAACGCTGGTCTTTTTATTTCCAAACAACTGGTGTATACACACATTTAGTGCACTGAGGTTGGAAGCTGCTTGTGGAGGATTTCTTTCTAACAGAGGGTTAAAAAACCCCCACCTAATTCAGCTATGTAAGGACTTGTCTATGTGGATATATGTAGTTTCTTTTCAGTACTGCTCAATCTGATGCACAGTCAATACTAGACCACATAAGACTCGATATCCCATCAGTAGCTTACCCCAAGTAATGTTTGGTGCTATACTTTTTTCTTTGGATTCAAATGGACACTGCATGCGTTTTTGGCCTGCAGGCACGCTCTGCAGTTTTATTCATCAATGTTGCAGCATGGTTTTTAATTTTGGTTTAGTGTAGTGAGACGGACTGTGTTATTTAGATACATTGTTTATCCTACATATATTTGGAATTTTTTTTGTATATGTAAATACCCCCACCCCCCCACCCTTAATAAAGCCTTTTTGCATTTTTGTACCATAAGCCGTAGTTGACCATTCCCCTTTTTTGCTTTCTGGGGACTCCCTTGTCTCCTCTTCCTGTTGTTGACTCATATATAGGGCCCTATGCATTCAGGGACCTGCATTCCAATCACTTATCCCTATAAAACACAGGGCCCTAAATGTGAACACCACTCATTACCATCAGCCCTATCCAGCCACAGCTTGTCATAGTCTTTACTGGTTCCGGGCAATGGGCCTGGATGCTGCACCTGTCCCTTGCAGGCACACTAAAATGCTGGGAGCCACCACTGAGTAAAAGGGCCCTAAAAAAGAACTGCAGTCAATACAAAGCACAATGTCAGATGAATTGGTGAGCATCTTTGTTATTTCATTTCACTTTTTATTTTATAGAAAAAAAATATACCAGAACAAACCTGACCCAAATACCCAAAGTTTATAAGTGGTTTATTTAATGCTCTATTTCTGATGGAAACCTTAACTTGAGCTTCCTGATAGGGACTGAGCCATTCATTTGATTAATTCACCTGTGTAGCTTTTTATAAAGGGTAGTAATGAGATATGGAAAAGAAGAAAACATGCAAAAAGGCACATAAAGCTCTATCTACTGGCTGAGTAGAAGACTACACACACATATATATATATATATATATATATATATATATATATATAGTTACATAGTTAGTCAAGTTGAAAAAAGACACAAGTCCATCCTTCAACCAAACATGTACTGTATATATTATTATTTTTTTCTGTCTGTGATCCCACTGTCCAGAACACTGTTCTACAGGCCCTGTGTGAACTGACTTGTGAAAGAACTATATACTTTGACAATCCTGATCTTATGCTTTTTTTTGTTTTGGAGTAGAGACCCACAAATCACTGAAGCTAGTGTATCAGTGTATAACAGCAAGGTAACTAGCACTTTCAGAATGAGGTCAACAATGGTAGTATTTCTCTGTTAACAGGTAGTTTTAGTATGGTTAGCCTATCAGAGACGTATGGGGTTGTGGAAAAAAAAAATATGCTCACCTAGGTGGATGCATTGGTCCGATGCTGCAACTGTCCCCCGCTGCTTCTAAGACTGAGAACTGATTGGTTCTCAGTCTGCAGAGAGCTGGTGACTGTCAGTCACCGGCTCTCTGTTCTTCCCCTCTAGTGCTCACTGGAGTGCTGGGCTGTGCAACGGGCTGGAGTGGCTGGCTCAGGCTCTCAATAGCTTACTGAGAGGCTGAGCCAGCTGCCGGTCCAAGCATCTGGGTGGATCCCGACTGTAAAGTCAAGAACAATCCAGACCTTGGACCGGTTCTGTGACATCAGTCGACAGCGGACTTTAGCCTGCTGTCGGCTGAATACAGGTCACAGGAGTGCAGAACATGCACTCCTGTGATCCATAGGAGAAGTAGGGCCAAAATAGCTTTGGCCTTACTTCTCCTTTAAAGTATATTGTTTCCTTTATAACATCTTGTGTTGAAGACACCTAAGCTGCAAGTGTGATTTAACATCTGTTATCAGTATGTCTTGGCACTACCCACACAGGATAGACAGAGCTGTCAGCATTAGTATTTATCACAGATTTCAAGTTTTGAAGTAATCTGGGGAATATTTCACATATTTAGCTAAACTTCTGAGGCTTTAGACTAGAGGTGGGTAACATTTGCTTTTCCAATATTTTTGGATTAATAATTCATAGTTCATAATTGAAGTGGAATTAAACCAACAAATTATAAATGTAAACTATTAAACTATTAGAGTGGCTCCACTTTGGATGGAGGAGCAATGGAGACACCCTTGGACAGCAGCATTGCCAATCAGCAGAGAAGATAGTGAGATGCACTAGCACAGTGGTCATCAACCCTGTCCTCAGGGCCCACTAACAGGCCAGGTTTTATGTATTACCTTGGGGAGATGCGGACTAGAATACTGCAATCACTGAGCAGCAAATGATTTCACCTGTGATGTATTTCAGTTATCTTGCAAACCTGGCCTGTTAGTGGGCCCTGAGGACAGGATTGATGACAACTGCACTAGCAGATTTAGATACACTTCCCTAATAATTGCCTAATAAATGAACAGCACTGCACAGTTTGTTTTTATCTACAAACACCCCTCACCTACATAGGCATTATTTTATAAAGGTTTTTTTTTGTATTTTTCACGCTTATTCTCACCCTTTAAAGACCTTTAGTTGATGTAATAAAGCTTATTAGGATTAAATTAATTTCAATCTAGACTATGTCTAACAAAGTATCTTCACAATAAGCTTATAATTGGTAGGACCTAACCTTCTACATTAATATTGCAACAATGACTGTAGTAGAGCAGTTCTCTTAAACAGTGCCAGAGCTTTAGTAAGTAAGCCTGCACAATTTTAATTATAAAAGCTTGAATATTCAATTTCTTGTATATATGTGACTGGTTCTCTTTACAAAAGAATTACTGTGAACAACAGTGTCGGACAGGTCTCGCGTGCAGCATGTGCATTTCATATGTCTATTATTGCTAAAATCATCTGTTACTGACTCACTTACTGTGTACAGTTCTGGAGACGTTAATTATATCACGCTGAGGTTGATGAAATTCCAATAATCCTGTGCCAACTGTGGCTGTGATAAAGTGATGTATCATGCACCCTCTATGTAGGGATATGCAATTAGCGGAACTCCAGCTGTTGCAGAACTACAAGTCCTATGAGGCATAGCAAGACTCTGACAGTCACAAGCATGACACCCAGAGGCAGAGCATGATGGAACTTGTAGTTTTGCAACAGCTGAAGGTCTGCTAATTGCATATCCCTCCGACGGTCTAGTGGATACTTAATAGGAAATGGAGCCTTAATAGATCACTGATATAAGTAGCTCAGCTGAAAAGCCAAGATATCAGTCCATCACAGACCTGTAAGCTTGAATAACAGTGCAGATTTGGCAGCCCTTGATTCATCCTTGAATAAGCAATTTTCACAATTAAGCTCTATAGAGTCAATAATTTCTCTTCTTTGATTGTTACCTATGATTAAAAAAAGTGATATATATTTGATATGTATATGTAGCTTTTGGTAGTATTTCCAAGAATTATTTTATTATATATGTCAAATAATTTTATTTTACAGGGCAAATCTATAACTGCACAATATAATATTTTTCTAGTTTAACCAGTGACAGTTTTAAAATCACTATTGTTATAGTAGTTAAAAACATACAAAATAGAAATCCAACCAACCAAACCCTTACTGGGAAGCAGGGGAGGACTTCCCTCTGGACCAGCACCAATACATTATGCAGGACTGGTGGCCCTGAGTGGAGATGCTTTACCATTCAGAAATCGATCATATCGAGACCAATGGTCAGTGACACATAGTAGACATTATATAACTACCTGCTCCCCATTGAGAACTGTAATTGCAACATTTTGAGATGTCATGTGACCAAATGGAAGATGTGACAAAGTGTCACAAAAAATACAGTGCCTTGCAAAAGTATTCTTCCCCCTTGGCTTTTTACCTGTTTTGTACAGCCTTTAGTTCAATGTTTTTTTTAATATGAATTATATGTGATGGATCAGAACACAATAGTCTAAGTTGGTGAGGTAAAATTAGAAAAATATATGCTTAAAACTATTTTTCAGAAATAAAAAAATGATAATTGGCACGTGCGTTTGTATTCACTCTCTTTCTTATGAAGCCCATAAAAAGCTCTGGTGCAACCAATTACCTTCAGAAGTCACATAATTAGTGAAATGATGTCCACCTGTGTGCAATCTAAAAGTCACAATGTGACAATGTTGTTAAGTACAATTCAGGGTTAGGTTATAAAAAAAATATCCAAATCTTTGATGATCCCTAGGAGCACCATCAAATCTGTCATAACCAAATGGAAAGAACATGGCACAATAGAAAACCTGCCAAGAGACGGCCGCACACAAAAACTCACGGACCGGGCAAGGAGGGCATTAATCAGAGAGGCAGCACAGAGACCTAAGGTAACCCTTGAGGAGCTGCAGAGTTCCAAAGCAGAGACTGGAGTATCTGTACATAGGACGACAATAAGCTGTACGCTCCATAGAGTTGGGCTTTATGGCAGAGTGGCCAGAGGAAAGCCATTACTTTCAGCAAAAAACAAAATGGCACGTTTTGAGTTTGCGAAAAGGCACGTGGGAGACTCATAAAATGTATGGAGGAAGGTGCTCTGGTCTGATGAGACTAAAATTTAAATTTTTTGCTATCAAAGAAAACGCTATGTCTGGCGCAAACCCAACACATCACATCACCCAAAGAACACCATCCCCACAGTGAAACATGGCGGTGGCAGCATCATGCTGTGGGGATGTTTTTCAGCAGTCGGGACTGGGAAACTGGTCAGAGTTAAGGGAATGATGGATGGTGCTAAATACAGGGATATTCTTGAGCAAAACCTCCACCACTCTGTGTGTGATTTGAGGCTAGGATGGAGGTTCACCTTCCAGCAGGACAATGACCCCAAACACACTGCTAAAGCAACACTTGAGTGGTTTAAGGGGAAACATGTAAATGTGTTGGAATGGCCTAGTCAAAGCACAGACCTCAATCCAATAGAAAAGTTGTGGTCAGACTTAAAGATTGCTGTTCACAAGCGCAAACCTTGCAACTTGAAGGAGCTTCAGCAGTTTTGCAAGGAGGAATGGGCAAAAATCCCAGTGGTAAGATGTGGCAAGCTCATAGAGACTTATCCAAAGCGACTTGGAGCTGTTATAGCCGCAAAAGGTGGCTCTACAAAGTATTGACTTTAGGGGGTGAATAGACAATTTTCTGTTATTTTGTCCTATTTTTTGTTTGCTTCACAAAAAAAAAAACATCTTCAAAGTTGTGGGCATGTTCTGTAAATTAAATGATGCAAATTCTCAAACAATCCATGTTAATTCCAGGTTGTGAGGCAACAAAACACGAAAAATGCCAAGGGGGGTGAATACTTTTGCAAGGCACGGTATATCTTTGGAAGCTGCCCCGGGCTCAACCTGAACATGGCATCAAGAGGTTAGGAGAGATGGACCACGATTTAATGGTCGGAAAACTTGGAAGAGGCATCTATACTCAGCAGAAAGGGGAGATCCTGACAGCTCTGAGAAAACTTGGAGAGAAGTTGACGCCAGAGGAGGAAGCTTTTCTTGCAGAGAATGCGGGTGCTGCACTCAGCCAGTTTCAGAAGGTCTCAGAAGGATTAGGATCGGGAGATAAGGTTTTGGCCCTGGAAAGCCTGGAGGTGGGAAGCGCAAAGAAGTGAAAAAATGGAGCACACCAGACAAAAATATATCCTCTAGGACCCACCTTTCACCATGTCTATAAAACACTGCAATATTACGGAACACTTTGCAAGGTACACTTTTTTAATTGAACAGAAATCCGTCCCTACAATGAAAGGGCCACTTTGTTGTGTTCTCTAAACCAAAATCCCCATTTGTTCCCACATGAGAACCGTTTCAATTATATTTCTGTACGAATCCTCTTTTGTAGAGATTTCCCTTATTTAGTGATCTGTAGATAATAAAATGAAAGTAATCTTCCCCTACTCACTGTAAACCTAAGCCAACTTTAGGGTTATCGCTCCGGCATATATGTCCCCCATTCGGAGTATTCCACTGGGGGTGAAGGTCAGGCGAGGAGTCTGCCTGACCCCATGTAATCCACAGAATTCCAACCAACGCACACCATACAAGCACAGCATGTAATAGGTGATAACAGCCTCAGCCTAACTCCATCCAGGCCCTCTGACATGTTTCACCCCCACCCAAGGGGCCTAGTCATGGCGGTAAGAGGTACTCTTCCCCTACTACCTACTTTCCCCAGGCTACCTGTACAACCAAAGTATGTTGAATGTTTTCTCTTTGGCCAACATAAGGATTTTTAACAATGTGTCTCTGCTATTTTCCTACCACTCTAATGTTGAGCTTACTGCACATATCAGATTCTCAGGGGTTAGTGAGAGGTTTCTGTTACTCTATCTGTACCAAGAAGTGCAATAAATATTTATTATGCTAACAGATTTGTGCTCTTAAATATCACCATGTCCAATAGCAGAGTTTTCCATTGAGATTTTCCAGATCAGGTTTCAGCTTTGGGCAAGTATTCAGCAGTGGATTAAGTAACATGCTAAATAAATCACCTTTTCCTTGATTCATTTTCAAATTAATAGGGACATTGCATAGGAGGAGATCCCAACATTTTATCTTATTTTGCTTTGTTGTACATGCAGTTCCTACTTTAATATAAAAAAATAGTAAATAGTGGTTGTTGAAGAAATAAGATGCAGAGTAGCAAGTGCCGGCGATCTTTTATGCTTTCGGTAAAAAGATTATTAAATTGTATCTAAAAACATTTTATGTAGTTGGAAAGGGCTCGTTTTTTTTTTTTTTTATTGCCGTCTCTGTTTCCACTGAAAAGATTAATATTCTATGTATCCTGTCCTCTCCCAGTTATTTCCAAAATCATCAAAGTATAGACTTTATGTATGTGTTTGGTGAACATTGGATGGCATCAGGACAGTGTGTGTGCACTTGAATGGGCAGAAAACAGAAAGAAATGAGGCAGAATTTATCTTCAAGTAGAAAGTAGAGTGCATTATTTGAGAAACAATAGCAATAGCGGGCAGTGTTGACTGAGTGGCAAGACCCAACAGGGCAATTGTACATCATTTCTGTACAACTACCCTGCCCATACATGGATCAAAATTCGTCTGGTCCCTGCTGAACCTGACAAATTTAGATCCAGGCACTGTATGGCCAGCTTAAGCCCCACTTTGTCCAAGCGCCTTGCACAGCAGCACAGCAACTGAGTTACCACAAAGTGTAAAGTTCCCAGACGCAGTTTCAAAAACTAAAATCATATGGTCATAGGTTTCTCGCTGTTCCCCAAATCAGGATTTATTTTTTTAGGGAGGTATATGTAATTTTATTTTATTCCAGCCCCCTCCCTCTAGTTCATGGCTTGGGCATCTACCACATTAACATTTTCCCAACCGCCATCAGATTTTTAATGTGATTTTTTTGTTCCCATTATTTATAGATTTAATTTTTAAATTGTAAATTTTTTAAAGTTTTTTACATTTTTCTTCCTCATAAGGCTGTCCCTGCCCTAGTCAAGCGGTCAGGGAAGGCAAGGCTGTAACTAAAATAGTTACAAGTTTAAAGGAGAAGTAGGTCCAAAGCTCTTTTTTGCCATACTTCTCCTATAGATCACAGGAGTGCACTTAGTTCTGCACTCCTGTGGCCCACACTCCTGTCAGTTGATGTCACCCAGTCGATCCAGGCTCTGGAGAGACTTCAATGCCACTGAGAGCCCGAGCCAGCTGCTCCTGCCCCCTCTACAGCCCGGCACTCCAGTGAGTGCTAAAGGGGAAGAGCACAGAGCTGGTGACTGACAGTCGTCTTTGATTGCTCAGTTCTTGGTCTTAGAGGCAGCAAGGGACAGATGCAGTATCAGACCAATGCTGCATCCACCTACAGTAGGTGAGTTTGAAAGTTGATTTTTTTTTTTTAAATCCTGCGTGTCTCTTTTAATTCCAGTTGTCTACTGGGTATTAAGGATGTATCACTGGCTGGTGGTGACCTAATATGCCCTTGTGGTACTAGCTTACCCTGCTGCATGTGTTATACTTAGAGAAGTCCTTCAGTGCAGCAGAAAGATTTGTGAATGAGATGCTGGCTTTTTAATAAAACAAATCAGATCTGGATTACAGAAGACTACGAAAAACAACCAATACAGATGTTAGTGATAAAATTAGTATACTGTACAGTGCACAGTATTTTTACATGTTTTTGGGGAAATAGAAAAAAGGTTGCTAATGTGTTAACAGTTGAAGAGCTAGCTATCAGTCAATTGTTGTAAACAGACAGTGGTATTTAAGGCTGGGTTCACGCTATTGCAAATTGGATGCGGCTTTCCCCACATCCAATTCACATGACAGGAGAGTGTGACCGGCTCTCAATGGAGCCGGTTCACACATCTCCGGGGCGGCCGTGGAGCGCAAAGAAGAGTCCTGTGCATCTTTGGCTGCATTTCAGGTCTAAATTCAGCCAAAATTCTGACCCAATTCGGACCTGAAACGGTGAATGGGAACCCCCTGCTGTTCCCCGCGGCCGCACATAGTGTGAACCCAGCCTAAAAGTATTTTTGGTTGTACAGATCTGGACACACAGGTAGGGCACATAAAATGGACTGAAGTACTGCAATTCAAAGAACTCAAGTATAGTTTGTTAAAGTTGATGTAATCCTAACCACTAAAATCTCATATAAGCTTTAACATGATAACATCATTTGGAAAGTCTGTTTTTATTTTAATTATTAGCTTTCATAAAAATAACATTTAGTGATATGAATACTGTATAAAGGTTGTTGTTGGGGCATTTTGTGTTATTTGGTTACAATACTCTGCCCATCACCCACAATCCCCTGCCTATAAACCACCCTATCACATGCTCTTTCATTTGCTACAAAGCCCCCAACCCAAAAGTCAAATCATCTACAGGTGATTTTAAAAATAAAGCTGATGAAAAAAAAAAAAGAAGAAAGAAAATCCTCAAATGCTTCAGGAGGGTGCGGGTAACATCACAGTACCTTACTACTGCCTCCTAGGATAACTAGGTGCCCACAATAATACACTCCTGCAACGGACTGGAGGTTTTTTTGGGAAACCGATTTTTAGACGATTTTACTTTGGGAGGTGAAAGCTTTTAATGTTAATAGAGCAGACTGTAAAATGAAACCCTTAAAAAAACATTTACAGCCAACAATTAAGAAATATGTATTGTGAAAAACCACATGCAGTCTGTTATCACTGTAGTGTACATGGACAGAGACAGGATGTAAAGAGGCTATAGGACATCAGAAGCATAACGATGTAAGTGTCAGGGCTGGGCTCAGCCCTTCCTTCTCTGAGCTGGCTGCTCAGCTGTTGGCTAATTGCCAGCTCCTATCTCTCTCAACAGTTACTCAGCTGTTGATGATCCTGCTCGTCAGTCCTGCCTACTTAAGCCATCCAGTCCAGAGGAGCTCTGCCTTCGCCTTGGTCACATCACAAGAAACTGTGTTTCTGTTTAAAGACTGGCTTTGCTGACATCCCTTCTGGCTCCAGATCCTGCTTGCTGTTCCACTACTTTGACCCCTGACTTCTGGCTTGGCTGACTATCCATTCCGGTTACTGAACTTTGGCTATGTTTTGACTACGTTTGTTCTTTTTACTTTTATTATTAAACAAGTGTGATTTAACTGTACCTCTGTCTCAGTCTGATTTTGTAGTTTCTGACAGTAAGAAAGGATGGAAAAAGTGGAAAAAATGAATTAAAAAAAAAATTAAAAACTCTTCCCTCCTTCCATCCACTAGTTCACCAAGATACACAACATTTTTCTATCGACAACTACGGGACTACAGGGTTTGCATCTACTTTTACAGACCTGCCAGTGCCTACAGGCTCCTACCCTTATTGCTCATTATGCACTTTATTGACAGCAATTCTAATGCTTTTCCCTAACACCCCTAAATCACATTATCAATATGGCTGCTGCAACCTCTTCTTTTTATAGTGATGGAGATGACCTATCCTAAAGCTCCCCCTTTGGCCCTTCTAAGCTAGCTGACCTAAGTTAAAGGCTGGGCAGGGCATTTTATTTTTTATTCTTGGGTCCGCAAACCTTGAACATGCAGGATTTGGCATTAACCCATGGTAGTGTCGAACTTCATCTCTTTTGCAAAGTACAGTACAGTAATATGACAGCTAATCAGATCTCACTTTACTGTAGTTGGTATAGGAATGATAATTTAGAAGTGTCAGTGTCCATGGTTTACTGGGCTTCATCTCATTATTTGCGCTGCCTTACAGAGAGGGAAATATATTACTACCTTCTCTACAGAAGCATTGCAGGCATGTTTCCTGATACAGGGGTATATTAAGAAAGACATATGTTCCAGACTGTTTGGGAACTCCTGCTAAGATGTCATTTCATGCAGCAGGAAGCAAAATTGTTTCTTGTTTTACAGTCTATAAATATACTCAGCCTCTCCATGGTATGGCAACCTGATAAGGTTCTTTGCTGTGTGTAATACACATCTCCTAGTTGGTTTGTTCCTGAATCTGCCAGTAATAACGTTATTTGTATGTGGTGGGTCACATCTCCAGGGCAAATTCCAAAAATAGGAATGACATAATAAAGCATTCCTGTGGTAATTACTGACAGGGTGTACCCACTCTTAGTCAGCATGTCACAGATAAGTACATCTTAGGGCTTTTTTGACAGAGAATGAGTGCAGCCAGGTACTCACCCCCCCACCCCTACCCTTGGACCACAGAGAAGTGTAGGAAATTGAGCTAACAATTGGAAGGTCCTTGAAGAGGCATGGTTAAATAAAATGTGAGTCTAGTCACCAAATGTACAAAACACATATGCCACACTGTTTGTGCTCACACAATGTGCTTTAATCACTGTACCACAGACAAGAGTCTAACAGACACATACAACACTCAGCACAATTTTTTATAAAAAATTGAAACTCTTCTATAACCTACTGTATGCTTTTCAGCCTACCTTAAAGGAGAAGTACAGCCAAAGCTTGTTAGCCTGTACTTATCCTGTGGATCACAAGAGTGCAGTTCCTTCTGCACTCCTGTGACCCCTTTTCAGCAGACAGCGGGCTGAAGCCCACTGCCAGCTGACGTCACAGAGCCAGTCCAGGCTAGGGCAAGATCGCGATATTGGAGTCGGGATCCACCCACATGCCTGGACCGGCACTGTTAAAAATCGTTATTTCTGTATAATTATCGATATTCAATAACAACTGCATCTCATTCGTATTCATACATGCTTCTAGATCTTAAGATAATTGATTTGAATATATTTTCAATTTTGCTTCTATATAAGGAAAAGTGAACTTAGTAAACCTTTTGCTTCAAATACCATAAAAATTTTTTCACCCTTATTATTTTCTTTTTCTTTTACCAAATAATCAATCCCCTTAATATTCATAAATTCATAAATGTACAATACTTTGAAGTATGGAAGTCACTTCATAAATATATGTTTCATACTTTCCCTCCAAATTGTGTTTAGCATTAATCTAAAATCCATACAACCTTTCAAATAACCTTGTCAAAATGTGTTTCTTAACTTCAATTCATTCATATATGTGAGATGATTTTAAAAATAAATACATATTACAATGTAAAGTTAGTCCTAACTTGTCTATATGTACTTTAAGAAAAATGTACTCTTATCTTAATTAACACCAGATGTTCCTCCTAACTAAAAAGACTCTATTGTAAAGAGGTATCATTATTTTGAATTTACTAATGCAAAATATACCCTAATTTACCTATTCATTTTACATATCACAATCCTAATATTTTATCATGACATGAAAGACATATTTTGGTAATAACATTTCTAATTACCTTACTTTGTTCTATTTTTCTTAAACTGGCCTATACTCCTTATGCTATTATTCTGTGTATTTTAAATATGACAGGATGCAATTTCTCCTTTTTGTCATGATTCGAAACCTCGTTTTCACAAACAAAGAAAGGTTTCAAATCAACCCAGAAGCCTGAAGTGGACTATGTCCATTCACTTCTCCGCTTTAAGATTTAGAGTCATGCGTGCTGTACTGTAATTTTTGGCATATTCCAATTCAGCATTTTCTGTAGAATTTTAGCTGAAGAACATAACCAGTCTTTGGGTAACACACAGGAAGGCCTGCTGAATGACTCTTAATAAAACTAACAAATATTGGCTTAAAGCCTCTCACAGAACTTGTTCTAAAAACACCATTTACAGGTTTTCTGAATACATTTGTACAAACATAATTTTGTGCACATTGCTGAGAATGTTGTTATCAAATCTACCTGTATAAATTTAAATTGTAAAGTTTGAAAAAATGGGAAATATTCGTCATATAATTCTCCTGAATTAATTCTCTTTAGAAGACGTTTTAGTGATAGATCAGGTGTCTGTAATATGATCTTACTAGATCTCTCAATCTTTTCTGTTACTTTGACTGCAAAACAAACACTTAACAATTGCTTAATATGTGTGTCAAAGGTCTTTTCCATATTTGTCGGACCTCTGGAGAAAAAGCCTATTATTTTCTGATCACCTTTTTTTAATTGAGACAAAGCTACTAAAATCGAATTCTCAGATACATCAGTATGCAATGCAATGGGAATAAACATACCAATTTCTATTGTATTCAATGAATTAGCATTCCGCAGATCCTTTTTCAACATTTTGAAGGCCTCTGTCTGGGTTTGACCCCATTGATCAAACACAACATCTTTTTGTCTCAAAAAATCAAATAACAGTTTAACTTTATCATCACATTTCTGGAAAAACTCTTTGCAACGATTTACTTCACTCAAAAATTGATATAATGCCTTGTAATATGTTGGAATTGGAATAGCAGAAATGTTTCTAACTTTTTCCTGTGATAGCTGTCTCTGTCCATGACTAATTTGCATATATATAGGAATGCTACCTGACGTTTCATCAACTGAACTGTTTTTGTGTTCAATTTCAGCCCTGTTGTTTGTAACAGAGTAAATAACTCAGACAAAAGAGTGACATGTTCCTCTATACTTTGTGTAGTCAGCAAAAATTGGGCACATGCTGGAAAATATATTCTGGTCTAGAGAATTTTGGTAATATTTTCTCTAAACACTCATGCACTATACCCTCACTAATTTCCAATCCTGGAATTATTCTAGTGAATGCATAAGTTTGTTTATAAAGCTGAAGACAAGTTTATATTGGCAGCTTTTAGTTATTGGTACTGAACAATGACTGCGATTTCCAGTACAGAAAATACTTTGGCCTTGGCAACCAACTGTGACATTAAATTTGAAGCTCGCGGGGATGGGGGCGCTTAAAAAAATTTTTTATTATTTATTTTAATATTATTAAATTGTGTTTAAAAAAAAAATTGATCACTTTTATTGCTGTCACAAGGAATGTAAACATCCTTTGTGACAGAAATAGGTGGTGACAGATACTCTTTATGGAGGGATCGGGGATCTAAAAGACCTCAAATCCCTCCTTTGCACTTCAAAGTATTCAGATCGCTGAAAAACGGCGATTCTGAATACTGTATATTTTTTTAAAACCGGCGCCATTGGCAGCCGAGTAAACCGGAAGTGACATTGTGACGTTGCTTCCGTGTTTACATTCAGGAGACTGGAACAAAGCAATTTACGGCTTTGTTCCAGTCTGTGGCTAGATGCCGGAAGTGCCGGATCGTGGCTCGGGGCTCCAGGTGGGACGGGAGGCCCGGTCAGAGTGGCGGGAGGCGGCAGGAGGGGGATGTCCCCTCCCGCTCCTCTGGGATAACAATCGAGCGGCTTTTAGCCACATTGGTTGTTATCCCTGGAAAGCTGATCGCCCGCTCTAAAAAATGGTACCGGGATGATGCCTGCAGCTTCGGGCATCATCCCGGTATAACCCCCGAAAGCCGAGGCCGCATATGTGTGTACGGTCGGCGAGAAGGGGATAATTATATATATATATATATATATATATATATATATATATATATATATATATATATATATATATATATAGTAGTATAAAGAACTTATAATCTTAACTAAAACATAAACTTTTACATCTTAAGAAATGTGAATCCTTCCTTCTCCATCTGTGATGGGAGAGGTAAGAACTAATTATTACCATATGTGAGCTCTCCAAAGAAATGCTTGTGAAGCTTATAACTACATATATATACTTTCACATAAATATAAAAGTCTATATATTTCACTTTTTGCATATCTAGAAGATAAAAATATATACAAGTCAATCATTCTAAAAAGACCCAATCCATTCATTCATTTGTTAATATTTGTTAATTGATAAATATTAGATATTAGATTAAAGAAACTTTATAACAGGCACTCAGCTCAGCCTCTCAGCGAGCCTGAGCTGGCTGCTCCTGCCCCCTCCACAGCCCAGGGCTCCAGTGAGCATAGGGAGGGAAGAGCACAGAGCTGCTGACTGACAGTCAATAGCGCTCTGCTAAGGGAG
This sequence comes from Lithobates clamitans, assembly GCA_037952925.1. Taxonomy (NCBI): domain Eukaryota; kingdom Metazoa; phylum Chordata; class Amphibia; order Anura; family Ranidae; genus Lithobates; species Lithobates clamitans. The sequence goes on from JBBGZY010000159.1 coordinate 1,430,072, forward strand.
CTGTGAGAACCGAACAATCTGCGGTGTTAGAGGCGCCGGGGGACAGATGCAGCATCGGATCAATGCTGCATCCACCTAAGTAAGTATGATTCTTTTTAAAAAAAAACATACTTCTCTTTTAAAGAAGAACTTCTTAAAATATTCAGTGGTTACTTAGCAACCAGCAACTGTTGAGTCTATAAACACTTCAGTCAGAAGTATGTAATGTAAAATATAGCATAAAGAATGCAATGGTCAGGGGTATGTGATATATAGCCCAGCATAGAGTGCAGTGGTTAGGAGTATGCAATATACAAAAAAGTGTTTATAGTGCTGTGCCTAGGATTGTGTATCCCACAGACTGCAGAGTTCAGGAGAGAGTAAAGTACAGAGTGCAGGGTTCAGAAGTATGTTTTGCTCAGGGCACAGGGCTCAGGATTGTCTAGATCAGAGAACACAGGGCTCAGTAGGTAACACGCAGGCCAAAGTATGACCAAAATCCCCCCTCCTTTCCCAGTACAGAGCTCTACCCATTGTGGGGAATAGTCCGCCACCAGCTGGGTTATTTGATCAATTACGGGGATGGAGTTGAAGAAGCTTGCGCTGTTGTGCAGATGTGCTAGAACTGTAAAAATAGGAGAAAAAAAGAGGGTGAATTGGATCCTTGGGGCACCTTAACTGAGATGCTGGGCATGTGCACAAGGTATCTATGGGAAGCGTGCAGTACAGTACCAGTGCCAGTAGGTGCACAGTAAATACACTATAAAACACAAAAAAGGCACGTTTGATTATATACAGTATGTCCTATTCTGTTGTATCTGAAGTGCTTCCCCACCCCTGACAAATCAATATAAATACAAGCAAGTCAGAAGCATAGCTCCCAACTGTGGAAAAGGAAAAGAAAAAATACAGCGCTGTGTGGAATAAAAGTGTGAATAGCAGCCAACACAGCTTGTAGACTAAAAGCGATATGTGTAAGTGTAGCGCTATTGAACTAAATAAAAATTGATGTGTAACCATTAAAGTTATATTAAGTAGATATTGTGTGTGGTAAAATAAAAAATTAAAATCACAATAGAAGGTGCTGGATGAACACTACACTATATAAAAGGGAACATGAAAAACCACAATACGTAAGTAACATGTGTTAGGTGAACAACACAATGTGCAAAAAACTCATAACCAGTCCTACCATAAGAATTGTAATAAGTGAATAAATGAATCAATAAGAAGTGACTGAAACTGGTGAATACGTGACAGAGGCGGCTCTAGGCTTTGTGAGGCCTTAGGCAAAACCTAGACATGAGGCCCAAACACGCCCATAATGGGAAAAATAATTAAATCGATAAAAAAATTAACTGTATAAATTGCATTAAGAACTTTAAAGTGTTGGTGTCAGTGTTCTCTATCTCTGTGCTTGTGTCAGTGTTCTCTATCTCGGTGCTGGTGTCAGTGTTCTCTATGTCAGTGCTCTCTATTTCAGTGCTGGTGCCAGTGTTCTCTATGTCAGTGCTGGTGTCAGTGTTCTCTATGTCAGTGCTCTCTATCTCTGTGCTGGTGTGAGTGTTCTCTACATCAGTGCTGGTGTCAGTGTTCTCTATGTCAGTGCTGGTGTCAGTGTTCTCTATGTCAGTGCTGGTGTCAGTGTTCTCTATGTCAGTGCTCTCTATCTTGGTGCTGGTGTGAGTGTTCTCTATATCAGTGCTGGTGTCAGTGTTCTCTATGTCAGCGCCGGTGTCAGTGTTCTCTAAGTCAGTGCTCTCTATCACGGTGCTGATGTCAGTGTTCTCAATGTCAGTGCTGGTGTCAGTGCTCTCTATGTCAGTACTGGTGTCAGTGCTCTCTATCTCGGTGCTGGTGTCAGTGTTCTCTGTCAGTGCTGGTGTCAGTGTTCTCTATGTCAGTGCTGGTGTCAGTGCTCTCTATCTTGGTGCTGGTGTCAGTGTTCTCTATGTCAGCACTGGTGTCAGTGTTCTCTATGTCAGTGCTGGTGTCAGTGTTCTCTGTCAGTGTTGGTGTCAGTGTTCTCTATGTCAGTGCTCTCTATCTCGGTGCTGGTGTCAGTGTTCGCTATGTCAATGCTGGTGTCAGTGTTCTCTATGTCAGTGCTGGTGTCAGTGCTCTCTATGTCAGTGCTGGTGTCAGTGCTCTCTATGTCGGTGCTGGTATCAGTGTTCTATATGTCAGTGCTCTCTATCTCGGTGCTGGTGCCAGTGTTCTCTATGTCAGTGCTGGTGTCAGTGCTCTCTATGTCAGTGCTGGTGTCAGCGCTCTCTATGTCGGTGCTGGTGTCAGTGTTCTCTGTCAGTGCTGGTGTCAGTGTTCTCTATGTCAGTGCTCTCTATCTCGGTGCTTGTGTCAGTGTTCTCTATGTCAGTGCTGGTGTCAGTGCTCTCTATCTCGTGCTGGTGTCAGTGAAGGAGATAGCAGCGGAGAAGCCAATCAGCAGACATTGCCAGCGCACGATGAAGGGCACCCGGCCCACCATGGCTGAGGATCAGCACTGGACTGGGCTGGGACATCCCAAACCCACAGTGGAACCCTGCATAGGTGGGGGTAAAGGCAGGGTGGAGGGAGGGGTCAGGGGCTGTCAATCATAGGTTGGCACACTAGCACAGGAGTGAGCTGCCTTAACTGTATAAATTGCATTAAGAACTTTAAAGTGTTGGTGTCAGTGTTCTCTATCTCTGTGCTGGTGTCAGTGTTCTCTATCTCGGTGCTGGTGTCAGTGTTCTCTATGTCAGTGCTCTCTATTTCAGTGCTGGTGTCAGTGTTCTCTATGTCAGTGCTGGTGTCAGTGTTCTCTATGTCAGTGCTCTCTATCTCTGTGCTGGTGTGAGTGTTCTCTACATCAGTGCTGGTGTCAGTGTTCTCTATGTCAGTGCTGGTGTCAGTGTTCTCTATGTCAGTGCTCTCTATCTTGGTGCTGGTGTGAGTGTTCTCTATATCAGTGCTGGTGTCAGTGTTCTCTATGTCAGCGCCGGTGTCAGTGTTCTCTAAGTCAGTGCTCTCTATCACGGTGCTGATGTCAGTGTTCTCAATGTCAGTGCTGGTGTCAGTGCTCTCTATGTCAGTACTGGTGTCAGTGCTCTCTATCTCGGTGCTGGTGTCAGTGTTCTCTGTCAGTGCTGGTGTCAGTGTTCTCTATGTCAGTGCTGGTGTCAGTGCTCTCTATCTCGTGCTGGTGTCAGTGAAGGAGATAGCAGCAGAGAAGCCAATCAGCAGGCATTGCCAGCGCACGATGAAGGGCACCCGGCCCACCATGGCTGAGGATCAGCACTGGACTGGGCTGGGACATCCCAAACCCACAGTGGAACCCTGCATAGGTGGGGGTAAAGGCAGGGTGGAGGGAGGGGTCAGGGGCTGTCAATCATAGGTTGGCACACTGGCACAGGAGTGAGCTGCCTTGACTGTGGCACTGATTATTCGGAAGAAGGGAGTGGAGGGTGTGGGGCAGGGGGTGGAAATAAAGGCAAGTGGCTGAGCGATGCTGGAGGAGCAGGGATGAGGGGTTGGCTCTCTTTGATGATAGTGGTGGCTGGCTGCAGAAGGGGTTGTGGCATGGTAGATGTGCTTCTCCCTGCAGCTGGAGCCCCGAATCCCGACACCCCCGCACTGATTGACAGCCCCAGGGCAGCCTGGTCACCTCTTCAGCTCCTCACTCTTCCCTCCCTCTTCTATCGGCTCCAGCACAGCCCTGGGGAGGCTTCCTTCCCATCGGGACCCTCCTCTCCCCCTCTGCTTACCAGTCAGGCGCCGGATGACTCCTATGGGTGTGCCGGGATCACTCAGTGGAGCACTTCAGTGGGAGGTGAGGGGGGGCGATCTGCGGCTCTGGAGCAGGGGGAATATTTGTATTGTCATTTTGATTTGGCTGCTGTAATGAGTCGCCTCCCCTTCTCCTCCCCCGGACAACACAGTGCTTGCCACGCCTTCTCCCCAAGACACAGCCACGGCTCCGTCTTCTCTCTCCACGGAGCTCACAGGCAGCTCTGCTGGCCGAGTGGCCGGAGCGCAGCGCCACCGCAGCGGCATTGTCAGCAGAGGTGGCTCTGAAATTAGGCAAATTAGGTGATTGCAAGGCCCCTGAGAGTGCGGGGCCTTAGGCCATCGCCTAATTTGCCTAATTAGAGAGCCGCCTCTGACAAGTGAATAAAGTGCTAATAGTGACATAACTAATAGTAAAAAAGCGAAGTCCAGAATATAGCTGTCAAGTATGTTTCTGGTTAGGGATCACAGACAAAGACTATAAATGTTTAAATTATCAGTTACTAAAGCCCAGATCAACTTTAACTTTATATCAGATAAAATACATTCAGGTGCATAAAACAAAAGGTGTGCAAAGACTTACCGATTGTTTTCTTCGGAAGCAGGCAAGCCCAAATAAAAATGCCTGGCCCCTGGCTAGGCCACTTCATGGCCTTAACCACTTCAGCACCGGAGGATTTTACCCCCTTCCTGACCAGAGCACTTTTTGCGATTCGGCACTGCGTCGCTTTAACTGACAATTCCGCGGTCGTGCGAAGTTGTACCCAAACAAAATTGATGTCCTTTTTTCCCACAAATAGAGCTTTCTTTTGGTGGTATTTGATTGCCTCTGCGGTTTTTATTTTTTTTGGTATAAACAAAAAAATAGCGACAATTTTGAAAAAAACGCAATATTTTTTACTTTTTGCTATAATAAATATCCCCCGAAAATATATAAAAAAACATTTTTTTTCCTCAGTTTAGGCCGATATGTATTCTTTTTGGTAAAAAAAAAAAACGCAATAAGCGTATATTGATTGGTTTGCATAAAATTTATAGCATCTACAAAATAGGGGATAGTTTATGGCATTTTTATTTATTTATTTTTTTTATTAGTAATGGCGACGATCTGCGATTTTTATCGGGACTGCGACATTATGGTGGATACATCGGACATTTTTTACACTATTTTGGGACCATTGTCATTTATACAGCATCAATGCTATAAAAATGCATTGATTACTGTGTAAATGGCAGTGAAGGGGTTGACCACTAGGGGGCAGTGAAGGGGTTAAGTGTGTCCTAGGGAGTGATTCTAGCTGTTAGGGCGCTGGACTTCAACACACAGGACAGTGATCACTGCTCTGATGTCCTGTCACTAGGCAGAACGGGGAGATGCTTTGTTAACAAAAGCATCTCCCCATTCTTCCTCTCCGTGACACAATCGTGGGCACCCCGCGGACATCCAGTCCACGGGACCCCTAGTCACGGTCACAGAGACCGCGGCGGGCGCCGGCCCTTGCCGCTGGCCGCGAGCACGTGCCCGCGACTTCGCATCTTCAAGGGGACGTACCTGTACACCCTTTTGCCTACCAGTGCCATTCTGCCGACGTACATTGGCGTGTGCTGGTTGGCAAGCAGTAAATGTGCTTCTTATTGAGTCACTTCTTTGTTGCCTTGGCGCAGTGGCGACTGATGCTCTGTTTTTTGGGGGGGCGGCAAACGAAACCCCCCTCCAGGTCCACACTTACCCCATTCAGGTTGTGGGTGGCTTCCCCGGCTTCTCCTCCTGGCCATTCCGATCTGAAGATCCACTTCGTGTCCTGACTGGCTTGGAGGAGAAGCAGGAAGACAATAGCAAGTGTTGCTTCGCTAATGTCACAAATGGGTTTTTGAAGCCAATTAGAGCCTCAGGCCCTAATCATGTGCTTAAAAAAAAAAGAAATAGAAATCTATGTGTCCAGCGCCCCACATGGAGATTAGGGGCCAGTACATAGAGATTAAGGGGGTGGCGCGCCTTATGGACTAGCCACCGCTGCCTCAGCGGTATGTTTTGGCTTATTATAATGCTGAAAGACCCATCTATGACCCATCTTCAGTGTTTCTGGCTGAGGGAAGAAGGTTCTCATCCAAGATTTTGCAATATATGGCCCCTTCCATTGGCCCCTCAATGCGGCAAAGTCGATCTGTACATTTAGCGGAAAAAAAGCCCCAAAGCATAATGTTTCCAACTTTGTGCTTGACTGTAGGGATGGTGTTCTTAGGGTCATAATTAGAATTTTTCTTCCTCCAGACACATACAGTAAGTCACAAACCATAAATTCTTGCTGCGCTGTGGGAAGCCTAATTTAGAACAGATTTGTTTTTATGATTATAACAAAAAAATAGCCAGTATTTATGTTAATTTCTAGAAAGGAGTGGTCATTTTTTACTGGTACCCCTCATATTTTAGGGGGGGGGCAGGAACAATAGCTTAAAAACAGGTTTTTACCTGTTAGATGTATTACTATTACAAATACCCAAGAGGGATGTCATCAGGTTGACCCAAAGACATGAAACTATAATCCAGTCCGGTCATTGTCATATCATCTTGTCTTTGGCCAGCTTAAAAGTTAAAGAGAGTTTTGATATGGGTTTAAAAGACAGTCAACATGATGAATAATTTAGAAAGCTGTCCTCCAGGACAGAAATAAATATACTTCAGTTGGCCTGCCAGATTGTTTACAACCTAAAAATGCTTCCGCCTGCCACTTAAGCCAAGTGGAAGTTAGTAATGTCTTTAAAATACCAGGTGCATGGCAACAGATCAATAATAATTATGCAGGGGGAGTGGGGAATTTTTTTAAGAGCTTGGCCCTAGTTTGGAATGGGAAGTCCATTAAAAGGTTTGCCCGGTGCTAACTTTAGACTTTTCTCATTGAATTTATTAGTGTTTGGTCATAAAGTTTAAAACTAGAAAGCAATAAGACCCTTTTCTTCACAAGCTATCAACTTTCCGTAGTGGAATTCATATAATGATTTTCTTTATTAGTCTAAACCGCATGGCTATTTCCAGAGACAAATGTACATAAATAATAATTACAAGAGGTAATTTTGTTACTTTGTGGCTAGAGGAAAATCCTATGCATGTGGAAAAGCCTGGAGAATGCAAGCAAAGGCTATTCCAGAATTATATTTAGGCTGCCTCTAGACTTACTACATTGTGCCCCAGAAGAGACAGAAGTTAAAGTAGAACTATAGGCAAAATGTTTTTTCCTGACAGACTCCATGGCAGCCTATGTGTGGGTTAACCTTCTCTCCAATGCTATAGGACCCTATACCCATAAATTTGAACTCACCACTAGGGACTGCGTTCCTTTTTTGTCCTCCTCCAATGGGCCTACATTCCGTTTGTCTCCTGCCTTGGCGTCCAGTCGGGATATTGTTCCGGATCACGGCATACCATTTACACGGTGCAAGCTCAGAGCCCAGTCATGGGCGGGCGAGTGGCTGTTTTGCAGGCACAAGATACTCAGTGGTGGAGGGGAGGCCGCCTGTGTATGCCGGGGATGGACGTCTGACAAGCTAAAGATGCACACACATGCACATATGTGATAAAGTGCAATCGATCAAAATTACACACATGATTTATGACCAAAAAATAACATAACGTAGAACAAGGAAAAAATAAGAAAAAAGTAAGAAAAAATATATACAATAACCAAGAAAAACAACATTAAAGAAATAAATACAGATCAAAAATCTTAATTTAACCCCTTAGGTTGAAGGGCATCAAGCCGATGTATCCAATGGACTTCTTTCTTCTTAAGCTCTAATTCTCTATTACCTCCCCGTCTATTTCGTGAAACCACGTCAATCACCATGAATCTAAGTTGGGAGACTGTATGACCCTTATCTACAAAATGTCTCGATAAAGGAAGATTCTCTAGTTTGTCCCTGATGGAGTACTTATGTCTCGCAATGCGATCCTTTATTTTCTGTGTGGTTTCCCCCACATAGAGGAGTCCACATTTAATAATATAGATAACATAGGTAGACTGACAGGTGTATTAATCACTAATAGATATATCATAGCCCTTTTGTCGATGAGAAAAACATTTGTCTTTCATCATGCTAGAACATTGTATACACGAGAGGCAAGGAAAAGATCCCTGATTTTTAGGGCCCAGAAAAGTCACACAGGGTATAGGAGGTGAATACTGATCGGATTTTACCACTCTGTCATAAATGCTTTTATCTCTGCGATACGATGACCGGGGGGGGGGGTGGTAAAACTCCGGCACAGATGGATAGCTGTTATTTAAGATAGACCAGTGTTTTTTTATAATGTTGTTAATTTTGGTGGAAAATGTATGTAATTGAGAGACTAAGGGAATTCTGCGACTGGGTCTGATAATTTTAGTACTATCTTGTAAAGACAAGCGCTCTTTATGAACAACGTCTGTGATCCCGCCCGCCAACAACGTGCATCGGGTCCCCCGCCGTACCGCAGGTGCGCACCTCTGGTGAAACAACGTTTCCATACGTTGTTTTACGCAGCCGTGCTATTCTGCCGACTTGTATCGGCATGAGCTGGTCGGCAAGTGGTTAAAAAAAAGGTATTAACTAGCAAGGCCTAACTAACTAATAAGGAAAATTAACTAGCAAGGCCTAACTAGCTGGTAAGAAAAAATTGAAAACTATAATAAAACAAATGTCACTGTAAAAATATAAACATAGCCTACCTTAAAAGTCAAAACTATTAGTCAGTAGAGCAGTGGTTGGTGTCAGTAGGGCACTGGATGGTGTGTGGACAGTGTCAGTAGGGCATTGGTTGGTGTCAGTAGGGCAGTGGTTGGTGTCAGTAGGGCAGAGGATGGTGTCAGTAGAGCAGTGGATGGTGTCAATAGAACAGTGGACAGTACCAGTAGAGCAGTGAAACATGTCAGTAGAGCAGTGCACAGTGTCAGCAGAGCAGTGGAGTGTCAGAAGGGCAGTGGACGTATCAGTAGGGCAGATGTTGGTGTCACTAGGTGTCAGGGCTGGGCTCAGCCCTTCCTTCTCAAAGCTGGTCGCTCAGCTGTCGGCTAATTGCCAGCTCCTATCTCTCCACAGTGACTCACCTGTTGATGATACCCTCTCTGCCTTCGCCTTGGTCACATCTCTAGAGACGCTCTCCTGTGTTCCTTGTTTGGCTGACATTCCTTCTGGCTCCAGATCCTGCTTGCTGTTCTACTACGCTCATCTCTGGCTGCCTGACGTTTTGCTTGTCTGACTATCTGTTCCTGAACTCTGTCTATGTTTTGACTACGTTTACTCTGTTTACCTTATTATTATTAATATTATTATTAAACAAGTGTGATTTAACTGCACTTCTGTCTCAGTCTGATTTATGGTTTCTGACAGTAGGCAAAGGCCATGAATTCAGAAGATGCAGTCAATCCACTTGTTGGTAATATTTTTTCCAGATTGGAAGAGCAGGATCACCGCATGGATCAGTTTGCCATGGCATTACAAACGCTCCTGAGTTGCACGGCTCACCTAGGATCTCCCACTGTGGCTACTCCAGTACAACCTGTGTTGCAGGCCGTCCCTGCTGCTGCTCCAGTCTCTGTGCAGGCACCCTCCTCGAGTATTACCTTTATAAGAGGTATGTCTGGTTTTACCCTGCTTCCTCAGCAATTTGGGGGCGATCCAGTCCAATGCAGAGGGTTTCTCAACCAGGTTGAGATATACTTTGAGATGCTGCCCCAGGCGTTTTCCACGGACAGAAGCAAAGTAGGTTTCGTGATATCTTTGCTTTCTGAGAGAGTCTTGGCCTGGGCAAACCCTCTATGGGAGACGCAAAAACCTGTTGTCTTGAGTTACCCAGAGTTTGTGGCTTCTTTTAAGAGGGTATTTGATGTTCCCGCATGCTCTGCTTCTGCTGCCAAGTGCCTCATGTCCATCAAACAGAGTATGAGAACTGTTGCCGATTACGCCATTGAATTCCGTACTCTGGCAGCAGAGGTTGCTTGGAACGATGAGGCCCTCGTGGCTGCTTTTTCTCATAGTCTCTTGGATTCCATCAAGGATGAGATAGCAGCTCGAGATATACCCACCGAGCTGGGGAAATTTATCACGTTTGCCATCCTCATCGACTCCAGACTCAGAGAAAGACTTCCTTTTAAGGAGCGCTTGCGGAAGCCTCCTGTACATTTGTCTCCAAACTTTGCAGTTCCACCCATGCCTCCCTCACCTCCCATGCCCCCTGGTACCGAGTCAGTCTGTGAAGATGAACCCATGCACTCGGGGTTCACGTGTCTCTCTGCAGATGAGAGAACCCTTAGGAGGAGGGAGAGATTGTGCCTTTATTGTGGCCAGGCAGGTCACTTTTTGAAGTCTTGTCCTACCCGTCCAGGGAACGCCCGCACCTTGAGGTCCTGTCACTGACAGACCTTAGGTGGCGTTGTTTCGTCCCCAGTTACCCAGAAGGGTAAGCCCCTGGTTTCGGTTACCCTTTTTGGGGCTGAATCATCTGTCGAGATACAGGCTCTAATCGACTCTGGGCCTGTAGGCCTGTTCATTGATGCTGCCTTTGTATCGAAGCACTCAATTCCGCTGCAGCTGCGTGACACTCCACTTGCCATTGAGACTCTTGACGGGAGACCTTTACAGCCTGCCCATGTGACTCATGAGACTGTTCTGTTATGGCCGTAGGGGCTCTTCACCATGAGATAATCCAATTCGAAGTTATTTCCTCACCTAAGTTTGGTTATTGGTTATCCTTGATTACAGAGGCACAACCCCTCTTTTGATTGTCTCTGTGCTGAAGTCCTTTCCTCCTGGTCACCACAATGCAGCAAGTCATGCTTCCAGAAGGTAGCCAAGGTCCTGTGCACATCTTGAATCTCCTCCCTGCCGAAGGAGTACCACGATTTTATCGATGTCTTTGACAAAGGTCAAGCTGGTAGTTTACCTCCACCGGTCGTATGATTGCGCAGTTGACCTTCAACCTGGCGCCATACCCCCTTGTGGCCGGGTTTACCCTTTGTCAGTCTTGGAGGAAAGGGCCATGGAGGAGTATGTTGCAGATGCACTTTCTCGAGGTTTCATCTGCAATCCTCGTCTCCTGCTGGTGCTGGTCTCTTTTTTGTGAAGAAGAAGAGTGGTGAACTGAGACTTTGTATTGATTATAGAGGTCTCAATCATTTCACGATTAAGAATGCCTATCCAATTCCGTTGATTACGGAGTTATTTTTCTCAAAGGAGCAACGGTTTTCACAAAGCTTGATTTGAGAGGGGCATATAATCTCGTAAAGGATAAACTGCGTTTAATACCAGAACAGGCAATTATGAGTACCTTGTAATGCCTTTTGGCCTTTGTAACGCCCTGGCAATTTTCCATAAATTTATTAATGACGTCCTCCGAGATTTGTGGCAGTGGTGGTTTATCTCGACGATATCCTCATATTTTTCAAGTCCCTGGAAAGCCACCACACAGATGTCTGTTGTGTGCTTCAGAAACTAAGAGAGAGCGATCTCTATTGTAAATTGGAGAAGTGAGAATTCCATGGTAAACAAGTTAAATTCCTGGGCTATGTCATTTCCACTGCTGGTTTTTCCATGGACCCAGAAAGTCTCCGTACTATCGTGCTCCAGACTTACCATTCTCCCAAGGCTGCTGGCCACTCTTGGAAGAATCTTGGAAGAATCAACTCTTTTGGGCCATTTCTCAACAATTCTTGTGGCGTAGTCTACGTGCTGATGTAATCGCTTCGTAGTTGCCTGTTCCATGTGTGCTCAGAGCAAGACTCAACGACATCATCCAGTGGGCCTCCTACAACCCATACCCAATGGAGAGAGGCCCTGGACCCACCTGTCTATGGGTTTCATTGTGGAGTTACCCAACTCTCAGGGCAACACAGTTATCCTTATGGTGGTTGACCGGTCTCGTTTCCCATTGTATTCCACTTAAGAAGTTGCCCACTTTTAAGAAACTGGCTTCCATTTTTGCTCAGGAGATCTTTCGCTTACATGGGCTACCCAACGTGATTGTCTCGGACAGGGGTAGTCAGTTTGTGTCCCGGTTCTGGTGAGCCTTTTGTGCACAGTTGGGAATTCAGCTTGCTTTCTCTTCTGCATACCGGAAACGACTCCATCTTGGAAGTGAAGGAAAGTTGTCGTGACAGAGCGTCAGCCCTTACAGAATTTGACAAAAAAAAGCCCACCACGCCCTTCTGGGAGAGAGGTGTTTAGCCTCAGACAAGAATGTGAGATTCTTATGGTCAGTAAGAATGAGAACCAGCACAGTGGTACCTTCAAGGAGATGTCTCCATTCTTTCAGGGCTAAAATGATCGCTAGCAGCTCTCTGTCATAAATCTCGTAATTGCTTTCCGCAGGTGACAATTTCTTGAAAAAGTAGCCACTAGGATGCATAGCGCTCTCAGAGGTAGGACGCTGAGACAGAAGGGCACCAACACCAGTCTCAGAAGCATCAACCTCAAGGATAAATGGTAACGTAGGATCAGGATGTGCCAACACAGGAGCAGAAACAAAGGCAGCCTTGAGACTCTCAAAAGCCTTAACAGACTCCGGAGACCAACTCTGTGGATTACCATCCTTTCTGGTCATATCAGTTAGGGGCTTGACCAGAGATGAGAAGTTACGAATAAACATCCGATAATAGTTGGCATAGCCCAGAAAACGCTGCAGAGGGCATAAACCAACAGGTCGGGGCCACTGTAGGACTGCAGAAAGCTTCTCTGGGTCCATCGAAAAACAAGCAGTGGAAATCACATAGACCAGGAATTTAACCTGTTCACAATGGAATTCGTACTTCTCCAATGTACAATAGAGATTGTTCTCTCTTAGTTTCTGAAGCACACTACAGACATCTGTGTGGTGGCTCTCCAGGGACTTGGAGAATATGAGGATATCATTAAGATAAACCACCACACATAACTGCAACAAATCTCGGAGGACAATAAATAATAAATTCCTGGAAAACTTCCAGGGCGTTACAAAGGCCCAAAGGCATTACGAGGATTCCGCTGCAGCGGAATTGAGTGCTTTGATACAAAGGCCGCATCAATGAACAGGCCTGCAGCCCCAGAGTTGATTAGAGCCTGTATCTCGATGGACGACTCAGCTCAATAAAGGGTGACCAAAACCAGGGTTTTATCCTTCTGGATAACTGGGGATGAAACAACGCCACCTAAGGTCTGTCAGTGACAGGACCTCAAGTTTCGGGCGTTTCCTGGACGGGTAGAACAAGACTTCAAAAAGTGACCTGCCTGGCCACAATAAAGGCACAATCTCTCCCTCCTCCTAAAGGTTCTCTCATCCGCAGAGAGACGTGTGAAACCCATGTGCATGGGTTCACCTTCACTGACTGACTCGGTACACGGAGGCATGGGTTGTGAGGGAGGCATGGGTGGGACTGCAAAGCTTGGAGACAGACGTACAGGAGGCTTCTGCAAGCGCTTCTTAAAAGAGATTCTTTCTCTGAGTCTGGAGTCAATGAGGATGGCAAATGTGATCAACTTCTCCAGCTCAGTGGGTATATCTCGGGCCGCATCCTTGATGGAATCCGAGAGACCATGAGAAAAAGCAGCCACGAGGGTTTCATTGTTGCAACCAACCTCTGCTGCCAGAGTACAGAATTCAATGGCGTAATCGGCAACAGTTCTCATACTCTGTTTGATGCACATGAGGCACTTGGCAGCAGAAGCAAAGCGTGCAGGAACGTCAAATACCTTTTTTAAAGGAGGCCACAAACTCAGGGTAACTCAAGAAAACAGGTTTTTGCATCTCCCATAGAGGGTTTGCACAGGCCAAGGCTCTCTCAGAAAGCAAAGACTTCAGGAAACCTACTTTGCTTCTGTCCGTGGGAAATGCCTGGGGCAGCATCTCAAAGTATATCTCAGTCTGGTTGAGAAACCCTCTGAATTGTACTGGATTGCCCCCAAAACGCTGGGGAAACAGAGCGGAACTGGGTATACCACTTATAGAGGTAATACTCAAGGCGGCGCAGCAGCAGGGACGGCCTGCAAGACCGATTGTACCGGAGCAGCCACAGTGGGAGATTCCAGGTGAGCCATGCTAATCAGGAGTGTTTGTAACACCATGGAAAACTGATCCATGTGGTGATCCTGCTCATCCAATCTAGAAAAAATATTACCAACAAGTGGATTAACTGCATCTTCTGAATTCTTGGCCTTCACCTACTGTCAGAAACCATTAATCAGACTGAGACAGAAGTACAGTTCAATCACACTTGTTTAATAATATAAAAAAAAAGGTAAACAGGTTAAACGTAATTAAAACATAGCCAGAGTTCAGGAACCGGAATGGATAGTCAGACAAGTCAAATGTCAGGGAGTCGGAGATGAGTGTAGTAAAACAGCAAGCAGGATCTGAAGCCAGAAGGGATGTCAGCCAAGCAAGTCTTTAACAGGAATGCAGAAGATAGTTTCTGTGATGTTGACCAGGACGAAGGCAGAGATCCCCTGGGCTAGACAGCTTAAGTAGGCAGAACTGACAAGCAGGATATCATCAACAGGTGCGTGGCTGTGGAGAGATAGGAGCTGGCAATTAGACGACAGCTGAATATGGTATAGGGCAGTGGCGTAACTAGAACCTTCAGGGCCCTGGTGCAAGAAACCATGATGGGCCCCCACTTCCATCCAAGCCCCGGGCTTCCAATTTTGGGAGGGTGTCCATGTACATCGTCCCAAAACCGTACTTCCTGCATGCCCCCTGGGACGTGCATCCAGCGCAATCACAGTGGCCCTTTACCATGTGATGTCAGCTGATCACATGTAAACAGACTTGCCAGTTATCCGCAGCCCTTTCCTCCCATGCTGTGCCTGTGTTAGGAAAGGACTGCCGTTAACTGTCAAGAATGTCAGAAAATTGTTTACACTGATAATCAGTGCCGCAATCATCAGTGCCCATCAATGCCGCCTATCAGTGCCCATCAATGCCGCCTACAAGTGTTACCTATCAGTGCTCATTAATGCTGCCTATTAGTGCCCATCAAATCTGCCTATCAGCACCACCTATCAGTGCTCATTAATGCTGCCTAACAGCGTCCAACCGTACCACCTATCAGTACTCTTCAATGCTGCCCATCAATACTGCCTGAGTTCTGCCTATCAGTGTTCTTCAGTGCCCATCAGTGCAGCCTATGAGTTTTGCCTATTAGTGCTCATCAATGCCCATCAGTGGCACCTATAAGTGCCCATCAATGCCTCCTATCAGTGCCCACCAGTGCCTCCCATCAGTGCCCGTCTCAGTGTCCCCTAGTGCCTTCTCAGTGCCCCCTAGTGCCTTATCAGTGCCCCCTAGTGCCTTCTCAATGCCCCCTGGTGTCTTCTCAGTGCCCCCTATCAGTGCCCCCTAGTGCCATCTCAGTGCCCCCCATCAGTGCCTTCTATCAGCGCCCCTTATAAGTGCCTTCTATCAGTGCCCCCTATCAGTGCCCATCCGTGTCTTCTATCAGTGTCTTCTATCAGTGTCCCCTATAAGTGTCCCCTATCAGTGTCTTCTATCAGTGCCCCCTATCAATTTCCCTTATCAGCATCCCCTATAAGTGCCTATCAGCGCCCCTATCAGTGCCCATAAGTGTCCTCTATCAGTGTCCCTATCAGTGCCTCCTATGAGTGCCCATCAGAGTCCTCTGTCTTCTCATGACAGCACGGCTCTGAGTGGAGAGCGTGTCTCTCAGGTAACAGCAGCACAGAGACACCGGTATTGACATTTTATGTCCCTCTCCGACGGAGACCGTCCGGTCCGTCCTCTCTCGCATGGGATGACAGAGGACACACAGCTGATCTCTCCCTTCTCCCCCCTCCCCTCTGTGTGCTCCGCGGGAAATGTGAGCTCGTTAGCTTGACACTTGACTGCCCGCGGAGCACAGGAGAGGGGAGGGGGGAGAAAGATGTGTCCTCTGTCATCCCGTGCGAGAGAGGATGGACCGGACGGAGAGGGAAATAAAACTGTCAATGCCGGTGTCTCTGTGCTGCTTTTACCTGAGAGACACGCTCTTCGCTCAGAGCCCTGTGAATAGCATTCCCGCTGGGCCCCCCCACAGTGACAGAATGCCAGGGCCCCGTTGCAAGTGCAACTGTTGCGACCCTGGTAATTCCGCCACTGGTATAGGGAAGACAGCAGGTGTCTTAGCTCCAAATGGTCTACTCTAATATCTGGCAATGTCATTCTTTAACCACTTGACGACCGCCGCATTTACAGTGTCTTGCAAAAGTATTCACTCCCCTTGGCTTTTTACCTATTTTGTTAGATTACAGCCTTTAGTTCAATGTTTTTTTTTATCTGAATTATATGTGATGGATCAGAACACAATAAGTCTAAGTTGGTGAAGTAAAATGAGAAAAATATATACATAAAACTATTTTTCAGAAATAAAAAACTGATAATTGGCATGTGCGTATGTATTCACCCCCTTTGTTATGAAGCCCATAAAAAGCTCTGGTGTAACCAATTACCTTCAGAAGTCACATAATTAGGGAAATGATGTCCACCTGTGTGCAATCTAAGTGTCACATGATCTGTCATTACATATACACACCTTTTTTGAGAGGCCCCAGAGGCTCCCACACCTAAGCAAGAGGCACCACAAACCAAACACTGCCATGAAGACCAAGGAACTCTCCAAACAAGTAAGGGACAATGTTGTTGAGAAGTACAAGTCAGGGTTAGGTTATAAAAAAAATATCCAAATCTTTGATGATCCCTAGGAGCACCATCAAATCTATCATAACCAAATGGAAAGAACATGGCACAACAGCAAACCTGCCAAGAGACGGCCACACACCAAAACTCATGGACGGGGCAAGGAGGCAATTAATCAGAGAGACAGCACAGAGACCTAAGGTAACCCTGGAGGAGCTGCAGAGTTCCACAGCAGAGACTGGAGTATCTGTTCATAGGACGACAATAAGCCGTACGCTCCATAGAGTTGGGCTTTATGGCAGAGTGGCCAAAAAAAAGTCATTACTTTCAGCAAAAAACAAAATGGTACGTTTTGAGTTTGAAAAAAGGCATGTTGGAGACTCCCAAAGTGTATGGAGGAAGGTGCTCTGGTCCGATGAGACTAAAATTTAACTTTTTGACCATCAAAGAAAACGCTGTCTGTCAAACCCAACACATCACATCACCCAAAGAACACCATCCCCACTGTGAAACATGGTGGTGGCAGCATCATGCTGTGGGGATGTTTTTCAGCACTCGGGACTGGGAAACTGGTCGGAGTTGAGGGAAAGATGGATGGTGCTCAATAAAGGGTTATTCTTGAGCAAAACCTATAGCACTCTGTGTGTGATTTGAGGATAGGACGGAGGTTCACCTTCCAGCAGGACAATGACCCCAAACACACTGCTAAGGCAACTCTTGAGTGGTTTAAGGGGAAACATGTAAATGTGTTGGAATGGCCTAGTCAAAGCCCAGACCTCAATCCAATAGAAAATCTGTGGTCAGATTTAAGAGATTGCTGTTCACAAGCACAAACCATCCAACTTGAAGGAGCTGGAGCAGTTTTGTAAATCTCAGGAATGGGCAAAAATCCCAGTGGTAAGATGTGGCAAGCTTATAGAGACTTATAGCCGCAAAAGGTTGCTCTACAAAGTATTGACTTTAGGGGGGTGAATAGTTATGCACATTGACTTTTTCTGTTATTTTGTCCTATTTGTTGTTTGCTTCACAATAATAAATGGGCATGTTCTAGGATGCAATTCCTCAAACAATTCATGTTAATTCCAGGTTGTGAGGCAACAAAATACGAAAAATGCCAAGGGGGGTGAATACTTTTGCAAGGCACTGTACATTTACGTTGGCAGAATGGCACGGCCGGGAAAATGGGCGTACAGGTACATCCCTTTGAATTTGCTGTCGTGTGCGCGCCGCCGGTGATGCGCGCGCTCGGCCCTGCCGCAAGCTCAGTGAGTAGGATCGCCGGTCCCGCCGACTTGATTTCCGCGGGGATACCCGCGATCGTCTCACGGAGCTGAAGAACGGGAGATGCTAATGTGAACTGTAATCAGGAGCTATGATCAGTGATCTGTCACACACAGCCCCTCCCCCCTACAGTTAGAAACACCCCCTAGGACACACTTAACCCCTTCCTAGCCAGCTAGTGGTTAACCCCTTCACTGCCAGTGTCATTTTTACAGAAATCAGTGCAATTTGATAGCACTGATTGCTGTAAAAATGACAATGGTCCCAAAAATGTGTCAAAATTGTCCGATGTGTCCGCCATAATGTCGCAGTCACGATAAAAATCGCAGCTCGCCGCCATTACTAGTAAAAAAAAAGTTATTAATAAAAATGCCACAAAACTATCCCCTAGTTTGCAGACGCTATAACTTTTGTGTAAACCAATCAATAAACGCTTATTGCAATTTTTTTTACCAAAAATATGTAGAAGAATACGTATCGCACTAAACTGAGGGAAAAAATAGTTTTTTTAATATAGTTTTTGGGGATATTTATTATAGCAAAAAGTAAAAAATAATGCGTTTTTATTTAAAATTTTCACTCTATTTTTGTTTATAGTGCAAAAAATAAAAAACGCAGAGGTGATCAAATACCACCAAAAGAAAGCTCTATTTGTGGGGAAAAAAAGGACGTCAACTTTGTTTGGGAGCCACATCGCACGGCTGCGCAATTGTCAGTTAAAGTGACGCAGTGCCGAATCGCAAAATGTGCTCTGGTCTTTGGCCAGCCAAATGGTGCGGGGCTTAGGTGGTTAAAGTGAACTTATCTGCCAATGTAAACTTTTTACATTCTGCTCTTAGGCAAGACTTTCACATTAAAGCGGTAGTAAACCGTGGAGTGGGTGTTTTTTCTTTTTTGCAACCTGCAAGGTAAAGCCATAATGTGCTAGTATGCATCACATACTAGCACATTATGTGAAATTTACCTGAAAACGAAGCCCTCCAGAACTGCGCTGTCACCGCTGAGAGGGCTCCCATCTTCACCCGGGCTACCTTCCGGGTTCGCAAGATCCAGCTGAATGTCATGCCATGGGAGCCACCACTTATGGCACAGGACTCTGAAGGAATGGCCCAGGTGGACATTCCTTCAGAGCATATGCGCCAGTGACGTCACCGGCTGCATGTACAGTAAATATCTTCTAAACGGTGCACGTTTAGGAGGTATTTACAGTACCTATAAGAAAAAGTCAGATGGGAGTTTAATTCTACTTTAAAGATTATCCCTTTGCCCTAAAATTCGCACAGCTGCATCTCTGACAGAGTTTTAAAAGTTGTGTGCTCAAGAGGATGATACCACTCACTTGCTATATAGAATGTATAAATTATTGCTGGGGGCACAGTCACAATCTGTTCCATATTACATAAGGGAATGGGAGGCAGAATTAGGGCTCAGTTTTACCACACTTCAGTTACATAAAATTATTAAACTTTCCCATGCCTCTTCCATTAGTACTAAAACCCAAAGAAACCTGCTATAAATTTCTCTCTAGATGGCACCGTATGCCCCACCATTTAGCTAAAATGTTCCCAGGAGTGGATTCCAAATGTTGGCGAGGTTGCACTCAGGAGGGCACCTAACTACATATATGGTGGAACTGCCCCAAAATTATGAGTTTCTGGCAGGAAATTCATAAAACTACACTCAGACCTATTGAATTCACCCCGCTCCACTACTGTTCTATTTCACACGTCTCCCTCCTCCTTAAACTACTATTAAAATAGCATCACCCTACATTTGCTGAACTCGGCCAAAAGCCTCATTCCCAGATATTGGAAGCAGAATAAACGCCCGACCCTGCAAAATTGGCTAATGGAGATAGAAAGGACTATGGAGGCAAAAAATGGGTCTATCTTAGTAAACAAAAAGAACAACAACATCTGGTCTGGTTGGATGCATTATTACCGGGAGATTGACAAGTTGCTTAGCCCTACTTGATACAGGGGGTCTAGTGGGTATGGTTATGTATACTCTTTACAGTGCTGACTAGGTTGTTCTCACATGACAGGTCCATCACCTACTATCCCACCCCTCATCATGTTTTGGATCCTGAAGGCCGTAGATCTGCTAGGACCCCGGAAGCAATACCTTTTTGGGTCCCAAAGACATCCACTTTGGCTGTGAGGCTCTCATACTCCACAGTTAGAGGCTCCGGTCGTTTCTATACTGGTAAGGCTTGATGTACAAAGGGGGGGCTTTCTTTTCTCTCGCCTGCTGTTTGCAGGTAACTCTTGTGTACTAGTTATGTGGTTGTAAACCCACAAAAAAAACAAAAAACTGCAAGACAAAAGCATAATGAGCTAGTATGCATAGCTATGGCCAGCGACATGTTTGGCTGAGTTATTTCCGGGTATCGCGCTGTGATTAGCCGGAGCCGCAATGACGTCTCTCCCGCGCATGCGCGTGGGAGCCGCCGGTAATGACACAGCAGCTGAAGAAACGGCACGAGCGAGTTGTTTCTTCAGTGCACATGTGCTGATGACGTCGGCACATGCTGATACAGTGAATATCTCCTAAACTGTGCACATTTTCTACTCTAGCTGGCTGAGCCAGTTTTCCCATTTTTCACGTGTACAAATAATTTATGTAGAAGGACAGCAAAATTCACGAAGTACTTTAAGGCCATTTATTTCCGAAAAATAAGATGATAGAAAACAGCATTTCTTTTCATTCTTTTGATTTTCTACAAAACTTTGCCAAACGTATATTTTATTAAAAATGGCAATATAACTTTTATTGGTTTAGACAAACACATAATACACTAAGTTAATCCATCTGAATATGAAAATTAAAACAGTGCAGAATTAATAAGTAAGATGCTTCTTGATAGTAAAAAATGCATGCTTGCAAAACAGCATTTATCCCTCAACCCAGGTTACCTTTACACCTGTCCCTATACCCCAGCATTCTAATTTGTGATGCACAAAGCTCAAGAGTAATGCCCAACATTTCATCAAATCAGATGAATATATGGAGTAAATGATGGAGACCAAAATAAGCTGCACCATATGTACAGTGGGGCAAAAGTATTTAGTCAGCCAACAATTGTGCAAGTTCTCCCACTTAAAAAGATGGGAGAGGCCTGTAATTGTCATCATAGGTATACCTCAACTATGAGAGACAAAATGTGGAAACAAATCCAGACAATCACATTGTCTGATTTTTGAAAGAATTTATTTGCAAATTATGGTGGAAAATAAGTATTTGGTCAATATCAAAAGTTCATCTCAATACTTTGTTATATATCCTTTTTTGGCAATGTCAGAGGTCAAAGGTTTTCTGTAAGTCTTCACAAGGTTGTCACACACTGTTGCTGGTATGTTGGCCCATTCCTCCATGCAGATCTCCTCTAGAGCAGTGATGTTTTGGGGCTGTCGCTGGGCAACACAGACTTTCAACTCCCTCCAAAGGTTTTCTATGGGGTTGAGATCTGGAGACTGGCTAGGCCACTCCAGGACTTTGACATGCTTCTTACGAAGCCACTCCTTCGTTGCCCGGGCGGTGTGTTTGGCATCATTGTCATGCTGAAAGACCCAGCCCCGCTTCATCTTCAATGCCCTTGCTGATGGGAGGAGGTTTGCACTCAAAATCTCACGATACATGATCCCATTCATTCTTTCATGTACACGGATCAGTCATCCTGTTCCCTTTGCAGAGAAACAGCACCAAAGCATGATGTTGCCACCCTCATGCTTCACAGTAGGTATGGTGTTCTTTGGTTGCAACTCAGCATTCTCTCTCTCTCCTCCAAACACGACGAGTTGTGTTTCTACCAAACAGTTCTACTTTGGTTTCATCTGACCATATTACATTCTCCCAATCCTCTTCTGGATCATCCAAATGCTCTCTAGCAAACCTAAGACGGCCAGGACATGTACTGGCATAAGCAGGGGGACCTGTCTGGCACTGCAGGATCTGAGTCCCTGGCGGCGTAGTGTGTTACTGATGGTAGCCTTTGTTACGTTGGTCCCAGCTTTCTGCAAGTCATTCACTAGGTCCCTCCGTGTGGTTCTGAGATTTTTGCTCACCGTTCTTGTGATCATTTTGACCCCACGGGGTGAGATCTTGTGTGGAGACCCAGATCGAGGGAGATTATCAGTGGTCTTGTATGTTTTCCATTTTCTAATTATTGCTCCCACAGTTGATTTCTTCACACCAAGCTGCTTGCCTATTGCAGATTCAGTCTTCCCAGCCTGGTGCAGGTCTACAATTTTGTTTCTGGTGTCCTTCGACAGCTCTTTGGTCTTCACCATAGTAGAGTTTGGAGTGTGACTGTTTGAGGTTGTGGACAGGTGTCTTTTATACTGATAACAAGTTCAAACAGGTGCCATTAATACAGGTAATGAGTGGAGGACAGAGGAGCCTCTTAAAGAAGAAGATACAGGTCTGTGATACAGGTCTGTGAGAGCCAGAAATCTTGCTTGTTTGTAGGTGACCAAATACGTATTTTCCACCATAATTTGCAAATAAATTCTTTCAAAAATCAGACAATGTGATTGTCTGGATTTGTTTCCACATTTTGTCTCTCATAGTTGAGGTATACCTATGATGACAATTACAGGCCTCTCTCATCTTTTTAAGTGGGAGAACTTGCACAATTGGTGGCTGACTAAATACTTTTTTGCCCCACTGTATGTAGTATATGCAGTCAGGAAAGGCAGTGTTCAAAAGGCAAGATTTTTTAAGAGGAAAACCAACTTTTCATTTTGCTAAATTATTTATAGTGGACAAATGTGGGCATTTCAGAATTATTTGATTTAATTTTATCAGGCAGGACTGATGAGGACTGATCTGCACTGATGGGCACTAATAGGTGACACTGGCACTGACATGTGGCACTGATGAGCTGCACTGATAGGTGGCACTGATAGGTGACACTGAGACTGATAGGTGACACTGATGAACTGCACTGATAGGTTGTACTGATAGGTGACACTTGTACTGATGAACTACACTAATGAGCACTGGTAGTGATAGGCTTAGGAGGCACTGACAACCTCCCGCCCGCCCTCCCTCCCAAACAGTTAACCCACTTCAGCCACAGCAAGTACACTGAGCTGCACTTATCTGCCCGACTTCCCCAGCCCCATGCAGAGGTCGAGCTTATTTGTTCTTGTTCTTCTACGGTGCTTCCTCCACCTTGCTTGCAGCGGCACCGGTGCCACCCACACTGCTTTCCCACCAGCCTCTCCAGCTGGCCTCTGGATGACGCCATGCCGCCCGGGACATCAAGGGGAGGAGCGCGCTCAGCCTTAGTGCACTAGTACAGAGGTTATGCGGCGCAGCATTCTCCGAAAGCCAGTGTACGTAGCGGCCACCGCTGTGGGCCGGCTCACTGTCTTGGGCTTAAAATTCAGCTGTCTGACTAGACTGCAAGGCAATGTAGCGGCTGGCAGCCGACAATTGTGTGTAGAATCTATAATCTGGCCCTGGGAAGAAGAGCCACTCATGAGCGCCCCTTCATATGGCGCCCATGGCACTTGTCATATGTGCCATACCCTGGATTCGCACTGCCCAGGACAATAGCCACTGGTGTCATGACTTAGGCATTTTTAGTACTTTTGTTTGAGGGTTAGATGCAGGTCATAGGCACTGTTGGGTGATCATTAATTGTAACATATTTTAGTAGCTGAAAATATTACCAAGTTCCAAGAACTACTGCTTTGTGGACAGTCAGATAATGAATCTTGTGCTTCAGGTCTAACCATCTGTAGATGCCAAAACTAAATTAAGAGTCAACCTCTGATTTATATACTGTAATAGTCATTAAAACTAGATTGTTACCTTATTGTGTCAAAGGCTCACACATTTTTTTATTGTATTCCCAACATTGTTAAGGCTGACACATTTCTGTTCTATGGTAGCAAACCTAGATCAGCCCTTGGGTAAGATGCTATTATTTTAGATACAAATATGTAACTTTCAAAGTTGCAGAGGATGTTATGGCTAGTAAGGGGGTCTAGTTGTTTGCTTATTCCATATATATTTATAAAGCCATCCATTACACCACAAGCATGCTAATGCAGCAGTCTCTCCAGTCTTTTTAACATGAGCAGGGCATTGCTAGGATTGTTAAAGACTTTGGGCTCACCAAATTTTTAATCAAAAATTTACGCCCTTAGAAATCCTGAAGGCGGTGATTGGTTTGAGGCCCCGTACGCGGTTAGGCTCCCAAAAAGACCCACACATGTGGTATCCCCATACTCAGGAGAAGCAGCTAAATGTATTTTGGGGTGCAATTCCACATATGCCCATGGCCTGAGTGAGCAATATATCATTTAGTGACAACTTTGTGCAAAAAAAAAAAAAAAAAAAAATGTGTCACTTTCCCGCAACTTGTGTCAAAATATAAAAATATTCCATGGACTCAACATGCCTCTCAGCAAATAGCTTGGGGTGTCTACTTTCCAAAATGGGGTCATTTGGGGGGGGGGGGGGTTGTGCCATCTGGGCATTTTATGGCCTTCAAAACTGTGATAGGTAGTGAGGAGTGAAATCAAAAATTTACGCCCTTAGAAATCCTGAAGGCGGTGACTGGTTTTCGGGGCCCCGTACGCGGCTAGGCTCCCAAAAAGTCCCACACATGTGGTATCCCCATACTCAGGAGGAGCAGATGAATGTATTTTGGGGTGCAATTCCACATATGCCCATGGCCTGTGTGAGCAATATATCATTTAGTGACAACTTTTTGTAATTTTTTTTTTTTTTGTCATTATTTAATCACTTGGGACAAAAAAAAATTAATATTCAATGGGCTCAACATGCCTCTTAGTAATTTCCTTGGGGTGTCTACTTTCCAAAATGGGATAATTTGGGGGAGGGTTTGTACTGCCCTGCCATTTTAGCACCTCAAGAAATGACATAGGCAGTCATAAACTAAAAGCTGTGTAAATTCCAGAAAATGTACCCTAGTTTGTAGACGCTATAACTTTTGCGCAAACCAATAAATATACGCTTATTGACATTTTTTTTACCAAAGACATGTGGCCGAATACATTTTGGCCTAAATGTATGACTAAAATTGAGTTTATTGGATTTTTTTATAACAAAAAGTAGAAAATGTCATTTTTTTCAAAATTTTCGGTCTTTTTCCGTTTATAGCGCAAAAAATAGAAACTGCAGAGGTGATCAAATAACATCAAAAGAAAGCTCTATTTGTGGGAAGAAAAGGACGGAAATTTCGTTTGGGTACAGCTTTGCATGACTGCGCAATTAGCAGTTAAAGTGACGCAGTGCCAAATTGTAAAACGTGCTCTGGTCAGGAAGGGGGTAAATCCTTCCGGGGCTGAAGTGGATAAAGAATACATTGTATACATATGCCACAATTCTTGTACCCAAACAATATGCCCTAATTACTGTGACAATGTTTTACAGACACACATAATCTTCCAGCCCCCTTAAATTTGTGGTCAGTCAAGAAGAGCTCCCTTACATTGTTGGTCAGTGGAAAATTGCCCCCTCATCTTGTGGACTGCACGTTGGCTAATTGGTTAGCACGGTTACAGTGCAGCTCTTGGTTGGGGCCTCTCTATGGGCACAATTTGCATAAGATATATATTTTTCCCTGCATTTGCATGAGTGTCCTTTTAGAAGTGCACTAATAGGTTCATCAGTACCTTACAATTTGGCCCTACACCTCACAAAGCAATGACTAGTATTTTTCCACATTGCATGAACTAATTTAAATTTTTATACCTCTCGCCTATTGGAATGTCTTAATACGGTAATTATGCAATAGGTTTAATGGAATTGACACTACATTCATACGTTCATACAAATATAATTTATACTACATCACTATTATAAAGTAAAAACTATTTGTAAACTCAAAGATGAAAAGGATCTAGGAATACTAGCTGTCAGTAAGCTGAGTAGAAATGCCCAGTGTCAGCCAGCTGGCACAAATAAAATCCAGGGATGAGTAAAGGAACGCATGCCAGTGACACAAATATAACTTTAGCACTATGCGTGATACATTTTTGATAAATCTTGAACACAGGGTACTGTGCTGGTAGGTCTAGAGAAGTGAATCACTGGGTTACAGACAGTAAAAATCAACCCAAAACTGTTATTTCAGTTATGGTTGAGATAGTTTGCTAAATCCTCCACCATGTACTTTTTTGGATCCTCCAGAGTAGCTCAATCTTCAAATTTGTGTCTGTTACCTTCAATGTGTCCCTCAATTTGCCTTTCTCCTGGAAAAGGGGATGAGTCCTTCCCCTTGATGCATTATCCACAACATAAAATAAAAAGTCCAGAAAGAAGAATTAAAATATCTGTAATGGCTGCGGCAGTTTTGTGTATGTCTGAATTAACCAGAAGAGTCCCTATGACATACACTATATGGGTAAAAGTTTCTGGGTGTAAGGTTTATTGATTATTGACCTGTTCTGCAAAAAAATATTGGGGCTTTCACACAGTTTCACTTATAGCTTTCTTTTCCTTAAGACCAGTATGCCTGTCAGTACTTGGATGCCCCAGGACTTAAGGCACATTGTGCCATTGTCGAAGGATTGGGGTGCTCCACAGCACCCTGGGAGAGAGTTCACATACAATGTAAAATGGCTAGGAGAACTGGTGCAGCTAAAGGCAGGTGATGTATGCTGTGGTGATCTGGTCTTGTGTTTGGCTGATACAGTCTTAGTGGAGGTCAGGGCTCATGGCAAACAGTTGCATAGTCTGTAATCCAGGCAAGGGTCAGGGCAGATCGCAGACAGTAGTGTAATTCATAATGCATATAAAGGTCACAGCAGGTGTCAATCAGTAGCGTAATCCAATACCCAAGCAAGGCTCAGGGCAGGCAGCAATCAGTAGCATAATTCAAAATCCAGACAAGGGTCAGGGCAGGCTGCAGTCCAGGAGAAGAGATAATCTGTGTCCAGGCGAACAGTCAAGCAAGCTGAAGACATCCAGAGAAAAAACACTAGGCACAGGAGCTATAAAGCTGAATGCTATTAAAAACCCAGGGCTTGTGATATACACTGTCAGTGTGAGGAAAGCAATGCTGATAACCTGCTTCTGTTACATAATGATCAGCTGTTCTTGGACACAGCTGATCACATGGTAAAGAGCCACTGATTGGCTCTTTACCTCAATCTGCGGATGACAGGAGGACATCATATGACAGCCTCCCAGAACTGGCCGACCATGCTGTAGCCATCATTCGGCTATAGCCCGGTTGGCAGGTGGTTAAAGGCGCTATTTAAAATAAAGTTTATTATTACGCATATTATTGTCCCATGTGCCAGTGACACAGTGGCAGCAGCACTGGATTTAGAGGAGAGCCGAGTGAAAAGCTATACATTGGCCTGGATAAACTACTACCTAGCAGACCAAATTTACTAGTCACCTCTGCTAGTGGCAGTGTGGCTACTTAGAAATTTAAACAGGGCTGCCCCCCCCCCCCCCTCTTCAGAGAAGCCTCCACTTATCTGAGAAGTTTTTCCACAAGATTTTGGAGTGTGTCTGTGGGAATTAGTGCTGATCTTGAACAAGAAGACCTGGCTAGCAATCAGAATTTCTAATTCATCTGCAAGGCGCTAATAGTGCTGACCAGTCAAATTCCTGAACACAAACTCCTCAAACATATGTCGTTATGGAATCTGTGTTTGTGCGCCCAAACTCAATACTTGAATGATGTCCAAATACTTTTGGCCATCTAGTGTATATAAATCCTAGGACTAATTCTACTGATTGATATCAAAAAGTAGTATTGGGCTAAATTATTGCTATGTCAAATAACAATAATTAATTATTATTATATTAATTAAGAGCATATTAAAGAGCAGCTTCAGGTGCCAATGGTCAGCTATGGCAGGGTTCTATTCACCCAGCAGCAGCAGCTCAGTCTTTTTCCCACACACATGCTTGCTTTCAGACAGTCCTCTCCTTTTTCCTCACCAGCCTGCAGACCCCTTCTCCTTGCTCTGTTGCATAAGCCAATCACCTCTGACATACAATCAGACCCAGCCAAGATGGCTGCCCTCTGCACTAGAGACACTCCATAGACAAGCATTGCAAAGTGGTCTCCTTCAAGATGGCTGCTGCACTTCTGTATTAATGACTATTTAGTTTAACCCTGTCTACACCGCAGAAGGATAATTCAGCAGCAACAAAGGAAGTTCCACAGCAGTTATCAGCTAGTCCAGATTACAGCAGTAAAAGCCCCACACCAATGATCACACTATTTAATATGTCATTACCTTTTTTTAACATCTTTTTAGACCACATTTGTAAACAAAAAAATATTATATATATGTCTCTATGTTTGTCACTTGTCTTTTAGCCCTGGTGAAAGGAGAGAGTTCTTGAAACCCTGAAATGAGTTGGCATATTTTTTCCATATGTACACAGTGTAATATATATATATATATATATATATATATATATATATATATATATATATATATAAAATCTTTTTTGAAGCGAACATTAATGACTGAATAATTACAATATTTTTTTTGCGTTTTTCTGTTTGTATCAAGAGATCTTATCAGATGTCAAAGAAAGCGTTGTGTTTCAGCATACCAGTTATAAATGAGGTGCGTCAGCATATGTTAAAACTCTGAGAAGCCAAGCTTTTTAGAGTCCTTGGAACTCATTAAGTAATTGATGATAAATCTGCTAAATAAATACACAGTAAGCTTGCTGAAAGTTTCTTTCAAATGTACTTAGCAGTAAAATATTAGACGTCACAACCAGGGCTTTTTTATTTACTAAACCAGAAAAATTGCATGAAGCAAATATGACTGTATTTTTGGACAGGCAACATAGACTAGTCTTCTTGAGTAATGAGCTTACCAGCGGGGATCTTTGCCAATTGGCAAGGTGAGGTCCTATAAGTTGGCTTGATCTTATATATTTGAAGCCCCTAATCAGAGTTTCATTGTCCATTTGTCTGCGATACTTTTCTATGGCACTTTCTTACTTGCAATTCTACTGAAGACCTGCCTGCCTACTGAGTGGACTCTGATCCACTGGCTTTCAGAGTCTGTTAGTGAAGGACAGGAAATCTAAAAACCTCTTCCTAACAACCACCAATCAATCTACAGTCTACCAGATACCGTCAAAATGGATAAATCTATATGGTACAGTGGCAGCTGGTGTTTTTTTGAGGGGGCGGCAAATGATCCACCCGCAGCCAATCCCCCCCCCTGAGTCGGTCGGGTCACAGACAGCACCCACCACCCCCCCAGGTTGGTTGGTCAGGTCATGGGGGTCACGGGCGCCCCCCCGCCAAATTCTGTGTTCTGAATTCCAAGTTCCGTGTTCCGAATTCCAAATTCCGTGTTCCGAATTCCATATTCCTTGTTCCTAATTCCAAGTTCCGTGTTCCAAATTCCGAGTCCAAAATTCCATGTTCCGTGTTCCATATTCTGAATTCCGTGTTCCATATTCCTAATTCTGTTTTCTGAATTCCGTGTTCCGAACTCCGTGTTCTCTGTTCCAAATTCCGTATTCCATGTTCCGAATTCCGCGCTCTGAATTCCGTTTTCTGAACTCCAAATTCTGTGTTCTGAATTTCAAATTCTGTGTTCCAAATTCTGATTACCAAATTCCGATTTCCATGTTCCTTGTTCCAAATTCCATGTTTCAAATTCCATGTTCCCAATTCCATTTTCCGAGTTCTAAATTTCGTGTTCCAAAATCTGTGTTCCAAATGTCGTGTTCCAAACGTCGTGTTCCAAGTTCCGTTTTCCGAATTCCAAATTCTGTGTTCCGAGTTCTAAATTCTGTTTTCCAAATCTGTGTTCCAAATTCCAAATCCTGTTTTCAGAATTCCAGATTCCAAGTTCCGTGTTCCAAATTTCATGTTCCGTGTTTTCCAAATTCCAAATTCTGTGTTCGGAGTTCCGTGTTTCAAGTTTTTTGTTACGAATTCCATGTTCCGAACTCAAAATTTCAAATTCCGTGTTCCTAATTCCAAGTTCAGTGTTCCAAATTCCAAGTTCCAAATAACGTGTTTCGTGTTCCGTATTCCGAATTCTAAATTCTGTTTTGCAAATTGTGTTTTCTGAATTTTGTATTCAGTGTTCCATATTTCAAATTCCATGTTCCGAATTCCAAATTCCATGCTCCGTATTCTAATTTTTATGTTCCGAATTTCGTGTTCCGAATTCCAAATTCCGCATTCTGAATTTCCGCGTTCCGAATTAAGCGTTCCAAATTCTGTGTTCCAAATTCCAAATTCTGTGTTCCGAATTCTAAATTCCATGTTCCGAATTCCAAATTCTCTGTTCCGAATTCCATATTCCATGTTCTGAGTTCCAAGTTCTGTGCTCCAAATTTAAAATTCCACGTTCCAAATTTGAGTTCCCTGTTCCGAATTCCATGTTCTGTGTTGCAAATTCCGTGTTCCGTATTCCATGTTCCCGAATTCTGTGTTCTGAATTCCAAATTCTGTGTTCTGAATTCCAAATTCGATGTTCTGAATTTCAAATTCTGTGTCCTGAATTCCATGTTCTAAATTCCATGTTCCAAATTCCGAATTCCACGTTCCTTGTTCCATAATTCATGTTTATAATTCCATGTTCCAAGTTCTAAATTCTGTGTCCTGAATTCCAAATTCTGTGTTTAAATTTCATGTTCTGTGTTCAGTATTCTAAATTTCGTGTTCCGTGTTCCAAAATCTGTGTTCCGAGTTCCATGTTCCGAATTCCAAATTCTGTGTTACGAATTCGAGTTCTGTGTTCTGAATTCTGAAGTTCCAACCTCCAAATTTAAAATTCCACATTCCAAATTTCCAGTTCCGTGTTTCAAATTCCATGTTCTGTGTCCCAAATTCTGTGTATTCAAATTTCATGTTCTGTGTTCCGTATTCTAAATTTCGTGTTCTGAATTCAAAGATCCGTGTTCCAAAATCTGTGTTCCAAGTTCCGAGTTCCATGTTCCGAATTCCAAATCCTGTGTTCCAAATTCCGTGTTCCAAATTCCGTGTTCCAAATTCCGTGTTCCAAATTCCGTGTTCCAAATTCCGTGTTCCAAATTCCGTGTTGCAAATTCCGTGTTGCAAATTCCGTGTTGCAAATTCCGTGTTCCAAATTCCGTGTTCCGAGTTCCATGTTCCGAATTTCAAATTCTGTGTTCGAATTCTGTGTTCCAAATTCCGTGTTCCATATTCCAGATTCCAAGTTCCATGTTCCAAATTCCATGTTCCGTATTCTAAATTCTGTGTTCCTAATTGGCCGGGAGGAGAGGCAGTGTTACAATAGGGAATATTCATTCGCTATCATCACACAACTGGGTGGGCTTCAGGCGCTGGCTCTAATCACGTGCTTCAAAAAAAACAAACAACCCACGATTGGAATCCATGTGTCTGGCGCCCTGCATGTAGATCAGGGGGCCGGATGCATGGATAGAGGGGCAGCACCCGTGCGCCCCTAATGGACGGGCCACCACTGATATGTATAGAAAATTTGCTGGATGAATGTCAAAAGCATTTGTCCAGCCGTAATGAACTATCTATGTATTTTGTTTTGAGCATCAGGTTCATCTAGTAGTCATACTGTGGTATTTTCCTGATTGAGGCATTTCAGGAAAATACTGCATTATGACCATTAGTTGGAGATGACAATCATAGGAAATAAACATTTTAGACAAAATACTGTACAAGGATACTTCGTTATAGCTGGATGAATGCTTGTGTTTTTAACTGAGCTTTTATAAACAGACCCCTTTGTGTTCAAAAATTTCCATTCCAAACTCACAAACAGAGGCACTGTGACAGCTGAAACCACCAGGCTCCAACTGTTAAGGGTGCAGTGCATTGCTAAAACAAATTAATTAAAAAAAAATGACATTAAACAATGTATCAAATAAAAGTATTATATGTCCTTAACTCCTAGGCACTGATAGTACACAAATATGTGGCCTCTCAGCGGGTGGGCTTTGGTGCCGAGCTGCCCCTTAATTGTGTAACAATTAGCCGACACAGCTATGCCGGGAGCACGTGCCCTGTGTGCTCCCGGAACAGTTACCGGCGGCTAACGAAAATCTCAAGAAGCGATCAGTAGCTTTCCAATAGTGACCACTGTGACAGCCAATCACGGCGGTCTCATGATCATAAACCCAACCTCCTGGCATCTGAAACCTATTAAAGGGCCAGGAGGTGCCGACGGAGAGGGGTTAAAGCGGTTGTAAAGGATGTTTTGCCTATAACTGGCCAGTTATTACCATTTTGGGCAATTTCTAGGGAAAAAACCCTTCAATATCAGGATTTTTTTCTGGATATCTGAGAAGTCTGGTAACTACAGTAAATGGTCCACCATGGAAAGAACCCCTCTGGGATCAATGGCATCCTCCACACCAGAGCCAAGACTGTGCACAGGCACTTTAAATATACAAGCTCATACAAATTGTGCCCACACTGCAAGGCTCACCTGCTCTTTTAGTCTAATGAAGAGGAGATGTAGCTTAAAGTTTCAGATTTTCTGTTCTTCCGGCGGATAGTGCTCCCCCACGTTTTGGCAGTAGACTGTCATCACCATAGGCGTGCGCACAGGGTGTGCCAGGTGTGCCTGGACATATCCTATTTACCCAGTGTGGCACAGATTCCCACTGTTTAAATCCGTAATATTTCACCAAAGCCTCCTAATGGGGCTCCTAAAGAATTTGTAAAAAAAAAAAAAAATTAAAATGTAAAAAATAATAAAAATAAAAACCACTGACATCATCCACTGCCCTACTGACACTGTCCATTGCTCTACTGACACTGTCAGCATATATACACAGATCTTATATCCCTTACATAATTCTAGTCCTTTGAGCACACACCCTCACCTACCCATGGGGGTTCTTTACTAATGTGTATATTTATCCCAGTTCTTATTCATTTCTACACTGTGATTATGTCTCTTTCTAATCTCTCTTCCTGCATTTCTAGCCTTTCTTTGGTTGTAGGTTCCATTCACGACTTTGTAAAGTGAAGTTTTACATATTATTTTTTTCATTTTTAACTGCTTCAGCCCCCGGAAGATTTTACCTCCTTCCTGACCAGAGCACTTTTTGCGATTCGGCACTGCATCACTTTAACTGACAATTGCGCGGTTATGCGACGTTGCACTCAAACAAAATTGATGTTCTTTTTTCCCCACAAATAGAGCTTTTTTTTGGTGGTATTTGATCACCTCTGAGATTTTTATTTTTTGCGTTATAAACAAAAAAAGAGCGACAATTTTGAAAAAAAAAGCAATATTTTTTACTATTTGCTATAATAAATATCCCCCAAAAATATATAAAATATTTTTCCTCAGTTTAGGCCGATATGTATTCTTCTACATATTTTTGTTAAAAAATATTACAATAAGCGTATATTGATTGGTCTGTGCAAAAGTTATAGCGTCTACAAAATAGGGGATAGTTTTATGGAATTTTTATTATTAACTTTTTTTTTATTAGTAATGGTGGCGATCTGTGATTTTTATTGTGACTGCGACATTATGGCGGACACTATTTTGGGACCATTGTCATTTATACAGCGATCAGTGCTATAAAAATGCACTGATTACTGTGTAAATGACATTGGCAGGGAAGGGGTTAAACACTAGGGGTTAAGTGTGTCCTAGGGAGTGATTCTAACTGTGGGGGGGGAGGGGCTACAACTCACATGACAGTGATCACTGCTCCCGATGACAGAGAGCAGTGATCTCTGTCATGTCACTAGGCAGAACGGGGAAATGCCTTGTTTACATAGGCACTTCCCCATTCTGCAGCTCCGTGACATGATCGCCAGGAGACCGGCGGACATCGAGTCCGCCGGTCCCGCGGGCACGGTCACATTGTAGGCGGAGGGCACTGACGCCGCCAATTAAAGAGGACGTAGAGGTACACCCATTTGCCCACCACTGCCATTGTGCCGACGTATATCGGTGTGCAGCGGTCGGCAAGTTGTTAATCATAGCATTGGAGCCCACACACATCACCTCTGGACATTCTTTTTCTGTGGAGGTCCGAGTTATGCTCCTGTTCCATTCCTTGGGTCCCAGTACCTCAGCTCCCATGACAGACGCCTTGAGTGGCACTTTTGTTGCAATTTTACCATTTCACATTCAGCGATTATGTACCCTGTTTCCCCGAAAATAAGACCTAGCGTGATTGTCAGTGATGGCTGCAATATAAGCCCTACCCCCTAAAAAAGCCCTACCCTTTTTACCCAAAAATAAGCCCTACCCTGAAAATAAGACCTACAGGGACTTTAACTAGGGCTTATTTGGGGGGTAGGGCTTATATTGCAGCCATCACCGACAATCACGCTAGGTCTTATTTTTGGGGAAACAGGGTAAGTGCTCAAGGGGGAGGAGCTATTTCCTCCCTTTGGTTACTATTTATCTTCCTTTTTTGTCAGGCACCCTTGCAATAATATTTTTTGGTCATTTTTATTTTTTACACTTGTGTTTTTCACAGATATCTGATGCACTTGCCTCTGAAGAGTAGAATAAATCTATGAAACGCGTAGGGATTATTTGATGCATCGTATTCTTATTAGATGGTTTAATCAGTTATATACATACAGAATTCCTTTTTTTCTACTCTGTCCCTGAGGTGGTCTATGTAGGATTGGTTGTTGTTATTTATCTTACAATGTATTACCTTGATGCTGTTGCCAGTTTTCATATATTATATAATGTATCAATTTATTGTTGTTGCTTGTTCTATATACTATGTTTCGTTACATGTTGTTTATAAGGATACAAACCCATGAATGGATTTTTAACATGTTATGCAATCTTTACTAAGGAATAAAAATTGTGTTTTTACATTGACTGCCTTTCTGTTGCCACACATAGATCATTTAAAGTCCCAATGACCCCTTCTTTGTTTCTATAGAAGTCCCAATTTGCAGGTACAGTTTAAGAAGAACATCAGCTGTTTGTATAGCCACAACTATAGTTGGAAACAGGAACAAAGTGGAAAGAGAAAGTTGATTAAAGTAGAACTATAGGCAAAACTTTTTTTTCATTTTGGATAGTGTAAGGGATGGTCATGACCCTTGTCAGATATTTTTCGCCATCTTTGTCCCATTGGGGAGATTTTCCTTCACTTCCTGTCCTGTAGCCAAACAGGAAGTGAGAGGAAATCCCTGCAAATTAAGGGAATACTTTTGGGACCCCCAGGTCACCACAACTAATGTCCCTATTGTAAGATTCCCCCTCTATTACTTTTCTGGGGACATCCCAAAATTTGGGATTTTCTTTTACTTTCACTTTCAACGATAATGGTAAACAGGACAAATAGAGAGGGTAAAGCTCCCTAAAGGGGGAAAAAAAAACAATAAAAAATGAGGGGTTCTAATCCATCTCTACTCTGTCCAAAACTAAAAATTATACTTAATATACTTATACTGGTAAATTCATACTTCAGGTGGTTACACATTTTACCATTTTATATACACTCAGCAGCCACTTTATTAGGTACACCTTGCTAGTACCAGGGTGGAACCCTTTTGCCTTCAGAACTTCCTTAATTCTTCGTGGCATAGAATCAACAAGGTGTTGGAAACATTTCTCAAAGATTTTGGTCCATATTGACATGATAGCTGCAGATTTGTTGGCTGCACATCCATGATGGGAATCTCCCGTTCCACCACATCCCAAAGGTGCTCTATTGGATTGAGATCTGGTGACTGTGGAGGCCATTGGAGTACAGTGACCTCATTGTCATGTTCAAGAAACCAGTGGTGAGATGATTGGATCTTTGTGACATGGTGCATTATCCTGCTGGAAGGAGCCATCAGAAGATGGGTACACTGTAGTCATAAAAGGACGTACATGGTCAGCAACAATCCTCAGGTAGGTTGTGGCATTTAAATGATACTCAACTGGTACTAAGGGGCCCAAAGTGTGCAAAGAAAATATCCCCCACACCATTACACCATCAGACTGAACCGTTGATACAAGACAGTTGGTATCCATGCTTTCATGTTGTTTATACCAAATTCTGACCCTACAATCTGAATGTGAGGCTCATCAGAGACTCATCAGATCAGGCAACATTTCTTCACTCTTCTATTGTCCAATTTTGGTGAGCCTGTGTGAATTGTAGCCTCAGTTTCCTATTCTTAGTTGATTGGGTGGCACCCGGTGTGGTCTTCTACTGCTGTAGCCCATCTGCTTCAAGGTTTGATGTGTTCTGCATTCAGTGATGGTATTCTGCATACCTTGGTTGTACCGAGTGGTTATTTGAGTTACTGTTTCCTTTCTATCATCTGGAACCAGTCTGCCCATTCCCTTCTGACATCAACAAGGCATTTTCGTCCACACAACTGCCGCTCACTGGACATTTTCTCTTTTTCGGACCATTCACTGTAAAGAGAGATGGTTGTGCGTGAAAATCCCAGTAGATCAACAATTTTTGGAATACACAGACCAGCCCGTCTGGCACCAACAACCATGCCACATTCAAAGTCACTTTCTTCAACTTTCTTCCCTATACTGATGCTCAATTCGAACTTCAGCAAGTCGTCTTTACAACGTCTAGATGCCTAAATGCATTGCCATGTGATTGACTGGTTAGAAATTTGTTGTACTAAGCAATTGAACAGGTGTACCCAATAAAGTGGCCAGTGAGTGTATATACCCGTGTGTGTATAAAAGTTAAGCCTGGAGTTACCCTTTAAAAAGAAAGATTTCCTTTATTGGACATAACAAGATTCTATAGGTATTCTAAACAAAGCAATGATATTTGTAAGCACAATAATTCAACCTGGAAAATCATTAGCGTTCTAAAATCAGATAACGAATATAGTGCAGAGTACTTTCAGTTTAATATATGTCTCTGAGAGAGCCATTACTGTGCTCTGTGCATTAGCATGTACGGCATGCTCTACTGACTATCCCACATCAATAACAATTTGCCCTGGTTATTTTAACAGAACAAATTAGGTCATGATTTATTAATGCCATTGTCAATAAAATATCCAAACTATTATATTCCAAGAATCAGACAGTGATGTCATTTACAGATTTGGTTGTGTTTTCATAAGCCCAGCCAAAAGTATCTGATAAAATAATCTATAACTATATATTCAAATTCTTCCTCCCAACCTTGTTTTAAAAGCCCAACTCCAGGTACTTTGATAAAGTTACACTTTCTAACCTCTTAATATTTTGTTTAATCACTAATAAGAGCCCTTTCACACTGGGGCGGAGGGCGGCGTCGGCGGTAAAACGCCGCTAGCGGCCGAGAAAGGGTTAAATACCACCGCAAAGCGCCTCTGCAGAGGCGCTTTGCCGGCGGTATAGCCGCGCCGTCCCATTGATTTCAATGGGCAGGAGCGGTAAAGGAGCGGTATACACACCGCTCCTTCACCGCTCCGAAGATGCTGCTGGCAGGACTTTTTTTACCGTCCTGCCAGCGCATCGCTCCAGTGTGCAAGCCCTCGGGGCTTTCACACTGGAATGCAAGAAGCGGAACTTTCGGTTCGGTTTGTGGGCGCTATTATTAGCGCAATAGCGCCTGCAAACCGCCCCAGTGTGAAAGGGCTCTAAGGGGTCTTTTTTTAAATGTTTTCACACAAGTTTTACCCAACTTTTAGCCCATGTTCACATCGGGGCATTTTGACATGCGATTGGACATGTCCAATCGCATGTCAAATCCCCGGCCATTGCCGGCAACGGAATCAGTGTGACACCGACTTTGGGGCGCTGCACCGATTCCCAAAAGTAATTCTTGCACTACTTGTGGCGACTTCTGGGCGATTTCAATAGACATCTGTGCAGGAACCCATACATATGTCTCTGAAATCGCTCCCGAAGTCGGACTTACATGCAGGTCTGAAATCGTGCAAGTTCAAATGAACTCACATGATTTCTAACCCGCATCATTGTGAACCTAGGCTTTCCCAGGATTTACACATTTTTCCACTTGAATCCAGTTTTAAAAAATGCATTAACCTTGAATGAAAGTGTCATGGTCTTGTGTAAAAGTATTTATCAGTATTTGCTTAGATTCTACGCTGTATTAGTCTGCTCCCATAAAGCACTAAACTAGCACTGCATTGGGAAAGCGTCAATGATAAACATGAGTTTTGGTGTTGCTTACCTGCCCCCATCTCTCCTCTGGTTTACCCTTCACAAAGCACAGTCTGTGATGAAGCTGAGTGATTGTGCGTGATTCTCAACTACCAATCTGTTACCAGGTCAAAAAGATGAATAAACTAGTTTGCAGTTGGATCCTCATTTCTGGAATATAATCAATCATGCCATAGACACAGGCAGCAGCAGGGGCGGACTGACCATTGAGCGACTCGGGCACTGCCCGAGGGCCCTGGGCCACTAGGGGGCCCCATCAGGGTTGCCAGCCTCAGTAAAACCAGGGACAGTATGTATAAATCTTTGTTTTTTTTGCATCTGTCTGTGTATACTGTGTGTACATGTATGTGTATACTGTGTGATTGTATACTGTGTGTGTGTATACTGTGTGGCCCCATAATCTCTGATTGCATGGGGGCCCGATAATCTACTATTGCCCGGGGGGCCTCATGAGTTATCAGTCCGCCCCTGGGCAGCAGTAACAACAGGGGAACAGTTATGACACCCATCTTCGCTCCATTCTTTGCTATTGTTATGCTGCCTTTTGGCCAGTTGGCTAAATGCAACCTAGTGTCAGAACTCACACAGCAAGCACCCGTCTCCATGCATCAGCTGCCAATCCTCGTTCTGCTAATGCCAAGGTGCATGCACGGAACCATAGCCAGAGGCAAATGAGATCCAGGGTGGGCATGCACAATGGCACCTCTATGCGAATGCACACGCGCGCTAATGCGCGTCCGCGAGTGCCAAAGCGCTAATATGCTAACGCGCATGCGGCAATGTGCCAAAGTGCTAATGTGCTAATGCGCATGTGCCAATTGCTAAGTTGCTAATGCGCATGCGCGTACGCACGTACGCTGGCGGCAATCCTGACACACAGCACCCTATATAAACAGAGAGTCTGCCTAGCATCAGTGCTGGATTGTCTTCAGCTTGTTCCTGTGTTCCTGTTGTTACTCTGCCTGATTGACCTTGTTCCTGAAAACCCGGCTATCTTCTGACCATTCTCTTGGATCTCCCCTGCCTGCTGAACCTGCCTCTACTTGCAATACTGACCTTGGCTTGAACTTATTGACTTGGCCAATCCCCAGTCAACGTCCCTTAGTGACGAAACGCGTAGGGAGGAGCCAGTGACGCTGACGTCATTACGTTCTTTTTCCGTGATTGATGGGACATACACAGCAGGCAGGCAAAAACTCGTGGAGACGCCGCGATCGTAGTGCTCTATCATACGCTGTCTTTCTTGATGCAAGTTTCTTGTAAGTGCAATCTTTTGGCATATTAAAGTGTTACAGCTTTACAATTTTACGCTATGGGAGCTTTTTCTTGATTTTTGTCTTTTGAGTTCTACACACTGGAATGATCGGCATAGGTTTGTGGGTGACCTGTTAATTTCCCAAACGCCTGGTGGGACCACTGTTATGGTGGTCATCCTGAGCTGGTAAGGAGCCTCATACCTCACTTGGGTGCAAGTCACTTTGGATGCTGGAATCACCTGTGTCACAATTTTCGTTGGAATTTAATTTTGATCATCCACTTACTTCACTTATGGACTTTTTTTTGATATTTTTTTGGGATCACTTATTTTAAGTTATATGATTTTTTCTCACATATGACACATGCAGAGACATTTGCCTCTATTTTCTATAGGAGATCTGTTGGTTTGATAATATAATGTGTGGTGGGTCAATTATTTATTTATGATCTTCAGCATATGTTTTTTTTACTCAATCAGTTTTAGCGCTGCACTCATTTTTATTTATTTATTTTGAACTTATGATTACGGCTCTGCCTCCTGATTCTGTACCCTGCTGCCCGTCTGTTGACAACCCCTGCCTGTTCCTGACTACGGTTTTGCCTTCTGACTTGGTACCCCGCTGCCAGCCTGTTGCCGACTCCTGCCTGTTCCTGATTCTGCAGTTGATTCTGATCTGGCTCCCGCTGAACAAGTTTGGTGATCAGTTTCCACATCTCCTCAGCAGAGGTTCCTATATCTCCAAGTTCCAGCCTCCTGCCTGCAGGCACCTGCACCCTTTCGTTGCCCTCGCACTCCTTGTACCCACCACCAGGGGTGCTTGGACCGGAACCATGGAAGAGGCCACCCTCATCATTTCGGGCTCCGCTGTAAGGTACGTGACACCTAGGCATGAGCTTAGGGCCTTGTAGATACCCTTTGCTGTACCCCTCTGTTAGTGTATGTTTCTTCAATACCTTATACCACCATTAGATGGCAGTGGTATATATTATATCTATTATTGGTCTTCATTTCCTCTATACATCCTGTTTTGCTAAACCTGCCAGCATTCACAATGGTGGTGCCCTTATGCCTCCATCATTAATGCTTGCCCTTAGTTAAGATGGTGCAGCGGGACTATATAAATTATGCACGTGATGACACAATTACAGCAGCCAATCCCCAGACGACGTCCTATCGCGACGAAACATATAGGGTGTAGCCTGTGACACTGACATCATCACGTTTACCTCTTTGGAGGTCGATGGTTACAGCAAGCAGCGAGCAAAGGAAGTTTGAGGAGACGCTGCTATTTTGGCACACCGCGCATTTAGACGTTTTATCCTGTAAGTGCAATTCATTTAAGCGTATTAAACTATGGGAGCCTTTTTTGTTTATATCTTTGAGTGACACGGATCTAGCAGCTTCAGACATCCATACTGGTTTTTGGGAGACCGAATTCCCTGGGCTTGGTGACGCCGCTTAGGTGGTCATTTAAGTCGGTAAGGAGACTACATGCTCACCTTGGGTGTAAAACTATCTGGAGGAGGGATCTTTCTTTGGCTTCTGGTCTCTACATCTATATAATAATCTACTGGCTAGCCTTCTTCACTTGGATATTTTATTTTGGGACTTTGCTTTAGTCTTTTTTTCTCAGATTTTTTTCACCATATGTATTTGAGAATTTTTATTATTATTTTTATTATCTGTTTATGGTGTTAGGTCATTGTTTATACACTTATGAACACTTTTTGTAAGGTTATATTATTCATTATATGTATATTTCATTTTTTACTGGTTTGAGCACAGTATGCATTACTTTTTTATATCCTATCAAAGCACGCCATTAGGAGTTTGGATTATAACTACTCTGATTTCTTTTGTTATCAGTTTTCAAATTTCTCATATTGGAACTCTGCCTTAGTCTTTACTTTCAGTCTTTTTTCACCACATCTGAATTTTGAAAAAAAAAAAAATCACATTTTTTTTCCCTCATTCATTAATTTGGAGATTTAACCCAGATCAGCGCCGCACCCACACCTTTTTCCGTTTGTTTGAGTTTTGTATTTAGACTTTTTTTTGTACTGGATTCATTTTTAGTTTCTTATATTTATTTCCAGCGCAGCGTTACCCTTTTGGTTTTTTTTACAACTAACCCACAAAAGACAGTCTGCTCTCTTACAGCGGATCTCCAGGCTCCCCCTCCCGCATTATTATTATTTTTTTTTACACCCCTGTCCACCTCGATGCAAGTCTTTAGCATTTCAGATACTCACCCGCCCAGCAGATCCAGCGATGTCCTGCAGAATACTCTCAGAAATTCTTCTCCGCTCAGTCCCACACCGCCATCTTCTTATACAATGTCAGTCGCCCGGCCTCATGATGACGCATCTCCAGGCTTCTCCTCTTTTATCAATGGAGCGCTATGCTCCTGTGATATGTGCTTGTCATATATCCCAGGAGGCAAACGGAGGACAGTGCACATCTTTCACCTAGGTGAATGACATGCACAGAGGGGCGGGCCCAAAACAAAGTGCGCTCCCTGTGTAAAAAGAGGGGAGGAAGGGTGGAGAGGAAAAACTGGCCAATGAGGGTGAAGATCTACTTTAACTTTTTTTGTTCCTATTATGTGTACTATGTGTAGTATTTAGCCATGTTGCAGCACAGCTGCACCAAAACTCTGCTTGGCCTGGTGTATGGGTAGCAGAGTAGTGGCTGTTTTAGAGGAGATATTGCACCAGAAGGCACTGCAGTGCTTTGTTGATGCCAAAAAAAAAGGCATAGGGTTGAAACAGATCATGGTTCTGCTGCCAGCAGGATTATTAATGTACATGGAATGGCGCATTATGCAATATCATAAAGGTAGCGCTGCCATTAAATAATTAAAGTGGTTTACTGGCAAGCAATTCAAATTGATTTTTTAACTTTGTTTTCATCCCTTTTTAGATTTACAGAATATGTGGGTTTTTGCAAGAAAACCTTGGCTTGATCATTCTGCCTGTTCAAAACAATTTGTGTTCTCTGTATATAGTAAGATATGCAAGCTGATCATTTCAGTTACTATACTATAGAAATGAAACAAAGACCATCTGTTACAGTAATCCAATACTTTTCCCTTACTGGACAAAGTAACAGATTAATGCCCTGTACACACGATCGGACATTCTGACAACAAAATCCATGGATTTTTTCCTGACGCATGTTGGCTCAAACTTGTCTTGCATACACACGGTCACACAAAGTTGGTCGGAAATTCCGAACGTCAAGAACGCGGTGACTTACAACACGTACGACGAGCCGAGAAAAAATGAAGTTCAATAGCCAGTGCGGCTCTTCTGCTTGATTCCGAGCATGCGTGGAACTTTGTGCGTCGGAATTGTGTACACACGTTCTGAATTTCCGACAACAGATTTTGTTGTCGGAAAATTTGAGAACCAGCTCTCAAATTTTGTGTGACGGAAATTCCTGATGGAAAATGTGTGATGGAGCCTACACACGGTCGGAATTTCCGACAACAAGGTCCTATCACACATTTTCCATAGGAAAATCTGACTGTGTGTACGGGGCATTACTTTACATAACATACATACTTTTTTTATAACAGGTAACATACAGAACCTGTTCTCACTTTCCCATCCACCCAACCCCACCACCAACCCCACTATCTGATCTGTGATCAGATTACTTGAGAGATGACAGGCACTCTATCTGGCTAATACCGCGTACACACGGCCAGACTTACCAACAGGCTAAACTCCGTCGGCATTTCTGACGGAATGATTTAGAACATGTTCTATATCTGAGTCCGTCGGAAATGCCGACAGAAAAAGTCCGATGGGGCATACACATGGTTGGAATTTCCGACCGAAAGCTCCCATCGGACTTTTTCTGTCAGGAATTACGGCCGTGTGTACACAGCATTACCCTCAATGCACTGTGTACATTTTAAACTTATGCCACGTACACA
This sequence comes from Lithobates clamitans, assembly GCA_037952925.1. Lineage (NCBI taxonomy): Eukaryota > Metazoa > Chordata > Amphibia > Anura > Ranidae > Lithobates > Lithobates clamitans. Next base: position 1,472,998 of record JBBGZY010000159.1, read on the forward strand.
CGATCAGTTTTCTCGTCGGAAAAAGATATGATGGCGTTTCCCAAGGAATTCCACTCAAGTTTGCCTTGCATACACACGGTCATGCAAAAGTTCTCTGAAATTACGACCGTCAAGAACGCGGTGACGTATAACACTACGACGAGCCGAGAAAATGAAGTTCAATGCTTCTAAGCATGCGTCAAATTATTTCCAAGCATGCGTCGGATTTGCCACAGACGATCGCATTTTCGGATAGGAACTTTTCCCGATCGAAAAATTGAGAGCATGCTCTCAATCTTTTGCTGGATGGAATTCGGCTAGCAAAAAACCGATGGAGCATACACACGGTCGCATTTTCCGATGAAAAACTCTCATCGGTCTTTTGCAGGCCGGAATTCCGATCGTGTGTACGCGGCATTAGAAGGGTCTCAAGTTATCTGATGGCAAATTTAAATAATGGGGCTGCGTTAAGAATGTAGGTACTTGCTTCTTATGGTCCCTCCTATAAAGCAAGCATGTTATTTTCCTAGCATCATTCTGAGTAATTTGATACTCTTATGCCGCGTACACACGAGTGGACTTTATGGCAGACTTGGTCCGACGATCTTTCCGGCGGACTTTGTAGCGTAGGTGCGCCGGACTTACAAAACGGACGGACTTGGACACACACGATCATACCAAAGTCCGACAGATTCAGAAAAAAAGTCCGCTGGAGCCCAGACATGATCGAATTATCCAACGGAGCAGTGTTGCCAACCGTCAGTATTTTTACTGGCAGCCAGTAAAAAATGGGCTCTTCTCTCCTGCCAGTAAATGCCAGTGACAGGAAAAGGTTGCCAGTAGGGATGAGCCGAACACCCCCCTGTTCGGTTCGCATCAGAACTTGCGAACAGGCAAAAAATTTGTTCTAACACGCAAACACCGTTAAAGTCTATGGGACACGAACATGAAAAATCAAAAGTGCTAATTTTAAAGGCTTATATGCAAGTTATTGTCATAAAAAGTGTTTGGGGGCCTGGGTCCTGCCCCAGGGGACATGGATCAATGCAAAAAAAAGTTTTAAAAACGGACGTTTTTTCAGGAGCAGTGATTTTAATAATGCTTAAAGTGAAACAATAAAAGTGTAATATCCATTTAAATTTCGTACCTGGGGGGTGTCTATAGTATGCCTGTAAAGGGGCGCATGTTTCCCGTGTTTAGAACAGTCTGTCAGCAAAATGACATTTCAAAGGAAAAAAAGTCATTTTAAACTACTCACGGCTATTAACCACTTGCTTACTGGGCACTTAAACCCCCCTCCTGCCCAGACCAATATTCAGCTTTCAGCGCTGACGCACTTTGAATGACAATTGCGCAGTCATACAACACTGTACCCAAATGAAATTTTTATTATCTTTTTCCCACAAATAGAGCTTTCTTTTGGTGGTATTTAATCACAGCTGGGATTTTTATTTTTTGCTAAACAAACAAAAAAAGATGGAAAATTTTGAAAAAAAAAAATCATGTTTCATAGTTTGTTATAAAATTTTGAAAATAGGTAATTTTTCTCCTTCATTGATATGCACTGATGAGGCGGCACTGGTGGGCACCGATAGGCTGCACTGATGGGCACGGATAGGCACAGTTAAGGCGGCACTGATAGGCACAGTTAAGGCGGCACTGATAGGCACAGTTAAGGCAGCACTGATGGGGACAGATAAGGCGGTACTGATGGGCACAGATAAGGCCGCACTGATGGCCACTGATGGGTGGCACTGATGGGTGGCACGGATGGGTGGCACGGATAGGTGGCACTGATGGGCAGTGATAGGCAGCACTGATGGGCACTTATGGGCACTGGTAGGTGACACTGATGAGCACTGATAGGTGGCACTGATGTGGGCGCTGATGGGTGGCACTGTGGGCGCTGATGGGTGGCACTGTGGGCACTGATGGGTGGCACTGTGGGCACTGATGGATGGCAATGTGGGCACTGATGGGTGACGCTGGTGGGCACTGGTAGGCGCCACTGCTGCCTATTGCTAGGTGTCACTGGCAGGGGGCACAGATGATCGCCGTGAGCCGGTGATCGGCTTTTTTTTTTCCTCCTCACGCTGTCATGCGAGGAGAAAAAATAGCCGATTACCGGCTCTGTTTACATCACATGATCAGCTGTCATTGGCTGGCAGCTGATCATGTGGTAAGGGGTCGGGACCGACCCCTTACTCTGATCTGTGATCAGGTGAGTCTCATAGACTCACTGATCACCGAGCGTCGTCCTGGCAATGTAGGTCCGCGCTGTTGCCGTCATTTGGCAATAGTGCGGATCTGAAGAGGTTAATGAATTGCCGGTCTGACAATACACACAGAAGTTCATTCCTGAAGGGTCTGGTATAGATTTTGAGGGGGACCTCATGCCATTTTTTAAAAAATTTTGGCAGGGGTTCCCCTTAATATCCATACCAGACCTGAAGGGCCTGGTATGGAATTTAGGGGGACCCCCCACTTCATTTTTTTTAAAATTTTGGTTCGGGGTTCCCCTGTGGGGAATTCCCATGCCATTTTTATCAATGAACTTTTATGTGTATTGTCGGACCGGCAATTCATTAATAGCCGCGAGTAGTTTTAAATGACTTTTTTTCCTTTGAAATGTCATTTTGCTGTCAGAGTGTTCTAAACACGGGAAACATGCACCCCTTTACAGGCATACTATAGACACCCCCCAGGTATGACATTCAAAGGGATATTACACTTTTATTGTTTCACTTTAAGCATTATTAAAATCACTGCTCCCGAAAAAACGGCCGTTTTTAAAACTTTTTTTGCATTGATCCATGTCCCCTGGGGCAGGACCCAGGTCCCCAAACACATTTTATGACAATACCATGAATATAAGCCTTTAAAATTAGCACTTTTGGTTTCTCCCATAGACTTTTAAAGGGTGTTCCGCGGCATTCGAATTTGCCGCGAACACCCAAAATTGTTCGCTGTTCGGCGAACTGGCGAACAGCCGATGTTCGAGTTGAACATGACGCTCATCCCTAGTTTCCAGTAAAAAATATGGCCGTGGCGCTCGGCTGGCTACAGTGTGTTTGGGTGGCGCCGGCGGGTCTGTAGGAGGCGGTGCCTGAGCATGTTGTGTGATGTCGTGGTTCAAGAGAGCTGAGCAAAGTGGCCGAAGACTTTTGTGTAGGTCTGTGGGACGGAAGCAAGGCAATTAGGAAGTGGGACTGTCCATGCTGTTTGGCCTGGAGTGGACTGAAGGGACCACCTGGCATTAAGAGAGACTATCACTGTGATTCAGAAGGGGACGTGACGATGAGGTGTCATCATCTGTGCTGCTGTCAGTCTCACTGTGAGAATCAATTTCATGTGTGTGTGTGTGTGTGTGTGCCTACCCATTCTATTTTCTTACCCTCCTGAGTCCTGTCCCTGAGCTACTTAAAAAAAATAAAATATGATATATGTTTTTTGCCTTAATCGATCTTAAATCACACTGCTGATTGCATATTGTACTTGTTTTTAGCCTAAATACTGAATTTTGCATTTACAACAAATTTTGTAACCTTTGGAAATGCCAGTAAAAACTTGGCAGTGCAAGTAAATTTTGGGTGTCTGGTCAGTAAATTTCAATCTGGTAGGTTGGCCACACTGGAATGCATTCATGTAAAAAACTGTTGACTTTAAGAAATTCTGCATCCAGACTGATACAAGCAATTAGCAGTTTTAAAAGGAGGTCACAGATCAGAATATGCAGACTTAGTAAAGTCTGCATATTCTGATTCCAGTAGGAAGAGGTAGAAACATAGAAACATGTGATACATCAGCGGGGCTTTAAAGTACTGTAAACCTTTTCTAATAAAAATACAGGGGCTGCCATTGGCGATCTTACAAAAAAAATTGCTGGTCGCATTACCCGTTTGTTATACTGATCCACTGGCTTCAATACATTTGATCTAAAATAATTACGCATATTAGCAATGTTCTTTTCTGCATACTTGTTCAGGTAGTGACTCTGAATTGAAGCTAAAGGACCAGTATTACAGTCATGCAACCAGCATTTGCAAAACTTTCACATTGGTAGTATTCATGTCTCTCTCAGGACATAAAGCATTGTTTACACCAAAATAAAAACATACTTCAGGCTTGGATTATTGCCCTCTAAGGGCTCTTCCAGATAGACAGTAATGCTCTTACTTGCAGTGGATCACTGTGCAGAGTGCAGTATAGCAGCAGCTGGCGGGTAATCAAGAGGCACTACTGCCACTTCCTGACGCCTGTTTTTTTTTTTTAATTAATTGTCAAATGGAAATTTTACATTGTGGGACTGCAATATAAAATTCATTGCTAAAATAAAGTTGGGGCATGGCTTGGTCCTGGTCCGTGATGGCTGCCTGACTCCGAAGCTCTGACATCCCCGAGATCCTGCACACAATATAACGGAGATTACGCTCACCTAATGAAGAGGGGAACACACCGCAGCATGTCCACTGCGAGGTCCCGATCACCCAGGGACCAGGGAACTCAAATCAGCGGCAACATCCCCGAGTTATTCCACACCCGGCAGCAGAGAGACAGCATGTCCACTTCTCAAACCCCCTCACGGAGATCCCGCTACTCCAGCAGAAGCCCGCTCCGCTCACAGGATATTCACCCTGCTCCAGCCTTCCCGAGCCTGAGGGAAACCAGAGCCCTAAACATATCTGATCTACATGAGATCGCTGCCGACATTAAAAGCGCATTGTCGGTGGCCATCTCTGATCTCAGAAGGGATATACAGGACATCAGTGCCAGAGTGGGGAAGGTTGAAAAAACTGCAGCCCATGACACCTCACTCTGCCAAGTGCAGCAAGTTACTGAATCCCATGGCATACATCTGCGAGAACTCTACCATCACCTGGAAGATCTTGAAAACCAGGGCAGGCGCCATAACTTGAGGGTAAGAGGCACGCCTGAAAGCATTGAGCCCAATAGACTTCCCCAAGCCACAATAGCCCTTTTTCAATGACCTCCTGGAAAGGCCCCAAGATGCTCCAATAGAAATGGAGTGCATACATAGAGCCCTCAGACCACGGGTCAGAGATACCGACCCCCCAAGGGACATAGTATGCTGCCTTGTCAACTTCCCTCAAAAAGAGGAAATCCTGATAAAAGCACGGAACAGGAGCCGCATTGTGTCCCACGGTGCAGAAACCAAAATCTACCATGACTTATCGAACATCACTCTGCAACGCAGAAAAGAGCTAAGACCACTCCTGGACCTCCTACGCTCTAAGTCAGGGATCTTCAAACTACGGCCCTCCAGCTGTTGCGGAACTACAAGTCCCATGAGGCATTGCAAAACTCTGACATTCACAGATATGACTGGGCATGATGGGAATTGTAGTTCCTGAACAACTGGAGTGCTGTAGTTTGGGGACCCCTGCTCTAAGTCAATCACCTATCGCTGGAAACTTCCTTTTTGCCTTTCAGCCTCAAACCAAGGCCGCACAGCAAATCTTAGAGTTCCAGAGGATCTAGAACACTTCTGCAACACCCTAGAGATTCCCGCGATCAACCTCCCTGACTGGTACAATTACTTTGGTCTGCCGCCAATGAGATGTGCCTCCTCCATGGAAGACATCAGCGATGCAAACCAACGCGACCCGAGATGCAGGCGCTCACTCATGCCGCTCCACTCACCTCCAGCCGCACAAGACGCCCTGAGAAATGACAGCCCTACAGCGTCTCCAGCACACAGAAGAGCACGTTTCTCCAACTAAAGGAAACTCCCGCTGTCCCCCAGCAATCAACGGATCAAGGTTGGTACCTTAACACCATTGCCTGTCTTTACCCATCCGCCAATGACTAACCTTTATCTCCCCCTACACCTAACTTCTATGACGGCCCCCCTCAATACGATGCCTTAATGTTTCGCCATCCCACTACACGTGGCGACCCTACCAGTAAGAGATCTATAATATCTGCGACACCCCGAACTTATCAACAAAATCAGTAACAAAACTACCAGACGTCTCCAAAAGTCCGCCCATGTCCAGTAGAATGCAGTACTCCTCACTAAGACATGATCCAGCAACTTGATGGACACACCCAGTACATCTTAGAACCTTATTCGAGCCTACCCCTTATGAGACGCATACTACCACTGCCATAACATAAAATGATTGTCCACAAGTAACAGGGAAGAGGGAAGCATGGTACAGCCACATGAGGGAATCCTCATCATCTTTACCCTCGCCATCCTGAAACTCAACTAACTGCCTACCCTAGGGCAGAGATATACTTACATGACAACGATCTCCCGAAAGGAACCCAGGACACTCGTGCAAACACTTGCTCATTGATACTTACCGAATTCAACGCACCGGCAGGATGCGTTGTATATATACACAGTGGTGACGGAAAGTATTCAGACCCCCTTAAATTTTTCACTCTTTGTTATATTGCAGCCATTTGCTAAAATCATTTAAGTTCATTTTTTTTCCTCAATGTACACACTACACCCCATATTGACAGAAAAACACAGAATTGTTGACATTTTTGCAGATTTATTAAAAAAGAAAAACTGAAATATCACATGGTCCTAAGTATTCGGACCCTTTGCTCAGTATTTAGTAGTATCCTTTTGATCTAATACAGCCATGTGTCTTTTTGGGAAAGATGTAACAAGTTTTTCACAACTGGATTTGGGGATCCTCTGCCATTCCTCCTTGCAGATCCTCTCCAGTTCTGTCAGGTTGGATGGTAAACGTTGGTGGACAGCCATTTTTAGGTCTCTCCAGAGATGCTCAATTGGGTTTAAGTCAGGGCTCTGGCTGGGCCATTCAAGAACAGTCACGGAGTTCTTGTGAAGCCACTCCTTCGTTATTTTAGCTGTGTGCTTAGAGTCATTGTCTTGTTGGAAGGTAAACCTTCGTCCCAGTGTGAGGTCCTGAGCACTCTGGAGAAGGTTTTCATCCAGGATATCTCTGTATTTGGCCGCATTCATCTTTTCCTCGATTGCAACCAGTCGTCCTGTCCCTGTAGCTGAAAAACATCCGCACAGCATGATGTTGCCACCACCATGCTTCACTGTTGGGACTGTATTGGACAGGGGATGAGCAGTGCCTGGTTTTCTCAACACATACTGCTTAGAATTAAGGCCAAAAAGTTCTATCTTGGTCTCATCAGACCAAAGAATCTTATTTCTCACCATCTTGGAGTCCTTCGGGTGTTTTTTAGCAAACTCCATGCAAGCTTTCATGTGTCTTGCACTGAGGAGAGGCTTCCGTCGTGCCACTCTGCCATAAAGCCCAGACTGGTGGAGGGCTGCAGTGATGGTTGACTTTCTACAACTTTCTCCCATCTCCCGGCTGCATCTCTGGAGCTCAGCCACAGTGATCTTTGGGTTCTTCTTTACCTCTCTCACCAAGGCTCTTCTCCCCCAATAGCTCAGTTTGGCCGGACGGCCAGCTCTAGGAAGGGTTCTGGTCGTCCCAAACGTCTTCCATTTAAGAATTATGGAGGCCACTGTGCTCTTAGGAACCTTAAGTGCAGCAGAAATGTTTTTGTAACCTTGGCCAGATCTGTGCCTTGCCATAATTCTGTCTCTGAGCTCTTCAGGCAGTTCCTTTGACCTCATGATTCTCATTTGCTCTGACATGCACTGTGAGCTGTAAGGTCTTATATAGACAGGTGTGTGGCTTTCCTTAAACAAGTCCAATCAGTATAATCAAACACAGCTGGACTCAAATGAAGGTGTAGAACCATCTCAAGGATGATCAGAAGAAATGGACAGCACCTGGGTTAAATATATGAGTGTCATAGCAAAGGGCCTGAATACTTAGGACCATGTGATATTTGTTTTTCTTTTTTAATAAATCTGCAAAAATGTCAACAATTCTGTGTTTTTCTATCAATATGGGGTGCTGTGTGTACATTAATGAGGAAAAAAAATGAACTTAAATGATTTTGACAAATGCAATATAACAAAGAGTGAAAATTTTAAGGGGGGTCTGAATACTTTCTGTCCCCGCTGTGCGTGTATATATATATATATATATATATATATATATATATATACACACACACACACACACACATACACAGTTGTGCTCATAAGTTTACATACCCTGGCAGAATTTATGATTTCTTGGCCATTTTTCAGAGAATATGAATGATAACACAAGAACTTTTCTTTCACTCATGGTTGGTGTTTGGCTGAAGCCATTTATTATCAATCAACTGTGTTTACTCTTTTTAAATCATAATCACAACAGAAACTACCCAAATGGCCCTGATGATTTTGGCCTGATAACATGCACACAAGTTGACACAAAGGGGTCTGAATGGCTATTAAAAGGTAACCATCCTCACCTGTGATCTTTTTGTAATTAGTGTGTGCGTGTATAAGGCCGGGTTCACACTGGTGCCACACGACAGCCGTCCTACTTTGGATCCGACTTTGCCCTGTGACTTGAAACCGACATACGTCCGACTTTCAATGAACGGGGATCCGACTTGGATCCCTGCCAATACCAGTCACTGTAGGCACTGAGAAAATCACCCAGCTCTAATCACTATACTGCCTGCACTGTATATATATTCTACACTGACTGCACTGTGTGTATATATATATATATATCTATATATATCTATATAGATATATATATATATATAAAAGCCTGTCTAGTGTTTTTTTTATTGACACTTTTTTTCCTAGGTGAATGGGTAGGGGTACGATGTACCCCACACTCAATCACATAGGGTGGGGGCCGGGATCTGCGGACCCCCTTATTAATGGGGGCTCCCGGATTCCGATAAGCCTCCCGCCCACAGACCCCAACAACCAACGGCCAGGGTTGTCGGGAAGAGGCCCTTGTCCTCATCAACATTGGACAAGGTGCTTTGGGGTGGGGGGGCCGCAGGGTGCCCCCCTGCCCCAAAGCACCCACACCCCATGTTGAGGGCATGCAGCCTGGTACGGTTCAGGGGGGGGGGGGGTGCTCGCTCGTCCCCACCCCCTTTCCTGACCAGCCCGGCTGCGTGCTCGGATAAGGGTCTGACCCCCAACTGTTTTTTCAAGGTTAGGGGGGTTTCCCCTTAAAATCCATACCAGACCGAAGGGCCTGGTATGCTCTTGGAGGGGGAACCCATGCCGTTTTTTTATTTAAAATTTGGTGCGGATTTCCCCCTCAAGATCATCTGAGCACAAGTCCCATGCCAAAGTGGGATCATGCACAATCTGACTTTGATCCAACTTCAATGATAGTCAATGGGCTGAGTTAGGATCAATGTCAGACCAAAGTAGTACAGGGAGCATTTTCAAAGTCGGACCAACTTGTGTCGGACCAGTTAGGACGGCTCCTATAGGGAAAAATTTATTTTCACACGTCATGCGACATGAGCTCCCAATGTCGGAGCATTTGTCGCACTAGTGTGAACCCGTCCTAAAAGGTCAGTGAGTTTCTAGACTCCTGACAGACCCTTGCAACTTCCATCCAGTGTTGCACTGACGTTTCTGGATTCTGAGTCATGGGGAAAGCAAAAGAATTGCCAAAGTATCTGCGGGAAAAGGTAATTGAACTGTATAAAACAGGAAAGGGATATAAAAAGAAATCCAAGGAATTGAGAATGCCAATCAGCAGTGTTCAAACTCTAATCAAGAAGTGGAAAATGAGGGGTTCTGTTGAAACCAAACCACGATCAGGTAGATCAACTCAAATTTCAGCCCCAACTGCCAGGAAAATTGTTCTGGATGCAAAGAAAAAGCCACAAATAACTTCAGGTGAAATACAGGACTCTTTGAACACATGTGGTTTCAAGATGCACAATAAGGAGGCACTTGAAGAAAGATGGGCTGCATGGTCGAGTCACCAGAAGAAAGCCATTACAGCGCAAATGCCACAAATTATCCCGCTTACAATACGCCAAACAGCACAGAGACAAACCTCAAACCTTCTGGTACAAAGTCATTTGGGGTGATGAGACCAAAATTGAGCTTTTTGGGCAAAACCATAAACACTTCATGTGGAGAGGAGTCAACAAGGCCTATGACAGGGCTCGACAAACCCCAGGCGCCAGGTCACCATGGCGACCAGAAACCGCACCCTGGTGCCTAGGCTGCCACCAGACCACTCACTGCAACTCCCGATGCCCCAGACATGCAGTGCTATGATATTTAACATTGACCGCCGTTCCTCCTCCACACTCAGCGCGGCGTTTGATGCCTGCCAGAGCTGCTGAGTGTGTGAAACTGACACGTAACACAGAGGAGAGAGAGAGGGATCTCTCAGAATTGAGGTTGATGTCGGGGTGGGCGGGACCCGGCCAGGATGGGCGGGACCCGGCCGCGACCCAGCAGCTATCAAACACCAGCCAATGGGATGGGATCTGGGCGGGCCGCTACGTGTATGTGGCCCTGCCCCCTTTCTTAAGCAGCCCAATCTTTGGCTGGTGTTTGATAGCTGCTGGGTCCCGCCCACCCTGGCCGGGTCCCTCCCACCCTCAACATTAAGCTCAATTCCGACAGCTCCTCTCTCCTCTGTTACTTGTCAGTTTCACACACAGTTACACTTGGCTCAGTGTGAAACCTGTCAGTGCCACCTGCCAGTGCCATCTGTCAGTGCCACCTGCCAGTGACAACCAGTGCCATCTGCCAGTGACAACCAGTGCCACCTGCCAGTGACAACGCCAATCAGTGCCATGTACCACCGCCAATTACTGCCACAGCCAATCAGTGCCACGTGCCACCGCCAATCAGTGCCACCACCAATCTGTGCCACCTGCCAGTGCCAAAAGTGCCACTTGGCAGTTGCAAACCAGTGCCACCTGCCAGTGCCAACCAGTGCCACTGCCAACCAGTGCCACCTGCCACTGCCAACCAGTGCCACCTGCCAGTGCCAACCAGTGCCACTGCCAATCAGTGCCACCTGCCACTGCCAACCAGTGCCACCTGCCAACCAGTGCCCCCTGCAAGTGCCAATCAGTGCCATCTGTCAGTTCCAAACCAGTGCCACCAACCAGTGCCACCAGCCAGTGCCACCTGCCAGTGCCAGCCAGTGCCACCTGCCAGTGAAAACCAGTGCCATCTGTCAGTTCCAAACCAGTGCTACCTGCCAGTGCCAGCCAGTGCCATCTGTCAGTTCCAAACCAGTGCCCCCTGCCAGTGCCACCTGTCAGTGCCAACCAGTGCCACCTGCCAGTGCCAACCAGTGCCACTGCCAATCAGTGCCACCTGCCACTGCCAACCAGTACCACCTGCCAACCAGTGCCCCCTGCCAGTGCCAATCAGTGCCATCTGTCAGTTCCAAACCAGTGCCACCAACCAGTGCCACCAGCCAGTGCCAGCCAGTGCCACCTGCCAATGAAAACCAGTGCCATCTGTCAGTTCCAAACCAGTGCCACCTGCCAGTGCCAGCCAGTGTCATCTGTCAGTTCCAAACCAGTGCCCCCTGCCAGTGCCACCTGTCAGTGCCAGCCAGTGCCACCTGTCAGTGCCAGCCAGTGCCATCTGTCAGTTCCAAACTACTGCCACCAACCAGTGCCAGTCAGTGCCACCTGCCAGTGCCAACCAGTGCCACCTGCCAGAGCCAAACAGTGCCATCTGTTGCCAGCCTTACTTTTTCTGGCTAGCTCGTAACGCTAATGTAACAGCGTTACATTGGAGTTAATGAGTAGGTACTCCGTTGTGAGTTAGGGTTAGGGGGCAAAAATTACTGGTCATACCCCGGGAGCTGACAATCCATACCACTCTAAAAAAAACTGGCTCCTAACTTTTTTAACTGGCTCCTAGATTCAAAGCAAATTTGTCAAGCCCTGGCCTATGATGAAAGGTATGGTGGGATTGCATGGGTGGGATTGCAGGGTGGGATGGTGGCAGGGGGTCATGTTGGCAGAGGGGATGGAAGCAGGGGGTGATGGAGGCAGAGGTGGATAGAAACAGGGGCTGTTGGTGGCAGGGGGTGATGGTGGCAGAGGGGAATGGAAGCAGGGGGTGATTGTGGCAGGGGGTGATGGAGGCAGAGGGGGATAGAGGCAGAGGGGGATGGAGGCAGGGGGTGTTGGTGGCAGGGGGTGATGGTGATGGAGACATATAAAGGAAAAAGGTAATGAAAGTGGCTGATGTGTCCTTATTAGATACGGCACCTCATCCGAAGGATTTGTAGTAAGAGGGGGATTATTACGGTGCCAAATCAACTCAATAAGAGGATCGTTAAAATAACAAATTTTTATTACAATGCATTTAAAAGCACATATAAACTGACATAGATTCACATAATCATTGAAAAAACAAAAAAATTATACTAATAAATGAGAAGCTAGAAGCTGGCTTCTGGGGGCGCTACTACGTCGGACCTTCGTATATATGGCTTTCTTATGTTGTGATATCCTGGGAGTGTGTGATATTCAATTCAGGCACCTCTCTTTATATCTAACATCTTTTTGTTCAGTTAACAATATGTTGAAGCCTAGGATTGCTGCATACTTATTTAAAGGTTATTCCATCTGAATTCCATCTAAAGCCAAAATGCCTCTCCCTGATTGATCATTTAGTCTCGGTCATCTCAGCGCCCCTGCTTTCAAATTTTATTCTTAGCTTTTTTTGCTTTTATTGGTCTCCTTTTCGCCCTCTGCAGCCACACTGCGGCAGTGTTGGCTTGCCCTCCCTGGGACCTGCTCCTTGCTGACCCATGGGGACATTCGGAGAGCCATAATTACATTGGTCACGACTTATTCCCCTGAAGAAGCCAATACTTTGGCGAAACATGTAGGGAAGACCTGACCCGCAACTAAAAACAGCCAATATCATCTCGGCTATTAGTATAATTTTTTTGTTTTTTCAATGATTATGTGAAACTATGTCAGTTTATATGTGGTTTTAAATGCGTTGTAATAAAAATTTGTTATATAAAGGAAAAACAACAGTGCAAACAGGAAGCCCAATAAAGTAAAGAACATGAGGGTATCTCTAAAAATAATGGTAGGGTGTGTTCACAAAAACCAAACTGTCACAAAAAGGAAAATGAAAAATATATGCCCACCCTGGGGTTATCTCCTCATATCTGATTGATTGAAAAATTGAACAGCACCACAATACACAGCTCTCCATCGTGAACCTAACCTCCCCCACATATACCCACCATAGCCATTATGTGACATTGGTTGCATCCATAATGTGGGATCAGTCTCCTTCTGGTCAACCCCTGGGTGTTCTGGAGTGGCAGGCTAAGCAGCGCCTTTTCATTTGAGGGACTTCCCTTATCAACCAGCAACTTGTCTATCTTTATATCCCCTGCAGCGCTCATCCAGACAGGCTCACTGGGACTTCCACATACCCCCACAGTTGGGATTAGGTTCTGTGACACATATAGGAGGCATTCCAACAGAGGTAGCCAGTACCACTCACCAGTCAGATTGTCTCCCAGAATTCCCTGTCACGGATAAGACCACTGTATTCGCCCATTGTGGCTATAAGGTGCAGAGTTTTCCTTTCAGGCTTCTGGGAGCATTCGGTTCTAGATCAATCCTTGGGTAGGGTCTTGGATACAGGTGCTATTATCAGGGGTACCACCATGGGGGGTGTTCTATACAGTCTTCTGGTTCCTGCTCCAAGGGAGAGGTTTTATAGTGGTCCCATCATGTGGAAGGAAAGGAGGGGAATTTTTATGGAATTGTGCTTTTTGTAAATTGTAGGAGGGAGGGATGGTTCATTTATGGGGTGTGGTGGGTATATGTGGGGGAGGTTAGGTTCACTATGGAGAGCTGTGTATTGTGGTGTTGTTCATTTTTTCAATAAATCGGATATGAGGAGATAACCCCTGGGTGTGTATATTTTTTCATTTTCCTTTTTGTGACAGGTGATGGAGGCAAGAGGTGATTGGACTAAATAATCCGCCCTTATTTTATTGCAAATAACAAAAATATGTTTTTATACCTCAACATCTACCTTAAATCACATTGCTATTTGCCTAGCGTACTTGTTTGTAGCCTAAATACTGAAATTTGCACCTAAAAATGTAATTTTGTAACGTTTGTGAAATGCCAGTAAAAACTTGGCTGTGCCAGTAAATTTTGGGTGTTGTGCCAGTAAATTTCAATCTGGTAGGTTGGCAACACTGCGACGGAGTCCGGTCCACCCGGACCAAGTCTGCCGTAAAGTCCGCTCGTGTGTATGCGGCATAAGGAAAGATAACGATATAATCCATCTTGCAAACAGTATTGATTACTTGTCTTGTTCCTACAAAACGTTTTAATGAGTTAGGGGACATATGTGAATGCTTTCTGCTGAGCAGCTAGTTACAGCTTTGGGAGCTTAAAGGGTTAATTCACCCTCACCAAAAAACTGCCTTTTAACTTTTTTCCTAACTTTTACCTACTGGTAAGCCTATAATAAGGCTTACCTGTAGGTAAAATGAATATCTCCTAAACCTATACCTAAATGTCAGCTCCCTCAGCGTGGAGCGGGTGAGATACCGACGCCTCATTCTAAGGAAAGTATTTCATAATAAGCTAGTATGCGCTTTTCATACGGATTAGCTGATTGCCTGTATTTTTTGCCATGGTGTCCTGTATTATGGTATGATCCTGATTTTACAATAAGTTTTTCTGGATAATATCTTCCTGGTGTGCGGCTGTCCGGATTTTCTCATCTACCCTCAGCATGATTCAGCATTAGCCAGCACCTGGGGCTCTTTACTCCTGGAGAAAATCAATCATTCACTTTATACCTGGTTTGGATCCACACTGGTGCGGGGAAAACTCTCTCGTAAATCTGACTGACTTTAGATTTGGAACTTGCTTCAAATCTTTACGTCGTAACTCCGCTGGACCCAGAAATCCGCTCGTCTGTATGCTAGTCTGACGGACAAAAAACGACGCTAGGGCAGCTATTGGCTACTGGCTATCAACTTCCTTATTTTAGTCCGGTGTACGTCATCACTTACGAATCCGTCGGACTTTGGTGTGATCGTGTGTAGGCAAGTCCGTTCCTTAAAAAGTCAGTTGGAAGTCCGTCGAAAGTCCGCTGGAAAGTCTGTCGGACCAGTCTGGTCGAAAAGTCCGACCGTGTGTACGTGGCATTACACTTCAAAGGGTCAGTCCGTCCAAACTACTATTGCAGTTCACATTGTACCTTCTGTTTGCCTAGGGCTCCAGTTGTCAGATCCCTGCTCCTTAAAGAGGCTGTAAAGCCCCCCCAGACCCCCTTTTTTTCTTTTTTACCTGAGCCCAATCCGATCAAACCAGCTATGTCTCTCCTCATTGGACAGATTGATAACAGCAGGAGCCATTGGCCAATGGACACAGCAGCAGGATTCGGGAGCAAGCCCACACGGGTGCCCCCATGGAAAGCAGCTTTCTGTGGGAGTCACCCGATGAAGAGGAGGGGCCTGGGGGGCTGGCGGGGGACCCCAGAAAAAGAGGATTGGGGCTGCTCTGTGCAAAACCATTGCACAGAACAGGTAAGTATAAGCATGTTTGTTATTTAAAAATAATAATAATTTGAGCGTTTACAAACACTTTAAAGCGAAGGTCCGCCCATCTTTGTAAAAATTAAAATCCAGCAGCTATACATACTGCAGCTGCTGACTTTTAATAATAGGACACATACCTGTCGTGGAGTCTAGCGATGTTGGCACCACAGCTGATGTTTCCATCAGCTGTCGGGTCCTGCTGCCGCCATTGCGGATAGGGGAACCCAGCAGTGTAGCCTTACGGCTTCATGCTGGAAACCTTACTGCGCATGTGCGAGGCTTCGCTCCTCTCTCCTACTGGCCCGGCGGCAGAGGAAGGAGGAGGTGGGAGCCGAGCTGCTGACGTAATTCGCCACGGCGCCGACTCCCGGAAGTGGGGACAGGATACCTGTCCTGTTCGCCCCCCCCCCCCCCCAAAAGGACCAGAGGGGGGAGGAGACAAATGAGCAGAAGTTCCACTTTTGGGTGGAACTCCACTTTTTCCCCATTTTCGGTTTATTTGGTGAATGACAGAGACTTGTGTAGCAACAGGAGTTGGGGTCCTCAAGAGATACAAAGACAAAGGGTAATTGTAACATGTACTCATAATTAGTAGATCATTTTTTACTAAACCCACAACAGTAAAATCAGTCTGTATGCGCAATAAAGCATGCTTGTTATACTCACTGTGGAACCTAAGGGGGTAATCCTCTGCATTTTGTAAAAAGGCTGTTTGATCCTGTCTTCTCTGATCCTCCACTTATTCTACTGTCCCCAACCCATCTGCTGATAGTACAGAGCCTTAAAGGCACTCTGTACATGCTCAGTTTGGTGTGTATTGCAAGAGAGTTTTTTTTTTTTTGGGGGAGGGGGTGTATGTGATGCAGCCTCATAGAACAATCAGAGAAGAATGAAAACTCCTCCTACAAGCTTTAACCAGTGCTCCGCCAGACTGCTATATACTGCTGAGAAAAGATATTTAGCAGGTTATATTTACTAAAATAATTGTTCGGTGTAATGTGGGAGACTAGATGTAGTGAATGCAGGGTCCTGGGTTTAGTAACGCTTTAAATATTACATTGTTTTTTCCAGTTCACAAACAGTAGCATTGCCTGTTTCTGTTTCAACTTCTTCTAACTTGCCTTTTCCAAGCTAGCACAGCAGTTTTTGCTCATTTGATAATGTCCTATCAGTGTCCAAGTCCGCATTAGACACCGAGACAGTAATCTTCATCTTTATGCACAATGAGATTGAGCAAATTTTGACATTGCAATAAAAATGACTGACAAAGCGATAACTAAAATAAAAATGGTATTTGGTAAGCTCCAATCACTTACATTACTGGGAACACAATGCCCTGCCA
Organism: Lithobates clamitans; assembly: GCA_037952925.1. NCBI lineage: Eukaryota > Metazoa > Chordata > Amphibia > Anura > Ranidae > Lithobates > Lithobates clamitans. The sequence continues at coordinate 1,489,750 of JBBGZY010000159.1, forward strand.
AATCCATGAGTCACAGACTTCAACGCATTTCAATGCAGCAGTGACCCAGTTGACATACTGTACAGCATATATTTTACACAATGTAATTAATTCAATCAGTAAAAGAATCCAAATAGTGCAATGTCTTCTCTGGTACATAATGACAAAAGGTACATTTTACATTTACTGTCTTTAATTAAAGAGATAATGGACCCAAAATACTGTTTTAAGAACTGTATTCATTATTGTGGGTTGGGAATGCTTGCAAAATCATGCTCCTTAGCAGACCTGTGGGGGGGCCATTAATTCTTAATGTTAATGACATTCCCATGCATCGGCAAATGAGGCGTGTTTCCTTGTGCGCCCAACCACATGGTGTCACAGCACTATACGCTTGGTGTGGAGTGATTTTAATCAAAGAGTCAGGGACTTCTTTCCCTGCAATTCTCCTATTAGGGCAGCCCACTAAAATGAATAGGCTGACTAAACACAGAATGCAGATTGCAAAGATGTAAACCCATCATTGGGGAAACAGGGAGGCTTCTGCAAATGCTAGTTGCCTAACTGTTGTCCCTGAACCTTTTGCTGGAATTCTGTTAGAGCCCTTGCACACTGGGGCGGTTTGCAGGCGCTATTGCGCTAATAATAGCGCCTGCAAACCGCCCCGAAAGTGCCGCTGCTTGCATTCAAGTGTGCAAGCCCCTGCCAGCAGCATCTTCGGAGCGGTGAAGGAGCGGTGTGTATACCGCTCCTTTACCGCTCCTGCCCATTGAAATCAATGGGACGGCGCGGCTATACCGCCAGCAAATCGCCTCTGCAGAGGCGCTTTGCGGTGGTATTTAACCCTTTCTCGGCCGCTAGCGGGGGTAAAACCGCCCCGCTAGCGGCCGCATACCGACGGTAAAACGCCGCTAATAATAGCAGCGTTTTACCGCCAACGCTGCCCCCCACCCCAGTGTGCAAGGGCTCTCAGTCACTGATGCAGAATAAGCATGCAACAAGCATCCGTGACTTTCCTCTGACTTTTTTAATCTACAAACTTATTCCAGTCAGTGACTCAGAAAGTACTGAAGCCAGCAACAGCCAGGCAACTAGTAATTTCATTGTAAAAATTGTAAAAAAAAATAAGGTGTCCCTTACAATGACAACGCTGTTCAAAACAACAATGAAACACTAATGCCCCGTACACACAATTGGACATTGATCGGACATTCCGACAACAAAATCCATGGATTTCTTTTGACGGATGTTGGCTCAAACTTGTCTTGCATACACACGGTCACACAAAGTTGTCGGAAAATCCGATCGTTCTGAACGCTGTGACGTAAAACACGTACAACGGGACTATAAACGGGGCAGTAGCCAATAGCTTTCGTTTCTTAATTTATTCTGAGCATGCATGGCACTTTGTGCGTTGGATTTGTGTACACACGATCGGAATTTCCGACAACGGATTTTGTTGTCGGAAAATTTTATATATCAAGCTCTCAAACTTTGTGTGTCGGAAATTCCTATGGAAAATGTGTGATGGAGCCTACACACGGTCGGAATTTCCGACAACAAGGTCCTAGCACACATTTTCCATCGGAAAATCTGATCGTGTGTACAGGGCATAACTGTGCTGATAAGCAGATTCTGCTGCCCACTGGTGTGTGTAAAGACATCAGCCACCAAACTCCTCCCTACACGTTTCGTCATGAAAGGATGTTATCAGGGGGTGGTGTGTAGCAGCTGACTAAAGGCTATACATTATAAAGACTGCAGAAAAGGAAAAGCAGGCAGCGCCACTCCCACCAGCTACTGAAATCAGACATAAAATAAACATCAATTTATTGCTTCCTTAACACACTTCAAACTTCTTACCAGAAGCTATAGAGGTTATAAAGTAAACATCAAAAGGGTAAAAAATGGTCCTGGGAATCTGCACACTGGCCATACAAAAAGATGATGCACCAGATCCGGGACTCCCACTTAGTAAAGATGTAATTTCCTCAGTGTGGTAATATACCGATCATGGAGAAGAAAGGGACAGACTCAAAGTGTGAACCAGCATGAGGCACTTTTTAAAAAAACAAGCAATTGGCATTCACAGTGAAACTTAATAGAAAAGCATGTATGGTACAGAAGCTGCTGCTCACTGGTGTGCGTAATAACATCACCCACCAAGCTCCTCCCTACGTGTTTTGTCATGATACATTATAAAGACTGCAGAATACGAAAAGCAGGCGGCGCCACTCCCACCAGCTACTAAAATCAGACATAAAATAATTCATAAAACACAAAGGATGCTGCCAGATTACATTATATATTAACGTGGTATTAAACCCTAAACCAAAAATGTATTACGGTACATTGCAGCTTACCAATCATTAGATGAGATGACTGCATCAGTTTTCTTTTCTTTGGCGTTTCCACCTCTGTCTTCTCCCGGTGACCTGGCTAGTAACACACCTCCTGTATTAATGAGACATAACTTTGGAGGGGGGCACATCAGACAGAACCATTGTTAGTCTGGGTGGGAGGGTAGTGTTGAATGTATTAGCAGATTTAGATATCCTAACAAATGGAAGCCAAACTCCAGCTCAAACTTACAGCAATTACAATTACATCAATTACAATATCAATTACAGCAAACTGTTTTTTTTTTCCTTTTGGGAAAAAGATTTTGCATGGATAAATAAAAGCTGATCATTTTAATCACTCCTGTCAGTGTTATGTGGTTTGTCTCATCCATGTAAACTGATACATTCTGCTGGAGAGTTTGCGCTTTTGAAAAACAACAGACTTGCTGGCTGGTTCACCAGATGAAAATACAGTAGTACCTTGGATTACCAGCATAATCCGTTCCAGAAGAATGCTTGTAATCCAAAGCATTCGTATATCAAAGCGAGTTTCCCCATAGGAATCAATGGAAATTCAGATTTCAGTGTCAGTGATTGTCAGTGAGTGTCAGTGAGTGAGGGCCAGTCAGGAGTGTTTCCGAGTGTCTCCAAGCGTCTCCGAGTGTCTCCAAGCGTCTCCAAGTGTCTCTAAGCGTCACTGGCGACCCCACACCTCTGGCCAAATGTGGTAATGCACATCTCAGAGGCTTGAATGATGCTTGTCTTGCAAAATAACACTAGTAAACTGAGTTGGGATTTAAAAAAAAAAAAAAAACAGCTCGTATTGCGATACGCTCATAAACCTCGTATAAATCCAAGGTTTTACTGTAGAAGAAAAAAGTAAAACAAAAGAAGGAAACTAATACAGCCATAACATCTAAGTATTGGTAAGCTGCAATATAATAAACTTTTGCTTTTGGATTTAATACTGCTTTAAAACAACTTTACTAAACATAACTCAATTTAAAAAAATTAAAAAACAGAAGAAAAATATTTAAACACCACCATCTAGTGGCCAAAACCTGTATTGCACATAAATCTGTTAAGATGTGTGTAGGCTACAATAGAGAAACACACCTTCCTTTAACCACTTCCCGCCCGCCCTATAGCGGATTGACGTCCGGGAAGTGGTTGTGTTATCCTGACTGGGCGTCATATGACGTCCAGCAGGATAACATGCCGCAGCGCGCCCCCGGGGGCGCGCATCGCGGCGATCGGTGGAGCGGTGTGTCAGTCTGACACACCGCTACACCGATCTTGGTAAAAAGCCTCCGGCGGAGGCTCTTTACCACGTGATCAGCCGTGTCCAATCATGGCTGATCACGCTGTCAATAGGAAGAGCCGTTGATCGGATCTTCCTCACTCGCGTCTGACAGACGCAAGTAGAGGAGAGCCGATCGGCGGCTCTCCTGGCAGGGGGGGGTCTGCGCTGATTGTTTATCAGCACAGCCCCCCCGCAGATCACCACACTGGACCACCAGGGATCGCCACTAGGACCACCAGGGAAGGGGCAACATGTGGATGGCCAGGTATGTACCCCATGGCCATCCACATGTGCCCAGTATGCCAAATCTGTGCCAATCAGTGCCCACAAATGGGCACTGATTGGCACAATTATGTTGCAGTGATGCCCAGCAATGCCACCCTTAGGGGCATCACTGCAAACAAGTAATGCCACCAGTGCCACCCATCAGTGTCCATTCATGCCACCTGTCAGTGCCCATCCGTGCCCATCTATCAGTGCCCATCCGTGCCCATCTGTGCCAACTATCAGTGCCACCCATAAGTAACCATCAATGCCATCTACGAGTGCCCATCAGTGCCGCCTATTAGTGCCCATCCGTGCCACCTATGAGTGCCCATCAGTGCCGCATACCAGTGCCACCTATCAGTGCCCATCATCAGTGCCCGTCAGTGCCACCTCATCAGTGCCACCTCATCGGTGCCCATCAGTGCCGCCATATCAGTGCCCGTCAGTGCAGCCATATCAGTGCCCATCATTGAAGAAGAAAACGTACTTATTTACAAAAAGTTTTAACAGAAACAAAGAAAAACTTTTTTTTCCAAATTTTCGGTATTTTTTTATTTGTTGCGCAAAAAATAAAAACCGCAAGGGTGATCAAATACCGCCAAAAGAAAGCTCTATTTGTGGGAACAAAATGATAAAAAATTTGTTTGGGTACAGTGTAGCATGACCGCGCAATTGCCATTCAAATTGCGACAGCGCTGAAAGCTGAAAATTGGGCTGGGCGGGAAGGTGTCTAAGTGCCTGGTATTGAAGTGGTTAATTAATTAAATTATTATTATTTAGGGTACTTATATAGCGCCGTCAATTTACGCAGCGCTCTACATATACATTGTACATTCACATCATAGTATCTTCAGAACGAGGCCAGCAATGGCAGCCCGCTTTTATCATATCAGACAACAAGTGAAACTGTGTGTGATTACAGTGATTTCTGACGAACCCCAATCTGTGTGGGAAGAATGGGGAAGTGGGCCTATACCATCTTCATTTCCCCCAAAATTCAAAAGTAACAAGACGGTCAGATTATAATATCCTGCCTTTTCTAAGCCACTATGTGAATCAATGCATTTGACAAAAATCTGTTTTCTTAGGAACAATGCAGAGGCACAATAACCCTTTACTAACCCACTGTTTTCATAAGACTTTGGATGTGGCCTTGTAATAAATGATCTGCATACCTCCCAACTTTTTGAAATGGGAACGAGGGACACCTATTAGCAAAAGTATGTAGGCATAGGATAGGACACACCCCCTGCCACACCCCCTTAGAAGATAATTATATAATTATAAAAAAAATATTGGTTAAGTGCCAATATTCCTTTATATTGGCTTTTTACATTACCAAATGCAGCAATTTAGAAATTGGATGAAAGATTTAGCACTTCAAAAAAAATTTTTTTAAAGATAAATAGTGCATTTATATTCAACTACATAGATCAGACCAAAACGAGGGACAAATAAGGAGGAAAGAGGGACAGATGGATTTTGTTCCAAATTAGGGACAGTCCCTCAAAATCAGGGACAGTTGGGAGTTATGGGTCTGGTATACAGTTCCCAGAGCCAACACTCACACATTATCCATAATCAAGACTATAAAGCTATATACACGCATATACCAGTTTGACATATGACCAGTTTGTCCTGTATTCATCAAATCCCTACATTTTGGTCACTGGGAAGCCCATCAAAATCTGTGACAGGCTGAAATATGTAGCACCTGGATGCTGTTGTGATTGGTACTTGACATTAGGGCCATATGCATTCAGAGATAAATGCCCTAGCACAGAAATATACAGTAAATGTTGTACCCACTGGGTGGTGCCGTGGGTACAGTGTAGGTACTCGGTGCCACGTCCCAAGCACAATCATTTTTTAGAGGAATGAGATTATGGACTTTATAGGCACATATACATGAACTCAAAATATTATAAAACAAGATCATTTTTTTCACAATGTCATAAAACCTTACACAATCATCACAATCATCACAAGGTCATAAAATTGAATATAAAAACGATATACTCATATAACAGGTATGATGTGGTCCCCCTAGAGAACACCCGTGGGGTTCCCTTTCAGGTGCTGGGGTTCCACCTTACACCATAAAAAGCTCTACATGTTTCACAACTTGGTCGCTTCCTCAGGAGCCCATAGTGCGCTTAGTATAAAGTACACATGTATATATACACACTTTCAGCGTCAGGTAAGAGGCCTATGGGTAGGGTTGCCACCTGTCCAGGATTCACCCGGACAGTTCGGGTTTTGAATCATGTGTGCGGGTTTCAGTCCACCTGAAACCCGGACACATTATTCAGACCAGGCTGTGGCTCCCCAAGTAACCAAGATAGTCATACACAAATCTGTTGCCGCTGCGGGTGGCTGTTTGGGGGCAGGTTTGGCATCACTGAAGGGTGGGGTGATGATGTCAGCAAGAGCAATTTGGCCACACCCACTGGCGCACTCTGTGTGCTACATTACTACTCCCCTTGGGGCACCCAAATGTGACCCAGGTCTTTTATAATCCTATAGTGTTTACTGCAAAAAAAAATGATAAAATTGCCCTGTGCCGCAAAAGTGTTCGGGTTTGGCTTGAAGAAAAGGTGGCAACTCTATCTATGGGCAGAAAGTGGCAACAATCACAATACGGGTGCAGGGGCACATTCACGGCTGGCTGTCTAATCCTAGAGTTCACCTGGGCTGATGTTAGAAGTTTTGTATTATATATGCAACCATCAGTGTACCGTATTCACGAGCTTAGGTGCATCAACCCCAGTGTAAGGCTGCCAGTCATAGGTAAGCATAAAATGCTGGAGATAGAGGTGTCCACTTTCAGTACTTCATAGATAATAAATTGGATGCCAGTATTAAATCCCCCTCATTTGTACTGGTCATAATGTAATGCAGACCTCCAACATAATATGCGGCATGCGTAGCATGGCCATCTGTGTCCCCCTGATGTGTGGCTCTTACATACGACACGGGTGTCAAAAACGCCACATTTTTAGATGTTCAGCCATTTTTTTTCTACTGATCTAAATGCAGCCTACTGCTTTCATTGAGCTTGTATACACTGGTGTGTAAATATCAGTAAACTATTAACGCTTTTAGATCACAAAAAATAAATAAATCTGCATTACTGGTCAGTATTTTACAAACCAGTGCATGCATATATCACACCTCCCCCTTGATCTGCAATTATTTGATTTGAATAATTGCTATTCTTGGAGCTATAAGAATTTTTTTACGTGCATGTAAATGCATTCGCTATAAACACCATACTCAAATTTTTTTCGTGCAGGAACTATCTGCCAGCAAGATCCAGTGCTCATACATCAGTACCATGTGCAAGGACCCATAGGCTGGGTTCACATATATTTCAACACGGGATTCCGGTGCGGATCTGTTCATCGGTTTAGGTGCGATTCAGGTGCAAATTTTTACCTGAAATCACACCTGAACCAGACTGAAAAATGCACAGGACTCCTCTTAAAACTGCGCTGTGGCCGCCAGGCACATGTGTGAACTGGCTGCTTGCAGAAGGCAGCCAGTTCTCATGTTATGCGAAGAGAAGACATCCGATTTGCATATATGTGAACGGAACCTTAAACCTTTTTATTTTATTATTGCTTATGTCTGTTTTGTTATACCTTTTCTGTAAATATTTATTGCATAGTTTTTACTTTATTTTGGCTTAACAAATTGTGAATGCCCCCCAGTGGCGGCTGGTGCGCAAATTTTTTTTTGGGGGAGGCGCAAACAAACTGAAAAATTCTGAAAAAAAAACATCAATTGCAGCCTCACTGTACCGTCAAATGCAGCCACTGTGCCATCAAATGCAGCCACTGTGCCCATCAAATGCAGCCACTGTGCCCATCAAATGCAGCCACTGTGCCCATCAAATGCAGCCACTGTGCCCCATAAAATGCAGCCACTGTGTCCCATAAAATGCAGCCACTGTGCCCATCAAATGCAGCCACTGTGCCCCATAAAATGCAGCCACTGTGCCCATCAAATGCAGCCACTGTGCCCATCAAATGCAGCCACTGTGTCCCATCAAATGCAGCCACTGTGCCCATCAAATGCAGCCACTGTGTCCCATCAAATGCAACCACTGTGCCCATCAAATGCAGTGGCTGTGCCCATCATATGCAGCAGCTGTGCCCATTATATGCAGCCACTGTGCCATCATATGCAGCCTCTGTGCTCATCATTTGCAGCCTCTGTGCTCATCATATAACGTTTGTGCCCATCATATGCAGCCTCTGTTCCAATCATATGCAGCCTGTGCCTATCATATGCAGCCTCTGTGCCCATCATATGTAGCCTGTGCATGCAGCCTCTGTGTTGCCATATGTAGCTTCTGTGCCCATTAAATGTGGCCTGTGCCCATCATATGAAACCTCTGTGCCCATCATATGCAGCCTGTGTGCCCATCATATGTAGCCTGTGTGCCCATCATATGCAGCCTGTGTGCCCATCATATGCAGCCTGTGTGCCCATCATATGTAGCCTGTGTGCCCATTATATGTAGCCTCTGTGCCCATCATATGTAGCCTGTGTGCCCATTATATGTAGCCTCTGTGCCCATCATATGTAGCCTGTGTGCCCATCATATGTAGCCTGTGTGTCCATCATATGTAGCTTGTGTGCCCATCATATGTAGCCTGTGTGCCCATCATAGGTAGCACCCCCCCCCCCCGCTCGTTGTCTGACCAGCACACACTTACCCCATCCTGGTGGCGGGTGATGGCGGTGAGCTGTGGGTAATGCAGCAGATGACGGCGGCGAGCTCCTGTGTCCTCTGTGGCTGTCTGTGCTCCTATTCTTCAATTATTAGTATTAGATATGCGCCTCCTGATTGGCTGAGAGGCGGTTCAGTGTTAGTACTAATGCTTTGCGCTCACAGTTCACCTAGTTTGAACCCTATTAGAGCCTATGGCTCTAATCAGGTACTTCAAAAACACCCCCCACCACTGGAATACAGGAGCCTGGTGTCCGAAAAGGGGCCGGGCGTCTGAATAGGGGGTGTCTACAGCGGCCATGGATAGATTCGTGCAATGCATGAATTTATCCTTAGTACACATAGGGGGGTGGCTGGAGAGAGGGGGCGGCGCCTGTGTGCCCTTAATGTACGTACTGCCATGGCCCCTCCCCCGCTAAGCGGCCAACCTCCTGTGTTTAGAGTACATCAGGCCAGCCACTCACATGGGACCTGGAAGCAAGTAGAGATCAGTGCAGTAGTAGTGTCTTCTTCAGTGATTTCCAGCTTCCAGGGGCATCAGCCAGGTATGGTATACACATTGTTACGTTGATCCATCATAGACTAATGTAACTATGTATAAAATATCCATACCTGGAATTCTTCTTTAAAATACATGGCACTGGCTATGGCGTGTGTGTAGAAGATTAATTGCCATACCTCCCAACTTTTTGAGATGGTAATGAGGGACACCTATCAGCAAAAGTATGCAGGCCTAGGACACATCCCTTGCCACGCCCCCTTAAAGGAGAAGTGTACAAAAAAACAAGATTGGTTATATTGGCTTTTGGAATTTACAAATGCAGCAATTTAGAAATCAGATGAAAGGTTTAGCGCTTGAAAACACTTTTTGATACAGTAGATAAAAAGTGCATTTCATATACATCTATATAGACCAGACCAAAATGAGGAATAAATGAGGGGGAATGAGGGACAGAGGGACATTGCTCCAAATCAGGGACAGTCCCTCAAAATCAGAGACAGTTGGGAGCTATGAATTGCTCAGTTGACTTGCCCCAGAGATAGTCTCACTCAGTCTGGTACTTAGAATGTTGCCCATCAAGCTGGAAAATCTCTGTGCTGGTGGAGAGTGTGCAGAAGCATGGTATTTACATTTGCTTTTACAATGGAGTGGATCTATAGAAGAATCAGAAGCCCAGGAGCTGAAGCTCATATATGTACATTTTGAAACGCGCTCTTTTGTGATTTCTATTTGTGTTGAAAACGCACAGCAAGATGTACAACTGCCACCTCCATTTGGGTGCCATTAAGAAACAATGGCACTGCAAGCGCAACGCGCAATTGTGGAAACGCGGATAGAGATTTGCCTTTCTGCCGGCTTTTCAGCTACGCCCAGATGTGAACAGTGCCTTAAAACCCAGATCCAGGAAAAAGGAAAAAAGCCACCACAATATTACAACGCAAACACAATATAAAAGTGGGCACTTTCCCCCACACACACTGCAAGGGTTAAATGCTTGTTATGTCTAGGGGAGAGATGAAGAGGCTGTATCACTTACCTTATACCCCTCTCCAGCCAGCTCCAGGGCTCCACTCAAAACATACAATACAGGGACATTAACACTGTATGGTATCCGAGAGGGCTGGAGTGCTGCTGGAGCTGGTAGTGCCACCTGTCAGTGCAGCCCCATCAGTGCCCATCACTGCAACCTATCAGTGCAGCCTATCAGTGCACATCAGTGCCACCTCATCAGTGCAGCCTCATCAGTGCAGCCTATCAGTGCACATCAGTGCAGCCTCATCAGTGCAGCCTCATCAGTGCACATCAGTGCAGCCCCATCAGTGCCCATCACTGCAACCTATCAGTGCAGCCTATCAGTGCACATCAGTGCCACCTCATCAGTGCAGCCTCATCAGTGCAGCCTCATCAGTGCACATCAGTGCAGCCTATCAGTGCACATCAGTGCAGCCTCATCAGTGCAGCCTCATCAGTGCACATCAGTGCAGCCTCATCAGTGCACATCAGTGCAGCCTCATCAGTGCACATCAATGCAGCCTATAAGTGCACATCAGTGCAGCTTATCAGTGCAGCCTCATCAGTGCCCATCAGTGCAGCCTATCAGTGCAGCATATCAGTGCACATCAGTGCAGCCTCATCAGTGCACATCAGTGAAGAAGAAAAATTACGTATTTGCAATTTTTTATAACAGAAACCAAGAAAAACTTATTTTTTTTAAATTTTCTGTCTTTTGTTGTTTGTTGTCTCTTTTGTTGCAAAAGAAAGCTCTGTCTCAAAATAAAAAAAGAAAAATACAAATTTCATATGTGTACAGTGTTACATGGCCACAAAATTGTCATTCAAAGTGTGACAGTGCTGAAAGCTGAAAATTGGTCTGCGCAGGAAGGGGGTGAAAGTGCCTGGTATTGAAGTGGTTAAAAATGGGTGAAGTGACTCTAAAGCTGCGTACACACAGGCGGACTTTGACGGACTTTCGATGGACTTTTGACGGACTTCCGACGGACTTTTTAACAAACGGACTTGCCTACAAACGATCACACCAAAGTCCGACGTATTCGTACATGATGACGTACACTGGACTAAAATAAGGAAGTTGATAGCCAGTAGCCAATAGCTGCCCTAGCGTCGGTTTTTGTCCGTCGGACTAGCATACAGAAGAGCAGATTTCTGGGTCTGGCAGAGTTACGACATAAAGATTTGAAGCATGTTCCAAATCTAAAGTCAGTCAGATTTTCGACTGGAAAAGTCCGCTAAAGGTCCGATGAAGCCCACACACAGTCGGATTGTGCACCGGACTCGGTCTGTCGGACCAGTCCGGTCGAAAAGTAAGACCGTGTGTACACTGTATTAGGCTCAGTTTTCACTATTGCAACCCCAAAGTCGCACGATTTGACCCCAATTTTTTTGCCGCGATTTTGATGCGACAGGAAACCATGCCTGTGTATTCTTGAGGTCTATGGACCTCAAGTTGCATCAAAGTGGTACCAAAGTAGTGCAGGGACTACTTTGAAGTCGCTGCAACTTGAAGTCGCACAGATATGAACGGTACTCATTGGAAATCACAGGGAAGGACTTGTCATGCGACTTTGCAGTCCCAAGTCGCATGATAAGTCGCACTAGTGGAAATCAAGGCTATGGCTACTTTCAGACTGGGACATTGTGGGTGTCGGCGGTAAAGCGGCGCTATATTTTAACCCCCACTAGCGGCCGAAAAAGAGTTAAAACCACCCGCAAAGTGCCACTGCAGTGGTACTTTTCCGGACGGTTTGCGGCGCTGCCCCATTGTTTTTAATGGGAAGGGCGGTTCAGGAGCAGTGAATACACCGCTCCTATAGCGCTGCAAAAATGCGGCTTTCAGGACTTTTTTTCCCGTCCTACAAGCGCACCGCTCCAGTGTGAAAGCCCGAGACAGGAGAGGCTCTTTACAGGCGCTGTGCAGGCACTATTTTTAGAGCTGTAGCGCCTGTAAAGCGCCTCAGTGTGAAAGTAGCCTTTAAGTGAGTTGCTTTTGAGGCGTGTTTATCAAGTGTTTGCTCTGCATGCAGTCTGAGGTATATAAAAGAATAAAGGCAAAGCAGAAACCAATATCAAACAGGCTTTAAGGGCTCTTTCACATGTATGGTGCCCTATGAACAGTGATCCATGTTCTCTTCAGATGGAATTTGACAGGCAGTGAGAAGATGTTATGTTGCTTCCTCACTGCCTGATGTAACCCTGTAAATGCCACACTGCTGCGGCTGAATCACATGCATTTCCTGCATTTGTGGCATGGCCCCATAGGCTTTCATTGGTCACATTTGGTGGCGTTAATGCCTCATGCTTTTAATCCTTAGTCGCAAAAAACAGTATTGTGCTGGTGGCATGTGTACAGCCCTGAGCAACTGCATGTCTAGGTTCAGGCCAACAGTTAGGAGGTGGTAAAATTGGGGCTCAACCATCTGGTTTTACTGCCCTCTACCACTTGTGTGAGCAAAGGCATGCGCAGGGGGTGTGCCAGGTGTGCACCCTAAACACTGCATACAGTGCCGATTTCTCCCATTGCCTGGGCAAACTGTGTTTACTATGCTTCAGTTTGTGAATGAACAGGAAGCCACTCAGCACAGAGCACTCCCCATTCATTCACTGTCCAGTGCAGCTGAGGCTGCAGAGAAAGGCATGTGTGTTTGAGCTTTGGGGTGCACACCCTAATGCAATTAGCTGCGTACACCTACAGTTGTCCTCATAAGTTTACATACCCTGGCAGAATTGATGATTTCTTGGCTATTTTTCAGAGAATATGAACAATAACACAAAAACATTTATTTTACTCATAGTTAGTGTTTGGCCGAAGCCATTTATGATCAATCAACTGTGTTTACTCTTTTTAAATAATAATGGCAACAGAAACTACCCAAATGACCATGATCAAAAGTTTACACACCCCAGTTCTTAATACCGTGTATTGCCCCCTTTAACATCAATAACAGCTTGAAGTCTTTTGTGGTATTTGGATGGTAAATCTGCCCATTCCTCTTGGCAAAAAGCCTCCAGTTCCTGTAAATTCTTGGGCTGTCTTGCATTAACTGCACGTTTGTGATCTCCCCAGAATGGCTCAATGATATTGGAGGTCAGGAGACTGAGATGACCACTCCAGAACCTTCAATTTATTCTGCTGTAGCCAATGACAGGTCGACTTGGCCTTGTGTTTTGGATCATTGTCATGTTGGAATGTCCAAGTACGTCCCATGCACAGCTTCCTGGCTGATGAATGCAATTGTTCCTCCAGTATTTTTTGATAACATACTGCATTCATCTTGCCATAAATTTTGACCAAATTTCCTGTGCCTATGTAGCTCACACATCCCCAAAACATCAGCAATCCACCTCCGTACCTTTCATCATAGGCCTAGTTGACTCCTCTCTAAATGCAGCGTTTAAGGTTATGGATCTTGAAACAGCCACACCACATGTTTTCAGAGAGTCCTGTATTTCACCTGAAGTTATTTGTGGGTTTTTCTTTGCATCCTGAACAATTTTCCTGGCAGTTGTGGCTGAAAGTTTAGTTGGTCTACCTGACCGTGGTTTGGTTTCAACAGAACCCCTCATTTTCCACTTCTTGATTAGAGTATGAACACTGCTGATTGGCAATTTCAATTCCTTGGATATCTTTTTATATCCCTTTCCTGTTTTATACAGTTCAACTACCCTTTCCTGCAGATCCTTTGACAATTCTTTTGCTTTCCCCATGACTCAGAATCCAGAAACGTCAGTGCAGCACTGGATGAAAGATGCAAGGGTCTGTCAGCAGTCCAGAAACTCATTGACCTTTTATACACACACACACACTAATTACAAGCAAACAGATCACAGGTGAGGATGGTTACCTTTAATAGCCATTCAGACCCCTTTGTGTTAACATGTGTGCATGTTATCAGGCCAAAATCACCAGGGTATGTAAACTTTTGATCAGGGTCATTTTGGTAGTTTCTGTTGCCATTATGATTTAAAAAGAGTAAACACATTTGATTGATAATAAATGGTATCAGCCAAACACTAACCATGAGTGAAAGAAAAGTTTTTGTGTTATCATTCATATTCTCTAAAAAATGGCCAAGAAATCATAAATTCTGCCAGGGTATGTAAACTTATGAGCACAACTGTATGTGTGTGAGCGAGCCTTAACTGATATCGGAAGCCCGCAGACTAATGCCCCGTACACACGGTCGGATTTTCCGACGGAAAATGTGTGATAGGACCTTGTTGTCGGAAATTCCGACCGTGTGTAGGCTCCATCACACATTTTCCATCGGATTTTCTGACACACAAAGTTTGAGAGCAGGATATAAAATTTTCCGACAACAAAATCCGTTGTCGGAAATTCCGATCGTGTGTACACAAATCCGACGCACAAAGTGCCACGCATGCTCAGAATAAATAAAGAGATGAAAGCTATTGGCTTCTGCCCCGTTTATAGTCCCGACGTACGTGTTTTACGTCACCGCGTTCAGAACGATCGGATTTTCCGACAACTTTGTGTGACCTTGTGTATGCAAGACAAGTTTGAGCCAACATTCGTCGGAAAAAATCCTAGGATTTTGTTGTCGGAATGTCCGATCAATGTCCGACCGTGTGTACGGGGCATAACAGTCAGTTGAAGACCAGTTTGTGCCTTTTCTTGTATTCCTACTGAAATGAAGTGGTAGAGAAGCAATGGTTTGAATAAGCCAACAGATTGTTGAATGTGTTACACTGCTATCTCTTTTGACCAACTGTCATGAATACGCCACAATTTGTTGAGACAAGAGTAAATTTTAAACATGCTTTACTCAACCTGAAAGTGTATTTCCTACTTGAAACCAAATTGGGATAACGTCTACTTTATATTTGTTACATGTTCCCATTCCCTTGGCAAAATGTATTAAAATATTAAAAAAATGACGCTTACCGTTTTTATTTGCTTTTTTCTGAAAACTCCATAACGGAAGTTTTGCTCCGCTATGCAATATAATGGAAGGGGGCTGAGGAGTTCATGTTTACCATAATAAACTCTTTTTCTGCTGTGTTGGCAGATCTCATAATCAGTTGTAAACTAGATGAGCACATTGTCTTTCTAACAAAGGGTTAAAGGTCTGGAAGCCGGGTTTCTGCATTGTATGTTAATGAGGGGAAATTCAGTCTGTCCCCACTTTCTTTGAGGACACACGCACTTTGAACTTGTTCAGAGTAGCTTGCAGTCTGCCCAGAGGCCTTCCCCCACAAAACATGTAAAAGATAAGAAACATTTTTAGGCATGTTGTGTGAATATATAATAAATATATAGTGAGCTTTTCTCAAATTTGACTGCTAATGCTAAAGTGAGAATACGCTTTATACATGTGTAAAATACTTGCAAGTGCTTGCTTAATGGAAGTGTAATAAATGGTGTTGTGTCACCACCTAGTGGCCTACTACAGTAAATACAGAGGTTAATACATTGTTGGATTGAAAAGATATAAAAAAAATGCCAGACATGCAATCACTCAGATAATAATGGTTCTAAAAAAAAAATCTCCTTCACTTACTCTATATTTTGATGTGTATGAGGAAAGAATCTATATCCAGATGGGCCAAATGTACATTTAGCATACCTCCCAACTTTTTGAGATGGGAATGAGGTACACCTATCAGCAAAAGTATGCAGGCCTAGGACACACCTTTTGCCACGCCCCTTAAAGGGGAATTGCACAAGAAAACAAGATTGGTTAAACCCACAAGTGGTTTTTTTTTACCACTACTATTCCTTTATATTGGCTTTTGGAATTTACAAATGCAGCAATTTAGAAATCAGATGAAAGGTTTTTCACTGGGAAACACTTTTTGATAGAAAAAAGTGCATTTTTTATACAACTATATAGATCAGAGCAAAATGAGGGACAAATGAGGAGGAATGAGGGACAGAGGGACATTGCTCCAAATCAGAGACAGTCCCGTGAAATCAGGGACAGTTGGGAGCTATGCATTTAGCCATCAGGCTAGGGCTAGGCTAATTAGATGAGGCTATGAACCTACTGCTCAGCAAAAAAGAGACTTGCTCAGAGATCATTATAATAATCTCAGTCTGTGTCATTATAAGGCCTTTTGCACACTAAGCTCTTCTGAACACCTTTCTTCTAACAGGGGAAAAGCATCTACTGTTTATTACATCTAACTAAAAGTCAAAACTATGAGATATTAATTCTAAACAGCGTTTGCTATAATTCTCAATGGGTGTCAAACTATTATTTATGTGCTCATTACAATGATCATATAACATTTCTGAGCCATACAAAATAAAATTATAGTGTCAAATACAGTGCCTTGAAAAAGTATTCATACCCTTGCCTTCATATTTTCCACATTTTGTCATGTTACAACCAAAAACATAAAAGTATTTTATTGGGATTTTATGTGATAGACCAACACAAAGTGGCACAAAATTGTGCAGTGGAAGGAAAATAATAAATGGTTTTCCAATTTTCTTACAATTAAATCTGTGAAAAGTGTGGCGTGTATTTGTATTCAGCCCCCCTGAGTCAATACTTTGTATAACCACCTTTTGCTGGAATTACAGCTGCAAATCTTTTTGGGGATGTCTCTACCAGCTTTGCACATCTAGAGAGTGAACTTTTTGCCCATTCTTCTTTGCAAAATAGCTCAAGCTCTGTCAGATTGAATGGAGAGTGTCTGTGAAGAGCAATTTTCAAGACTTGCCACAGATTCTCAATAGGATTTAGGTCTGGAATTTGACTGGGCCATTCCAACACATATATATACTTTGATCTAAACCATTCCATTGTAGCTCTGGCTGTATGTTTAGGGTCGTTGTCCTGCTGGAAGGTGAACCTCCACCCCAGCCTCAAGTCTTCTGCAGACTCTAATGCCCTGTACACACGGTCGGATTTTCCGACGGAAAATGTGTGCTAGGACCTTGTTGTCGGAAATTCCGGCCGTGTGTAGGCTCCATCACACATTTTTCATCGGAATTTCCGACACACGAAGTTTGAGAGCTTGCTATAAAATTTTCCGACAACAAAATCCATTGTCGGAAATTCCGATTGTGTGTACACAAATCCGATGCACAAAGTGCCATGCATGCTCAGAATAAATTAAGAGATGAAAGCTATTGGCCACTGCCCTGTTTATAGTCCCGACGTACGTGTTTTACGTCACCGCATTTAGAACGATCAGATTTTCTGACAACTTTGTGTGACCGTGTGTGTGCAAGACAAGTTTGAGCCAACATCTGTCGGAAAAAATCCATGGATTTTGTTGTCGGAATGTCCGATCAATGTCCGACCGTGTGTATGGGGCATAACAGGTTTTCTTCTAAGATTGTCCTGTATTTGGCTCCAACCATCTTGCCATCAACTCTGACCAGCTTCCCTGTCCCTGCTGAAGAAAAGCATCCCCACAACATTATGCTGTCACCTCCATGTTTCATGGTGGGGATGGTGTGCTGAGGGTGATATGCAATATTAGTTTTCCGCCACACATAGCGTTTTGCTTTTAGGCGAAAAAGTTCAATTTCATCTGACCAGAACACCTTCTTCCACATGTTTGCTGTGTCCCCCACATGGCTTCTCGCAAACTGCAAACGGGACTTCTTATGACTTTCTTTTAACAATGGATTTCTTTTTGTCACTCTTCCATAAAGGCCAGATATGTGGAGTGCATGCATAGTTGTCCTGTGGACAGATTCTCCCACCTGAGCTGTGGATCTCTGCAGCTCCTCCAGAGTTACCATGGGCCTCTTGGCTGCTTCTCTGATTAATGCTCTCCTTGCCCGGCCTGTCAGTTTAGGTGGACGGCCATGTCTTGGTAGGTTTGCAGTTGTGCCATACCCTTTCTATTTTCGGATGATGGATTGAACAGTGCTCCATGAGACTTTCAAAGCTTGGGATATTTTTAAAACCTAACCCTGCTTTAAACTTCTCCACAACATTATCCCTGACCTGTATGATGTGTTCCTTGGCCTTCATGATGTTGTTTGTTCACTAAGGTTCTCTAACAAACCGCTGAGGGCTTCATAGAACAGCTGTATTTATACTGAGATTAAATTACACACAGGTGGACTCTATTTACTAATTAGGTGACTTCTGAAGGCAATTGGTTCCACTAGATTTTAGTTAGGGGTATCAGAGTAAAGGGGGCTAAATACAAATGTACACCACACTTTTCAGATATTTATTCGTAAAAAATGTTGAAAACCATTTACCATTTTCCTTCCACTTCACAATTATGTGCCACTTTGTGTTGGTCTATCACATAAAATGCCAATAAAATACATTTACGTTTTTGGTTGAGACATGACAAAATCTCAAGGGGTATAAATACTTTTTCAAGGCACTGTACTAATGTATAAATCACTGGTGCAGTGAAAAAAATAGTCCACACATAAATGAAAAATATTTTAAAAAGTCCTTAAAGATGTGAAGAATGCTCAAGAGTGCTCATGGCTGTGGCGCTCGGCTGGCCGAGACCCTCTGAGTGCCTGCTACAGTGTGTTTGGGTGGCGCCGGCGGGTCTGGAGGAGGCGGTGCCTGAGCGTGTTGTGTGATGTCGTGTTGCGTGATGTCGTTTAAAAGGAGGTCACAGATCAGAATATGCAGACTTAGTAAAGTCTGCATATTCTGATTCCAGTAGGAAGAGGTAGAAACATAGAAACATGTGATACATCAGCGGGGCTTTAAAGTACTGTAAACCTTTTCTAATAGAAATACAGGGGCTGCCATTGGCGATCTTACAAAAAAATTGCTGGTCGCATTACCGTCTGTTATACTGATCCACTGGCTTCAATACATTTGATCTAAAATAATTACACATATTAGAAAAGTTCTTTTCTGCATACTTGTTCAGGTAGTGACTCTGAATTGAAGCTAAAGGACCAGTATTACACTCATGCAACTAGCATTTGCAAAACTTTCACATTGGTAGCATTCATGTCTCTCTCAGGACATAAAGCATTGTTTACACCAAAATAAAAACATACTTCAGGCTTGGATTATTGCCCTCTAAGGGCTCTTCCAGATAGACAGTAATGCTCTTACTTGCAGTGGATCACTGTTCAGAGGGCAGTATAGCAGCAGCTGGCGGGTAATCAAGAGGCGCTACTGCCACCTCCTGACGCCTGTTTTTTTTTTTTTTTAAATCTAATTGTCAAATGGAAATTTTACATTGTGGGACTGCACTATAAACCTCTTTGCTTGTAGTTGTGATGTGGCCCCATTGATCTCAATGGATGAATTTGACAGGCAGAGCTGCCCATCAAACTCTGCAGCTTGAGTTAAAATGACCGCGGCCGTGAAGCAAAGCATTGTGATCGCAGCGTGTGTACAGCCCTTGTCAGGCTGAAATGTTAGAAATCTGTTGGGGGTCAGGACTGTTTTCCCTGTCCCCTGGTTGCAAGTGTGAAAAAGCCCCAAAACATTTGCCTTGTTTGTAATATCCTAGACCTTGCCAGTTTTGCATGTTTAGAAATTAGAGCTTTCTCAAGTTATATCTTTACCCTGTACCAGAAAATTGGATTGTCAGGATTAGGGCACCATTTGCATTGTTTACCTTCTCAGATAAGTCATTTTGAATAGTATCAATATATTATCTTCCACCCTTTTGCAGGTTCATAGATCTAGCACCACATGGGAAAGATCCTGAAGGCATAGTTGCCAACATTGTAAAAAAAAAATGTGGGACACTTTTGTGGCTGTAGGCGGAGCCGTACAATAATTAGGGGGCGGGACATTCGTTCGTAAGCATGGCTTATGGTAAAAATACAAGTGCGGCACGTGAAGCGTGCCGCGGCGAAAATGGGTGTGGTTTATGCGACATAGTGGGCGTGGCTTACATGGGCGTGGCTCAAGAGGGTGTGGTTAGAGTCTGAGATGAATGAGGGATGGAGAGGGATGAGAGGGGGAGAGGGATTAGAGGGGGAGAGGGGGAAAGGGATTAGAGGGATTAGAGGGGGAGAGGGATTAGAGGGGGAGAGGGGGAAAGGTATTAGAGGGATTAGAGGGGGAGAGGAAAATGACGGGACAGCAGCCCCAGATTCTACACAATAAAAATATGTGTATTCTAGAAAGTTTAACAATCAGCAGATAAAGATACTCCAAACAGCTGGTGTTAGCACTTCAATCATCCCGGCACCATGGTTGTTATGGTGTCAGGATGATTGAAGTGCATTATTTCTATTATTACATTGTAATATAAAATGAAATCATTCAACTCACCATAATGCAGAATCAGTGGGATGCCTGAGCGTGTCACTAGCCACTTCGCCAGCCACCAGCCGTCCGTCCTTGCGTCAGATGTCCCAGCAGAGTCCGTCCTTGCATCAGGTGCCCCCTGCAGAGCCCCCCTTACATCAGATGTCCCCAGCGGAGCCCCCCTCACACCAGGAGTCCCCGGCGGAGCCCCCCTCACACCAGGTGTCCCCGGCGGCGCTCCCCCTCACATTAGGTGTCCCCGGCGGAGCTCCCCCTCACATCAGGTGTCCCCGGCGGAGCTCCCCCTCACATCGGGTGTCCCCAGCGGAGCCCCCCTCACATCAGGTGTCCCTGGCGGAGCCCCCTCACATCAGGTGTCCCCGGCAGAGCCCCCCCTCACATCAGGTGTCTCCGGCAGAGCCCCCCCTCACATCAGGTGTCCCCGGCGGAGCTCCCCCTCACTTCAGGTGTCACCAGCGGAGCTCCCCCTCACATCAGGTGTCCCCAGCGGAGCCCCCCTCACATCAGGTGTCCCCAGCGGAGCTCCCCCTCACATCAAGTGTCCCCGGTGGAGCTCCCCCTCACATCAGGTGTCCCCGGCGGAGCCCCCCCTCACATCAGGTGTCCCCGGCGGAGCCCCCCCCTCACATCAGGTGTCCCCGGCGGAGCCCCCCTCACATCAGGTGTCTCCAGCGGAGCCCCCCCTCACATCAAGTGTCCCCGGCGGAGCTCCCCCTCACATCAGGTGTCCCCGGCGGAGCCCCCCCTCACATCAGGTGTCCCCGGCGGAGCCCCCCCTCACATCAGGTGTCCCCGGCGGAGCTCCCCCTCACATCAGGTGTCCCCAGCGGAGCCCCCCTCACATCAGGTGTCCCCGGCGGAGCCCCCCCTCACATCAGGTGTCCCCGGCAGAGCCCCCCCTCACATCAGGTGTCTCCGGCAGAGCCCCCCCTCACATCAGGTGTCCCCGGCGGAGCTCCCCCTCACATCAGGTGTCCCCAGCGGAGCTCCCCTTCACATCAGGTGTCCCCAGCGGAGCCCCCCTCACATCAGGTGTCCCCGGCGGAGCTCCCCCTCACATCAGGTGTCCCCGGCGGAGCTCCCCCTCACATGAGGTGTCCCCGGCGGAGCTCCCCCTCACATCAGGTGTCCCCGGCGGAGCCCCCCTCACATCAGGTGTCCCCAGCGGAGCCCCCCCTCATATCAGGTGTCCCCGGCGGAGCTCCCCCTCACATCAGGTGTCCCCGGCGGAGCTCCCCCTCACATCAGGTGTCCCCGGCGGAGCCCCCCCTCATATCAGATGTCCCCGGCGGAGCACCCCCCCACATCAGGTGTCCCCGGCGGAGCTCCCCCTCACATCAGGTGTCCCCGGTAGAGCCCCCCCTCACATCAGGTGTCCCCGGCAGAGCCCCCCCTCACATTAGGTGTCCCCAGTGGAGCCCCCCCTCACATCAGGTGTCCCCAGTGGAGCCCCCCTTTCATCAGGTGTGTGTCCCCAAAGGAGCCCCCCCTCACATCAGGAGTCCCACAGCGGTGCGCCCCCCCCCCCCTACCTCAGAGGTGTCCTGGTAGTCACGTGTCCGCAGCATGGCTAGCATCAGACAGGAAGACGGCTGGGGGGGGGCTAGACGGAGCTCCTGCATCGCCGTCCACCCTCCGCCCCGCTCCGCCTACCCCCCCGCCCCGCTGCCAGTCTGATATGGAAAGGGGCAGGGGGGGTAGGTGGGGTGAGGCGGAGCGGGGCAGCGACGCAGGAGCTCCGTCTAGCCCCCCCCAGCCGTCTTCCTGAACTTCATCAAAATGGCTTCTCCGTAAATAAATGAAATACATCACTGGCATAAGCCAAAGTTTAGGAGGTGAGACTTAAAGACTGAAATAAAAAGCAAAATATTCCACAAATGCAAACCTTTGTCGTGTTTTACTCATCTGCATACAGGAGACCATTGCCTATTGTCCGCTACGACAGCTATTGTTATGTAACTTTCCTTCTCCACTCCATACTTCCTGTTGCGCTCTGTTGTCACATCATTTAGGTGGTACAGCACAGAACGGTTAGGCCCCTTTCACACGGGTGGATAGAATTCAGCTTTTAGCTGCGGATAGATCAAGTTATCTACCGCAGCTAAACTCACACAATGCTTTCCTATTGCCCCATTCACACACTGCATTTAGCAACGGTTTTATTACATGGGATTTGGTGCGAATAGAAAAAATTAATTTGACTGCGTCCAGGAACGATTTATTGCTGCTATCTGCACATAACTACAGGTAATCGTAGTGTACTATTTCTCCTGCAGATAGCAGCGGCAACAAGGAAAGAAAAACAACAGGAAGCACATCAGAAATGGCAAGAATGTTCCAACGCAGCTAAACGCAGCCGCATGTAAACGCACCTAAAATCGCAGTTAATCGCAATATACAACTGCATGTGAACGCTGTGCCAGGATTCTTTGAATTTCAAAATAACAAAACATGCTTTTAACAGCGGCAGAACAGCCGCCCGTGTGAAAGGGGCCTTACTTGCGTCTCATAAGTTCAACTTGAACATCGGGTGTTCGCCCGTTCAGCGAATACCGAACTTTATGGGGCGCTCGTGGCAAATTCGAGCACTGAACGCCCCATAATGCACTGCGAGATTGCAGTGCATTGATGTCTAATGATTGGCCAAAGCATGCACCTGACCTGCATGCTTTGGCCAATCACAGCGCGATCTGCTGTGTGAGCCATGATTGGCCAAAGGCAGGGTGCTTTTAGCCCATCATGGCTCAGGGGGCTAAGTCCACGCCCCACACTATATAAGGCTGCTTACATGGCGGCCGTATATAGTGTTATGAATGAGAGAATGTTAGCTAGAGGCAGTTTAGGATATATATAGATATATCTATATATATACATACATACATACATACAGTATATACAGTGTAGTGTAGCCGCAGGGCACCCCCCTGCCTCAAAGCACCCACCCCCCATGTTGAGGGCATGCGGTCTGGTACGGTTCAGGAAGGGGGACGCTCGCTCGTCCCCCACCCCCTTTCCTGACCGGCCCGGCTGTGTGCTCGGATAAGGGTCTGGCATGGATATGGGGGTGACCCCCACACACTGTTTTTTTGGCGTAGGGGGTTTCCCCTTAAAATCCATACCAGACCAAAGGGCCTGATATGCTCTTGGAGGGGGAACCCATGCCGGTTTTTTATTTAAAATTTGGCGCGGAGTTCCCCCTCAAGATCATCTGAGCCTGCCAAAGTTGAATCATGCAAAACGGCGATCCGACTTTGATCCAACTTCAATGATAGTCAATGGGCTGAAGTAGGATCAAAGTCGGACCAAAGTAGTACAGGGAGCATTTTCAAAGTCGGACTGACTTGTGTCAGACCAGTTAGGACGGCTCCCATAGGGAAACATTGATTTTCACACGTCATGCGTCATGAGCTCCCAAAGTCGGAGCGTTTGTTGCACTAGTGTGAACCCGGCCTAAAAGGTCAATGAGTTTCTGGACTCCTGACAGACCCTTGCAACTTTCATCCAGTGCTGCACTGACGTTTCTGGATTCAGAGTCATGGGGAAAGCAAAAGAATTGTCAAAGTATCTGCAGGAAAAGGTAATTGAACTGTATAAAACAGGAAAGGGATATAAAAATCCAAGGAATTGAGAATGCCAATCAGCAGTGTTCAAACTCTAAGCAAGAAGTGGAAAATGAGGGGTTCTGTTGAAACCAAACCACGGTCAGGTAGACCAACTAAAATTTCAGCCACAACTGCCAGGAAAATTGTTTGGGATGCAAAGAAAAACCCACAAATAACTTCAGGTGAAATACAGGACTCTCTGAAAACATGTGGTTTCAAGATGCACAATAAGGAGGCACTTGAAGAAAGATGGGCTGCATGGTCGAGCCGAAGAAAGCAATTACAGCGCAAATGCCACAAATGATCCCGATTACAATACGCCAAACAGCATAGAGACAAGCCTCAAACCTTCTAGCCAGAGGCGTTGTCAGGAAAAGCCCTCTTGCAGTTTTAAACGAATGCCTGTGCATAGAAGCGCCATACGGCGCTCGCGGGCGCGCAATAGCGCCAACGGCGCTAATAGTGCTAACAAACGTACGCACATGCGCAATAGTGCCAATATCTCTACTAGTGCTAACAAACGTACGCGCATGCGCAATAGCGCCACTTGGCGCCAAAGATAGGCTATTTAAAGAAGACTGTTTCTCTACTGTTAAAAAAAAAAGAAGACTGTTTCAATGCTGCCTTGCTGTCCGGTCTACAGCGTTTCCTGAGACCCCTGCTACCTTGTTACCAGTTTTCCTGTATCCAGTATTTACTTGGCTTGTTCCTGACTTACCTGCTTGCTGCCCGCCCCGATCTTGGCTTGGACTCTGACTATTCTCTTGGTTTGCCCTTCTGTACCTGATCTGCCCGCCAGTACCTTGACCCGGCTTGTCTGCACCTCCCTGCTGTCTGCAACCTGCTACGGGACTACAGTGCACCTCCCTGCTGTCTGCAACCTGCTACGGGACTACAGTGCACCTCCCTGCTGTCTGCAACCTGCTACGGGACTACAGTGCACCTCCCTGCTGTCTGCAACCTGCTACGGGACTACAGTGCACCTCCCTGCTGTCTGCAACCTGCTATGGGACTACAGTGCACCTCCCTGCTGGCTGCAACCTGCTACGGGACTACAGTGCACCTCCCTGCTGACTACAGGATCCTGCCTTCTGCTTCAGTGTTCCAGTCAGGCACTTGTGCCCCTCTGTACTTTCGAGTCCCTGTTCACACCTTCAGAGGCCGTTCTCTGCATTCCGGGCTCCACCTACCAGGTACGTGACAGTACCGGACAGCCATGTCTGAGCCCACGCAGGGAATGTCGCCTATGGAGGACTTATGCCATCATTTGGCTGGACTTACACAGGCTGTTAAAGACCTGCAAGACGGTTACAAACGTCTGGAAGAACGTGTTCAAGTGATCTCTACTTCAGCTCCAGGTCCGTCCTCGGGCCCTTCTGTAGTAATGTTGCCTCCAGAACCTAAAGTTCCCACGCCAGAAAGGTTCTCCGGGGACCGCAGCAAGTTTAGAGCATTCCGTAATGCCTGTGAACTTTTCTTCGCACTGCAACCCAGAACTTTTTCATTAGAAACCACTAAGGTGGGGTTCGTCATTTCCCTCTTGCTGGGGGAACCCCAGGCATGGGCCCATCGACTCCTGGAACAAAAGAACAGCTGCCTTAACCTACTGGACACTTTCTTCCAAGCCATGGCCCTTCTCTATGAGGACCCGCAACAAGTTGCTACTGCAGAAGCAGCTCTGTTCTCTCTCCAGCAAGGCCGTAGGGCGGCGGAGGACTATGCATCTGAGTTCAGGCGTTGGAGTTCCGACACAAATTGGAACGACGCCGCCCTACGTCACCAGTTCCGCATGGGACTCTCCGAGCCGCTAAAGGATGAGTTGGCCCGGGTTGGCATCCCGGAGACACTTGAAGCCCTTATCAATCTCTCCATTCAGATTGACAGGCGTCTAAGAGAGCGAAGAGCTGAACGGACTGCCGGGTCCACTCGCCCAGTCTGGATGCTTCCACGTGTACCACAGCCTTCTGCCCACGCTCCTGCTGATTCCACTGAGCCAATGCAGTTAGGCCTGATCCGTCCCTCTCTGACTCCGGAGGAACGTCAACGCCGGCGAGCTAATAACCTTTGCCTCTATTGTGGAGAATCTGGACACTATGTGAGGACTTGTCCCGCAAAGACCCGTAAGCACTTTACTCTCTCCTCTACCTCTTCATCTGCTGTGTTTGATCATGCTTCTCATTTGGCTATCCCCATCTCTCTACAGCTTCCAGAAGGGAATATGCAAGCAACCGCCATCATTGACTCCGGAGCCTGCAGCGGGTTCATGGACTTGTCTTTTGCCCGTAAATTCCACATTCCGCTACGACCCAGAGCACAGGGACTGTCTGTACATCTGGCCGACGGATCGGCTATAAAATCTGGGCCCGTAACACAAGAAACAGTTCCTCTCAAGACCACCATTTCCGGCAACCACCAAGAATTACTCTGTCTTGACATCATCGAATCTCCCTTGTTTCCCATCATACTGGGAATGCCTTGGCTCAAGGCACACAATCTGCAAATAGACTGGTCTACTGGAAAAATCCGTTTTCATTCCCCATATTGCCAGCAACATTGTCTACAGGACACTACCAAAACCCCGTCTTCTTTGCTATGTCTGGAGACCGATGCTGAAGTCTGCCAAGCAGTTCCCAAGGCTTACCATAACTTTCTGGACGTGTTCAGTAAAAAAGGGGCAGAGACTCTGCCACCCCATAGACCTTACGATTGTCCGATTGAATTGCTTCCCGGAGCAGAAATTCCCTTTGGGAGAATTTTTCCCTTAACTGAACTTGAACTCGGAACTCTTAAAGAATACATAGATGATAATCTGAGGAAAGGGTTCATACGCCCTTCTACCTCCCCAGCAGGAGCAGGGATTTTCTTCGTAGAAAAGAAAGACCACTCTCTACGCCCCTGCGTAGACTATCGGGACCTTAATAAGATCACAATTAAGAATCGGTACCCCCTACCCTTGGTACCCGAACTTTTCCAGCGACTCGGAACTGCATCCATCTTTACCAAATTAGACCTTCGTGGAGCCTACAACTTAGTCCGGATCCGAAGCGGAGACGAATGGAAAACAGCCGTCCGCACCCGCTTCGGACATTTTGAGTACCTTGTCATGCCTTTTGGTTTATGTAATGCTCCTGCCACCTTCCAGCATTTTGTTAATGATATTTTCAGAGACTACCTTGACTTGTTTATCATAGTATACCTAGATGACATCCTGATCTTTTCCTCCTCACTGACTACTCATCGGGAACATGTCGGGAAAGTTCTAACCCGCCTTCGCCAACATGGCTTGTATGCAAAACCTGAGAAGTGCGAGTTTGAGTGCCAAAGCATCCAGTTTCTGGGCCTAATCATTTCGATTGACGGTGTCAAGATGGATCCACAGAAGGTCTCTGCCATCTTGGACTGGCCAGCTCCAACTGATAAGAAGGGAGTTCAGCGATTTGTGGGGTTTGCAAATTTTTATCGCAAATTCATTAAGGGATTCTCTAATATCATTTCTCCCATCACAAGTCTTACTCGGCAAGGCACCCGTTTTCAGTGGTCTTCTGAAGCTCAAGCAGCCTTTACTTCCTTAAAAGAACAGTTCGTTTCAGCCTCTGTCTTAAAGCATCCTGACCCAGCCTTACCTTACATACTGGAAGTGGATGCTTCCGAGGTAGCAGTAGGGGCAGTTCTTTCACAGAGACAAGGATCCAAGGCTCTGTTACACCCAGTGGCATTCTTCTCTCGCAGGCTAACCGAAGCTGAAAGAAATTATGATGTCGGGGACAGAGAGCTACTTGCCATCAAGGCTGCGCTAGAAGAATGGCGTTACCTCTTGGAAGGAGCGGCCCATCCTATTCTGGTGTACACTGATCACAAGAACTTAGAGTACTTGAAAGTTGCCAAGAGATTAAAACCACGACAGGCCAGATGGGCACTCTTCTTCACCAGATTTGCCTTTCACATTACTTACAGGCCGGGATCTAAAAACACTAAACCAGATGCGCTTTCCCGGATGTTCAGCGAACCTGAAGTTCCTTCACCCCCTGATACCATCCTTGCTCCTGGAAACTTTCTCATGCTTCAGGGAGATCTGCTCTCTCAAGTTAAACAAGCCTCCTCATTGGCTCCTCATCCAACAGATGTCACTTTACAGTGGAAAGATGATCTACTTTGGTACAAGGACAGAATTTTTGTGCCACAACAGACACGGGTTGCCATCCTCAAGTCTTGCCATGACCACGAACTAGCTGGCCACTTCGGGATACGTAAGACATCCGAACTCCTGCAGCGCATGTTTTGGTGGCCTCAGCTACAAAAGGATTGTAAACATTATATCGAAGCATGTACTACGTGCATCCAGAACAAGGGCAGCAAGACCAAGGCTTGGGGACTGTTGAGGCCTCTACCCGTACCAGAAAGACCATGGAGGATGATCTCCATGGATTTCATTGTGGAATTACCACCTTCAGAAGGTTTCACCACCATCTTCGTAGTGGTTGACAGACTCTCTAAAATGGCTCACTTACTGCCTATGAAGGGTACCCCAGCTGCCGCCGAAACTGCGAAGATTTTTATTAAGGACATTGTAAGGCTCCATGGTATACCTGCTAATATTGTATCTGATCGGGGGGTACAATTTACATCCAAATTCTGGAAAGCCCTGTGTGAAGCCCTAAAGATTGACCTCTCCTTCTCGTCTGCCTACCACCCCCAGACGAATGGACAAACCGAACGAACTAACCAGACCCTGGAACAGTATTTACGATGCTATTCTTGTTTTTCTCAGGATGACTGGGTGCCTCTGCTACCTCTTGCTGAGTTCGCTTATAATAATTCTGTGCATTCTGCAACCAACCAATCTCCATTTTTTGTGAACTATGGGTTCCACCCCTTGTTTCTGTCCAATAACATGCCAGAGTGTACTGTACCGGCGGCTCAAGAAACCTTGAACTTCTTCAGCACAAACAACAAGTTACTTCAAGAGACAATGGCAAAGACCCAAGTCCATAACAAGGAAACGTTTGACAGGAAGAGAAGAGGGGAGCTTGACCTAAAACCTGGAGATCAAGTTTGGTTGTCCACTCTAAACCTGAAACTGGCATGCCCATCTAAGAAATTGGGCCCTAAGTTTGTGGGTCCCTTCCCAGTGGTGAGGAAAATTAACAGTGTGGCATATGAGTTGAAGTTACCGGAGTCCTTCCGTATACATCCAGTCTTTCACGTGGCTCTACTTAAACCAGCAGTCCCGGATCCCTTCCTTAACCGGAACACCGGTCCTCCTGAGCCTGTACTTATTAACGGCGAAGAAGAATTTGAAGTTGAGTCCATTATAGATTGCCGAAGGAGACGTAATCAGGTTCAGTACCTGGTGAAATGGAAGGGTTACGGCCCTGAGGAGAACTCCTGGGAACCAGAGACTAACATACACGCCCAAAGGTTAATCCTAGCCTTTAAAAGAACTCATCCGAGTAAAATGGCTCAGTTGGGCATCCGGAGGCTGCCCATTGGAGGGGGGCAATGTCAGGAAAAGCCCTCTTGCAGTTTTAAACGAATGCCTGTGCATAGAAGCGCCATCCGACGCTCGCGGGCGCGCAATAGCGCCAACGGCGCTAATAGTGCTAACAAACATACGCACATGCGCAATAGTGCCAATATCTCTACTGGTGCTAACAAACGTACGTGCATGCGCAATAGCGCCACTTTGCGCCAAAGATAGGCTATTTAAAGAAGACTGTTTCAATGCTGCCTTGCTGTCCGGTCTACAGCGTTTCCTGAGACCCCTGCTACCTTGTTACCAGTTTTCCTGTATCCAGTATTTACTTGGCTTGTTCCTGACTTACCTGCTTGCTGCCCGCCCCGATCTTGGCTTGGACTCTGACTATTCTCTTGGTTTGCCCTTCTGTACCTGATCTGCCCGCCAGTACCTTGACCTGGCTTGTCTGCACCTCCCTGCTGTCTGCAACCTGCTACGGGACTACAGTGCACCTCCCTGCTGTCTGCAACCTGCTACGGGACTACAGTGCACCTCCCTGCTGTCTGCAACCTGCTACGGGACTACAGTGCACCTCCCTGCTGTCTGCAACCTGCTACGGGACTACAGTGCACCTCCCTGCTGGCTGCAACCTGCTACGGGACTACAGTGCACCTCCCTGCTGACTACAGGATCCTGCCTTCTGCTTCAGTGTTCCAGTCAGGCACTTGTGCCCCTCTGTACTTTCGAGTCCCTGTTCACACCTTCAGGGGTTCTTAAGTCAGAGGTATACGAGAGGCCGTTCTCTGCATTCCGGGCTCCACCTACCAGGTACGTGACAGGCGTAAAGAATCTTCAGAGCCCAGGTGCAAGAAACCATGAAGGGCCCCCACCAGGGTTGTTGCTAGGTCTACAAAAGATCTCAGGCTAGAGCCCATAGCAGCTAAGTAAGGAAAGTCATACACTTTGGCGGGCATACACATGTATATAATATATACGTGTGTGTGTATGTGTAAGTATATATATATATATATATATATATATATATATATATATATCGTTACATATCTGAATGCGGATCCCCCACTTACATCAGGGTCCCCAGAGATCCCCCCTTACATCAGGGTCCGCAGGGAGCCTCCCCCTACATTAAAATCCCCAGAGAGCCTCCCCCTACATCAGGGTCCCCAGAGAGCCTCCCCTTACATCAGGGTCCCCAGAGAGCCTCCCCTTACATCAGGGTCCCCAGAGAGCCTCCCCTTACATCAGAGTCCCCAGAGCCCCCCTCATTACATAAGGGTCCCCAGAGAGCTCCTCTTAACATCAAGGTCCCCAGAAAGCCCCTCCTTACATCAGGGTCCCCAGAGAGCCTCCCCCTACATTAGGGTCCCTAGAAAGCTTACCCTTACATAAGGGTCCCCAGAGAGCCTCCCCCTACATTAGGGTCCCCAGAGAGCCTCCCCCTACATTAGGGTCCCCAGAGATCCTCCCCTTACATCAGGGTCCCCAGAGAGCCTCCCCTTACATCAGGGTCCCCAGGGAGCCCTCCTTACATCAGGGTCCCCAGAGAGCCCCCCCCCTACATTATAGTCCCTAGAGAGCCTCCCCTTACATCAGGGTCCCCAGAGAGCCTCCCCTTACATCAGGGTCCCCAGAGAGCCCCCCTTACATTAGGGTACCCAGAGAGCCCCGATTACATCAGGGTTCCCAGAGAGCCCCCCTACATTAGGGTCCCCAGAGAGCCTCCGTTACATCAGAGTCCCCAGGGAGCCCTCCTTACATCAGGGTCCCCATAGAGCCTCCCCTTACATCAGGGTCCCCAGAGAGCCCCCCTTACATCAGGGTCCCCCAAGAGCCTCCCCTTACATCAGGGTCCTTAGAGAGCCTCCCCCTATATTAGGGTCCCCAGAGAGCCCCCCTACATTAGGGTCCCCAGAGAGCCTCCCTTACATTAGGTTCCCCAGAGAGCCCCCCTACAATTAGGGTCCCCAGAGAGTCTCCTCCTTACGTCAGGGTCCCCAGAGACCCCTTTCCTTACATCAGGGTCCCCAGAGACCCCTTTCCTTACATCAGAATCCCCAGAGAGCCCCCCTAACATCAGGGTCCCCAGAGAGTCCCCTCCTTATGTCAGGGTTTCCAGAGACCCCTTTCCTTACATCAGAGTCCCCAGAGAGCCCCCCTAACATCAGGGTCCCCAGAGAGTCCCCTCCTTACATCAGGGTCCCCAGAGACCCCTTTCCTTACATCAGGGTCCCCAGAGAGCCCCCCTAACATCAGGGTCCCCAGAGAGTCCCCTCCTTACGTCAGGGTCCCCAGAGACCCCTTTCCTTACATCAGGGTCCCCAGAGACCCCTTTCCTTACATCAGAATCCCCAGAGAGCCCCCCTAACATCAGGGTCCCCAGAGAGTCCCCTCCTTACATCAGGGTCCCCAGAGACCCCTTTCCTTACATCAGGGTCCCCAGAGAGCCCCCCTAACATCAGGGTCCCCAGAGAGTCCCCTCCTTACATCAGGGTCCCCAGAGACCCCTTTCCTTACATCAAGGTCCCCAGAGAGCCCCCCTAACATCAGGGTCCCCAGAGAGCCCCTCCCTACATCAGGGTCCCCAGAGAGCCTCCCCCTTACATTAGGGTCCCCAGAGATCCCCTCCTTACATCAGGGTCCTCAGAGAGCCCCCTTACATCAGGGTCCCCAGAGAGCCTCCCGATCTCCATGAGGCTTGTAGTTCTTCTCCCAAGTGTATACAGTGGAAAGGGGAGGGGCCTCTGACCCGGGCATGTATCAGCAGCAGTGTACAAGCAGAGCGACTCACTGAAAGTGAAATTGATACCTGCCCGGGTCAGGGGCCCCTCCCCTCTTCTATCCACTGTATACACTGACACTCAGGAAGAGAGAACTACAAGCTCCAGGGAGATCCCACTGCCCACAGGCACAATAGAGCTGCGATCGCTGCCTCCCACCTCCCCCCACTGCATTCTAAACGGCAAGCCAGAGGTGCAGGGGGAGATGCCGGGTCTTGGGCCCCCCACAGCGGCAGAATGGCAGGGCCCAGTCGCAAGTGCAACTGCAGCAAACCCTATAGTTCCGCCACTGCTTCTGGCACAAAGTCATTTGGGGTGATGAGACCAAAATTGAGCTTTTTGGGCAAAACCATAAACACTTCATGACAGGGCTGGTCAAACCCCAGGCGCCAGGTCGCCATGGCGACCAGAAACCGTACCCTGGCGCCTAGGCTGCCACCAGCCCACTCACTGCAACTCCCGATGCCCCAGACATGCAGTGCTATGATATTTAACATTGACCGCCGTCCTTTCTCCCTGCTCCACACTCAGCGTGGCGTTTAATGCTTGCCAGAGCCGCTGAGTGTGTGAAACTGACATTTAACACAGAGGAGAGAGAGAGAGGGATCTGTCAGAATTGAGGTTGATGTCGGTGGTGGGCGGGACAGGCGGGACCCAGCAGCTATCAAACACCAGCCAATGGGATGGGATCTGGGCGGGCCACTACGTGTATGTGGCCCCGCCACTTTTCTTAAGCAGCCCAATCATTGGCTGGTGTTTGATAGCTGCTGGGTCCCCACCCCCGACATTAAGCTCAATTCTGACAGCTCCTCTCTCCTCTGTTACTTGTCAGTTTCACACAGTTACACTCGGCTCAGTGTGAAACCTGTCAATGCCACCTGCCAGTGCCATCTGTCAGTGCCACCTGCCAGTGACAACCAGTGCCATCTGCCAGTGACAACCAGTGCCAACCAGTGCCACCTGCCAGTGCCAACCAGTGCCACGTGCCACCCCCAATCAGTGCCACGTACCACCGCCAATCAGTGCCACCGTCAATCAGTGCCATGTGCCAGTGCCACCTGCCAGTGCCAAAAGTGCCACCTGCCAGTTCCATACCAGTGCCACCTACCAGTTCCAACCAGTGCCACTGCCAATCAGTGTCACCTGCCACTGCCAACCAGTGCCACCTGCCAGTACCCACCAGTGCCACTGCCAATCAGTGCCACCTGCCAACCAGTGCCCCCTGCCAGTGCCAATCAGTGCCATCTGTCAGTTCCAAACCAGTGTCACCAACCAGTGCCACCTGCCAGTGGCAGCCAGTGCCACCTGCCAGTGCCAACCAGTGCCACCTGCCTAAGCCAACCAGTGCCATCTGTCAGTTCCAAACCAGTGTCACCTACCAGTGCCAGCCAGTGCCATCTGTCAGTTCCAAACCAGTGCCACCTACCAGTGCCAACCAGTGCAACCTGTCAGTTATAAACTAGTGCCACCAACCAGTTCCAGCCAGTGCCACCTGCCAGTGCCAACCAGTGCCACCTGCCAGAGCCAAACAGTGCCATCGGTTGCCAGCCTTACTCTTTCTGGCTAGCCCGTAACCCTGATGTAACAGCGTTACATTGGAGTTATTGACTGGGTGCCCCGTTGTGAGTTAGGGGGCGAAAATTACTGGCCTTACCCCGGGAGCTGACAATCCATACCACTCTAAAAAAAATGGCTCCTAACTTTTTTAACTGGCTCCTAGATTCAAAGCAAATTTGTCAAGCCCTGGCCTGTGATGAAAGGTACATCATTCCTACTGTTAAACACGGAGGTGGATTGCTGATGTTTTGGGGATGTGTGAGCTACAAAGGCACAGGAAATTTGGTCAAAATTGTTGGCAAGATGAATGCAGTATCTTATCAAAAAATACTGGAGCAACATTTGCATTCATCAGCCAGGAAGCTGCTCATGGGACATACTTGAACAGTCCAACATGACAATGATCCAAAACACAAGGCCAAGTCGACCTGTCCAAGTCCTACAGCAGAATAAAGTGAAGGTTCTGGAGTGGCCATCTCAGTCTCCTGATCTCAATATCATTGAGCCACTCTGGGGAGATCTCAAACATATAGTTCATGCAAGACAGCCCAAGAATTTACAGGAACTGGAGGCTTTTTGCCAAGAGGAATGGGCAGCTTTACCATCTGAGAAGATAAAGAGCCTCATCCAAGAATAAACAAGGGGGCAGTATGTGCAGCTGCTGGCTTTTAATTTTTGCAGCGGTGGGCGGACCTCCGCTTTAATGCCCCGTACACACGGTCGGACATTGATCGGACATTCCGACAACAAAATCCATGGATTTTTTCCGACGGATGTTGGCTCAAACTTGTCTTGCATACACACGGTCACACAAAGTTGTCGGAAAATCCTATCATTCTGAACGCTGTGACGTAAAACACGTACGTCGGGACTATAAACGGGGCAGTAGCCAATAGCTTTCATCTCTTTATTTATCTTGAGCAAGCGTGGCACTTTGTCCGTCGGATTTGTGTACACACGATCGGAAATTCCGACAACGGATTTTGTTGTCGGAAAATTTTATAGCAAGCTCTCAAACTTTATGTGTTGGAAATTCCTATGGAAAATGTGTGATGGAGCCTACACACGGTCGGAATTTCCTACAACAAGGTCCTATCACACATTTTCCATCGGAAAATCCGACCGTGTGTACGGGGCATAAATGTAAACCTGCAATAAGGAGCTTGGCAGAAAATCGGTCTTGGTGATACTGAGTACCATCAGTCGGTGAAACCCCTTCTGCAAAAAAAAAGAAATACGAAACTGACAGCACTAGCTTAATCTCAAAATGCACATAAAATACAGTGCCTTGAAAAAGTATTCATACCCCTTGAAATTTTCCACATTTTGTCATGTTACAACCAAAAAGTTAATGTATTTTTATTATTTTATTGTCAATTTATGTAATAGACCAACACAAAGTGGCGCATAATTGTGAAGTGGAAGGAAAATGATAAATGGTTTTCAAATATATTTTTACAAATAAAAAGCTGAAAAGCATGCATTTGTATTCAGCTCCCTTTACTCTGATACCCCTAACTAAAATCTAGTGGAACCAATTGCCTTCAGAAGTCACCTAATTAGTAAATAGCGTAAATAGCGTCCATCTGTGTGTAATTTAATCTCAGTATAAATACAGCTGTTCTGTGAAGCCCTCAGAGGTTTGTTAGAGAACCGTAGCATCATGAAGGCCAAGGAACACACCAGACGGGTCAGGGATAAAGTTGCCGAGAAGTTTAAAGCAGGGTTAGGTTATAAAAAAAGGATCCCAAGCTAATGGAGCACTGTTCAATACATCATAAAAGTGGAAAGAGTATGGCACAACTGCAAACCTACCAACACATGACCTTCCACCTAAACTGACAGGCCAGGCAAGAAGAGCATTTATCAGAGAAGCAGCCAAGAGACCCATGATAACTCTGGAGGAGCTGCAGAGATCCACAGCTCAAGTGGGAGAATCTGTCCACAGGACAACTATTAGTTGTGCTCTCCACAATCCTGGTCCTTATGGAAGATATATGGAGTGGCAAAAAGAAAGCCATTGTTGAAAGAAAGTCATAAGAAGTCCCATTTGCAGTTTGCGAGAAGCCATGTGGGGGACACAGCAAACATGTGGAAGAAGGTGCTCTGGTCAGATGAGACCAAAATTTAACTTTTTGGCCTAAAAGCAAAACTCTGTATGGCAGAAAACTAACACTGCACATCACCCTGAACACACCATCCCCACCGTGAAACATGGTGGTGGCAACATCATGTTGTGGTGATGCTTCTCTTCAGCAGGGACAGGGAAGCTGGTCAGAGTTGATGGGAAGATGGATGGAGCCAAATACAGGGCAATTTTAGAAGAAAACCTGTTATAGTCTGCAAAAGTCTTGAGACTGGGGAGGAGGTTCACCTTCCAGCAGGACAACGACCCCAAACATACAGCCAGAGCTACAATGGAATGGTTTAGATCAAATCATATTCATGTGTTAGAATGGCCCAGTCAAAGTCCAGACCTAAATCCAATTGAGAATCTGTGGCAAGACTTGAAAATTGCTGTTCACAGACGCTCTCCATCCAATCTGACAGAGCTTGAGCTATTTTACAAAGAAGAATGGGCATAAATGTCACTCTCTAGATGTGCAAAGCTGGTAGAGAAATTACCAAAAAGAAATTGCAGCGAAAGGCGGTTCTACAATGTATTGACTGAATACAAATGCACGCCACACTTTTCACAGATTTATTTGTAAAAAAAATTTGAAAACCATTATTTTCCTTTTACTTCAAAATTATGTGTCACTTGTTGGTCTATCAGATTAAATCACCAGTAAAATACATTTACGTATTTGGTTGTAACATGACAAAATTTCAAGAGGTATGAATACTTTTTCAAGGCACTGTAACAGCTGTGATTGGACACGTTTAACCAGTTGCCAACCGGCCCATAGCCAAATGACGGCTGCAGGGCGGTTGGATAACTCTGGGATCATGTCATATGACGTGATTCCAGAAAACTGCTCCCGCGCGCCCCCTGGGGCGCGTACACGGGAACATCCGTGACCGCCGGGTCCAGAGGACCTGGCGCATCACATATCAAGGGTAAACGGCCGCTCATCGCGGCCATTTACCATGCAATCGACGGAGTGATCACATGTAAACAAACTGGCGTCATGTCATGACGCCGGTTCCTCCCTCCCCTCTCTGTACCGATCGGTACAGAGGGGGAGGGATCGGATGTGAGCAGCGCTGTGGGCTGGATGTGTAGTGTCCACAGCGCTGCTCAGTGACATGTGCAGTCACATCCCTCCATCCATCCCTCCATGCTCAGCCATCCCCCCCATGCTCTGCAATTCCCTCTGCAATTCCCTGTGCAATACTCTGCAATACCCCGCAATACTCTGCAATACCCTGTGCAATACTCTGCAATGCCCCGCAATACTCTGCAATGCGCCACAATACTCTGCAATGCCCCGCAATACTCTGCAATACTCTGCAATGCCCCGCAATACTCTGCAAAGCCCCGCAATACTCTGCAATGCTCCGCAATACTCTGCAATGCGCCCCAATACTCTGCAATGCCCCGCAATACTCTGCAATACTCTGCAATGCCCCACGATACTCTGCAATGCCCCGCAATACTCTGCAATGCTCCGCAATACTCTGCAATACTCTGCAATACCCTGCAATACTCTGCAATTCCCTGCAATACTCTGCAATGCCCTGCAATACCCCACAATACCCCGCAATACTCTTCAATACCCCGCAATACCCCGCAATACTCTGCAATACCCTGCAATACTCTGCAATACCCTGCAATACTCTGCAATTCCCCGCAATACTCTGCAATGCCCTGCAATACCCCACAATACCCCGCAATACTCTTCAATACCCCACAATACCCCGCAATACTCTTCAATACCCTGCAATACCCCGCAATACTCTGCAATACTCTGCAATGCCCTGCAATACCCTGCAATACCCTGCAATACCCCGCCATACCCAGCCATACCCAGCCATACTCTGCAATACTCGGTGATACCCAGCCATACTTTGCCATGCTCAGCCATACCCAGCCATACTCGGCTATACTCAGCCATACTCTGCCATACTCTGCCGTACTCGGCCTCTGTATGTGGCCAGGCTGTGGAAGTGTCACACATGTGGTATCTTACGGGAGGCGAGAGGGGACGTCCCCCCCTCTCGCCGCCCTCAGGTGCTTCTACCGACTCACCGCTCCGATCGAAGCCAGGATCTTTTTTTTTTAATTTCAGGCTTCCCAGCCTAGAGGTGAGATGTGGGGTCTTATTGACCCCATATCTCACTGTAAAGAGGACCTGTCATGCCATATTCCTATTACAGGGGATGTTTACATTCCTTGTAATGGAAATAAAAGTGATCAAAAAATTTATTTTTTGGAAAAAAGCCTCAAACTAAAATAAATAAAGTAAAATGAACAATAAAAAAAAAAAAAAAAAAATGTTCCCCGTGTCCTCGCATGCAGAAGCGAACACATACGTAAGTCCCGCCCACATATGAAAATGGTGTTCAAACCACACATGTGAGGTATCACTGTGATCAGTAGAGCAAGAGCAATAGTTTTGGCCCTAGACCTCCTCTGTAACTCACAACATGTAACCAGTAAAAAATTTTAAAGCTTCTCCTATGGGGATTTTTAAGTAGCGAAGTTTGGCGCCATTCCACGAGCGTGTGCAATTTTGAAGGGTGACAAGTTAGGTATCTATTTACTTGCCCTTACTGCTATTTACTCTTTGCTAAAAAAAAATATATATATATAATGTTTTGGGGTTCTATGCAATTTTCTAGCTAATAAATTATGATTTTTACATGTAGGAGAGAAATGTCAGAATTGGCCTGAGTGCTCCTAGAACGCCTGAAGGTGCTCCGTGCATGTTGGGCCTCTGTATGTGGCCACGCTATGTAAAAGTCTCACACATATGGTATCGCCATACTCGGGAGTAATAGCAGAATGTGTTTTGGGGTGTAATTTGTGGTATGTACCGTATTTATCGGCATATAACACGCACTTTTTTCCCCTGAAAATCAGGGGAAAATCGTGGGTGCGTGTTATAGGCCGATCCCCCCCCAATTGTGTGTGATCGGAGCGCCGACATACACAGCCGTGTGGAAATTCAAATACGGTCCTGCCCAGTCCCGCCCTATGGGCGGGACTGTAAGCGGCGCCGAGAAAACCCGAGGACTCTCGGCTATGTGTATCAGCGCTCCGCCGAGTCCCTGCAGTCTCGGCGCCATATTTAAATTTACACAGGGCTGTGTATGACGGCAGGGATCGCGGCGATCCCACAAAGCTGCACGGGTGCAAGGCTGCACGTGGGGGGCAAGGCTGCATGGGGGCAAAGCTGCACTGGGGCAAGGCTGCACTGGAGAAAGGCTGCACTGACAAGGCTGCACTGACAAGGCTGCACTGACATGGCTGCACTGACATTGCTGCACTGACAAGGCTGCACTGACAAGGCTGCACTGACAAGTCTGCACTGACATGGCTGCACTGACAAGGCTGCACTGGGGCAAGGCTGCACTGACAATTCTGCACTGGGGCAAAGCTGCACTGACAAGGCTGCAATGGACACTGGGGCAAGGCTGCACTGACACTGACAAGGCTGCAGATGGACACCGATAACGCTGCATTGATGGGCATTTTAATGTAAGTTTTTCTTCCTTAAACTTTACTCCTAAAAGTTTTTTTCCTTAAATTTCCCTCCTTAACTTGGGGTGCGTGTTATACGCCGGCGCGTGTTATACGCCGATAAATACGGTATATGCTGTGTGTGAGAAATAACCTGCTAATATGACAATTTTGTGAAAAAAAAAATCTTAATTTTGCAAAGAATTGTGGGAAAAAATGATAACTTCAAAAAACTCATCATGCATCTTTCTAAATACCTTGGAATGTCTTCTTTCCAAAAAGGGGTCATTTAGGGGGTATTTGTACTTTTCTGGCATGTTAGTGTCTCAAGAAATGAGATAGGCCGTCAGTACTTCAGGTGTGATCAATTTTCAGAGATTGGCACCATAGCTTGTGGACTCTATAACTTTCACAAAGACCAAATAATATACACCGATTTGGGTTATTTTTACCAAAGATTTGTAGCGGTATAAATTTTGGCCAAAATATATGAAGAAAAAATTACTAATTTGCAAAATTTTATAACAGACACGAAGAAAAATGCATTTTTTTTTTACAGAATTTTCGGTCTTTTTTTTTTTTATAGCACAAAAAATAAAGAACCCAGCGGTGATTAAATACCACCAAAAGGGAGGATTCAAATGTGTGGAGGGGGAGGAGCTGCTGACCAAGATGGCTGCATAGAGAGAACGAGCGTCTGACATGCTGGCCGATGCACTTACACGCTGACACGCTAACAAGCTGCAGACTCTGGAGGTTCGCTTAGCCGTCAAACATACCTTGCGCTGCTGGCTTCTCTCCGGGTGCATTATCCCACTGTTTCAGGGGGGAGCCTGCTGGGACGCTGTGAGACAGTGGTGAAGGAAGGAGAAGGAGCGGAATAAGAGGTCAGGAGCGAAGGATCCAGAAGCGCTGACAGAAGATTAGCCTGTGGGGTGCCGAGATTGTTTCCGGGGCAGAGCCGAGAGACAGCGGGCGCGGCCGGGCGGGTGCCTCTGTGTGTCTGCGGAAGCGGACGGCGGAGACTCTCGCTTGCGAACGCCCTCTCTGGTGGGGGCCTCGTGAGCGGGACGGCAGTGATCAGGCAGGATCAGACGGACCCAGGGATCTCCTGGAAGAAAATCAACACATCGCCTAAAGTCACCTAATGTGCAAGTATCACTATTATTATTACTATCGCTTATCTCCTAAAAACTGTGATTTGTATTGAACCGAAACAACAGGTATGAGAGACACAAGCAACGGTATAACTAATCTTTGGAGATAAACATAAGAAGACATAACGGTTAAATAAAGCGCCCCAAGGGAAGCTCAGAGGGGGTTCAGAAGGGGGTGTTAAAGAGACTGTAAGGACACCAAGACTCCCCCAATACCCTCCCCCCCCCCCCCCCCTTCTCCTTGTAAAATACTCAAAGGTACAATAAATATCTTGAATATTCGGTGAAAGGGAAAAGGGGGAAGGAAAAAAAGAGAGTAGAAAGGGGAAATATAAGAAGAGAGGAAGATGGCACCTAAGAGAGGCAACAAAACACCGCAATCACAAAAGAGCAAAAAAGATAAAGCGGAAATCAATAATAAAAACACTACAGGGGTACAGCCAATACAAACGACCGATATTAAAGAATTCTTCCAACAGTTACAACCACAGTCTCCCCACGCAACACAAGCAATACAAACATCACAAGAACTATCAAATATAGCAGAATCATCTATAACTTCCAGATAATCAGGAGAAGAACAAATAAGCCATCCTAGAAACAGCTCACCTATTGATACAACAGGATCAATAAATGAACAAAAAGAGCAGGATAAAGAGAAATGGGATATAAGAGCATATATTCGATCGCTTCCAACCAGGGCAGACATGGATCAATACGTGTATAGATTAGAACAGTGTTTCTCAACTCCAGTCCTCAAGGCGCCCCAACAGGTCATGTTTTCAGGATTTCCATTATTTTGCACAGGTGATTTGATCAGTTTCACTGCCTTGGTAATTACCATAGCCGGTTCATCTGAGGGAAATCCTGAAAACATGACCTGTTGGGGTGCCTTGAGGACTGGAGTTGAGAAACACTGGATTAGAAGAATCATATAAAATGGAGATACAAGAACTTAAAATATCCACTAAAAATACACAAGAAAAAATGGACACATTAGATAAGAGAGTTTTAAAAACAGAACAGGAACTGATCAGGTTAGAGGAAAAAATACAGAAACAAGGAAAACAACTAAAACAAACAATAAACAACATAGATGAACAAGAAAACAGAAATAGAAGATCCAATATAAGAATAAGAGGCTTAAGGGAAGAGGTGAGCCCAAAAACACTAATAACAACACTACAAAAAATGTTTCAGGAAATCGCTCCAGACATTGATATAAAAGATTTAATTATAGATCGAGCACACCGAGTAACAGGAATAAGGAAGCTAGATCCAAAAAAGCCCCGGGATATAATTTGTAGATTGCATTTTGCTCATATAAAAGACAAAATAATGTTTGCTGTCCGTCAAAATAAGAACATCCAATATGACGGAGATCCTCTGATGTTCTTCCAGGATCTATCAAAATTCACGTTGGATCGTAGAAGAGCATTAAAGCCTCTAGTGGAGCAGCTAATAAAGAACAACCTTCAATATAGATGGAAATTTCCATTTCAATTACAGGTTCAAGTAGAAGGACGTGTTATAATATTTAGAGATTTGGAGGACTTGCCAGAGTTTTTTGACACTCTTAAATTCCAGAAATAACACTACCGGACTGGCCCGTTCCATATATACAAACATTTAAAAAAATATAAAGGGTTTTTTTTTTTCTTTTTTCTTTTTTTTTCCCTTCTCCCTCTTCCCTGGGGAAAAAATAATGCACAATAGCAAATAATAAGTACAGAAAAGTTAATATGCATGTTTTATGTAATGTGATATGGAAAAGGAGAGATTTAACATTTTGGTATTTTGGCAAATTTTATTTTATTTTTTTTTGCACTGGGAAATTGAATGGAATGAGATAATGTAGCAATAATAATTTAAAAGAAAAGATTTTTTTTTTTTCTTCATGTTTTTTTTGCACTGGGATATGGAAATGAATGTAGTAGTACATGCATTTGTGGTAAATATTTGACGTCTGCGGGAAGGGAGGGGAAGAAGGGAAAAGGTAAATAGCAAGCACAAAAGAGATGATAATTATGTTTTAAACACAAGGATACTTTTTTGCACTGGAATATTGTACGGAATGAGGTTAATTAACAATAATAAGTAAGGAAAGAAGGAAGGAAAAAAAGGAGGAAAAGGAAAGGAAATTTGGGTTGTGTGTCTTATTTTTTTTTGATAATGTCCAGGGGAAGGGAGGAAAGGTAGGGAAAAGGTAAATGGCAAGCACAAAAGAGAATAATAATTATGTTTATAGCACTAGGATACTTTTTTTTTTTTTTTTTGCACCGGGAAAGTGAATGGAATGAGATAATGTAAC
This sequence comes from Lithobates clamitans, assembly GCA_037952925.1. Classification (NCBI taxonomy): domain Eukaryota; kingdom Metazoa; phylum Chordata; class Amphibia; order Anura; family Ranidae; genus Lithobates; species Lithobates clamitans. Next base: position 1,532,600 of record JBBGZY010000159.1, read on the forward strand.
AATAATAATTTTAAAATATATATATATTTTTTTTGTCTTCTTCTTTCTCATGGTATCAAAATTAATAATGACCCCCCCCCCCCCTCTTATCCCTCTATGGTTTTTGATACGAGAGAGAGGTAAAGAAAGGAGAAATAAGGAGTGGAGGGAAGGGGGAGGAGGGAGTAAAAGGATATGGGAAGGAAATAGAGTGACAACGCAATAAAAAAAAGGATAAGGGGCCCAGAAGAGGTAAACAAATAATATAATGGAATTGGGGCAGATAAAAGGGAGTGTAAGAACACAAATAGATTAAAAGAGTAAGGGAAGGGAGAAAAAGAAGGAACAAAAAAGGTATGAAAACCAACAATTAAAAATACGGCAGGTGGCCAGCAAACAGACGGCAGTTTCTGGTCAGCAGGCTCAAAATCCCCCAAAGTAGGGAACTTACTTTAGATAGTAAGATAGACTCCTCTCTCGTCTTCTCTTGAATGGGTGAGATCAAATTTTGTTCCTTCAACGCAAGGGGCCTTAACTCTCCCAACAAAAGAAATCAAATTCTAAATTTATTCAATAAACAAAATGTGGATATCATACTGTTCCAAGAGACGCACTTTCGTTCAAATCACATACCAAAACTTAATAACCGAAATTATAATAACTGGATACATGATACATTTCCTCACTCGAAATCGAGAGGGGTATCCATTGCCTTCCATAGGAACGTACCCCATCAAATAATACAAAAATATATGGGCAAGGATGGCAGATCTTTGGTCATAAAGGTAGCGATATATGGAAAAATCTTTACAATCATTAATTTATACTTACCAAATTATGATCAAATAAAGATGGGAATAAGAGCTGTAAACAGGGCTATGGAGAAAGCTGAGGGTACAGTGATAATGGGTGGGGACTTTAATTTTATCATGGACATAAAAATGGATACAACTAATACCCACGCTTATAAAAATAAAAATCAAATAGAGGAATTTAAAGGGACATTAGTAAAGTACCATCTGGTGGATATTTGGAGAGCCCAACACCAAACGGAAAAAAATAATTCATACTATTCTAACAAACACGATTCCTACCATAGGATAGACTATTTTTTTATTAATCATTCAGGAATGGTAATGACTCCATCATCAGATATAGGGGGGTTCTTATGGTCAGACCATGCCCCATTGTTTCTGGAAATTAAGGTAATAGAACGCGAAAAAATAAAAGGTAACTGGGGGCTAAATGACAATTTGCTAAAAGATAAAGAATGTGTAGAAGATATAAGAAAAACAATAAGGGAATTTTTGGAGAATCACGAGAGCGATGAAACATCAATACCCATGCAGTGGGAAGCATTAAAATGTGTAATAAGAAGGACATTCATCAAGCATGGCTCAAGATTAAAAAAAAAGAAAGAATCAGAAGAAATCTCAGTTAATAAAAGAAATAGAAGAACTGGAAATAAAACATAAACAAACCCTTAATCCATCAGAAAAAATAAATCTAACAGGGAAAAGAATGGAATTACAAGCCATGCTTGACGAAGAATCTCTTAGGATTAGGGACCGAAGAAGAGCACAATGGTACCAGCAGGGAAAAAAGACAGGGAAAATATTGGCTAAATCATTAAAAGAGCAACAAAGTACAACAAATATACGGTAATTCAAATATTAAAAGCAGACGGGGAATATACATATGACCCAAAAGAAATATTGAACGAATTCCACGCATATTACTCAAATTTATATAATATTAAAACATCATGTGGGAAAAAGAAGGAGGAAACGGATAGGGAAGAAATTAAAAAATATATTGAAGATACAGCCCTGCCGAGATTCCCTAAAGAAACACTCGAGGCCCTAGAAAGAGACATCTCAATAGAAGAGGTTCAGAAAGTGATTGCAGAATTAGCTCTAGGGAAAAGCCCTGGACCTGATGGGTACACCACTAGATTTTATAAGCACTTCCAGGATATAATCGCCCCCATTCTGAAAAAAACATACAACTCTATATCCAACATTCAAGGCTTCATACCACAAAGCACAGAGGCCCACATTATACTAATTCCAAAGCCAGAGAAGGACCACACGCTTTGCAAAAACTACCGGCCTATTTCTTTAACCAATATAGATATAAGGCTATATTCTAAGATTATTGCGAATAGAATAACAACTATCCTACCTAGCTACATAAAATTAGATCAGGCAGGATTCATGAAAGGCAGAGAGACTAAAGATAACATCATAAAGACTTCTACACTGATAGAATTCGCCCAAAAAACAGCCACGGAAACATGTATTTTGGCTGTAGATGCCGAAAAAGCATTTGATAGGATAGGGTGGGGATTTCCTGGAAGAAACACTAATACAACTAGGTATGGGTCCAATAATGCGTAGTAGGATCGCCGCGTTGTATTCCAACTCGAAAGCAAAAGTAAGAATAAGCGGCATATTATCAAAAGATATAAAAATAACGAACGGAACCCGCCAGGGTTGTCCTCTCTCCCCTCTACTGTTTGTATTAATAATGGAACACCTAATCACAGCAATTAGAAACAATAAAGATATAAAGGGAATAAAACTGGGGGGGGAAGAGTACAAGATAGCAGTATATGCAGATGACCTGCTAGTATATATAACTAACCCCTTAATAACTATTCCTAATCTGATGAAGGAATTCAAAAGATTTGGGGAATTAACCCTTTCATGACTAAGCCTATTTTTGAAATTTGGTGTTTACAAGTTAAAATCCGTATTTTTTGCTAGAAAATTACTTAGAGTTCCCAAACATTATATATATTTTTTTAGCAGAGAATCTAGAGAATAAAATGGCGATTGTTGCAATATTTTTTATCACACGGTATTTGTGCAGCGGTGTTTTAAACGCAAATTTTTGGAAAAGGGACACTTTCATGAATTTTAAAAAATCCAAACAGTAAAGTTACCCCAATTTTTTGTATAATGTGAAAGATGATGTTACGCCGAGTAAATAGATACCAAACATGTCACCCTTTATAATTGCACGCACTCGTGGAATGGCGACAAACTACGGTACCTATGAATTTCCATTGGCGACGCTTTAAAATTTTTTTACGATTACCAGGTTTGAGTTACAGAGGAGGTCTAGGGCTAGAATTATTGCTCTCGCTCTGACGATCGCGGCGATACCTCACATGTGTGGTTTGAACACCGTTTACATATGCGGGCGCGACTTCCGTATGCGTTTTCTTCGCTGCGCGAGCTTGCGGGGACAGGGGCACTTTAAAATTTTTTTTATATTTATTTATTTATTTTATTTATTTTTTTACTTTATAAATTGTGTTTAAAATTTTTTTTTTTTTTACTTTTATTGCTGTCACAAGGAATGTAAACATCCCATGTGACAGTAATAGGTGGTGGCAGGTACTCTTTATGGAGGGATGGGGGGTCTAAAAGACTCTCAGACGCGAGTGAGGAAAAGCCGATCAACGGCTCTTCCCATTGACAGCGTGATCAGCCGTGATTGGACACGGCTGATCACGTGGTAAAGATCCTCCGCTGGAGGCTCTTTAGCAAGATCGGTGGAGCAGTGTGTCAGGCTGACACACCGCTCCACCGATCGACGCGATGCGCGCCCCCGGGGGCGCGCGCCGGCATGTTATCCTGCTGGACATCATATGACGCCCAGTCAGGATAACTGAACCACTTCCCGGATGTCAATTCGCTATAGGGCGGGCGGGAAGTGGTTAAAAAAAAACCTCGATTCGAATCGAGTTTTGTTTTCTATTGGACACCGCGCCGGTCCTGAGGAGCTGCAGGCAAGAGTTTTTAGGCGAGGCTGCGACTTGGGCCTAGTCCGTGGCATCCGGCCTCGCGGAATAGGCCGAAGCCGCGGCCTCACCTAAAAACTCCTGCCCGCAGCTCCTCTTTACAGCTACTTATTTGGGTGATCTAGGGCTCGATTTGAATCTTGAATCGAGTTGAGAGGTCAAATTGATTCAAAATTTCAGCAAATCGATTTTTTTAGATTTTTTTTTTTCACCAAAATAAGTACAATAAGCGGCTGCAGGGGGTAGATAAGAGGACCTGGTAAATAAGTATATATGTGATCAACTTAATAAAGCAGCTTACGTGGATACCAGAGTGACTTTGGATCCACGGGCCAAAAAAACATGGGGTCGGACTAACATAGTCTCAGGACACCGAAAACGCTAAAGTAATGTAATATTCCCTGTTACCACGCATCTGGCATCCTCGATGACATTACTTTAGCGTTTTCGGTGTCCTGAACCTGTGTTTTTAACACCATATATATATTGTAAGTATAACCCTAGAGACTATGTTAGTCCGACCCCATGTTTTTTTGGCCTGTGGATCCAGAGTCACTCTGGTATCCACGTAAGCTGCTTTATTTAGTTTATCACATATATACCTATTTACCAGGTCCTCTTATCTACCCCCTGCAGCCGCTTATTGTACCCGACACCTGGGTGCTGCCTCGGGAGTTGCTTACGTCTGCCTCCGTTAACCAGCAGGTAGTCAATTTTTCATCTTTTAGGCGCTCTGGTGGCCTGCCGGTTTTGGGGAGGACTGTCTGGGTGGGTGGTAGGCACCTGGCGCTCCATGATTATGCCCTGGGCTGTTTGATGCATGTTCATGTCTGACAGTTCACAAAAATCCAGTTCTGTTATATCTATTGTATATTAGTATCTTTGGTTGATTGTGATTTTCTCATTATAGAATTTACAGTAGCGATACAGGTACAACCAACTGTCCCTGAGGAAGCCACTTTTGGCGAAACATGTAGGATCCTTTACTACCTGCTTACGGGATTGGCCACCACACCCCCAGGCTTAATCTTGTAAACATCGCTACAAATGGTTTTTATCTTTTGTACTTTGATGCACACCCTGTATATGTAATATTATATAAATCTCTATTAAACTGTTAATAAAATATTATATGTTTTATTTTATACATCTCAGTTTTCTTTTGGCACCGCAATAATCCCTGTACCTTTGGTTCACACAACTATTTTTGGCATTTTTATAGCACTGATCGCTGTATTAATGCCAATGGTCCCAAAAATGTGTAAAAATTGTCCGATGTGTCCGCCATAATGTCGCAGTCCCAATAAAAATCGCAGATCGCCGCCATTACTAGTTAAAAAAAATAAATAAAAATGCTATAACTCTATTCCCTTTTTTGTACACGCTATAACTTTTGTGCAAACCAATCAATATACGCTTATTGTGATTTTTATTACCAAAAATATGTAGAAGAATACATATCGGCCTAAACTGAGAAAAAATTAGCTTTTTTTTTTTGTCAGTTATATCCGCAGCCTCTGTCCCCCTCCTGTGTCCTGTCCGCAGCCTCTGTCCCCCTCCTGTAGTATGTCCGCAGCCTCTGTCCCCCTCCTGTGGTATGTCCGCAGCCTCTGTCCCCCTCCTGTAGTATGTCCGCAGCCTCTGTCCCCCTCCTGTGGTATGTCCGCAGCCTCTGTCCCCCTCCTGTAGTATGTCCGCAGCCTCTGTCCCCCTCCTGTAGTATGTCCGCAGCCTCTGTCCCCCTCCTGTGGTATGTCCGCAGCCTCTGTCCCCCTCCTGTAGTATGTCCGCAGCCTCTGTCCCCCTCCTGTGGTATGTCCGCAGCCTCTGTCCCCCTCCTGTAGTATGTCCGCAGCCTCTGTCCCCCTCCTGTAGTATGTCCGCAGCCTCTGTCCCCCTCCTGTGGTATGTCCGCAGCCTCTGTCCCCCTCCTGTGGTATGTCCGCAGCCTCTGTCCCCCTCCTGTAGTATGTCCGCAGCCTCTGTCCCCCTCCTGTAGTATGTCCGCAGCCTCTGTCCCCCTCCTGTAGTATGTCCGCAGCCTCTGTCCCCCTCCTGTGTCCTGTCCGCTTTTTTTTTTTTAAATGGGGATATTTATTATGGCAAAAAGTACAAAATATTGTGTTTTTTTCAAAATTGTCACTTTTTTGTTTATAGCACAAAAAATAAAAACCGAGATCAAATACCACCAAAAGAAAGCTCTATTTGTGGGAAAAAAAGGACATGAATTTTGTTTGGGTGCAACGTCGCACGACCGCGCAATTGTCAGTTAAAGCGATGCAGTGCCGAATCGCAAAAAGTGCTCTGGTCAGGAAGGGGGTAAAATCTTCCGAGGCTGGAGTGGTTAAGCACTGATCACTGTATTGGTGTCCCTGGTCCCCAGAAAGCGTCACTTAGTCCTGGCTCACATTGATGCTACTTTGAAATTGCGCTATTTCATTTGAAGAAGTGCGATTTCAAAGTAGCGCGGTCCGCGTGATTTCAGGTGATACTTGATAGACATGTGTGTGTCTTCATGTACAGATGTCTATTGAAGCCGCACCTGAAATCGGCAAAAGTAGCACAGAAACGACTTTAGCACATCGTTGTCACACTGATTGGAACAGAGCCATTGTCCCCAATAGGCTGCGATTTGTCAGGCGAGTTGATCTCTCAAATTACATGACAAATCGCTCCAATGTGAACCTCGGCTTAGTGTCCAATTTGTCCGCCACAATGTTCGCAGTCCCGCTAAAAATCGCTGTCATTACTAGTAAAAAAGAACAATATATATAAAAATTCCATAAAAATATCCCATTGTTTGTAGAAGGTATAACTGTTGTGCAAACCAATCAAAATACGTTTATTGGGATTTTTTTACAAAAATATGTAGCAGAATACATATTGGCCCAAATTGATGAAGAAAATTTTTTATTTTTTTTATTTTTATTGGAAATGTTTTATAGCAGAAAATAAAACATTTTTTTTTCTCTCTCAGTTCTCGGTCTTTGTTTAGAGAGCAAAAAACAAAAAAAATGCAGAGGTGATCAAATACCACCAATCAAAATCTCTATTTGTGGGGAAAAGGGACATAAATTGTATTTGGGTACGTCACATGACTGCGCAATTGTATGTTATAGTAACACAGTGCCGTATTGCAAAAATGGCCTGGTCATGAAGGGGGGTAAATCTTCTGGGGCTGAAGAGGTTAATCTTGGTTTCATGTTCTGTTATATCACTGAGGATGATTTTTAATAACATTCTAGTAATGATAAGGTAGAGATCTACATGGATGGAAGAAGCTTTATTGTGGAGAAATACAGACAGTGCAGAGCATAGAATGAGTCTCTTATCACACAGAACAATCTAGTAGTGTGACCTCCATGTGTTATAGTGAGCCCTGAGGGGGGAGAGAGAGAGAGAGGGGACTGTGTGAGGAGTACAGAGGGAAGGTCTGTGGTAAGTTCTCTCCCCTCCCCCTTCTACACAGACTGAGAAACATTTTCTTCGTCCTCCCTCCAGTCATATGAAAAGGGGATAGAAGGAGTGAACGGGAACAGCTTTCCCTCACTGCACAGCGGCGCTCTCTATTGCCACCTGCAGGCTGGAGGGAGAAGAAAGAATCCAGCTATCTGTCTTCTCCTGTCACTGGACATTACGGCTGAGATGACGTTGCAGACTGCACGCGCCCCATGAAGGGGGGGGGATTTGCGGGGGGGTCGCGTTTACTCTGATTGGCGGAGGGCGGAAAACGGTCATACCGAGCACGAGACGGCTGAGCGGCGCCATTTTCCTCCAGGGATTACCAGCGCTAGGGAGTGTCTTAGACGCGCTCGTCACAGAAGAGGAACAGCGCCCCACAGCGGGTTATTTCCAGATTACACCCGCAGCTTTTTTTCACCGGAGATATAATAAGTGTCATTAGAAGTGATGTCACCTTACAGTGAGATCGGGTCCAGTGTCGGGATGTGTGTGTGTGTGGGGGGGGGGGGGGGGACAATAGAGAGCTGGACCGGCTTGTGCTGTAATGATCTGTCAGTGTTTTCTCTCTTTCTGGTTTGAGGGAAGAGAAATCACTTTTCACACTCAGGATCAGATCTTCTCTGTCAGTGCTTCCTGTCAGTGCCAATCAGTGCTTTCAATCATTGCCAGTGCCACCTCTCAGTGAAAGTCAGTAAAAAACAGTGCCACCTTTCAGTGCTGCTTATCAGTGCCAACCAATGCCACCTATTAGTGCCCATTAGTAGTGCCAATCAGTGCTTCCAATCATTACCACCTGTCAGTGCCCATCCTTGCTGCCTATCGGTGCCCATCAGTACTTCCAATCACTGCTTTCAATCAGTGCTGCCTATCAGTGCCCATCAGTGTTGACTATCAGTGCTGCCTATCATTGCCCAGCAGTGCTGTCAATTAGTGTCCATCAGTGCTGCTTATCAATGCCCATCAGTGTCGCCTTCTCAGTGCTGTCTATTATTGCACATCAGTGCTGGAAATTAGTGCTTCCTATCAGTGCCATTGGTGCTGCCAGTGCCACCTATCTGTGCCAATCAGTGCCCATCAGTGGTGCCTATCAGTACCAATCAGTGCTGTCAATCAGTGCCCATCAGTGGTGCCTATCAGTACCAATCAGTGCTGTCAATCAGTGCCCATCAGTGCTGCTTATCAATGGCCATCAGTGCCGCCTATCAGTGTTGACTATCAGTGCTGTCTATTATTGCACATCAGTGCTGGCAATTAGTGCCCATCAGTGCTGCCAATCGGTGCTTCCTATCAGTGCCATTGGTGCTGCCAGTGCCACCTATCTGTGCCAATCAGTGCCCATCAGTGGTGCCTATCAGTACCAATCAGTGCTGTCAATCAGTGCTGCCAATCAGTGCCCATCAGTGGTGCCTATCAGTACCAATCAGTGCCCATCAGTGCACTAAGTGCCGGGATGGGGCGATGAACTCAGCAGACAGGCACATTTTCCATGGGGGGCGGCCTGGTGGGGCACAACTGAAAACTGTTGATGTTATTAATGCCACACGCCGATCTTTAGTATATGAAGTAATCACCACACTACTATTTACAATAAACTACTGGAGGTAAAATAAAAAAGTGTCAGGGAAAGGTCTGCCGCTAAGCACTGTTATGTGTTCCCAAACCACAAAAAAAAAAAAGTGCAGCGCTAACTTACTGATCAATAATTTACCAATAATGGTAGAACCTCCAATGTATGGAAATCTCAATAAACTTCAATGTTACCACAATACCGGTCTCTGTGATATGTAACTTCACATATAATACACATCACACTGAAAATAAGACATACATTAAAAACTTAGCAGGGATGGTGGAAACCCCTCCTATAGATATTTGGCATACAGATTAACCTCAAGTGCAACAACTTTTTAGTTGGGAGGTTCCCACCATTATAGCACTTTGGAATTTTTATTTTTTAGAGTGTTACACTTAATTTTATATGTTTTAGTTACTATTATATTGTGAATTTTTGCACTTGAAGTTAATTTTCCATCACCCTTGCTAAGTCCATGTCTTTATGGACCTTGCTTTGTGCACTGGTGTGCAGTCATGTTGGAACAGGAAGGAGCCATCCCCAAACTGTTCCCACAAAGTTGGGAGCATGAAATTGTCCAAAATATCTTGGTATGCTGACGCCTTAAGAGTTTCCTTCACTGGAACCAAGGGGCCAAACCCAACCCCTGAAAAACAACCCCCCCCATAATCCCCCCTCCACCAAATGATTTGGACCAGTGCACAAAGCAATGTCCATAAAGACATGGGTGAGCGAGTTTGGGGTGGAGGAACTTGACTGGCCTGCACAGATTCCTGACCTCAACCCGATAGAACACCTTTGGGATGAATTAGAGCAGAGACTGCGAGACAGGCCTTCTCATCCAACATCAGTGCCTCAACTCAATATTGAACCCTATGAACTAAGACTGGGAAAGTTCATATATATACATATATACATACATACACACACACACGTACACACACGTGTATTTGAGCTTCGGGGTGCACACCCTAATGCAATAGGCTGCGCACGCCTATGGACGGCAGGTAGGAGAAGCTGCCATAAGGACACAATAGTAAGGCACTGAGGTAGAGTAACAAAGTATAACCTAAACAGAATGAGTAAAAATACAAAATGTACTTTATTATATATCAAATGATAAATGTAATGTAACCAGGGGCAGACTGGCCATGCCCGAGGGCTCGGGACCAGTAGAGGCCCCATGAGAGTCTCCTGGGCTGGTATCTTTATTGGGTCACCACTTACCCGCTGTAAGTCTCCCCTCTCATATGACAGCTCCTGTGTTTGTATCTGGCTCGGACCGGACGGGCGTCCTTATGTCACGGATTTCCATGTAGTGGGCGGCCCGGCCGGCCAGTGTTTACCGTTGCTAGGATACAAGGGGGCCACCTGTGGGCACACACACTACCAAGTGGGGATAGAGAGATCCCTGACGGGGGGCACACACTACCCAATGGGGGCACAGAGATCCCCACCAGGGGGCACACACTACCCAATTGGGGCAGAGAGATGCCTGATGGGGGGCAAAACTATCCAGTGGGGGCACAGAGATCCCCCACCAGGGGGTGCACACTACCCAATGGGGGCACAGAGCTCCCCACCAGGGGGCGCACACTACCCAATGGGGGCACAGAGATCCCCACCAGGGAGCGCACACCACCCAATGGGGGCACAGAATGTTTACTCAGCGTAACTTTATCTTTCACATTATGCAAAAAAATTGGGCTAACTTTAATGTTTTTTTTTTTTTTTAAAGCATGAAACAGAAAAAAGCATTTGATAAATTGCTGTGCGAGATAAAAAGTTTCAATGACCGCCATTGTATTCTCTATGGTCTCTGCTAAAAAAAAATATATACTGTTTGGGGATTATATGTAATTTTCTATCAAAAAAATGATGATTTTTACATGTAGGAGAGAAATGTCAGAATTGGCCTGGTTGGCAAGCCCCGGACCATTTGGCTACCCAAAGACCAGAGCACTTTTTGCGATTCGGCACTGCGTCGCTTTAACTGACAATTGTGCGGTCGTGTGACGTGGCTCCCAAACAAAATTGGTGTCCTTTTTTTCCCACAAATAGAGCTTTCTTTTGGTGGTATTTTATCACCTCTGCGGTTTTTATTTTTTGTGCTATAAACAAAAAAATAGCGACAATTTTGAAATAAACGCATTATTTTTTACTTTTTGCTATAATAAATATCCCCAAAAAATATATAAAAAAAACATTTTTTTCCTCAGTTTAGGCCGATACGTATTCTTCTACATATTTTTGGTAAAAAAAATTGCAATAAGCATTTATTGATTGGTTTGCGCAAAAGTTGTAGCGTTTACAAAATAGGGAATAGTTTGATGGCATTTTTATTAATATATTTTTTTATTACTAATGGCAGCGATCAGCGATTTTGATCGTGACTGCGACATTATGGCAGACAGATCGGACACTTTTAGCGTGATTTTGGGACCATTCACATTTATACAGCGATCAGTTCAATTGAAAATGCATTGATTACTGTGTAAATGTGACTGGCAGTGAAGGAGTTAACCACTAGGTGGCGCTGTAGGGGTTAAGTGTATCCTAGGGAGTGATTCTAACTGTGGGGGGGAGGGGCTGTGTGTGACAGTAGGGAGCAGTAATCAGTGACAGTGTCATTAGGCAGAACGGGGAAATGCTTGTTTACATTAGTATCTCCCCATTCTTCCTCTCCATGAGACGATCGCGGGTATCCCCCCGGACATCGAATCCGCGGGACCCGCGATCACTCTCACGGAGCTCCTGGCGTGCGCGCCCGCAAACCGCCTTATAAAGGGAAACGTATAGGTACATTAATCTGCCTGTACGTGCCCTTTTACCGCAGTATATCTGTGTGAGGTGGTCGAGAAGCCGTTAAAGGAGAAGTACAGCCAAAGCTCGTTTTGCACTCCTGTGATACGTCACAGAAGTTGGTCCAGATATCCGCTTCATCACAACAATGGAAGTCGGGATCCGCCAGATCCCTGGACCAACACCCGGATCAGCCTCCCAGTGAGCTGCTAAGAGCCTGAGCCGAACACTCCAACCCCTCTACAGCCCAGCGCTCCAGTGAGTGAGGCAGAGCAGAGAGCGGTGACTGACAGTCTGCAGCTCTCTGCTCACGGAGCTGTCAGAACCGAGGGATTCGAGGGATCTACAGTTTTCGATCGCTCAGTTCTCCATGTAGAGGGGTCAGGGGACAGATGCAGCATCCACCTAGGTAAGTATGATACTGGAAAAAACACCCAGCATACGGGACAAGAGAAGTGGTACTGTGCAGAGTCCATCCATACAGAACAAGAAGAGATACTGAGAATTATGCCCATCATACCCAGCCATTAAAATGACCATAGTACAGTTTAATTGTATGTAAAATCTATGAAATGATATAAAATGGTGTTACATGACCGAGGTATTCCTTCCCAGTCAAAGATTTCAGGCGTGAAAAGTGGCAGCTGGTATGAGGTGTGTGATGTCACAGTGGGCTGCAAACCGGTTCAAACCAGACTGCAGTTTTTTCAAAACATTCCTGCACTGGAAGCTGACCGAGTCACATTGTCAGATTGTGTCTTCTGGGATTATTATAGTTTTTTATTCTTATTATTATTTTTTATTTTTATTATTATTATATTGCTATCGTATTATTATTGTATACCTTATTAAACATTTTTAGTTTTTTTAGGTACACCGGCATCAGTCACCACCACCATGCCACGAGCTTCACGATGTCGGTCCCGTGGAAGGCGATCCCGTCAGGAGGGCGGAGAGGAGCCAATTGCACACCGGACAAGAGGACAACTTCGGAGGAGACAACACCCAGCGCCACAGAGTCCACCGGCAATGGAGCAGCCTACCTGTTCCATTTGCCTCGGTGAGTATAATGCAGAGGACACCCGAACATTACCATGTTTACACATGTTCCATTCTGCTTGTATTAACAGATGGCTTCAACAAACCCCAACTTGTCCTGTCTGCCGGGCATTTACATCTCCGTATGAAGACCCCGTCTTGCAGAATCGTTTTCTCGTGAGTCTTCGCCGAAATCTGGGCATCCGATGGTTTTTCCACTAATGTACCACCTTTCTCTTTGTGCCTCAAAAACATCATGGGGCAATGTACAGTATACCAATATGTATGTTTTTTTTATATTTCCTGCTTATAGTATATAATGCCAGGAAAAAAAGATATACTTCAGACAATTACCACCGCAAAGGAGTCCCTCCACTCTGAGACGGCCTCTAGGTCGCGGGTGGAGGCTCCCAGACAATTAAAACCGCAAAGGAGTCCCTCAACCCTGAGGCGGCCTCTAGGTCGCGGGTGGAGGCTCCCAGACAATTACCACCGCAAAGGAGTCCCTCCACCCTGAGACGGCCTCTAGGTCGCAGGTGGAGGCTCCTAGACAATTACCACCGCAAAGGAGTCCCTCCACCCTGAGACTGCCTCTAGGTCGCGGGTGGAGGCTCCCAGACAATTACCACCGCAAAGGAGTCCCTCCACCCTGAGACGGCCTCTAGGTTGCGGGTGGAGGCTCCTAGACAATTACCACCGCAAAGGAGTCCCTCCACCCTGAGACGTCCTCTAGGTCGCAGGTGGAGGCTCCCAGATAATTACCACCGCAAAGGAGTCCCTCCACCCTGAGGTGGCCTCTAGGTCGCGGGTGGAGGCTCCCAGACAATTACCACCGCAAAGGAGTCCCTCCACCCTGAGGTGGCCTCTAGGTCGCGGGTGGAGGCTCCCAGACAATTACCACCGCAAAGGAGTCCCTCCACCCTGAGGCGGCCTCTAGGTCGCGGGTGGAGGCTCCCAGACAATTTCCACCGCAAAGCAGTCCCTCCACCCTGAGGCGGCCTCTAGGTCGCGGGTGGAGGCTCCCAGACAATTACCACCGCAAAGGAGTCCCTCCACCCTGAGGCGGCCTCTAGGTCGCGGGTGCAGGCTCCCAGACAGTTACCACCGCAAAGGAGTCCCTCCACCCTGAGGCGGCCTCTAGGTCGCGGGTGGAGGCTCCCAGACAGTTACCACCGCAAAGGAGTCCCTCCACCCTGAGGCGGCCTCTAGGTCGCGGGTGGAGGCTCCCAGACAATTACCACCGCAAAGGAGTCCCTTCACCCTGAGGCGGTCTCTAGGTCGCGGGTGGAGGCTCCCAGACAATTACCACCGCAAAGGAGTCCCTCCACCCTGAGGCGGCCTCTAGGTCGCGGGTGGAGGCTCCCAGACAATTTCCACCGCAAAACAGTCCCTCCACCCTGAGGCGGCTTCTAGGTCGCGGGTGGAGGCTCCCAGACAGTTACCTCCGCAAAGGAGTCCCTCCACCCTGAGGCGGCCTCTAGGTCACGGGTGGAGGCTCCCAGACAGTTACCACCGCAAAGGAGTCCCTCCACCCTGAGGCGGCCTCTAGGTTGCGGGTGGAGGCTCCCAGACAGTTACCACCGCAAAGGAATCCCTCCACCCTGAGGTGGCCTCTAGGTCGCGGCTGGAGGCTCCCAGACAATTACCATCGCAAAGGAGTCCCTCCACCCTGAGGCGGCCTCTAGGTCGCGAGTGGAGGCTCCCAGACAATTACCACCGCAAAGGAGTCCCTCCACCCTGAGGCGGCCTCTAGGTCGCGGGTGGAGGCTCCCAGACAATTACCACCGCAAAGGAGTCCCTCCACGCCACCCTGAAACGGCCTCTAGGTCGCAGGTGGAGGCTCCCAGACAATTACCACCGCAAAGGAGTCCCTCCACCCTGAGGCGGTCTCTAGGTCGCGGGTGAAGGCTCCCAGACAATTGCCGCCGAAAAGGAGTCCCTCCACCCCAACGCGACCTCGAGGTGGAGGCTCCCAGGCAATTGCCACCGAAAAGGAGTCCCTCCACCCCGACGCGCCCTCGAGGTGGAGGCTCCCAGGCAATTTCCACCAAAAAGGAGTCCCTCCACCCCGACGCGGCCTCGAGGTGGAGGCTCCCATGCAATTGCCGCCGAAAAGGAGTCCCTCCACCCCGACGCGGCCTCGAGGTGGAGGCTCCCAGGCAGTTGCCGCCGAAAAGGAGTCCCTCCACCCCGACGTGGCCTCGAGGTGGAGGCTCCCAGGCAATTGCCGCCGAAAAGGAGTCCCTCCACCCCGACGCGGCCTCGAGGTGGAGGCTCCCAGGCAATTGCCGCCGAAAAGGAGTCCCTCCACCCTGACGCGGCCTCCAGGTCACGGGTTGAGGCTCCCAGAAATCGCCGCCGAAAAGCAGTCCCTCCACCCCGACGCGGCCTCGAGGTGGAGGCTCCCAGGCAATTTCCGCCGAAAAGGAGTCCCTCCACACCGACGCGGTCTTGAGGTGGAGGCTCCCAGGCAATTACCGCCGAAAAGGAGTCCCTCCACCCTGACGTGGCCTCGAGGTGGAGGCTCCCAGGCAAATGTCGCCGAAAAGGAGTCCCTCCACCCCGACGCGGCCTCGAGGTGCAGGCTCCCAGGCAATTGCTGCTGAAAAGGAGTCCCTCCACCCCGATGCGGCCTCGAGGTGGAGGCTCCCAGGCAATTGCCGCCGAAAAGGAGTCCCTCCACCCCGACGCGGCCTCGAGGTGGAGGCTCCCAGGCAATTGCCGCCGAAAAGGAGTCCCTCCACCCCGACGCGGCCTCGAGGTGGAGGCTCCCAGGCAATTGCCGCCGAAAAGGAGTCCCTCCACCCCGACGCGGCCTCGAGGTGGAGGCACCCAGGCAATTGCCGCCGAAAAGGAGTCCCTCCACCCCGATGCGGCCTCGAGGTGCAGGCTCCCAGGCAATTGCCGCCGAAAAGGAGTCCCTCCACCTTGAGGCAGCCTCTAGGTCGCGGGTGGAGGCTCCCAGACAATTACCACCGCAAAGGAGTCCCTCCACCCTGAGGCGGCCTCTAGGTCGCGGGTGGAGGCTCCCAGACAATTACCACCGCAAAGGAGTCCCTCCACCCTGAGGCGACCTCTAGGTCGCGGGTGGAGGCTCCCAGACAATTACCACCGCAAAGGAGTCCCTCCACCCTGAGGCGGCCTCTAGGTCACGGGTGGAGGCTCCCAGACAATTACCACCGCAAAGGAGTCCCTCCACCCTGAGGCGGCCTCTAGGTCGCGGGTGAAGGCTCCCAGACAATTGCCGCCTAAAAGGAGTCCCTCCACCCCGACGCGGCCTCGAGGTTGCGGGGGGAGGCTCCCAGGCAATTTCCGCCGAAAAGGAGTCCCTGGAGCCCGACGCGGCCTCGAGGTGGAGGCTCCCAAGTAATTGCCGCCGAAAAGGAGTCCCTCCACCCCGACGCGGCCTTGAGGTGGGGGCTCCCAGGCAATTGCCGCCGAAAAGGAGTCCCTCCACCCCGACGCAGGCCTTGGGGTGGAGGCTCCCAGGCAATTGCCGCCGAAAAGGAGTCCCTCCACCCCGACGCGGCATCGAGGTGGAGGCTCCCAGGCAATTGCCACCGAAAAGGATTCCCCCCACAGCGTCGCAGCATCGAGGTGGAGGCTCCCAGGCAATTGCCACCGAAAAGGATTCCCTCCACAGCGACGTGGCTTTGAGGTGGAAGCTCCCAGGTAATTGCCGCCGAAAAGGAGTCCCTCCAACCCGACGGGGCCTCGAGGTTGTGGGTGGAGGCTCCCAGGCAATTGCCGCCGAAAAGGAGTCTCTCCAACCCGACGTGGCCTCGAGGTGGAGGCTCCCAGGCAATTGCCGCCGAACAGGAGTCCCTCCACCCCGACGCGGCCTCGAGGTCGCGGGTGGAGGCTCCCAGGCAATTGCGGCCGAAAAGGAGTCCTTCCACCCCGACGCGGGCTTGAGGTCGCGGGTGGAGGCTCCCAGGCAATTACCGCCGAAAAGGAGTCCCTCCACCCTGACGCGGCCTCTAGGTCACAGGTGGAGGCTCCCAGGTAATTGCCGCCGAAAAGGAGTCCCTTCAACCCGACGGGGCCTCGAGGTTGTGGGTGGAGGCTCCCAGGCAATTGCCGCCGAAAAGGAGTCTCTCCACCCCGATGCGGCCTCGAGGTGGAGGCTCCCAAGCAATTGCCACCGAAAAGGATTCCCTCCACCCCGACGTGGCCTCGAGGTAGAGGCTCCCAGGCAATTGCCGCCGAAAAGGAGTCCCTCCACCCCGACACGGCCTCTAGGTCACGGGTGGAGGTTCCCAGGCAATTACCGCAGCAAAGGAGTCCCTCCACCCCGACGCGGCTTCGAGGTGAAGGCTCCCAGGCAATTGCCACCGAAAAGGATTCCCTCCACCCCATGCGGCCTCGAGGTAGAGGCTCTTAGGCAATTGCCACCGAAAAGGAGTCCCTCCACCCCGACGCGGCCTTGAGGTCGCGGGTGGAGGCTCCCAGGCAATTACCGCAGCAAAGGAGTCCCTCCACCCCGACGCGGCTTCGAGGTGAAGGCTCCCAGGCAATTGCCACCGAAAAGGAGTCTCTCCACCCCGATGCGGCCTCGAGGTGGAGGCTCCCAAGCAATTGCCACCGAAAAGGATTCCCTCCACCCCGACGTGGCCTCGAGGTGGAGGCTCCCAGGCAATTCCCGCCGAAAAGGAGTCCCTCCACCCCGACACGGCCTCTAGGTCACGGGTGGAGGTTCCCAGGCAATTACCGCAGCAAAGGAGTCCCTCCACCCCGACGCGGCTTCGAGGTGAAGGCTCCCAGGCAATTGCCACCGAAAAGGATTCCCTCCACCCCGATGCGGCCTCGAGGTAGAGGCTCTCAGGCAATTGCCGCCGAAAAGGAGTCCCTCCACCCCGACGCGGCCTGGGGGTGGGGGCTCCCAGGCAATTGCCGCCAAAAAAGGAGTCCCTCCACCCCGACGCGGCCTCGAGGTGGAGGCTCCCAGGCAATTGCCGCCGAAAAGGAGTCCCTCCACCCCGACGCGGCATCGAGGTGGATGCTCCCAGGCAATTGCCACTGAAAAGGATTCCCTCCACAGCGTCGCGGCATCGAGGTGGAGGCTCCCAGGCAATTGCCACCGAAAAGGATTCCCTCCACAGCGATGCGGCATCGAGGTGGAGGCTCCCAGGCAATTGCCACCGAAAAGGAGTCCCTCCACAGCGACGCGGCTTTGAGGTGGAGGCTCCCAGGTAATTGCCGCCGAAAAGGAGTCCCTTCAACCCGACGGGGCCTCGAGGTTGTGGGTGGAGGCTCCCAGGCAATTGCCACCGAAAAGGAGTCCCTCCACCCCGACGCGGCCTTGAGGTCGCGGATGGAGGCTCCCAGGCAATTACCGCAGGAAAGGAGTCCCTCCACCCCGACACGGCCTCTAGGTCACGGGTGGAGGTTCCCAGGCAATTACCGCAGCAAAGGAGTCCCTCCACCCCGACGCGGCTTCGAGGTGAAGGCTCCCAGGCAATTGCCACCGAAAAGGATTCCCTCCACCCCGATGCGGCCTCGAGGTAGAGGCTCTCAGGCAATTGCCGCCGAAAAGGAGTCCCTCCACCCCGACGCGGCCTTGGGGTGGGGGCTCCCAGGCAATTGCCGCCGAAAAGGAGTCCCTCCACCCCGACGCGGCCTCGAGGTGGAGGCTCCCAGGCAATTGCCGCCGAAAAGGAGTCCCTCCACCCCGACGCGGCATCGAGGTGGATGCTCCCAGGCAATTGCCACTGAAAAGGATTCCCTCCACAGCGTCGCGGCATCGAGGTGGAGGCTCCCAGGCAATTGCCGCCGAAAAGGAGTCCCTCCACCCCGACGCGGCCTCGAGGTGGAGGCTCCCAGGCAATTGCCGCCGAAAAGGAGTCCCTCCACCCCGACGCGGCATCGAGGTGGATGCTCCCAGGCAATTGCCACTGAAAAGGATTCCCTCCACAGCGTCGCGGCATCGAGGTGGAGGCTCCCAGGCAATTGCCACCGAAAAGGATTCCCTCCACAGCGACGCGGCTTTGAGGTGGAGGCTCCCAGGTAATTGCCGCCAAAAAGGAGTCCCTTCAACCCGACGGGGCCTCGAGGTTGTGGGTGGAGGCTCCCAGGCAATTGCCGCCGAAAAGGAGTCTCTCCAACCCGACGCGGCCTCGAGGTGGAGGCTCCCAGGCAATTGCCGCCGAACAGGAGTCCTTCCACCCCGACGCGGCCCCGAGGTTGCGGCTGGAGGCTCCCAGGCAATTGTGGCCGAAAAGGAGTCCTTCCACCCCGACGCGGGCTCGAGGTCGCGGGTGGAGGCTCCCAGGCAATTACTGCCGAAAAGGAGTCCCTCCACCCTGACGCGGCCTCTAGGTCGCAGGTGGAGGCTCCCAGACAATTGCTGCCGAAAAGGTGTCCCTCCACCCCGACGCGGCCTCAAGGTCGTGGGTGGAGGCTCCCAGGCAATTGCCGCCAAAAAGGAGTCTCTCCACCCCGATGCGGCCTCGAGGTGGAGGCTCCCAAGCAATTGCCACCGAAAAGGATTCCCTCCACCCCGACGTGGCCTCGAGGTGGAGGCTCCCAGACAATTGCCCCCGAGAAGGAGTCCCTCCACCCCGACACGGCCTCTAGGTCACGGGTGGAGGTTCCCAGGCAATTTCCGCAGCAAAGGAGTCCCTCCACCCCGACGCGGCTTAGAGGGGAAGGCTCCCAGGCAATTGCCACCGAAAAGGATTCCCTCCACCCCGGCCGCGGCCTCGAGGTGGATGCTCCCAGGTAATTGCCGCCGAAAAGGAGTCCCTACACCCCGACGCGGCCTCGAGGTGGAGGCTCCCAGGCAATTGCCACCGAAAAGGATTCCCTCCACAGCGAAGCAGCCTTGAGGTAGAGGCTCACAGGCAATTGCCCCCGAAAAGGAATCCCTCCACCCCGACGTGGCATCGAAGTGGAGGCTCCCTGGCAATTGCCGCCGAAAAGGAGTCCCTCCACCCCGACGCGACCTCGAGGTGGAGGCTCCCAGGCAATTGCCGGTAAAAAGGAGTCCCTCCACACCGACGCGGCCTTGAGGTGGAGGCTCCCAGGCAATTGCCGCTGAAAAGGAGTCCCTCCAACCTGATGGGGCCTCGAGGTCGTGGGTGGAGGCTCCCAGGCAATTGCTGCCGCAAAGGAGTCCCTCCACCCCGACGCGGCCTCGAGGTCACGGGTGGAGGTTCCCAGGCAATTGCCGCCGAAAAGGAGTCCCTCCACCCCGACGCGGCTTCGAGGTGGAGGCTCCCAGGCAATTGCCGCCGAAAAGGAGTCCCTCCACCCTGACGCGGCATTGAGGTGGAGGCTCCAAGGCAATTGCCGCCGAACAGGAGTCCCTCCACCCCGACGCGGCCTCGAGGTGGAGGCTCCCAGGCAATTGCCACCGAAAAGGATTCCCTCCACCCCGACGCGGCCTCAAGGCGGTAGCTCCCAGGCAATTGCCGCCGAAAAGGAGTCTCTCCAACCCGACGCGGCCTCGAGGTGGAGGCTCCCAGGCAATTGCCACCGAACAGGAATCCTTCCACCCCGACACGGCCTCGAGGTCGCGGCTGGAGGCTCCCAGGCAATTGCCGCCGAAAAGGAGTCCCTCCACCCCGACGCGGCCTCGAGGTGGAGGCTCCCAGGCAATTGCCGCCGAAAAGGAGTCCCTCCACCATGACGCGGCCTCGAGGTGGAGGCTCCCAGGCAATTGCCGCCGAAAATGAGTCCCTCCACCCCGACGTGGCCTCGAGGTCGCGGGTGGAGGCTCCCAGGCAATTGCCGCTGAAAAGGAGACCCTCCACCCTGATGCGGCCTCGAGGTGGAGGCTCCCAGGCAATTGCCGCTGAAAAGGAGTCCCTCCACTCCGACGCGGCCTCGAGGTGGAGGCTCCCAGGCAATTGTCGCCGAAAAGGAGTCCCTCCACCCCGACGCGGCCTCAAGGTGGAGGCTCCCAGGCAATTGCCGCCGAAAAGGAGTCCCTCCACCCCGACGCGGCCTCGAGGTGGAGGCTCCCAGGCAATTGCCGCTGAAAAGGAGTCCCTCCACCCCGACGCGGCCTCGAGGTGGAGGCTTCCAGGCAATTGCCGCCGAAAAGGAGTCCCTCCACCCCGACGCGGCCTCGATGTGGAGGCTCCCACGTAATTGCCGCCGAAAAGTAGTCCCTCCCCCCCGACGCAGCTTCGAGGTCACGGGTGGAGGCTCCCAGGCAATTGCCACGATAAGGAGTCCCTCCACCCCTACGCGGCCTCGAGGTCGCAGGTGTAGGCTCCCAGGCAATTGCCACCGAAAAGGAGTCCCTCCACCCCGACTCGGCCTTGAGGTCGCGGCTGGAGGCTCCCAGGCAGTTGCAGCTGAAAAGGAGTCCCTCCACCCCGAAGCGGCCTCGAGGTCACGGGTAGAGGCTCCCAGGCAATTGCCGCCGAAAAGGAGTCCCTCCACTCCGACGCGGCCTCGAGGTGGAGGCTCCCAGGCAATTGCCGCCGAAAAGGAGTCCCTCCACCCCGACGCGGCCTTGAGGTGGAGGCTCCCAGGCAATTGCCGCCGAAAAGGAGTCCCTCCACCCCGACGCGACCTTGAGGTGGAGGCTCCCAGGCAATTGCCGCCGAAAAGGAGTCCCTCCACCCCGATGCGGCCTCGAGGTGGAGGCTCCCAGGCAATTGCCGCCAAAAAGGACTCCCTCCACCCCGACGTGGCCTTGAGGTGGAGGCTCCCAGGTAATTGCCGAAAAGGAGTCCCTCCACCCCGACGCGGCCTCGAGGTGGAGGCTCCCAGGCAATTGCCGCCGAAAAGGAGTCCCTCCAACCCGACGTGGCCTCGAGGTGGAGGCTCCCAGGTAATTGCCGCCGAAAAGTAGTCCCTCCACCCCGACGCAGCTTCGAGGTCACGGGTGGAGGCTCCCAGGCAATTGCCACCGATAAGGAGTCCCTCCACCCCGATGAGGCCTCGAGGTCGCAGGTGTAGGCTCTCAGGCAATTGCCGCCGAAAAGGAGTCCCTCCACCCCGACTCGGCCTTGAGGTCGCGGCTGGAGGCTCCCAGGCAGTTGCAGCTGAAAAGGAGTCCCTCCACCCCGACGCGGCCTCGAGGTCGCGGGTGGAGGCTCCCAGGCAATTGCCGCCGAAAAGGAGTCCCTCCACTCCGACGCGGCCTCGAGGTGGAGGCTCCCAGGCAATTGCTGCCGAAAAGGAGTCCATCCACCCCGACGCGGCCTTGAGGTGGAGGCTCCCAGGCAATTGCCGCCGAAAAGGAGTCCCTCCACCACAATGCGGCCTCGAGGTGGAGGCTCCCAGGCAATTGCCGCCAAAAAGGACTCCCTCCACCCCGACGTGGCCTTGAGGTTGAGGCTCCCAGGTAATTGCCAAAAAGGAGTCCCTCCACCCTGATGCGGCCTCGAGGTCGCGGGTGGAGGCTCCCAGGCAATTGCCGAAAAGGAGTCCCTCCACCCTGATGCGGCCTCGAGGTCGCGGATGTAGGCTCCCAGGCAATTGCCGCTGAATAGGAGTCCCTCCACCCCGACTCGGCCTCAAGGTCGCGGCTTGAGGCTAACAGGCAGTTGCCGCTGAAAAGGAGTCCATCCACCCCGATGCGGCCTCGAGGTGCAGGCTCCCAGGCAATTGCCGCCGAAAAGGAGTACCTCCACCCCGACGCGGCCTTGAGGTGGAGGCTCCCAGGCAATTGCCGCCGAAAAGGAGACCCTCCACCCCGACGCGGCCTCGAGGTGCAGGCTCCCAGGCAATTGCCGCCGAAAAGGAGTCCCTCCACCCCGACGCGGCCTCGAGGTGGAGGCTCCCAGGCAATTGCCGCCAAAAAGGAGACTCTCCACCCCGACGCGGCCTCGAGGTGCAGGCTCCCAGGCAATTGCCGCCGAAAAGGAGTACCTCCACCCCGACGCAGCCTTGAGGTGGAGGCTCCCAGGCAATTGCCGCCGAAAAGGAGACCCTCCACCCCGATGCGGCCTCGAGGTGCAGGCTCCCAGGCAATTGCCGCCGAAAAGGAGTCCCTCCACCCCGACGCGGCTTTGAGGTGGAGGCTCCCAGGCAATTGCCGCCGAAAAGGAGTCCCTCCACCCCGACGCGGCCTCAATGTGGAGGCTCCCAGGCAATTGCCGCCGAAAAGGAGTCCCTCCACCCCGACGCGGCCTCGAGGTGGAGGCTCCCAGGCAATTGCTGTCGAAAAGGAGTCCCTCCACCCCGACGTGGCCTCGAGGTCGCGGGTGGAGGCTCCCAGGCAATTGCCGCCGAAAAGGAGACCCTCCACTCCGATGCGGCCTCGAGGTGGAGGCTCCCAGGCAATTGCCGCCAAAAAGGACTCCCTCCACCCCGACGTGGCCTTGAGGTGGAGGCTCCCAGGTAATTGCCGAAAAGGAGTCCCTGCACCCTGATGCAGCCTCGAGGTCGCGGGTGGAGGCTCCCAGGCAATTGCCGAAAAGGAGTCCCTCCACCCTGATGCAGCTTCGAAGTCGCGGATGTAGGCTCCCAGGCAATTGCCGCTGAATAGGAGTCCCTCCACCCCGACTCGGCCTCAAGGTCGCGGCTTGAGGCTAACAGGCAGTTGCCACTGAAAAGGAGTCCCTCCACCCCGATGCGGCCTCGAGGTCGCAGGTGGAGGCTCCCAGGCAATTGCCGCTGAAAAGGAGTCCCTCCACACCGACGCGGCCTCGAGGTGGAGACTCCCAGGCAATTGCCGCCGAAAAGAAGTCCCTTCACCCCGACGCGGCCTTGAGATGGAGGCTCCCAGGCAATTGCCGCCGAAAAGGAGTCCCTCCACCCCGATGCAGCCTCGAGGTGGAGGCTCCCAGGCAATTGCCGCCGAAAATTAGTCCCTCCACCCCGACGCGGCCTCGAGGTGGAGGCTCCCCTGCAATTGCCGCCGAAAAGGACTCCCTCCACCCCGACGTTGCCTCGAGGTGGAGGCTCCCAGGCAGTTGCCGCTGAAAAGGAGTCCCTCCACCCCAACGCGGCCTCGAGGTCGTGGGTGGAGGCTCCCAGGCAATTGCCGCTGAAAAGGAGTCCCTCCACCCCGACGCGGCCTCGAGGCCGCGGGTGGAGGCTCCCAGGCAATTGCCGCCGAAAAGGAGTCCCTCCACCCTGACCTGGCCTCTAGGTCGCGGGTGGAGGCTCCCAGGCAATTGCTGCCGAAAAGGAGTCCCTCCACTCCGACGCGGCCTCGAGGTGGAGGCTCCCCGGCAATTGCCGCCGAAAAGGACTCCCTCCACCCCGACGTGGCCTCGAGGTGGAGGCTCCCAGGCAGTTGCCGCTGAAAAGCAGTCCCTCCATCCCAACGCGGCCTCGAGGTCGTGGGTGGAGGCTCCCAGGAAATTGCCGCTGAAAAGGAGTCCCTCCACTCCGACGCGGCCTCGAGGTGGAGGCTCCCAGGCAATTGCCGCCAAAAAGGAGTCCCTCCACCCCGGCGTGGCCTCGAGGTGGAGGCTCCCCGGCAATTGCCGCCGAAAAGGAGTCCCTCCACCCCGACGCGGCCTCGAGGTGGAGTCTCCCCGGCAATTGCCGCCGAAAAGGAGTCCCTCCACCCTAACGCAGCTTCGAGGTCGCGGGTGGAGGCTCCCAGGCAATTGCCGAAAAGGAGTCCCTCCACCCTGATGCGGCCTCGAGGTCGCGGGTGTAGGCTCCCAGGCAATTGCCGCCGAATAGGAGTCCCTCCCCCCCGACGCGGCCTCGAGGTCGCAGGTGTAGGCTCCCAGGCAATTGCCGCCGAAAAGGAGTCCCTCCACCCCGACTCGGCCTCGAGGTCGCGGCTAGAGGCTCCCAGGCAGTTGCAGCTGAAAAGGAGTCCCTCCACCCCGACGCGGCCTCAAGGTCGCGGGTGGAGGCTCCCAGGCAATTGCCGCCGAAAAGGAGTCCCTCCACACCGACGCGGCCTCGAGGTGGAGGCTCCCAGGCAATTGCCGCCGAAAAGGAGTCCCTCCACCCCGACTCGGCCTTGAGATGGAGGCTCCCAGGCAATTGCCGCCGAAAAGGAGTCCCTCCACCCCGATGCGGCCTCGAGGTGGAGGCTTCCAGGCAATTGCCGCCGAAAATGAGTCCCTCCACCCCGACGCGGCCTCGAGGTGGAGGCTCCCCAGCAATTGCCGCCGAAAAGGAGTCCCTCCACCCCGACGCGGCCTCGAGGTGGAGGCTCCCTGGCAATTGCCGCCGAAAAGGAGTCCCTCCACCCTAACGCGGCTTCGAGGTCACGGGTGGAGGCTCCCAGGCAATTGCCGAAAAGGAGTCCCTCCACCCTGATGCGGCCTCGAGGTCGCGGGTGTAGGCTCCCAGGAAATTGCCGCCGAATAGGAGTCCCTCCACCCCGACCCGGCCTCAAGGTCGCGGCTGGAGGCTCCCAGGCAATTGCCACCGAAAAGGATTCCCTCCACAGCGACGCAGCCTTGAGGTAGAGGCTCACAGGCAATTGCCCCCAAAATGGAATCCCTCCACCCCGACGTGGCCTCGAGGTGGAGGCTCCCAGGCAATTGCCGCCAAAAAGGAGTCCCTCCACACCGACGCGGCCTTGAGGTGGAGGCTCCCAGGCAGATGCCACCGAATAGGAGTCCCTCCAACCCGACGGGGCCTCGAGATCGTGGGTGGAGGCTCCCAGGAATTGCTGCCGAAAAGGAGTCCCTCCACCCCGGCGAGGCCTCAAGGTCCCGGGTGGAGGTTCCCAGGCAATTGCCGCCGAAAAGGAGTCCCTCCACCCCGATGCGGCCTCGAGGTGGAGGCTCCCAGGCAATTGCCGCCGAAAAGGAGTCCCGCCACCCCGATGCGGCATCGAGGTGGAGGCTCCCAGGCAATTGCCGCCGAACAGGAGTCCCTCCACCCCGACGCGGCCTCGAGGTGGAGGCTCCCCAGCAATTGCCGCCGAAAAGGAGTCCCTCCACCCCGACGCGGCCTCGAGGTGGAGGCTCCCTGGCAATTGCCGCCGAAAAGGAGTCCCTCCACCCTAACGCGGCTTCGAGGTCACGGGTGGAGGCTCCCAGGCAATTGCCGAAAAGGAGTCCCTCCACCCTGATGCGGCCTCGAGGTCGCGGGTGTAGGCTCCCAGGAAATTGCCGCCGAATAGGAGTCCCTCCACCCCGACCCGGCCTCAAGGTCGCGGCTGGAGGCTCCCAGGCAATTGCCACCGAAAAGGATTCCCTCCACAGCGACGCAGCCTTGAGGTAGAGGCTCACAGGCAATTGCCCCCAAAATGGAATCCCTCCACCCCGACGTGGCCTCGAGGTGGAGGCTCCCAGGCAATTGCCGCCAAAAAGGAGTCCCTCCACACCGACGCGGCCTTGAGGTGGAGGCTCCCAGGCAGATGCCACCGAATAGGAGTCCCTCCAACCCGACGGGGCCTCGAGATCGTGGGTGGAGGCTCCCAGGAATTGCTGCCGAAAAGGAGTCCCTCCACCCCGGCGAGGCCTCAAGGTCCCGGGTGGAGGTTCCCAGGCAATTGCCGCCGAAAAGGAGTCCCTCCACCCCGATGCGGCCTCGAGGTGGAGGCTCCCAGGCAATTGCCGCCGAAAAGGAGTCCCGCCACCCCGATGCGGCATCGAGGTGGAGGCTCCCAGGCAATTGCCGCCGAACAGGAGTCTCTCCACCCCGATGCGGCCTTGAGGTGGAGGCTCCCAGGCAATTGCCACCGAAAAAGGATTCCATCCACAGCGACGCAGCCTTGAGGTATAGGCTCCCAGGCAATTGCCGCCGCAAAGGAGTCCCTCCACCCCGACGTGGCCTCGAGGTGGCGGGTGGAGGCTCCCAGGCAATTGCCGCCGAAAAGGAGACCCTCCACCCCGACGCGGCCTCGAGGTGGAGGCTCCCAGGCAATTGCCGCCGAAAAGGAGTCCCTCCGCCCTGACGCGGCCTCGAGGTGGAGGCTCCCAGGCAATTGCCGCCGAAAAGGAGTCCCTCCACCCCGACGCGGCCTCGAGGTGGAGGCTCCCAGGCAATTGCCGCCGAAAAGGAGTCCCTCCACCCCGACACGACCTCTAACTCGCGGGTGGAGGCTCCCAGACAATTACCACAAAAAAGGAGTCCCTCCACCCTAAAGCTGTTTCTAGCTCGCGGACGGAGGTTCCCAGACAATTACCACCGAAAAGGGGGCACTCCACCCTGACACGACCTCTAAATTGCGGGTGGAGGCTCCCAGAGAATTACCACCGAAAAGGAGTCCCTCCACCCTAAAGCTGACTCTAGCTCGTGGGCGGAGGCTCCTAGACAATTACCACTGAAAAGGAGTCCCTCCACCCTGACACGACCTCTAACTCGCGGGTGGAGGCTCCCAGACAATTACCACCGAAAAGGAGTCCCTCCACCCTAAAGCTGCGTATAGCTCGCGGGTGGAGGTTCCCAGACAATTACCACCGAAAAGGAGTCCCTCCACCCTGACGCGACCTCTAACTCGTGGGTGGAGGCTCCCAGACAATTACCACCGAAAAGGAGTCCCTCCACCCTAAAGCTGCCTCTAGCTTGCGGGTGGAGGCTCCTAGGCAATTACCACCGAAAAGGAGTCTCTCCACCCTTACGCGACCTCTAACTCGCATGTGGAGGCTCCCAGACAATTACCACCATAAAAGAGTCCCTCCACCTTGACGCGACCTCTAGCTCGCAGGTGGAGGCTCCTACGCAATTACCACCGAAAAGGAGTCCCTCCACACTAAAGCTGCCTCTAGTTTGTAGGTGGAGGCTCCTAGGCAATTACCACTGAAAAGAAGTCCCTTCACCCTGATGTGACCTCTAACTCGCATGTGGAGGCTCCCAGACAATTACCACCGAAAAAGAGTCCCTCCACCCTGACGCGACCTCTAACTCGCGGGTGGAGGCTCCCAGACAATTACCACCGAAAAGGAGTCCCTCCACCCTAAAGCTGCCTCTAGCTCGCGGGTGGAGGCTCCCAGACAATTTCCACCAAAAAGGAGTCCCTCCACCCTAAAGCTGCCTCTAGCTCGCGTGTAGAGGCTCCCAAACAATTACCACTGAAAAGGAGTCCCTCCACCCTGACGCGACCTCTAACTCGCGGGTGGAGGCTCCCAGACAATTACCACCGAAAAGGAGTCCCTCCACCCTATAGCTGCTTCTAGCTCGCGGGTGGAGGCTCCTAGGCAATCACCTCTGAAAAAGAGTCCCTCCACCCTAAAACGGCCTCTAACTTGAGGGTGGAGGCTTCTAGACAATTACCACCGAAAAGGAGTCCCTCCACCCTAAAGCTGCCTCTAGCTCACAGGTGGAGGCTCTTAGGCAATTACCACTGAAAAGGAGTCCCTCCACCCTAAAGCGGCCTCTAACTCGAGGGTGGAGGCTCCTAGGCAATTACGACCGAAAAGGAGTCCCTCCACCCTAAAGCTGCCTCTAGCTCGCGGTTGGAGGCTCCCAGACAATTACCACCGAAAAGGAGTCCTTCCACCCTGACACGACCTCTAACTCGCAGGTGGGGGCTCCTACGCAATCACCCCTGAAAAGGAGTCTCTCCACCCTAAAGCTGCCATTAGTTTGCGGGTGGAGGCTCCTAGGCAATTACCACCGAAAAGGAGTCCCTCCACCCTGACGCGACCTCTAACTCGCGGGTGGAGGCTCCCAGACAATTACCACCAAAAAGGAGTCCCTCCACCCTGACGTGACCTCTAACTCGCGGGTGGAGGTTCCCAGACAATTACCACCGAAAAGGAGGCCCTCCACTCTGACATGACCTCTAACTCGCGGGTGGAGCCTCCCAGACAAAAGTGAAAGTGAGACAAATGTGGGAGAAAAATAAATGAAATAAATAAGTGGCTGTGCAAATAATATTTAAGCAAACTTTGGATTTTTAACAGGGTTTAATTCTTTCACTGCCAGGTCTGCACTCCTTACGGACCTAAAAAGTGCTCGCAGATGGCCAAGTCTGTACGCCGTACGGACCTCATATCTCCCTCTCATATAAGCTTATGGTCACTTCAATGACCATAAGCTTATACAGGGGGTCCCCGGGTTACAAACAAGTTAGGGACTGTAGGTTTGTTCTTAAGTTGAATCTGTTTGTAAGTGGGAAGAGGTACATATTTTAAGTGTAGCTCCAGCCAAAAAAAATATTTTTAAGCTTTTTGGATAGCATAGGGAAGGGTTAACACCCCTGTAACATTTGTATTGCTGTGTGTGCCCCTGTTTATAAGATTTCACCTCACTTTCTGTCCCAATGACAATTGGATTTTAAAAATTTTGGCTTGTTGTGGAAACAAGCCTTGGTGATAAAGCATCAGTGGAGATACCTTTTCCCCATAATAACTCTTACAGGAGTGAATTTCCCTTCCTAGGGGTAGATTTCCTCTCACTTCCTGTTGTCTCCTTCCGTTTGTAAGTAGGAGTTGTTTGGAGGTCGGATGTTTGTAACTAGGGGACCCCCTGTATCAGACTAAATTCAGCAGACTCTGCTGAACAATTCTATATTTCTTATTAGCCCCTAATGTGATGCCCCCACCCTGCCGCCTCCCTGTCCCCTGCCTCTCTACCTCCCACCGCTAACTTCCACTTAGTACTACTCCCCCACTCTCCTCTCTTATCCCCTTCACCCCCCTTCTCCCCCCCAGCACTGATTACCCCCCTCTGACCCCCCCAGCAAACCTGCTCCCCACAGCCACCATCATTAGCCAGCATCCCTCCTCTGCCGCTCCCGCCGGCTTCAGGTAATGCATGGGGCTTGGGGGGGATCCAGATGTCCCCCCCAATACCTCTGATCACCCCCCATACTGCCCCCGCACCCTGATCCATGGCCGCTCTGAGCAGCATCCCTCCTTCCCTCCCGCCACCTGAAATTCCTCCCTGCGCAGATCTCCTACGATCTGTCAACTTGGGGAGCGTGGCGGGGGGGGCGGTGCGGGTGGGGGTGAAGTTGTGGCTTTGGGGGGCTTGGTATACATGTGTATACCAAACCTTCCCCCCTGTACTAGGGCTGGGAAAAAAATCGATTTAAATCTTGAATCGAGTTGAGAGGTCAAATCCATTCAAAATTTAAGCAAATCGATTTTTTTAGATTTTTTTTTTTTCACCGCGCCGGTCCCGAGGCGCTGCGGGCATGAGTTTTTAGGCGAGGCCGCGGCTTCGGCCTAGTCCGCGGCTACGGCCGGACGCCGTGGACTAGGCCGAAGCCGCGGCCTCGCCTAAAAACTCATGCCCGCAGCACCTCGGGACCGGCGCGGTTTCCCAAAAAAAAAAAAACTCGATTCGAATCGTGAATTGAGTTTTTTTTAAGAGAATCGAAGATTTTTTTTTAAAAGAAAATCTCCCAGCCCTACCCTGTACAATGAATAATACCATCCAATTCCATCCATTCATGTAAAGTGCTACAGAGAAAGGGACTATCTTCAGTCCATTTCTCTGTCTCAAAAAAAAGAGATATGGGGTTCTGTTTAGACCTCTGATATTTCACCAAAAGCCCTCCCCCCCAAAAGTAAAAAATGTAAAAAGTAAAATAGAAAAATAACACAAACATAGTAAGAACCCCCATGTCCGCCCTCACTCACCCCTCTATGGTGACAGTCGCCCCCCCTGCACTCAACCCTCCACGATGACAGTTGCCCCCCCTCCCCCCTCACTCACCCCTCTACGATGACAGTCCCCCCCCGCACTCACCCCTCCACAGTGACGGTCCCCCCCCCCGCGCTCACCCCTCCACGGTGACGGTCCCCCACCCCTCCACGGCTTCCTCTGTTTCTCCTCCCGCCCAACCTGATCCAACCTGATTGCCCAGGAGGAGAAGCTGGAAGACAATAGTGAATATTAATTCGCAATTGTCACAAGTGGGTGGGTTCAGGGGCAATGCTCTGCGCCCTGAGCCCAAACTTTTTCAAGGCAATTAGAGCCTCAGGCTCTACTCATGCAGCTTGAAAAAAAAAATCATACAAACGCCCCTGCGCCCCTAATGGACCAGCCGTTCCTGACAAGACCCCTTTCACATGGAGCGGACTCTGTCAAACAGATCCGCCTGCTTGGCGAGCGATCTGTCTGCTGATCCCCGCTGAGCAGGCAGATGGCAGGTCCATGTCTGCTCCGCTGATGTAGAGCGGACACAGACACAGCTTCTGTTCTCTATGAAGTGGTCGGATAGCAACGGACCGCCTGTCCATTTCCATCCAATACTATGCGATCCGATCTGCTAGATTGATCCCCATCCCTCTGTTTTTAGTGGACTGGACTGGATCGGATGCAGGCAGGTGTAAACGGACACATGTCCGTTTACATCAGCCTCTCCATAGAGAACAATGGGTGGTCCGATTGGGCCGGCCTGAAAAACAGACAGGCAGACCTGATCAGTCTGCTTGTGTGAAAGGGGCCTAAGGCCTTGTTCACACAGGGCATACACAGCGTACCTTTACAGGGATGCACAGGTGTTCCATGCATCTCTGTGCAGGCCATCCCATTGATGTCATTTGGGTGTAGCACCTGCATGAACAGAGCCGTTGCTCCCAATTTTACATCCATGTAGTTTCACATGCATGTCCCTGAGCTCACACTGTCTGGTTTGGGGTCATGTACCCACACCCACACGGATGTCAAATTGGGAACAGCAGCTATGCCTATGCAGCCATTGTATCCCAGTTGACATAAATGGGACTGCCTGTACAGGGATGCACGGAACACCTGTGCATCCCTGTGCGGGTAAACATGGCCCTCCATGGGTGTAAACAAGATGTTTTAGTAGCAATTTAGCAGGAATTTTGTTATGTTGTGTTTATGTACACTATTAATGATTTTAGTGTATTTTTAGCGAAAATATTGATTTGATAAACATTTGCGCAAATATCGCGCTGCATTAAAAATCACTAGCACCTTCTTTTTATTCTACTGGCCATGTGCTTTCAGAAAATGTATGGTTTGGTTTACAAGTGGTCTTTTACAAGTTCTGAAAGCTGTAAGTGAAAAATGAAAACCTCCAGAATTTTAGTGAAATATTTGGGTACATTCGATTTTCACCATTTTGCAAAAAGGCACAATGTAAAAATTAAAATTTTTTGTTATTTATTAACTCCCATACAGGTTAAGCTTTTATATTTAGTAGGGATTTAGCAGGAATTTTATCAAATTAGCTGTGTTTTTATCTGCTAATCATGGTTTTAGTGTATTTTTTGCGAATATATTGGTTTGATAAACATTTGCGCAAATACCGCAGTTTCTAAATAATCAGTAGCACCTTCTTTTTATTCTAGAAGTCGTATGCTTTCAGAAAATATATGGTTTTGGGGGTCTTTCACAAATTCTGAAAGCTGTAAGGGAAATTTGGATATTTACATTTTTGTGGTGTCTGTGCCACCTTAGGAGTGGTTGCCCTAGGGATGCTCTTAGTAACAGTTGGGTGTGGGACCCCACTGTGTGAACAGGTACATGGTCACAGTCACCAAATGATTTTTTTCTGCATAGCGCCTTTTAGGGCTGGGCCTTTTTTTTTCCAGGCCTCAGGGCTGAACAAAAAAAATCTAAAAGTGTGTGACCAGCTTTAGTCTAAATTAAAAGTTTTGTCTGTTTTTAAAGCGTTTTACTTTAGCCCTTTCGCTGCCAGGCCTTGGGCCCTCAGGCGAATGGGTATCCAATATTGCAATTCGGCCTTGTCCCTTGCTCAGAGAGATTTCTCCAGATTCCCAGAATCTTTTAATGATATGTACTGTAGATGATGATATATTTAAAGTCTTTGCAGTTTTACATTGAGCAACATTATTATGAAATTGTTCGACAATTTTTAGATGCAGCTTTTCACAGATTGTTGAACCTCTGACCATTTTTATTTCTGAGACACTTTGACTCTCTAAGATTTTATACCCAATCATGTTACTGACCTGTTGCCAATTAACCTATATACTGTAGTTTAAAAATGTTTTTCCAGCTCTTTCTTGTTAGCACCACTTACTGTACTTTGCCAGCATTTTGTTGCCCAGTCCCAACTTTTTTGAGACGTGTTGCTGCCATCAATTTCAAAATAAAATGGGACATTTTACCTTTTTAAAAATGTGATATGTTTAATATCACATGTGATATGTTTAGTATGAATAAAATACGAGTTTTTGAAATTTGCAAATCAGTGCATTCTGTTCTCTTGTACACAGCGTCACAACATTTTGTGTGTGTGTGTACATTTATATATAAACACTTTAGCTCTGCGGAAGGGGGCATGTCCCCCGAAATGCATCAGCCTTCCAATCATTCGGTCCCAGGTTTCAACGCTTTCAGCTGAAGTAGATCAGTTACTCGCTTGCTATTTTTATCTGTTTGTGAGTATCCATTTGTCTTGGTGGATGTAAAGCTTTTTTTTAAGACAGAGCAGGAAATGCATAAACGTTCCATCAGTTTATTTTCTTTTGTTTGCTCTCTGTGTCCCATTGGGACTATCCTTCACACAGAACAGGGAGTAAAATCCCCTCTTTGACAGTTGTCACTAAAACCGAAATCCCCATTAGAAGATTTTCCCTCCATTCCTGTTCTAACAACTAAAAATTTGGGATTTTCCCCATAATCACTAAGGGGTTGATTTACTAAAGGCAAATAGACTGTGCACTTTGGAAAGTGCAGTTGCACACGGCAAGAGCAGTTGCTCCAAAGTTTAGTAAATGAGCAGAAGCTCTGCTGACAACCAAACATGTGCAAGCAAAAATGCTGTTTTTTTTATTTTCCTTGCATGTGATTGGGTATTCTTTGCAAAGTGAAGCTTTACCTCATTTACTAAGCTCTGGAGCAACTGCACTTGCAGAGTGCAATTGCACTTTCCAAGGTGCACAGTCTATTGGCCTTTAGTAAATCAACCCCTAAGACACATAGGAGTTGATTTACTAAAGGCAAAAAAACTGTTCACTTTGCAGAGGGCAGTTGCCCTCTGCAAGTGCAATTGCTCCAGAGCTTAGTAAATGAGGTAAAGCTTCACTTTGCAAAAAGTACCCAATCCCGTGGAAGGAAAATTTAAAAAAAACTGCACTTTTGCTTGCACATGATTTGATGATAGAAGTCAGCAGAGCTTCTGCTCATGTACAATCTCTGGAGCAACTGCTCTTGAAGAGGGCAACTGCACTTTGCAAAGTGCACAGTCTTTGTCCCTTTAGTAAATCAACCCCTTTGTGAGGGTGATAATCCCCAATGGGAAAACATACAGCAATAACATCTAGCAGAGGTTCTAACTTTCCCCTACTCTGTCTTTTGACAGACAATTGAAGCTTTTATGCAGCATTACAGCACTTTATATATTGGTACTGACTGTGTTTTGATTGGCCCATGACCACACACTTTCCTCTCTCTAGGTTTAATGATTGGCGTACAGCCACGCTGTGAAGCCTTATTTAAGCATCACAAGCCCAGGGCCATGACAAAACCTGAGCTTGTGATAGCGTCTTTCTACCTGATTTCCCACCCTGCCTTGCCTTTCCTACCTGCTTGTCTATACATTGGATCTATTAGATTGTAAGCTCTTCTGAGCAGGACCCTCTTAATCCTTTTGTATTGTATTGTAACTATATTGTCCCCCTTTTATATTGTAAAGCACTGCGTAAACTGTTGGCGCTATATAAATTCTGTAGAGTAATAATAATTTTCTGTTACTAACCCCTTGCCTGGAATATGGACTACTCTTTTAGATTGCTGCCTGCCTTTTTTTTTTACCTTGGGCTGTTTCTGGATTACAGTTCCTTGTTGCCTATCCTGACTTTGAACCGTTTCTGGATAACACTGTGCCTGCTGCCTGACCTAACCATGGATTGTTTCTGGATAATGCTAGATGTCTACTGCCTACCCTGACCACCATCAGCCTCCAGACTCTCATAAAGGTTTTCTCTTGCCATGCCTTGCCTCACCCCAGATCCTCCTGAAGGTCTCGGGTACTTATTTCTGTTATCTATGTTCAGACACTAGTAGTCCAAAAATGGTGGCATTACCCTGGGGTGAACAAGTACTGGTAGGGTTGCATGCCTAGGGAACGAGAGCTCCTAAAGGTGAAGCAACACTCTCCT
This sequence comes from Lithobates clamitans, assembly GCA_037952925.1. NCBI lineage: Eukaryota > Metazoa > Chordata > Amphibia > Anura > Ranidae > Lithobates > Lithobates clamitans. Next base: position 1,567,140 of record JBBGZY010000159.1, read on the forward strand.
GATATAGTTTCTGACCTTCGCATGGGGCAAGAATCACAGGATACATGTGGCTGCTAGGATACTCCCGAGTCTTATGTCCCCAGATTTGCTGTGCTAGTATGAGGAGACCTACACTATATTACCAAAAGTATTGGGATGCCTGCCTGTGTGTGTAAAGGCAGGTGTCCCAATACTTTTGGTAATATAGTGTATATTCGAATGAGGAAAAAAAAAAACAAGACAATGATGTAACTAGATCAGGTGCAAGGAAAATAAAAAAGAAAGCATATTTGCTTGCACATGATTGGATGATAGAAATCAGCGGAGCTTTAGCACGTTCACTAAGCTCCTTGGAAAATGAGTGCAATTGCACTTCCAAAGTGCAGTCTAGTTGCCCTTAATAAATTCATCCCAATGTCAGTAATATGATGTAGGGAGCCAAGTACATAAGGTTTCAAGTAAGTGACAAAGAAGTAATGATAAAGAACAGCCAGAGACAGGACAGGTAGATGACAAACTCAGAATACAAGCCAGACCAAAGAAACATTCAGAAGCAAAGAAAATGGACAGAGTCAGAGGTCACAGGCAAAGTCCAGCACTATGGTTCAGGATACCATTCCTAAGCAAAAACTGCTTGACAGGCATGCTCAATATCAACCACCACCTGGCTTCAAGCTTGGTACCTGAAATAAATGTGTGTGCTTGGATATTTATGCCTCTCAGACATACAGATGTTTAGGTGGGAAAGGTTCCTGCTGTTATAACAATTTAGCATACTTTTTTTTTTATACTTTGCCCTTTTTATTTTGAGGTGGAAGTAAACATTAAAAGGAAAAACAAAATTCTCCCTGCAAGGCAAAGGCATAAAACTGTATGCTAGTATGCATTGCATACTAGCACATTATGAAAAACGTACCTTGAAATGAAGCCCTCCAGCAGCGCCCTGTCACTGATGCAGAGGCTTCCATCCTCACCTGGTCTTTCTTCTGTGTTCGAGGGATATGAATGGCTGAGCTGCAATGACGTCCCCGCTGCAGCACAGAGCTCTGAAGGAACCGCGCGAGTATGCTATTCCTTCAGAGCGCATGCGCTGGTGACGTCACCAGCTGCTGCTTGCTAGAATATCTCCTAAACAGTGCATGTATAGGATTATTCATTTCACTTACAGGTAAGCTTTATTATAAGCTTCCCTATAGATTAAAATAAAAATAGAGAGTTTACTACCACTTTAAGAAGAAACCTATTTTTTTTTCAAGTATTGAAAATGATCTTTGAATGTTTTTTAACCACTTCAGCCCCGGAAGAATTTACCCCCTTCTTGACCAGAGCATTTTTTGCAATGCGGCACTGCGTCGCTTTAACTGACAATTGCGCGGTCATGCGACGTTGTACCCAAACAAAATTTACGTCCTTTTTTTCCCACAAATAGAGATTGTTTTGGTGGTATTTGATCATCTCTGCAGTTTTTATTTTTTGCGCTATAAACAAAAAAAGACTGAAAATTTTGAAAAAAAAAATATACCGGTATATATTTTTTACTTTTTGCTATAAAAAATATCCCCCCAAAAATATACAAAAAAACGAATTTCTGATTGGTTTGCGTCTACAAGTTATAGCGTCTACAAAATAGGGAATAGATTTATGGCAATTTTTATTATTATTTTTTTTATTTACTAGTAATGGTGGCGATCTGCGATTTTTATCGTGACTGTGACATTGCGGTGGACAGATCGAACTTTTGACACTATTTTGGGACCATTGGCATGCATACAGCGATCAGGGCTGAAAAATAGCCACTGATTACTGTATAAATGTCACTGGCAGGGAAGGGGTTAAACACTAGGGGCGATCAAGGGGTTAAGTGTGTTCCCTCAGTGTGTTCTAACTGTGGAGGGATGGGCTCACTATAACATGACAGAGATCACTGCTCCTGATGACAGGGAGCAGTAGATCTCTGTCATGTTGCTAGACAGAACAGGGAAATGCCTTGTTTACATCTCCCTGTTCTGCCTCTCCTCTCCTCACCGCAATCGTGGGCTGCCAACTAACATCGAATTTGCAGGACCCGCGGGCACGCTCCTGCGGCGCGCACCCGCTAGGCGGGAATTTCAAATAAACGTACGGGTACACCCTCTTGCCTGCCGTGCCATTCTGCCGATGTAAATCAGCGTGCGGCGGTCGGCATGTGGTTAAAGTGATAGAAGGAATCCCTGATAGGATTAGTGACTCTGCTCTGGATCAGAACATATCAACATTTGGTTATGTTGAACTTCTTGATCTGAGTCATTGTCCATATTTATGACTATGCTGCTGTGTTTTAATAAAGTCGTATTAAACCCAAAAGCAATTATATTATATTTCAGCTTACCATTTCTTAGATGTGATGGCTGCATTCATTTTATTTTGAGGCTTTCTTTCCTTTATTTTCACCTGGTATCTGGCCATTAAGTCTGTTGTTTTTCAGAAGAACTCTTTAGCAGATTTTATCAGTTATAAACATATGACAAACCATTTAACACAGTCAGGGGTAGGAAAAACCATTGTCTCAAAAGGAAAAAAAAATGTTTTCTGTAACTGTGTATAAATTATTAGTGTATCTAATACTACACTTCTCTCCCCCAGACTGACAATGCTGCTGTCCAAAGGTGCCCCTGTGCTTATTCATCCAGACTGGGGGCACTCTAATACAGGTGGTTTCTAGCCAGATTACTGGGTGAAAACAGAGGGGGAAAAGCCTAAAAAAGAAAACTAATATAGCCAACACATCTAATGATTGGTAAGCTGCATTTTATTTAATTTATGGTTTTGGGTTTAATACTGCTTTAACCTCTCTAGGCATTGACAAAGCAAGCAGTAAGTTCCCTAAAGTAACCACTAGATGACAGTAAAATACCTGTTAAAACAAATTACCGTAGGGTCATTTTAGCTGATAAGATTTTTGCAAAAAAAGGAAAGAATAACAAAAAGTTCACAGAGCACAATATGTCATTAACTACATGAATGGTCTCTTTGCTCATGCTGCTCTAAACTGACCAAGTGACCTTTTTCACAGGACAGGAGTCACCAATTGAAAATGCAAATGTTTAAAGGAGAATTTTGTAACATTTCTAATGGTAGAGTTGCTTGGATAAATATAACCTATAAAATGACACAGAGCGGCATGGTTGTCCAGGGAGCAATCAGGAGTGATGACCATTGCACAGATCCTTGGTCCCGATGGTGTCCTCCTCTCTGCCCCGTGGAAATCAATCAGCGCTTTGCCTCCTACTATCAATAGTTGTATAGCTCCCGGGCAACTTAGGAGCATAGAGACCTGACTGCCTATCTAGAGACCGTTGGTATCCCAGTCCTCACTTCTGCCTATGCAGATAAACTAGATGCCCCCATTAAGATGGAAGAGATACAGAAGGCGCTCAAGATGATGCAGACAGGCAAGACACCGGGACCTGACGGTATCCCTGTTGAATTCCCTAAAATGTATGCAGAAGAACTAGCTCCCAGTTCCAATCACTACTGACTTAGGTATTGGAGGCGGAGGTGCTTCCGGACACAATGACTGATGTGGTGATAGTGGTCATCCCCAAACCTGGGAAGGATCCTACTCTGTGCTCCTCACATCGCCTTATCTCCCTCCTAAATGATGATACTGAAATACTCTCTAAAATCCTCGCCAATCGGTTAAATACCGTCATTGCGGCCCTAATTCATCCCGATCAGACGGTTTTTATGCCAGGCCACGATACAGACATACCCATATTGCGAAAGCTCACCTAGAAAACCCTGGGGTGGTGGCCTCTCTCGCGACGCCGAGAAGGCCTTTGACTCAGTGGAGTGGGGTTATATATGGGCTGTCCTGTCTAGATTTGGTTTTGGGCCCTGGTTCCTGTCCTGGTTACGAATGCTCTATGCCCACCCTAAAGCACGTATACGGAAATTTGTCAGATCTTTTGTCTGGGGAGGGGGACACGGGGCTACCTACTGTCACAGGCACTGTTTGCCTTGGCCTTGGAACCGCTTACCTTTCTCCTTATTATTATTACTATTATTGTACAGGATTTATATGGCGCCAACAGTTTGCGCAGGGCTTTACAACATGAGGTCAGACAGTACACTTACAATACAAATCAATACAGGAGGGATCAGAGGGCCCTGCTCATTAGAGCTTACAATCTAGAAGGGAGGGTCAAGTGGAAACAAAAGGTAATAACTGTGGGTGGTGAGCTGATGGAGAAAATGAAAAAACAGTTGTCAGGTGTGGGTAGGGTTCTCTGAAGAGAAGGGTTTTCAGGGATCGTCTAAAAGCTAATAGAGTAGGAGATAAGCGGACAGATTGGGGTAGGGCATTCCATAGGATTGGAGAGGCTTTGGAAAAGTCCTGGAGGCAAGCATGGGAGGAGATGACGAGGGAGCTAGAGAGCAGGAGGTCTTGATAGGAACGAAGAGAACGAGTAGGTTGGTATTTAGAGACTAGGCTAGTGATGTAGCTGGGGGCTAAATTGTGGATAGCCTTGTACATAGTTGTTAGTATTTTGAATTTAATTCTTTGGCCGACCGGAAGCCAGTGGAGGGATTGACAGAGAGGGGTAGCAAGGACAGAGTGATTGGTAAGGTGGATGAGTCTGGCAGCAGCATTCATGATGGATTGAAGAGGTGATGGATCCTTAGATCCTTAGATTGGATTCGACGGTCCAGGACATACGGGCGGGTCCACTAGAAGAGAAACTATCCTTATACGCGGATGACTCCCTACTGTACCTGGCGGATGCTTCCTCTTCCCTACAATCAGCATTGGCCCTTTTCGATCAATTTAGTTGATATTCTGAGATCCGCATCAATTGGGACAAATCGGTGGTGTTCCCGCTACACCCGTCATTACCCCACCTGGATACACACACTCCACTACATTGGGTGGATGAATTTACATACCTGGGGGTGAAGGTGGGTACTAGGGCTGTAGGATACCTGACTAGGAATGTGTACCTGGTACTGGAGCAGCTTGCTCAGCAGTGTAAGACATGGCGGAATCACCCTCTTACACCAATTGGTCGAGGGAATCTACTTAAAATTTACCCAAACGTCTGTATTTTTTCAGGCAAACTCCAACTCCTATCCCTAGGTCCTTTTTTTGGCGACTGGAAAGCATTGTGACCTCCTTAATTTGGGCTGGGCGACCCCCAAGGGTAGCAAGACATATTCTTTATTTCCCATTATCGGGCGCTGGGTTGGCATTGCCCAATTTTTTTACTCTACTACTGGGCGGCGGTTCTTGTCACTGTGCGGTGGTGGTTCTCCCAATCTAAACAAAACCCTGTGATAACTTTGGAGGTGGCCCTCCTGGGGTCCTATGCTGCACTCTCTAATTTAGTATTTTGGGGTTGTAAGGCTCACCCTTCTACGATCCAGGTATGGCAGTGTTCTTGAGTGTCAGGCCAGAAACCATCTTGTGTCTCTACCCACATGCCGCTCTGGGGTAACCCTATGCTCCCTAAAACTTCTCGATCCTGCGATGTGGGCAAAACGGGAAATCCTTACATTAAAGCATGTGATAATGGATGGTAGAGTTATGTCATTTCAGGAGATAAGACAGACATACCATCTTCCCAGTGGCTCCTGAATCTGATTCTATTGAGCGATTACTGACCTCGGGGATGATGGGGAAACCCCTTTCCTTCCTATACCTATATTTGACAGTGGCCCATGATGTTAAGACTACTAACTCTCTGAGCAGATGGAGGTTAGACATTCCTTCTTTGGATGAGGAAGAGTGGGAGGACTGTGTCTCAACCTTTGTTCCTTCTATGATCTCGGCCAGGGATCGATTTGTTCATTAGGAATTTTTACATAGGGTGTATGACAACCCACAGAGACTAGCTGGTATTTACCCCAATTTTAGCCCACTGTGTACTAGATGTACTCTTGAACAGGGAACATTTTTTCATATGGTCTGGTCCTGTCCCAAACTCTGTCCTTACTGGCAGGCTGTGGCGGATACTTTAACTGATATATCTGGAATTGAAATACCGATGGATTCTCTGATCCTACTATTAAGTTATTTGGAGGATATAGAGGGAGACAGGTATACCAAACTATGTATTACTTTCACCCTACTCTACAGGAGAGAAATCTTGCTACAATGGAAGGGCAAGGAGCTTCCTTCGAATGACTATTGGGAAAACACAATCAATAAAGTGTTACCACTGTATAAGCCCACGTATGAGAGCAGGAATTGCCCGACAAAGTTTGACAAAGTCTGTTCAAACTGGATTGTCACGTGTGGATAAATCCCCTTAGTCTATGTAGACATAACATGCATGAGAAGGGTAGAAGAAAGAAGCGCCACCTGAGTGCAGTATTAGAGGGTACTTTTAATTACACAACATATGATTACACTTACAGGAAAAAATAGATAAAAAGGCTCATCTGTTTAATGGTGGTCCGTGGTGGGTCCCTCAGGTCCCAATCCGGATAGTGTTGCAGAGAAGCAGGGCTACAGATAGAAGGTTATCGGCCAGGGGCTCCTCCTGAGGCTGCCAGGAAGAGGCTGGAGCCAGCGTGGAGCGCACGTGGCGCACGCGTGACGGGTCAGTCCTGATCACTTCCGGGTATACTTCCGGGGGAGGGCTTCCACCGAAGAGAGAGGCTGGCAAAGGATTGGCTACGCGCTCGGAGCAACTGCTCCTTCAATAGCGTGTAGCCAATCTATTTTTTCCTGTAAGTGTAATCATACGTTGTGTCATTAAAAGTACCCTCTAATACTGCACTCAGGTGGCGCTTCCTTCTTCTACCCTTCTCTTGCTTACTACAGAGCCAGCTCTCTGAGGACAGCAGCCGCCTCTTTGACCAAGCTACTATATTTGCTTTAACCCCCGAACTGCCAGATACTGGCTTAACCTTTGGACTGCCAGTTTTATTGCTATGGACTAAATGCCTAGCCATTTTAAACATCCCAAGTATTGTATGCATTTTGTACTTGCGCTCACAGTTACTACTACCTCTTTCTAGACATAACATGCATGCTTGCATTCAGTGTGGGTGGTCCTGGGCCCTCCCCCCGTCCCTCTCTCCCTCCCCCCTTCTCCCTCTCCCCCCTTTATACAACCCCTGGTTATTTCACCTCCAGGCATCATGGGGTAATATGGTCACCTAGATTATTATACTCCTAATTAAACTCTTCTTCTGTATGTTTTGTAACCTCTACCTGATGCTCTATTGTTTGTTCAAAATATGTACTTTATGTGGTAATCTCACTCCTGTGCTATCATTTTGACATGTACTGTCATGCAAGGTGTTTATTTGATATCTTGTTCATGCTTTGTATTGTCTTTGTCTGTCCAATAAAATCTCTTAATTGAAAAAAAAAAAAAACCGACACAGAGCAGCCCCGATCCTCCTCTTTTGGGGTTCGCTCCTGGCTCCTCATCTTCTCAGTGTGCCACCACAGGAAGCCACTTCCTATTTTGGCAAGCCTGCAGGCTCAATCCTGGGATGTGCTGCCTGTGTCCATAGACACAGACAGTGTGGCTCGGTCTTGCCCCTGATCCCTTGTCACAGGATTTGATTGACAGCAGCAGGAGCCAATGGCTCCCGCTGTTGCGTCTCTATCCTGTGTGGAGGGAGAGAATGAAGAGAGCCGCTGCTCTTGGGCACAGTGCTGGATCGAGATCAGGTTCAGGTAAGTATTTAGAGGGGAACTGCACACAGAAGGTTTTTTTACCTTAATACAGAAAATGCATTAGGGTAAAAAACCTGCCTTTAGAAACACTTTAGGTTGTTTGCCTACAGGCTCCAGGGGTAGAAGTCCAGTTCTGTTTATTAAGCTGGCCATTAAGCTGGTCATACCAGTTGAATTTCATTTAAAAGTTTGAATGTAAATTCTAAAAAATTGTTAATCAGAACATTTGATCCCACCATCACAGAGTCCACTAATGTCATTCGAAAGCCTTAAGCCCCGTACACATAATCAGACTTTCCAATGGGAAATGTGAGATGACAGGCTGTTGTCGGTAAATCCGACCGTGTGTATGCTCCATCGGAAAATTGTTGTCGGATTTTCCGCCAACAAATGTTGGCTAGCAGGTTTTCAAATTTTCCGCGGACAAATGTGTGTTGTCGGATTTTCAGATCGTGTGTACACAAGTCTGTCAGACAAAAGTCCAAAGTACAAACACGCATGCTCGGAAGCAAGGACGAGCCAGAAGCGGTCGGTCTTCTAAACTAGTAATGGAGAATTAACATTCGTGACGTGGCAAATTATGAAATCTTGAAAGGCAGTGCACATTCTCTTCTTCTTTAATGTTATAATAATGAAGCTGCTTTTCTGGTGATACTGATGGAGTTATTGCAAACAAATTTGCAAAGGTTTTTTTTTTCTAGTGATATCAAGAATAATATTATTATGCTTTTTTTTTTTTATTTGGGCAAGTGACTACAACACCATTATCCCGTAGTTTTTAAGATCAAAGATACAACTATGTTGGTGTCCCTTGTTAATTTTACATTGCATTTTTTAAAATGTAACTGCCTACTCCCAAACTGTCATTTGAAATAAAACACATAGCCAAGTATTATTCTACACAATTTTTTTATTGTGCATGAAAAAATTTTTAAAAATAAAATTAGACATGCTATCTGCCAATAAAACTTAACCAAAAAGTACATTCTATGCATCCGAAAATATAGAAAATATACCAAATCAAATCATTATTCAACCAAAAAAATAATGCCAAAGCAATAACTCCAAGGCCAATAACAAATAACACGTTATCTCCACCGATTCCGCAACATGTCTGGTTGACGAACGGCCGCCCAGAAACGAACTGAAAAGCGGGAACTGAAAGTGCGTAATGAATAGTGCGAAATGAAAAGTGCGAAATGAAAAGCTTGAATCAATACTCACCAAACTTCTACTAACACGAAATTAGCAGAAAGAGCCCAAAGGGTGACAAAAATAGCTGAAAAACCACGTAGTACGTCTAGTACATCACTACGTTTGTAATTGTTGGCCAACAATTGTGTGACCGTGTGTATGCAAGACAAGTTTGGGCCAATGCCCTTCGGACAAAATTCCACAGTTTTGTTGACCAAAAACGAGGCATTACAACTTACAAGTTTGCCCAGACCTGTTACTTTAATGGAATCCCGGCTGTGATAAACAGTTTGCTTTTGTGCCTTGAATATGCTCATTACAATATGAATTTCCCTGTATGGAAAACCACATTAACAGTAAGAATTTTGTTCATTTGAGAAAATACTTCTATCCCACTCCTTTGAGTTTTCTTTCACTATGGTCATTCATTTGACTTCACTTAACATTAGAAATTCAAAAGAATGTTCTGAAAACTCAAAGAAATGAAAACTTTACATCAAAGACTCTGTAGAGAAAATATTGAAATAATGTAGTAAACCCAATAACAACTTAAAGTACTTAAACCATAGAAATCAGGTTCACATTAGTTTGTCTCTTAAAAGCTCATCTTCTTTCAGCTGTCGCTTTGTAAAATATTTTGGTGGAACCTATGTACATGTAATGTAAAATAGTGATGGTCATCTCCATCTAGCGTCCAACGTGCACATTACTTATTTCAATGTTTTCCCACTAGAGCGCACGCACAAGTAACCTCCATATATCTGTAAGAAGGGGGACCCACGGTTTTGACTGCCTAGGGGCCTCCCTAGAGTTTAATTGGGCACTGCTAAGAATGGTTGAGTCATTTAGCAAACTTAATTGGGCAGGAGTGATTAAACAGTCCACAAAAAATGTTGTGTGTTGTCTGCCTACTTTGGAAAGTCGTTTGTTTATTGAAACACACACAATGACAATATCTCGTCTCCTCTGCTCAAATACAATACAACACACTTCTCAGTCAGTTCTCAGGAATGCACTTTGCCAGTAATCCAACCTCCAGCACAAAATTAATCAGCTGATCGGACTCACAGAGGGGCGGCTTCAAAGTCAACTCTGAAGCCACCCTTAACAGCAAGACTTCAGCGCTGCTTGCAAAACGACTTCTGTATAGAAGTCAATGCAAGCCACTCCGAAGTCGCCCCAAAGTAGTACAGGATCCTTTTTCTAAGTCGGAGTGACTTGAGTCGCTCCTATTAGAATGGTTCCATTGCAATACATTAAGCACAACTTGTCAGGCGGCTAAGTTGCCTGACAGGTCGCCCTGTGTGAACCGACACTAAGATTAACTCTGAGTTGACCTTTTGTTTCATTAGACCTTTAACGAATGAATCATGTCAAATTAATTAGTTATTTTCGCTATAATTTCTTTCGTATTAGTTGAAATTGGTTATTTTTTTCTTTGGACATTCGGAAGCATCCGAATATCTGAAAGCTGCAAATTTCGGCCGAATTTAGACGGTTACGAAACTAATTGCACATGTCTAATGTACAGCTTGTGGCAAAAAGGTAAAAAAAAATAACCTTGGAATCTTTGATCTCTTTGTAGTTTTATATCAGTCCTCCTTTTTATAGACCCCCATTTCCAGAACTTATAGATCAATGTATTGCACATAAGGCAGTTTCAAATTCCCCTAAAATATGAAGTGAATAAAAATCTCAAGTGTAACAGATCCTTAGCTTGGAGTCAGTAAATTATTATGCTGGCCATACAATAAGCATTTTTCGGAAGATTTAAAAACTCTGTAAACAAGCTCTTGATCCTCAAAGCAACTAAAGTGATCAGCGTAACCTACCACCAACTGGTACTGGGAAATAGTGCTAGGTTACCTGAGCCTGTTTGAAATGCAAATTTCTTAAAGTAAGACAAGCATTACAATGTGCAGGAAATTATAGAAATATTTCAAAATATGACAGTTTTTAATTGTAAAGTGAAAAACTTCCATGTAATGTGATCTGTATTATGTTCAGTCACACGGATTAATGTGTATGTAAAGGCAAAATAAAAAAAAACAAATGCAGTATCTCTCTACAATACATACAAACTTCCCCATGTTTTATCCCATTAAAGCACAGAAAATACCTGTTGATCTGCCAGAAATGCATTCCTATTCTCTGTTGTGTGCAGACATTGTTGTGCGCAGCCTATTGCATTAGGGATGTGGACCCCAGAGCAAAAACACATATCACATGCATGTATATCAGAAGAGCAGTGGACGGTGTCAGTAGAGCAGAGATTAGTGTTGGTAGGGCAGTGGATGGTGTCAGTAGTTTATTTTTCTTATTTTTTTCTAGTTTTTAAAATTTTATTTTGTAATTATTTTTTACTATTTTTTTTAGGAGCTCTGTTGGCGGGCTTTGGTGAAATATCAAGGGTCTAAACCAGTGGTCTCCAAACTGCAACCTGGGGGCCAGAAGCGGCCCTTTGCTTGTTTTTATCTGGCCCATTCTCTAACACCAACAATGCTACAAAACTCCCCCCACTGACACCAATGAAGAGGCAAAAGTCCTCCTGATGACAACAACAACAGGGCACAGTTTTTCCCAATGACACCAATGATGGGACACAATTCCTCCCAGTGGCACCAACGATGGGGCATGATTCTTCTCACCCAATGACACCAACGATGGAGCACAATTCCTGTCACTGAAACCAAAGATGGAGCATTGTTTACTCCCAGTGATGCCGGGACATTTCTAACTCCAATGGCCACAGGCCGCCCCCCTAAAGTCTGAAGGACAGTAAACTGGCGCTTTATTTCGATAGTTTGGAGACCCCGGATTTAGAGGACCAGTCTGGGGTGATGGCTTCAATTAATGCAAAGGAGACCCAGGGCACTATGAAGATCCAGAGTACATGCCTCAAGTTCCAGAGTCTAGCAGTGCCCCTGATAAGAACCATTTGGATTTAAAATGTACAATATGTATGGTTTGAAGCTTCTAGTAAATAATTCATTGGAATCACTGTTGGCATGTCTCAAATCTATTTCTTCTAAAACACGCTCCTTTTGGAGTGACAGCATTGTATGACAGTAGCTTTGGCACAGGCTCCACTGCTGTTGGCTCTTTTTTGTGGGATGTAAGGTTATTGTTTTTTTTATTACGCGGTTAAAATGTTCCCTCTTTCCCCTGCAGCTTCAATTATATTTTGGCAACTTTATCAGGTATTTCAGGCACTTCTCAACTTGCCACGTGTAACACTTCTTTATTTTGTAACCATTTAAAACGGTATTAAACCCAAAACCAAAAATGTCATATAAAGTGAAGTGATGATATAAGCAGGGTATTGGGATGATATAAGTGCTAAAACCAGCCATTATTCCAACAAATCACTCGCCACCGAAATCCCGCCAACCCCGAAACTACATTCAACACCCCCCCCTTACAGTTTGTATGGTTGAAATTGCATCGCACAGACATCGCATGTGACACAGCAATGCGTTGCAAATCACATGCGATGTCTGGCATAGCACTAGTGTGAACTGGGCCTAAGAGCTGTGAAAATGCGGAATAGACTCCCTCCAGAGGTGGTTCTGACCAGCTCAGTAGATTGCTTTAAAAAAGGCCTGGATTCTTTCCTAGGTGTAAATAATATAACTGGATACTAACATTTATAGGTAAAGTTGATCCAGGGAATATTTGATTGCCTCTCTGGGGATCAGGAAGGAATTTTTTCCCCTGCTGGAGCAAATTGGAGCATGCTTTACTAGGGTTTTTCGCCTTCCTCTGGATCAACTGTGTGTATAGGGTTATGTATATGGGATTGTATGTTTTTTTTGTTGTTGTTGTTGTTGAACTAGATGGACTTGTATCTTTTTTTAACCAGACTAACTATGTAATTTGGATGCCACTGTGTGACAGTGACACCATGTGAGATTCCAACATATTAACAACTGCTGGGGTGTCAGAGATGACAGACTTTTGTACTATTCTGTAGCAATTTGCGTTACCAAGCAATTAAACAGGTGTGGGAAAATAGGTGTATAGGCACTACAACCTTCCCACATAACAGCTCCGCCTGGTGCTCAGACCTCGAGGCTGCCAACACCTCCAATATACCTGAATAAAGCCCCATACACACAGGCAGAAGGTTGGGAGGCATTTGCTGGTTACAAAAAAAAAAAACAGACATTCTGCGCGTGTGTATGTCGGTCTGTCGGTTGTGCATGCTGGAAAAACAGCAGCCAACTGACTCCCGATCAGCGCTCTCAGCCAATGGCAGAAAGCGCTGATTGGGGTGTTCTGGAGGGGGGGCTGTCCCCCTGTCAGAACACAACAGCTCAGCGATGGGGATTGCTGGACTAACCTACATGGTTTTTACAGTGTCTCCAACCAGAGCTGTCAGTTTTTTTCGTGCAACCCAAAAAAATTGTTATGGGCCGTACACACAATAGGATTTTCCAACAACAAATGTTGAATGTGAGTTTGTTGTCGGAAAGTGCGACCGTGTGTATGCTCCATAGAACATTTGTTTCGGAATTTCCGCCAACAAATGTTTGAGAGCAGGTTCTCAAATTTTCCGACAACAAGATTTGTGGTCGGAAATTCCGATCGTGTGTACACAATTCCGAAGCACAAAATTCCACGCATGCTCGGAATCAAGCAGAAGAGCCGCACTGGCTATTGAACTTCATTTTTCTCGACTCGTCGTATGTGTTGTACGTCACCGCGTTCTTGGTGTTCGGAATTTCTGACATTTGTGTGACCGTGTGTATGCAAGACAAGTTTGAGCCAACATCCTTCGGAAAAAAATCCACGGTTTTGTTGTCAGAAAATCCTATCGTGTGTACATAGATTTAGTGTGTTCCCGGCTTAAGGAAAGGAATGGTCGGCACACAGGATGATATCCAAAAAATAGTATTCCTTTATTAAGTAAACACATACAATGCTGTAAAAACAGCATACGCATTTCCAACGTTAGTCCTTCGTCATGGCAATTGAACAGGTGTACCTAATAAAGTGGCTGGTGAGTGTATATATTTGATAAAAAAATGATCAGCTAAGGAATTGATCAATTTTGGTGGAACGCACATAAGCCCTTTACATATAGGTAGATAAAGAACATCTATTTACCTTACACATACAATATCTCCCAAAAGTGACAACACCCCTCACATTTTTGTAAATGTTTTATTCTATCTTTTCATGTGACAACACTGAAGAAATGACACTTTGCTACAATGTAAAGTAGTGAGTGTACAGCTTGTATAACAGTGTAAATTTGCTGTCCCCTCAAAATAACTCAACACACAACCATTATTGTCTGTTGGCAACAAAAGTGAGTAAACCCCTAAGTAAAAATGTCCAAATTGGGCCCAAAGTGTCAATATTTTGTGTGGTTACCATTATTTTCCAGCACTGCCTTAACCCCCTTAGGCATGGAGTTCACCAGAGCTTCACAGGTTGCCACTGGACTCCTCTTCCACTCCTCCATGACGACATCACAGAACTGGTGGATGTTAAAGACTAGGTTGAACATAAGTTAGACTCAAACATCAGGTGTTCGCCTGTTCGCAGAACAGCGAACATTATGGAGCATTTGGGGGAACGCCCCATAATGCACTGCGAGATCTGACCTGCATGCTTTGGCCAATCACAGCGCGCTCTGCCGAGAGAGCCATAATTGGCCAAAGGCAGTGTGTCTTTGGCCAATCATGGCTCAGGGGGGCTAAGTCCACGTCCCACACTATATAAGGCTGCCTACACGGCAGCTGTGTGTAGTGTTGTTGGTGTGGACAGAGAGATAGCTAGAGTTAGATTGAGCAGGCAGGTTATTCAGTTAGTGGCAGTGTATTTGATATATATATATATATATATATATATATATATATACTCTGCATTTAGCATAGACTATATATTCAGTGTTTACTCAATATTCAGTCAGTGCAGGCAGTGTATTAATATATATATACAGTCTTGTATATATACTCTGCATCCAGTGTAGCCTATATCTACAGTGCATTCTGTGGTGTACTGTTTCTGTCACGGTACTACTACAGTGATCCCCCAGGGCGTGGAGTCTAAGGGACCTGTCCTGTGTCCCAGAAGACTTCGGAAGGGAGGGGGAAAAAGAACTTAAGGCGATCGGAACGAAAGTGGCTGCGGGTACCTGACAAAACCATGTACCCGCTCCCCCCTCCTCCCCAAAAGCTCCATTTCACCATCAGGAGCTGGGGAGGAGGCCTTAAAGCGGAAGTTCCACTTTTGGGTGGAATTCCGCTTTAAAAAATGTAGCAAATGCCTGAATTGCATAAAACCATATATTTAGCTTCACTTACAATGTTAAAGTATATCTAAAGGCAAAATGTATTTTAGTTTTGGAAAGAGTGGAGAGGGATTAGTGTACGTGTTGGTGTAAACTAAAGCCATACAGTAGGACATAAGGGAAGTTGCACAATGTGGCCCAACACTGCTGGTGTGAACCAGCCCTTTTCCAGGATTTCCTGATGGTTGGCTGGTAGTAGGGTTGCCACCTCATCACTTTAAACCCGAACACATATGAATTACACTGGTTCTGAGGCTAATTTAATGCAGATAAGGCACTGGGTGAGCTTAATTACCACCTTAATCAGCCACAGAACCTGTGTAATAATATGTGTTCGGGTTTAAAGGGATGAGGTGGCAACCCTAGCTGGTATGCATCAGGCATGTCCATGTTTTGCCAAAGCCGGCTTGGCAGACTGCTTGCATATCCCTTGATCATATCTCAGAAGACCAGAAGTATGCATATAGGTAGAGCAATGCAAATGAGCGCTCAGCTCAAATGAACTTGCAATTAAAATAATAATATATTGCAGAGTTTTTCCTCCTAGTCAAATATCAGTTATATATTACAAGTCCCTTGGGATGACCTTGTGTCAGATGACCTGTTCCTGTATTAACATGCAGTCACGGATCAATATGTTCTAGGCTTACTGACAGCAAACAGGTTAAAAGGTAGGAGAGCTACTTAGCGTGCCGAAATAAAACGTAATGCCTAACCTATTTAATGTGTGCATTGCCTAGGAAGTACTGTGGTACCAAAATCCGATCACAATCCCAGCAGGGTGACATAAGACAAGAGCCACGTCTGTCTAATTCATATCTGGCTTTTCAAGAGAGGTGACCTTTCCCCTACTTCTGAGATCACCATGTGACCAGTGCTTGCCTTGGGGGAGGTTGGAGGTTTGGAGTTTAGAAGATAACACTGCATTCCGAATGCCCTTCAATTGACACCATGGAGATTCAACACACATTGTCCATGGATGACTTAGCACTTGTTTTGCTTTCGTTTTCACTCTTACATCACTTATCTTACATCTGCAAATTTCTCTCAGGATTTTGTAGTTTTTGTATTCTAATCTCTGACAGAAAATTGTATTGAAATTGCTTAGCGCAGACATTTTTAAAAAGCATGATGTTTAGTTGTTTACACAACAGCACGCTGGATTTATGTCATACATCTGTGTTTTGAAGGAAGTATAGTGACCGTTGTAAACAAAGTTACGAGTCAAGAAGAAATTCCAGTGGAAAAAACTGCTTGCAATCAATTATACTATATTATAGCGAGTTTCACCTAAAGTAGAACTATAGGAAAAGCTTTCTAAGGGAGGGGTCATAACCCCAGTCAGATTTCTTTTCACCATCTGTGTCCAATTGAGGAGATTTCCCTTCACTTCCTGTCCCATAGCTAAAGAGGAAGTGAGAGGAAATCCGTGCGAATATAGGGAATTCCTTGGGGACCCCCAGCTCACCAGAACTAGTGTCCCCATTAGAAGATTTTCCCTCTATTACTTATCTGGGGACAACCCAGAAATTGGCTTTTCTTTTACTTTTACCTTCAATGATAATGGTAAACAGGACAAATAGGGTGAATCTCCCTAACAGGGCACAGACAGCAATAAAAACTGTCAAGTGTTCTAATCCCTCTCCACTCTATCCAAAACAAAAAAAAATGCCTTTAGTAAGATGACACTAAACTCTAGTTTAAAAAAAAAGTTATATTCAAGTATTCCACCAATCAGTCATAACATTATGACCACCCAAAAAAACTTGTTGAGCCATGGACTCCACTAGTTGAGGCCAAGTCAACACCTTAAACTAGTTGTTTTTTCTCAAATCATTCTTTTTTTTTTTAAGATGGTTACCCAATCCCAATAAATCTAAACCTTACCCCTAGGAGACAAAAGAGGTCTCAATGGGGGTCTCCTAGGGGGACAATAATATAATATCACATTATATTATATTATTTTCTAGAATATCCGTTTAACTAGTATTTTCATCACACTAGAAATTCAAATATATGCTTCTTATTAGCATTTGTTATTTAAGATAAATAAGCACAAATCATTCAAGATATTTTTATGTATTGTCATGCCTATAACACTCTGTACAACGTCTTACAATGTCCACATTGTACTAATTTTCTTTAAAACAATAAAAAATATTGGAACAAGATGTATTTATTGAATTCTGAGTTTACAAAAAGGCAAAACATATTACAAGTGTACAAGAAAAAATGTACAAAATAAAAAAAAACAATAAAGTCAGTGCCAAAACATCTCACATGTCTCATGTTGGTAGTAACAATGGTGCCACCCAGAGAATGCAATAATAGAAAATACAATATCTGCCAGAACAAAGTGCATAACAGTTATAAGTATAGAGTTATTATGACTGTACAGAAACCAGAGTTAAAAGACTAGCAATCCACTTGCACCAAATTTTTTGGAACACTTTTGGTTTCTTTCGAAGTTCAAAGGTAAGTTTATATAAGGGTAGGGAGTCATTAACGAGTTTTAACCAGTGCGTCAGAGTATGTGATGTTGATGCCTTCCAAGTTAACAGAAGTGATTCCTCAAATCATTTTTAAATTCATCAGGCCAGGCCACCTTCTTCCATAGCTTTGTAGTCTGGTTCTGATGCTCATGTGCACATTTTAGGTGCTTTTGGCTGTGAACATGGGTCAGCATGGACACCCTGACCTGTCTGCGGCTATGCAAACCCCTATGCAACAAACTGCAATGCACTGTGACGCATTTCTATCACAACCAGCATTCATTTTATCAGCAATTTGAGCTACAGTAGCTCTTCTATTGGCTGGACTACACAGGCCAGTCTTCACGCCCCACGTGCATCAATGAGCCATGGCTACCCATTACCCTGTTGCTAATTTACCTGTGTCCCTTCCTTGGACCACTTTTGGTAGGTCCTGACCACTGCAGTCTAGGAACATCCCACAAAAGTTGTAGTTTTGATGACCCAGTCATCTAGCCATTACAATTTAGCCATTGTCAAAGTCGCTCAAACCCTTACACTTGCGCCTTTTTTTCTGCTTTCAACACATTAAATTCAGGGACAACATGTTCACATGTGCTCTCATGCTTAGTGTGTCAAGTCTGAAATAGGAAAGCAGGGGGACTGGCAGGACCACCAGAAATTTCATACAAAGGAAGCGATACAAAGAGAATAGAATACATTTAAACACAAGTACATGATACAACAGACACCTATCAGGAATATGAAATGTTGGGGTAACATATTCTTTAACCCCCTGAGGTCCATAAAGAAGGTGAGAGGTTCATATGGGGCCTAACGCCAGTCTGATGTGCCTGCGGTGGAGGGTGCTTGGTATGATTCAACTTTTCACAGACATATGCCCCGTACACACAGTCGGACTTTGTTCGGACATTCCGACAACAAAATCCTCGGATTTTTTCCGACGGATGTTGGCTCAAACTTGTTTTGCATACACACGGTCGCACAAAGTTGTCGGAATTTCCGATCGACAACCACGCGGTCACGTACACCACGTACGACGAGACTAGAAAAGGCCGGTTCAGAACCAAGCGCGGCACCCTTTGGGCTCCTTTTGCTAATCTCGTGTTAGTAAAAGTTTGGTGAGAGACGATTCGCGCTTTTTCAGACTCGTGGCTTTCAGATCGTTTTCTGACGTTCAGTTTGTGCTTGTGGGTTTGTATCTGCTCTTCAGTGCGTGCAGTCAGTTCGTATTGGAGTTTTCTGTGCGATCTTGTCCGCTCGTTGCTGTTTTTCAGGTCGCTCTTCACAGGCCTTGCTGTTCTTCAGTGCGTTCTGTTACTTCGTTCTGAGCAGCCCACCGTTTTCTAGCCATGTTTCGTATGCGTACTCCTCGTAGAGTTCGTGCTGTGCGGGGGCTTGGTGTTGGGGTCCTGACCTTGACACAAGTCCAGTCCATGAACAGGGTGGGGAGGAGTTCATGGACCAAGAATTGGTTGCTTCAGCGTGACCAGTTCTGTCATATGCCTTTGCTCCGTGAGATCCGTGAGAATAATCCTGATGATTTCAGGAACTTTCTCAGGATGACGGACCCCGTGTTTCACCGTCTGTTGGCTTCGCTGACCCCCTATATCAGCAGGCAGGATACCTGCATGAGGCAAGCCATCACTCCGGAGCAGAGGTTGGTCGCTACCTTGCGGTATTTGGTCACAGGGAGAAGCCTGCAGGACCTCAAGTTCTCGACAGGCATCTCCCCCCAGGCTCTGGGGATCATTATCCCAGAGACCTGTTCTGCCATCATACAGGTCCTGCAGAAGGAGTATATGAAGGTAAGATTTTTATCCTTTTATATCACATTTTATTGTATTGAATGTTTGATAATATATTGTATTTCTTTCCTCATTCCCTAATTACCATGATTGGAATATGCTGTGAATGTCCCCTTTGTTCTCATGCATGCTGGATTTTTATGTAATTATTATTTTAGGTCCTTCATACATATTTGCCCTTCAATAACCTCCCCAGCATGGTGTCTCCTGCCCTATATTCACCTCATGTAGTCACTTAACAATGTATTTTATCTGCTCCATAGTAGTGCTTTACCCCAAACACCCCCTAAAATGTTTGGAAATGTTATTTTTGATTTAAATTCAGGCAGAGGGCCAGAGGCTTTTTTTTGTGGTGTCCCCAAATTTTTTGTAACCCTCCCTCCCCCAACTGCTAAGTCAGCTGATCCCAATTCTCTATCTATCCTCAATCATCTATCTGCTGACTTTGCCAAACCCATACACACTATACCCACCTCTTTAGTGCTCAGATTTATGGATGAATTCCCCAAAGCATGTAGTGCAAGGGCCTGCCTGTATACTTTCCAATGGTACTGTTTAAAGTTCTTGTATCCTATTATGATCTTGATAGGTAATAGCAGAATGTCCAAATGTGCTCAAATGTGTACACTGTGTATTTATATCTTTGTATTATGACACTTCTTACCTGTCCAGTGGGCTGCCAATAGTGTAACTAAGGAGGGGCTGTTCCAAGTAATACCCTGTATTTAGGCATTCATCTCTCAATGAAGTGAAGAGGGTTACCTGTCCAAGAGTCCGTCCCCCCCCGATAATGTTAGAAATGGCCCATGAGAGGGGGGGAGGGGGAATATGATAGGTGTACCTTATACTTTGTTGTTGTAAAATTCCCCTTAATAAATGCTATCTGGAGGTTGACCCATAATGTTTGTGTCTAATCTGCTTGCTATGTTTCTGTGAAAAAATAGTAATGTTTATTGTTTTTTCCTCAACAGTTTCCTTCCACGCCACAGGAATGGCAGACTGTGGCCTCCCACTTTGCCCAGCGGTGGGACTTTCCTAACTGCAGAGGGGCAATTGATGGGAAACACGTCCACATCGTCCCACCACCCAACTCGGAGTCGTACTATTATAATTACAAGGGGTTTAATAATATAGTGATGTTGGCGGTGGTGTCGGCTAATTACGAGTTCTTGTATGTGGACGTGGGGAAGAATGGCCGGATGTCCGATGGTGGAGTGATCGCCCAGACGGAGTTCTACAGGCGTCTCCAGAATGGCAGCTTGGACTTGCCACCTCCAGAGGACAATGTTGAAGGTCTCCCATTTGTGTTCGTTGCTGATGAAGCGTTTGCGCTGGGGGACCACCTGATGCGGCCATTCCCGATGAGGACCCTCACCCCGGAACAGAGGGTTTTCAATTACCGGCTGGCCAGAGCCCGAAGAGTGGTGGAGAACACATTTGGAATCCTGGCCAGCCGGTTCCGATTATTTCTGACACCCATCCATATGACGGAGTATAAACTGAACCATATAATACTTGCCTGCTGTGTTCTCCATAATTTTCTACGAAAACGTTCAGCCAACTATGCTGGCTCAGTTGGGCCTGAGGCCGGAATCCCAAATACATCAACAATGACGGAGCTTGAAAGCGGACGTCCTGGCTTGCCCTCCCTGAATGCCCGTGATGTCCGGTTACGATACCTGGAGTTCTTTGCGGGTAGGGGGGCTATCAATATGCCAGACAATCTGTGACACCTTTTTCAAATAAAAAACAACCAAAAGAAATTCTTGGTGGCCATTTACTGCTTGTGTTTGTTTTAGCTGACCCTGACAGAAATGTGTGGAGTGCAGAAAATGTCCTGATTGTGTAACCTTATACAAAGCACTGTTGGCTGTAATTTACTAAATGCAAAGACACTTTTCACTACAAGTGCACTTGCAACTGCACTGAAACTGCACTTGTAGTGCAAAGTGGATTTGCCCTTAGGAAATAACCCCCATTTTCTCATAAAACAACAATTACATCACCCCAAAAGTGTTGTAGCGTTGAGACAATAATCCACACATTCTTGATTAACAATCTTTTTAATACCAGCACAATCGCATGTGCATTTACCAAAGGTTTTTCTGACAAACCGACATGTTTGTTGTATAACAATTTTTGTGGTGTCATTATCCAAAATCAAAATGTCTATTTTATAGAAAACAGGCCTGTGTAAAACCAACAAGAAAGACACAAATCTTGATCTTACAAAGTTCACATTTGGTAGAACTGTAAGGCAATATCAGACATGAGTATTTAGGAACTGTGTTTGATATTGCGTTCAGATGGGGGGAAATCACCCCTGGAAAAGCCAAATTTGGAAGATGCACACAAATTTCACAATGTCAACATGTGCTAGCTGCCATCACGGGGATCAAGGGATGTGTTTTGGGGGAGAAAGCCCTTCCTCACCGCTACTTTAATATTGAGGAAGGGGTTGCACCCCCAAAACGCGTCCATTGATCTCCTGTGATGGCAGATAGCACATGTTGACACACTGTGTGCATCCTCCAAATTTGGCTTTGGGAAAAATCACAAAAACATGTCGCACATTGTAGCACACAAAAGAAGAAAGTGATTTGGAGGGGTTTTAAACTCGCCCCAAAACATCAATGATGTTTTTATATTTTGGAATAACATCATTGATGTTTTGCTTGATGTTTTCTAATTGTAAATTACACCCCATGATCTCCCCGATCAGGATCTGGGCACTTTCGGATGTGAAAGGATCTGGATCCACAACCTCACGATCACCTAAAAAGAGAGGAAACCCCAAATAAATTAGGTTTCCCAAAAAATGCCGCCATCCATCTCTTATCGGAGCCTGTGGTCGCAAACACTCACCTGTTGTGGTAACTACTTCCACCACGTCTTCTTCCTCCTGCTCATCTTGTGTTGGGGGGATTTCCCCTTCTTCCAGAGGGGGGGGGCTCTGGTCTCCTTGGATGAGGGGTGTCCTCCGAGTCTTTTCTCCCCTATGTAAAAAAAAAATGGTATAATTAGCACACAGATATTTAATGTCAGAACTATAAAGATGAAACATTGCTTGGAAGTGGGGTACAATGATCTATTTTAGCCGAGTTCCGAGATGTAGCTTTTTTAGTGCCCTTTGTCAACCTGCAATACTCTACCTGTTTTGAACAAGCTTCACAGATGGAGAACCCCCTATAGTATACACTGGAGCACCTGTGTGGCCCCCCTAATAAAAATGGTGTTCTGGGGTCCCACACTAGTGCTCCAGTGTCCAGATGTGAAAACAGCTGCTGAGTGTCCTCTCCTTACACAGAATCTAGTTTGCATTTCATTCTTGTAACAAAGCCATCTACACAACCCAATTCTTTAAAGACAAGTATAGGGCGTCAAAATGGTGGCCAAATGCATATGGGCTAAACAATGGTATTTTATCGTCCGAAATAACAATGTGTGATCCGAACGAATAATGTGCCCATGAACATGAAAGTTAACATTTTAAACTGTACAACAGTTCCTAAAAGCACATGGAGCAGCACGAACGTAATAAACATAAAGAATAGGAACACAGCACAACTACTTACTTTTTTGCAGCACTCTCCGGATCTTTCTGTACTGCTCATGTTCTCGTAATTTCAGGTCCGACCACCGCTTCCTGAGCTGATCTTTCGATCGTCGTACCCCGAATTTCCGGTGCAGACTCCTGACCACTTTCGCCATGATCTTGGCCTTTCGGACATTGGGGTTGGGGTAAGGCCCATACTTTCCATCATAGTCGGCCTTCTTCAGGATGTCCACCATCTCCAACATCTCCCCAAAGGACATATTTGAGTCCTTTAATCTCCTTCTGGATAGGGACGTTTCAGGCTCCAGCCTTTCCTCCTCCTCCTCCTCGTTGCTACAATTAGCACGATCCTGCTGTCTATCCACCATGTGCTCTTCCCCCACTGCGCCGAACGAAAAGGGGCGGGGAATAGACTAGAAAGAACGTCAGGGGCGGGCGGAGTTATACGCATGCGCAGTGTGTAAAAATTGTAACGCGCGCGTCTTACGTACGATCTGTGAGCGGAGGAAGGAGCATCGGAGACACCCATCGTGCTAACGAAGGTAGGATCTAGACTTGGGCCTATACTGCTTCGAAATGGAAGCCTATATTGTAACAAGATTAGGGGAGTTTGGCCTGACCTTAGGGTTTGTCTTGTGTTGTGTCTTGCAGAGAAAATGGATGGGTTCAACGACCACAATTTCCTGCCCCTGTTCATAGACAAGTACAGGGAGCTGCCCTGTCTGTGGCAGGTGAGACACCCCCACTATAATCACAAACAGAAGAGGCAGGCAGCGCTGGAGAAACTGCTGGAGTTGGTGAAGCCGGTGGTCCCCACAGCAACCATCCCTTATTTAAAAGCTAAAATTGGTGGCCTGAGGAGTACTTATCTTAGGGAGCGCAAGAAGGTCACAGATTCCCAGAGGTCCGGAGCTGCAGCAGATGACGTTTATGTCCCCAGGCTGTGGTACTATGAGAGACTGCGATTTCTGTCAGACCACACTGAAGTCAGGGAATCCCTCTCCACTCTTCCTTCCACTCTTCCTTCCATACCAGCTGAGGCTTCCAATGTCCAACCTGGGCCTTCCAGCCAGGAAGAAGTGGAGGAGCCCAGCTGGAGTCAGGTATAGCATTCCTCTACAGATTTCTGGTCAATAAATAAATGATAATTACTAGATGTTATTATTGATCACTAATTGCTGATTAAAAAAAGTGCTTTACATATCAATAGACAGTAGTGGGCACCCAAAATTGGGAAAAGAATGAAAACTGCTGGGCTCAGAATGATAGTCTGTTATATTTGTTAACATTCAATTTGCAGCAGTCAGGAGGTGAAAATTGTGTGTGATTGATGTAAAAAATACTAAAACTATGTCCCTTTTTCATACACAGGAAGACCTCAGTCAGGAGGAGGTTGTGGAATGTGGCAGTCAGGAGGAGGCGGGGATTAGTGTCAGCCAGGAGGAGGCGGGGATTAGTGGCAGCCAGGAGGAGGCGGGGCTAAGTGTCAGCCAGGAGAAGCCTGGGACAAGTCGCAGCCTGACTGAGTCTCAGGTTCCTCCCCTCCGCCTTCCATATAAACGAGCCAGGAAGGCGACTCCGAGTCCCGTGCAGGATTCAGCATACAGGCTGATCCAGGAGGCTTCGGCGTCCCTCAGAGCCTTTCCCAGTCCTGAAGAGGCCTTTGCCTGCATGGCTGCCACCAAATTGCAGGGCATGCAGGAGGGTCAACACAAGATCTCTGAGGACCTGATTTATAAAGTCCTACGTAAGGGGGAGAGTGGGGAACTGACACACAAGACGGATGTCATGGAGAGGGAGGATCCTCCTCCTCCTACTGCTGCCACAACTCCACCACCACAGCCAAAGGCTGGAAGGAAGCATGGAAAGAAGACCAAAGAGTGATGACCCTGGGTTCAGTCTGGTCTGACAGAAGATGCAGTCTCTCGTATGACCACAGCCTGGGGACACAGATGTCATCTGCTGCTTTCCGGATCTCTGGGACCTCTGGACCAGACTGCCCTCCCTTAGATATGGACTCCTCAGGCCACCAATTTTGCTTTTAAATAATTGATGTCTGCCCTGGGGGTCCAAGGCTTTGCCCACTTCTGCAGTTTCTCCAGCGTTGCCCCCCTCTTTGTTTATAGTTGTGACCCCTTAATAAAAGATTTTTAGGTAAATTCTACTCTCCTGTGTGTGTTTTCATCCAAAAAGGACCGTTTGTTGGTGACGATTCAGGTACATTTCTAAAGTACAATGTGAAATTAACAAGGGACAACAACACCAAACAATCTCCTACAGATTAAATAGAACAACATATTAGTGGTGTTGTGGGAACTTGTCACCAAAAACACACAAACATTTTCGGGAATACAAATCAAAATCACCAAAAAATAAAAAAATAAAAAAGAGAAACACAAAAAAAGAATCTACATTAAAGTCCAAAAAAAAAAAAAAATTTTGTTGTCAGATGTGAGAAATCAAAATATATTGAGGGAATCCCGATAAATAGTAACGAAATAAGTTTGTGAGAAGTGTGTGTGAATATGAGCAGCAAAACATTGTCACATTATAAAGAAGAAGAGAGTGCGCTGTATTAAACCATTTTGAACATTGCAGCGTGACGAAAGTGCTGTATCCATTCCGAACGCTACGTTTACCAGAACGAGCTGTCCCGTGTCGGAATTTCTTCTGAGCATGCGTGGCACTTTGTGCGTCGGAACAGGCCACACACGGTCGGAAAAGACGCGATCGGATTTTGTTGTCGGAAAATTTTATCTCCTGCTGTCCAACTTTGTGTGTCGGAAAATCCGATGGAAAATGTCTGATGGTGCCCACACACGGTCGGAATTTCCGACAACACGCTCCGATCGGACATTGTCCATCAGAAAATCCGACCGTGTGTACGGGGCATTAGGCTGGGTTCACACTAAAGAACGCAGAATAAGAGTCCGGTGCGTCTCCATTGACCGTTTCAGGTCCGATTTCAGCCCAAATTTTGGGCTGAATTCGGACCTGAAACGGACCAAAAGATGCGCAGGACTCCCGTGCAATTTGTACCGGAGCTGCTGCGGAGATGTGTGAACCGACACCATAGAGAGCCAGTCACAATTTCCTGCTATGCGAATTGGATGCAGGGAAACCTGCATCCAATTCGCAATAGTGTGAACCCAGCCCAAGTGTTCAGTTTAAGGTGTTTACTCATAAGTCGCCAGGACAGCTGCCACCTTACAGCTTCCTCTGGACACACTTAGCTTCTAACAGGGTCCATCCAGGCCTTCAAGTAATACTAAAGGCTTGTTATATTTTGTTTAAAAATAACAAAATTGTCATACTAACCTGCTGTTGCAGTGGATTTGCACAGAGCAGCCCAGATCCTCCTCTTCTCGGGTCCCTCTTCGGCGCTCCTGGCCCCTCCTTCCTGCCTTCTGCCCCCACAGCAAGCAGCTTGCTATGGGGGCACATGAGCCGAGCCTCAGCTCGGTGTGTCCATTCAGACATGGAGCCCCAGCTCGGCCCCGTCCCCTCTCCTCATTGGCTCACTGACTTTGATTGCTGTCTCAGCCAATGAGGGAGAGGCGCCGGATACCCAAGGCTCTCGTGTGCAACATTGCTGGATCGAAATGAGGCTCAGGTAAGTATTAGGGGGGCTGAGGGGGGCCGCTGCACACTGAAGGTTTTTAATCTTGATGCAAGGAACGCATTAAGATAAAAAACCTTCTGACTTTACAACCACTTTCAGCCTGACACCTAACTCTCCAGTGCGTCAGACTGTTTATCCCCCTTCCAGCCCCATTCTGGACACTCCTCTCCAGGGATTGGCTGGAGCATGATAAATTCTGGTTATTTATCTCCTGCCCTAAACTCTAGAAACTTCGTTTAGGGGCTGGGGGAAGCAAACAAACTCACAGCCTGTGAAAAACAAACAAACAGTTACTGCTCCCTTGATTAGAGAAAGAGCCAAAAACGAAATGTACCTAGCATTCTACGCTAGGAGGGTGCTACATTACATTTTTGGTTTTGGGTTTAATACTGCTTTGTGTTGCTTTCTTAAGGCCTTTAGGTCTTGTTTACACGGAGACGTGTTTTTACTGCCCCCCTAACTGCTCTGCCTTAAGCTACAAAGGCAGTGGACGTGGGTGTACACATTGCGACTCAGCAAAAATCATCTCTCCTGCCATGTTCAGAGGGCTGTAGTGCCTGCTAAACGTGACCTATGCAGCTGAACGTGGCTGTGCCGCAACTGTTATGCAACTGCTTGCAGTGTTTTTTCAGGGTTAAAATAAGAGATGAGGAGGTGACATAGCGCCTCCTTACTGCCTGTCAAATGCCCTCTGAAAAGTAATCTACCATGGGTTGCTCTTCAGAGGGCATTACCAATGTAAATTAGCTCCAACAGCAACTTTAGGACCGGTTTAGGGACACAGACCTTAACCAGGTTTTTCAGCCAATTTCACCTAGTGCTAAAGCTTTCTGAATACCCACTAAAGCATGAGAAAAATGTCTTTAAAGTGACAACCACTAATCTCATGGTTATCTGTGTTTAACATCCCAAACATGGCGTTGAAGGCTGCGTTAAAGGTTTTTAAAGCTACTTGAAGCTTGCTGGAAGCCTTGCAGCTGTATTGCAAATATATGGTTAGTATTCCTCTCAGTAATTAGTGGTTATTGCATAACTTTATTAAAGCCAAGTTTACTTTTGGGACTTATCCTCGTATGACATTAAAGCGAACCTTGAGTCATTTTCTTCAACTTTCCATCTATTAAATCTTCTGCCCTTGTTGTTTTAATTAAATCTTATTTTATTCATATAGAGAGCAAGGGAGACAGAAAAAAATGTAAACATTACAAACATTGGTAAGGTACACCAACAATAAATATAATGTATATTTCTCAGAACAAATGTATATCCAGGTTACATAAAAATGGAATGAAAACATGTTTGTAAGGCACATCAGGAGACCATGTGTGATAACAACCCCTGAAAACATTACAGGTTAAAGTAACATTCACCATCATTTCAGAAAAGGGGATCAAAGGTGTCCCATAGGTAATGCATTAGGAAAGGTTATGTGAAAAACCTGTCTTTATGAAAATGAATATGTTGTAGGGGTCACACACTGGATCATTATCAAAGGATAAGTTGAAGTGATGGTACATTTGCTCAATGGATTCCTAAGGGTGTATGCAGACATAGAGGAAAAGGAATAGGGGCAGAAAAGAGGGGGCAGAAAGATAGGGGACAAGAAGCACTCCATCATAGTCCCAAGGCGACGTCGACTAGGCCACTTTTAGGGAAAAACTCAGAGGAGTATCGGAACATGGACCATGACATCAAAGTGAGAGAAAACTGTTCGTCTTTATCATATTCCTCCGCCAACAGATGTCCAAGGTCCCTTATGCGGTCCACTTCAGTAGCCCAATCCACCAGGGAAGGCATGGTTGTCAATCTCCAGTGACGGGGAATCACTACTCTGGCCGCTGCAAGAAAGTGTTGCAATACATCTTTTTTAATGGATTTGAATTTGCCAGGGAGTATAGATAAGAGAGCCACCTCTGGTGAAAGTTGAATGGAAGTCGTCATCAGTTTACAGTATCGTTTGAAGATCTGTTGCCAAAATCCCTGTACAGGAGGGCACTCCCACCAGATGTGGAGCATGGTCCTCCGGGAGCCAAGACACCGCCAACAGGTATCTGGTACTGCCGAGTTGAAATGGTATATAGTAGAAGGGCATCATTACCATCTCGTTACCAGTTTAAATGCTTTTTCCTGGGTCCTAGTGGCTAGGGATAGCTCATGCGTCAGGATAAAACATTTTTGTAAATCAATAGGGGAGATAGAGTGACGTAGTTCTGCCTCCCAGGCCTCTGTAAATGGTGGAAGGTCAGGAAAAGAAATACTGAGCAAGAGGGAGTAAAGTTGAGATACCACATGTGTTGGAGGTTCTGCCTGCATGAGCAGTTCCTCAAATCCTGTCGGTTAAGCTAGGGTGTCTGGAATGGACAGGAAAGTCCGGATGTAAGAAATAGTCTGTTGTCTCTAAAGCCACTGCATGGGGTGTCGGAAAAGCAAACCGGAAGGGGTATCTGTCCATAAAGTGGGATCTGCTCGAAGAACTTGAGCAAATCTTCTATGATCTTCTTTTCGCCATGGTCCAAATCCTGTTACGTACATAGCCGGTGGGAAGGCCAGGGTCCCAAAGAAGAGAGTTATAGGCCCCATGTGATTCGATAGGCCCCTTCTGGATAGTATTCCTGTTTCTTGTCTGGTAAAAAGCCTAGGCTTATGACATCATGCACAGTTCTCTCTCTAACTGTCGTGAAAGTTTGCCAGGAAGGGAGGGGGGATGAGTCATAAGAGGGCCAATGAGAGCTGCAGGGCTGAGGAGCTGGAGGTGTGCCTCTGTGTGTCTGTGTAAATCCAGGAAGTGAACAGGCAGCAGCTTCAGCTGTCCACAGTTAACATGGATGCAGCTAGACTTAGTGGAGGGAGATTTCTGCAGCACATTTGCCAAGTCCCGAATAACAGTATATGTAAAATAATGTGCAAAGTGGTTGGAGGGAAGCTTCAGAATGGCAAATATGTTTTTATTACAAATTATGTGAGCAGACTGCAGTACCTCTTTAACCATTGACACGTTTCCTGTCAACCCTGTCGGCCTCCTAACAATAGGTGTGGATGTAGCACAGCAGATCTCCTGTGGGTACCATGGCAGCCCCATATACCCCTGGTGTACGTGACTGAAGACTGCATAATTGAAAAAAAAATCTGCAACGAGCAGGCCTAAAAATGATATATATTTTATTATATCACATTATATTATATTATATATCATATCATATTATTGTTATTATATTATACTTTACTGCTTCCTATATCTGTCTCTAAATTTAGTCATTATCAATCTGAGCTAATGGTGTCCTGTGGCTGACCTGCTGTATTTTACAAAATTATATTTTGCAGTAGTAATCTAACACAGCAGAGGAAGTCCCCCCTCTTCAACACACTGTAAATTCTCTTTCACATGGGCTTAGAGATCGTCAAAATGACAAATGCGGGTTAATTCAGCTATAGGGTCAATGTGTGTTCAAGACACATTTCATGCGAGTTACTAAAAGCTGTCCAAGTATAACCTCTGATTTTCATGTTTTGTTCACATGAGCTTATTTTTTATTTATGTTATTAGCAATCTAACTCATGCTGTATCACCTTGCATTTTGAATTTGATTATATTTTTACCCTTCTAGCTCCCCTCACCTCCTGAAGAAGCCGAGTGTTTCCGCGAAACCTGTTAAGATAGAGAGAAATTGCCATCCCATGGAAGACACCTTATTTAATACAATATTCGAATGCCCCGTACACACGGTTGGATTTTCCGATGGAAAATGTCCGATCGGAGCGTGTTGTCGGAAATTCCGATCGTGTGTGGGCTCCATTGGACATTTTCCATCGGATTTTCCGACACACAAAGTTTGAGAGCAGGATATAAAATTTTCCGACAACAAAATCCGTTGTCAGAAATTCCGATCGTGTGTACACAAATCCGACGGACAAAGTGCCACGCATGCTCAGAATAAATAAAGAGATGAAAGCTATTGGCCACTGGCCCGTTTATAGTCCGGACGTACGTGTTTTACGTCACCGCATTCAGAATGATCGGATTTTCCGACAACTTTGTATGACCGTGTGTATGCAAGACAAGTTTGAGCCAACATCCGTCGGAAAAAATCCTAGGATTTTGTTGTCGAAATGTCCGAACAAAGTCCGACCGTGTGTACGGAGCATAAGAGTTCAATCCATCATTATTATGTTGCTTCAAGAGTTGGATTTATCATTATTGTGACATGTTTGGTGTCTGTAACTCTATGAGGGGTTTCTGAGAGAGGTTTTCTATAGATTTGCCAATGTCTTTTATCCACGTGATTTTATGCATGTTGTAATAAAAATCGAATTATTTTATATTGATTGTGTTTTGTTGGCACCTCAAAAGTCCACCTTGTTTTTCTTATTCTTTGATTATGTGAACAGGCTGTTGGCGCCCTTGGCAATCCTTTGCCCCTTTTATTAATTTCTTCATTCAGAGGTGAATGCTGAATAAGTCAAAAACACTATAGGTGCATTTTTGCTGTGCTGCAATTGAATTCAGTGGAGGGGTCAGGTTGTCGGCAAAGCCTAGAGAATATAATTGGCGTAAAATTTTCGATGCAACACAAAGCAATGCTGATGTGCTCTTGTATACTGTCCCACCCACCTGCTATTGTTTTAATTACCTTTCGCTTTGTCAGGTGGTACGGGAGCATAAAAACATGGCTAATCCATGTGAAAGAGGTAGACAGACGTGCACTGCTGAAAAATTTGTTAATTTTCGTTTTTATTTCATTTGTTTTTTTTGTTTGTTTGTTTTTCAGGTCATTCGTTATGATCACAAATCTTAAATTCGTAAATTTGAAAATTTGAAAATTCATAAATTCATACATTTGAAAATAAGAAAGAAAATCCGAAAATTCGAAAGAATAACTAACTAACTAATAATACCTCACTTTTAAATTATGGTTATTGGAATTTCCTTTCAAATTTGGCTGTTAGTGAGCGTAACAAATACAAATTTATCCAAAGTTACAAATTATCCAAAATAACAAATGCCACATCTAAACGAATGGAACGGAATTAATTAATAATAAATAATAATAATGTTTTTTATTATTATTATTATTGTTATTTATTATTATTAATTTGTTTAGCTACGGCATTCGTTATTTCAGGTAATTCGTGACTTCGGATAAATTTGTATTCTTTAAGTTCACTAACAGCCAAATTTGAAAGGAAATTCCAATACCTATAATTTAATAGTTAGTAATAGTTAAGTTATTATTAGTTAGTTATTATTTCCGATTTTCAAATTTTTGGGTTTTCAGGTTTTGGAATTTATGAATTTGCGAATTTACAAATTTGCAAATTTAGGAATTTACAATAATTCGGAATTAACGACTTTGTTGAAATTCGATAAAAAACGAATTCAGAACAAAACGCATTGCACATGTCTAGAAAGAGGCATTACACAAATTCAGAAGCACCTGTTCAGAGGAGATACTAAAGAGAAGGAGAGCTGCAACTGATTGTGAGCGCCATGTGTAAAATGTTTAACCACTTCCCGCCCGGCCTATAGCAGATTGATGGGCGGGAAGTGGTTCTGTTATCCTGACTGGGCATCATATGGTGTCCAGCAGGATAACATGCCGGCGCGCCCATGGGGGCACACAGCGCGGCGATCGCGAGTGCGGAATGTCAGTCTGACACGCCGCAACTCCGATCATGTAAGGAGCCTCTGACTTCTTACCACGTGATCAGCTGTGACCAATCACAGCTGATCATCGCGTGAACCAGGAAGTGCCGGTAAACAGCAATCCTTGGTTCGTGCTGACAGGGAGAGACGATCGGCAGCCCATTAGTGCTGCCTGTCAGTGCCCATCAGTGCCATCTATCATTGCTGCATATAGGTGCCCATCAGTGCTCATTATCAGTGCCGCCTATCAGTGCCCATCAATTCTACATATCAGTGCCTCCTCATCTATGCCCATCAGTGCCACCTTATCAGTGCCAACTCATCAGTGCCCATCAGTGCCGCCCCATCAGTGCCCATCAGTGAAGGAGAAAACACAATTTTATGCCAGAAACTAAGAAAAACTTTATTTTTTTCAAAAATTTCGGTCTTTTTTAGTTTGTTTAGCAAAAAATAAAAATGCCAGAGGTGATCATATACCACCAAAATAAAGTTCTATTTGTGGGAAGAAAATGATAAAGATTTAGTTTGGGTACAGTGTCGCATGACCGTGCAATTGTCATTCAAAGTGCGACAACGCTGAAAGCTGAAAATTGTCCTGGGCAGAAAGGGGCAAAAGTGCCTGATATTGAAGTGGTTAAAGAAGAAGCACAGCCAAAGCTTGCTAGTTCGTTCTGCACTCATGTGACCCGTTTTTAGCTGACAGTGGGTTGAACCATGCTGTTGGCTGATGTCACAAAGCCGGTCCAGGCTCGGGCAAGATAGCGACAATGAAGTCGGGATCTGCCCACACGCCTGGACCAGCACCCGGCTCAGCCTCTTAGCGAGCCGCTGAGAGGCTGAGCCAGCTGCTCCCGCCCCCTCCACAGCCCAGCACTCCAGTGAGTGTGGGGAGGGGGGCAAAGCAGGGAGCTGCTGATTGAAAGTCAGCAGCTCTCTGCTGGGAAAGCCCTGAGAACTGAGCCATCGGTAGTGTTTGATTGCTTGGTTCTCAGTATTAGAGCTGGTGGGGGACAGATGCAGCATCGGACTGATGCTGCATCCACCTAGGTAAGTATAATTCTTAAAAAAAAAGTCCATACTTCTCTTTTAATTAATATATGTCGCTTTGGCCCCATCCACACTGGATGTTTCGCCCCAGTGCATGAGATCCTGGTTTGGTTCTAAATGTTGGTGCACTTCCCAGCCCAGTCCAGCTACAGCAGCTGTCAGTCTCTCACATACTTACAGGCTGCCGGCAGTGGAACACTTGCACCTGTGCCTTCCACCCGCAGCCAAACACTGGAACCTCATGCACCGAGGCCATGCACCACTTGATTGGAGATATATGGATTTTGATGAGCTTTCACATTAGAAAGTGGGTTGTTTAGAGCCCTTTCACACAGGCCCTTTTAGTCTGCATGTCTGTCCCTTTCATTCATGTCTATGGATGAGCAGATGATTATCCGTTTATATCCACCTACATCTGTGTCCATTCAGGTATGTTTTTTTTTTCAAATGGAACAAGACTACGTCATTTTCCATTTAGATGAATCTGAACGGATGTAAACAGATGCTGTCTATTTACATCTGTTCTGGTTATGTCCGTTTTCAGGCATGAAATATTTTTTTATCTATACTTTTATCACCTCTTATTGGTTTCTGCAACAACTGAAAAAAGGGATGCAAAAACAGACAGTTTGCAGTCAAAGACATATGTGCCTTATGTATGATTCATATTATATCACCCTTAAATAGGAGTTACAGTCTCCCTCTAAAAAAATCAAAGTCAGCAGCTACAAGTACTGTAGCTGCTGACTTTTAATATAAGGACACTTACCTGTCCAGGGATCCAGTGCCATGCTCATCTGAGATGATTCTTCAATTGGCTTCGGGTCCAGGTGTTGACATTTTAACTAAGGGAAACAGCCAGCTCCCTACTGCACATGCGTGAGCTGTGCCACACCTTATGAATGGTTCCAAAGTCTTCTAGGACTTGTGATGTGTCCCAGAAGGCTGCGGGCGAAGGATGGGGGGGGTCGACTTCCGTTCAGATCATGAAGGAGTTTAAGCGGGAGCGGTTACCTGTCAAAAGCAGATACCCACTAAGGGGGGGGGGGGGGCAAACAAGCGGATTTTGCTTTTGGGTGAAGTTCTGCTTTAAGTAAAGCTTCAATTGCCTAAAGTGAACCTACTCTTCTAAAAATGTCTGACTTTTGGCGTCTCTATAGTACCTTCAGTGAGGAAGGTTGCACTTTAACTAAAAGTACTAAAAGTACTGCTAGTAATCTTAGGTTTTCTCGGGAACCAGGTGAAGCTTAGTTTATCAGAATTAGGCTGGGTTCACACTAGTGCGAATTGGAATGCGGTTTTCCCAGCATCCAGTACGCATGACAGGAGAGTGTGATTGGCTATCAATGGAGCCGGTTCACACATCTTCCTGGCGGCTGTGGAGCAAATTGCACAGAGGTCCTGTGCATCTCTGGCTCAGTTTCAGGCCCAAATTCAGGCAAAAATTTGGGCCTGATTCGTCCCTGAAATGGAGAACAGGGATGCACTGGACCCCACATTCACATTTGGGTCAGTTTACTAAAACTGGAGAGTGCAGAATCTGGTGCAGCTCTGCATGGTAGCCCATCAGATTCTAACTTCAGCTTGTTCAATTACCGTATATACTCGAGTATAAGTCGAATTTTTCAGCACATTTTTTTGTGCTGAAAGTGCCCCCTTGGACTTATACTCGAGTCAAGCACTTTTCTGCAGGAAAAAATTTCATTTTCCGAACCGACTTTGAGGCCCTGTATATCAGGGCCACTTGGTGCTAGGAACCCCAAATTTGGTGTGCAAACCCAGTGGAATTGGTACCACAACATATCCAAAGATTGAGTTCCTAGCCCTAAGTGGCCCCAAGATACGGAGCCCCAAAATCAGTTCAGAAAATGTCATTCTCTGCTGCAGAAAAGTGCTTGACATTTTCTGAACCGACTTTGGGGCCCCGTATCTCAGAGCCACTTAGTGCTAGGAACCCCAGATTTGGTGTGCAAACCCAGTGGCACTGGTACCATAGCTCCAAGTGGCCTCGAGATACGGGGCCCCAAATCCGGTTCAGAAAATGTCATTCTCTGCCATAGAAGTGCTTGACATTTTCTGAACTGATATTTGGGGCCCTGTATCTCGGGGCCACTTGGTGCTAGAAACCCCAGCTTTGGATATTTTATGGTGCTAGTTCCACTGGGTTTGCACACCAAATTTGGGGTTCTTAGCACTAAGTGGCCCCAAGATACGGGGCCCCAAATTTGGTCAATTGTGTCCATCTGCAGCAATGTCATTTTGGGACCTTTTGGGTTCAGAGACCCCAAATTTTGGCTGCAGCTAGGGGGCATCTAGGAACCCTTAACTACCGAGTTTGAAGTTCAGGGGACCTATGGCTGCAAATGGGCACAGTGATGCTACAAATGGGCATTGTTGACCCTCTTTTCCACTTACAGTAGCTGTGCATTTCTCACCCTCGTCTTATACTCGGGTCAATAAGTTTTTCCCATTTTTTTGTGGTAAATTAGGGCCTCGACTTATACTCGGAACGACTTATACTCGAGTATATACGGTAAGCTTTGACAAAAAAAAAAAAAAAACCTGGAAGCTGATTGGTTTCTGTGCAGAGCTGCACCAGATTTTGCATTCTCCAATTTTATTAAATCAACCCCATAGACTTCTCTATATACACTTAAAACATATATATTACAACAAGGTTGTTCTTTACTGTCATAATTTTCAATATGCATGTTACAGTCCTCCCATATCTACTCCATGACTCACTAACTTGGACCAAGTATGTGCAAATTAGGTGTCCTGACACTTTCCTACCTGCATGGTTGTTTAATATCTGTGATACACAAATCAGGTAATTATTGGATAATTACCACAGCCCTGGAACTTACACTTTTAACATCAAGTCAACAATGCTTCTATATTTCCAATCTGACAGGTTCCCTTTGATGTAGTGGTTTATCAAAGCAAGAATTTTCATTACATGTTGATTATAAACAGAGCCAACACTGACCAAAAGGGAAACCAGAACAATCACATATTACAACAGATCACATTTTTGTAGGTTCTGATCTTCCATGTTAAAATAAAGTGATGGTTTCTTCAACTGTCCCTCAGATTCTTAGAACTGCATTTCCTCTTTCCTGGGAGTTTCCTGATCTGCTGCACTTGTGACTTGTTTTATTTTTATGAATTTTGCCTATTGATTGGAAAGCTTTGATGACAGAAGAATGGCCTGACGCCTCATCAGGAAATGCTAGTTACCTAGCTGTCATGCTGACACTCTTGCCTTGATACTAGGAGTCATTGACCTGGAACAACTATGCAAGTATGAACTTCTGACTTTCCTTATATGCATTATTTGTTCAGGACCCGTGACTAACACAGTACTGAGAGCTGTGGGTCATCATAACAACCAGGTACCTAGTTGTTTTAGGTAGTTTATCAATAATAATCTCGATATATCTCTTAGAAAGGTTTATAATATAGTGCTGCTAAACACACTGTTTTATTTACATTGCCCCTTGTATTTCTGTATGTGGACGATGGCAAGGTAATTATGTTATTAAAAAAACATCTAAGTACCTTTTTTCCTATTCAATATACAACTGTCACATGACCAAGATCTTCGCCAGCCTGTCTGCAGGGAAACATAAGCAGGAGGAGCTTCTAGTCCTCGGCTATTGGTCGTCTTTATCAATAGACGCCTATTGATAAAGACGTAATGACGAAACACGTCTAGGCATGACCATATGGCTTGTGAATCTGTCAGCTGCCCTAATCTCCACCTGGGTATCGCTGCAGATGAGAATCCTAGGATTGGTGAGCAAGTATCCTGTCATGCTGTACAGCTATTTTGGTTATACCATTGGATGCAAATTTTATTTTTTGTTCTTGTAAGTGCAATATGGAAAGGGGGGCATTTTTATGGGAATAAATACTCAAACAGGTTCACACTATGAGCACTGTTTTTTTCTCTATGTCATGAGCCAATGAGATTGGCGGCGGTACCAGAGTTTGAATGAACAGCTTAATTGAAGGATATGAATCAACTGTTCAGATGACCAGACCGAGATATCGATGGTGTTGCCTCTCTGGATTTGACTGCTACACGGGAAAGACATACCTAACAAGCATTTACCCTAGATTGATCTGGTGAGTGTAAACTCTGAGGGGAGTGAAATCACGCGGTGTGACGAAGGCTTTATTACTACACATCCAATAAGCCCCCAACGAACATTCAGCAGAGCATGTTCCAGTTGGACTCACTTGTCACAGAGTGTATCATCATAAACTGTGTTATTTTGGGTGTAACACACTCAAGAGCGCTGCTTTACCTTTATGGATTACTAGAGATGAACTTTTAAGGCTTATGATTCATAATTATTTGTTATTATAGCAGCAGCCTGTTATTTTACATTGTACATAATTTACCTAAGCGCTGGATGAGTAATAGTGTTTGCTTTAAGGGTTGATGTATATGAAACCTTTCTGTTTTATTGGTAAATAAAAATTAAAAACCAGGGTAAATAAAAAGAAGTCCCAAAATAAAATGTGAACATCTCCCAAGATTGCTCCATACAGGAATACATATTACACATTAATTGAATCACATAGAATATAGATGCACAAGGTAAACGTGTTTCACATATCAGGCTTCCTCAGGAGAGTAATCTAGTTAAAAAGCAGAATTAATATGTAAATAACAAAATAATTCTTCATTTTTCTATTCATACACAATATCAGTTATTTATTTATGTGTCTCAAAACAAAAATATAAGGGTAACATAAAATGGTAGACCAATGGCTGAAAGAGCCAAGATTAACCAGATGCGTGATTGTGTTAAGATTTACTTTAACAGATAATTAAACCCAAGAACAGCTTACTGTCCTCAGATGTGATGGCTGCATTTGTTTTCTATTTTTTTCAAGAACATTGAGAACATTTTAAACAAATACAGAAAATACTTGTTCACCTTGCCAAAAATGCTGTGTCCTTGTTACTTCCTATGAGAATATATTCTTTCCTAGCTATCTTCTGTAAACTATCTATTGCCCTTCCTCCTATGTAATGGACATGAAGCTATATGGACCAGTTTGTAGTCCATATCAGGAGAGCAGCCTAGGGTTACAGTCATGGCTCCTTCCATGGATACAGTGGAGGTGTGACATAGCCACCCAAGGACAGGAAGCATGTTATTTTCAGGAATACCAGGTAAAAAAAAAAAGCTTGAAAAAAATGGACAGGCAGCCACCAAACCAAGAACTAGTAGGCTGCAATATATTTGTATTTTGGTTTTGGGTTTAGATACCCTTTAGGCCCCTTTCACACTGATCCATTGCAGTTTCCTCACAGCACAGTGTGCAAAATGAGGGTTACGCATGCTTTGCCATAGACTTCCAATAGATCGAGCGGTTTTGCTGCATTTTCTGAAAGCGCACCAAAAGTCTTGCATGCGGGAAACTGCAGTGAACCAGTGTGAAAGGGGCCTTAAAGTAAATGCTGGAATAAAAACTAAAAATATGGGTTCTCTGTAAATACAATCTTTAAAAATGTTGGTAACTATGTTTTAGGATGATTAACCTCTTTGTACCGACCGGCCCCAGTCCTTTAGGAATTCTAAAAGTTGGGAAGTGGAGACGGGCATTCAGGTCATGTGACAGCTGTGATTGGTTGTCACATCGGTCACATGATCGGAAAGCACTGGATCGCAAGGATGCATCAGGCTTTGCGATGCCTGCCGGTTACCGCGCTGGGAGCACGCTCTCTGCGCGGAAAGTTGTGGACACAGGGCCACAGATATGCGTCTGCTCAGCATCAAGGACCACCCGCTGAAAGGCCGCATATATGCATACGGCCAGCGCCATGAGGTTAAACATTGTCTTCTAATATGATGGGACTACCAATCAGAATTTGTGCCAGGAGCTTTTAGAATTTACTTAAGCCTGTTCGGATTTTCTTACACCTCTACCTACTGTACTTATGAGTTCAATTCTTTGTTCTTTTTGTTTTCCTATTTTAAAATATAAAGTAGCAGATAGGTAACATTCACGTCTGAGGACAAAGCACTGTTACAGGATATCAGAGTCCTCTGCTGACATCACATCATTCCTGACAAACTCAACCTTCGCCCCCAGGACGGTGTGAGGTGGAATGTTTCAGAAAATGATTTGCAGGAAGGAGACTAGGGTAATGTTTAGTGCTTGTCTCTGTATTCCACTACGCCACAATCAACTGTAATCATTCTACTGTGATTTAGCATATTGTGGAAAAGTACTACAAATGTCACTTTATTTAATACTGACATTGACAATAGTCCACAATATAAATGTTTGTTTCTTGTTGCATGTATCAGATGAAATTCCTCTTGATGATCTAATGGAGAGTGTCAAGCTAGGTCACAAATAAAATCATTAGCATTGCAAAAACATTCAATAATATATATTTAATAGAGTTGTTGTATTTTGTTTTCTACATAGCCAATATAGGCCTTACTCTAGGGTGGTAGTGTATACACTGTGTTGCAAAAATTGGTGGTGGTTGACCCCTTCCCGGGCTGGTATAATGAACTGTAGGCTACCAATGCTTGTTTAAGTACACCTGTTGATTTTGTGTAGCCATACTTACCGTGGGTAGATATATGAGAGACCTATAAATCCAGTTCTAAAGGGACATATGCTTGTCCATGTGGATGTATATTCAAGTCCCTGATATTGTGGACTGAATTCTGGTGGAAAGGTTCCACCTTTAACTTTTCCCTCCTCCTCGTGCTCTTCCTCCATTGATTTGGGTTACCACGGCTTACCCCCGGTGAATTATATGAGGTGTTATTTATATCCCTATTCCTATGCTATCAGCCCAATGCATGGTTGCTGGCACTGGTAGAATCTGCCTTCCTAGAGATGATTCTCTGTTGATCATTTGAGAGATCTCCATGTGGAGATCCTGACAAGATAGTGAAACCTGTTCCTTTCAACTACCCTCAAGTGTGTCCTGAAGAAGCAAAATAGCAAAACGCGCTGACGCACAGGGGCTCATTGCTGTCTATTTGGTGTCAACCCTCTGTTTACATCATACATTTTCAACCATCATGTGTTTACTATATGTTTTTGAACTCTTTTTCTACTTGACTTGGCTGATATGATTCATTGTTAATAAAATATAAATGTTATTATACTCTCATCCATCTTGCCTGTAAAGTCCGATCTAGAGCCTTTGGGCTCTTCACTTTTTCTGTATACACTGTGTGTCACACACTCATACCAACTGCCATGCAGCCCATGCTTCACCTATTCTGCTCTAAAGCTCAGGGCAGGTTAAAATTCAAAGTGCTTCCAAGCTAATAAAGGCTCAGACAGAAGTCAATGCACCCAAGGAAAATCCCCAACACACACTAGTCGCAAATACCTTTCTGATAACACTCTTGAAAACCCCCAGCTCTCTCTTTTCCAGGGGTTTCATGCAGCCCTCCACACATTATTTAGCTGCCTGGATGCATCCCCCCAAAACCAAACTACTAAAGAATAGGTCAACAGTTTGCACAACTCTATTAGCCATCAGTTCTAGGTAGACAGGTGCAGGGTGCAGACATTTCAGTTGATTTACTAAAGGCAAATAGAACTTTGCAAGGGAAGTTGCAATTTGCACCGGATAAATATTTGAATGAGCTTAGTGAATGAGGTGAAGTTTCACTATGCAAAAGAACACCCAATCGCGTGTAAGGATAATAAAAAACAGCATTTTTGCTTACACACACTATGTCCGGCATGCCAGAGGACCTTCCAGATGGCTGACGCGTTTCGAGGGGAGATCCCCTCTTCCTTAGAGCCACACACAGCCTCAGTGGCTCTGAGCTACAGGGTATCTCCCCTCGAAACACGTCAGCCATCTAGAAGGTCCCCCAGCATGTCAGACACAGTCCTGGTGACCTGGTTGCTTTTTATCCATTGTGGACTTTGATATGCTTTTACTATCCACTTGTTTGTGAGTATGTTTCCTTCTTTTTGATTTTAATAATTACTTGGGTAATGCGCAATTTTCCCATTGGGTATCCCCTGACCCTTGGAGGGCCTGTGCATGTACTGGGAGCCATAGGAATTCCAAGCTTCTTCCATTGCTATCGCTCTAGTGTTGAGTGCAGGAGATGTTGTTTGACTGTAACCCTTTGATCGCCCCTGATGTTAATCTCTTTCCAGCCAGTGTCATTAGTACAGTGACACTGCATATTTTTTTTAGCACAGTATTAGTGCCACTTATCCCCAAAAAGTGTCAGTTAGTGTCAGAATGTCCGCCGCAAAAAGAAAAAAAAATACAAATATCCCATAGTTTGCAGACGCTATAACTTTTGTGCAAACGAGTCAATATACGCCTTTTGGGATTTTTTTTTTACCAAAAATATGTAGCAGAATACATATTAGCCTAAACTGATGAAGAAATTAGATTTTTTCTATATTTTTTTATTGGATATGTTTTATAGCATAAAAAAAAATAAATTTTTTTTTCAAAATTGTTCTTTTTTTTGTTTATAGCGCAAAAAATAAAAATGCAGAGGTGATCAAATACCACCAAAACAAAGCTCTATTTGTGGGGGGAAAAAAAGACATATATTTTATTTGGGTACAGCGTTGCATGATCACGCAATTGTCAGTTGTCAGTTAAAGTAACAGTGCCGTATTGCAAAAAATAGCCTGGTCATGAAGGGGGGTCAAGTGGTTTAAGCGATGCCTGTGGACAATTTAGGGTATCATAGTTGTTCACTCTTTCATGGGTGTAGACAGAACTGGGGCTTGACATATTTCTTAGGGTTACCTTTTAACCCCCCCCTTTTTGTCCTAGGCTGCATGCTTTCGGGGAGATATACCGCCCTAAGGGCGAATCGGTGGGTCAGTTTACCTTTATGGTTCACTAACCAATAATGTAGGATTCCTTTTTTGCCTTTTATAGTTTGTTCTTGACATATTTACACAACCTCATATTTTACCAAATAATTAGGAATTTTGCCAAAAGCACTACCCCCATTCCTATGCATGGCCACACTTGATTTAGAAAGAAGAGATGGTGCGCAAAAGAGCCATCTGCCAATGTGCTTATTTTGGAGGTATGATAATTATCATCTAAAAAAAATACATAAATGGTGGATTTAATTTTAGTTAATTTGATTAAGGAGTGTCTGTAGAGGTTACAGAGTACTGGCAGACTTTGTTATCAAGAATAATTATCTCTAGGTATTTGAACAAAAAACAAATGGAAACCACTAAGTCAGACTTTAGAGGCAGATTGGACCAATCTGCCTCTAAAGTCTGACTTAGTGGTTTCCTTTTTTTGGGGGGTTCAAATTCAGGTTTACGAATATGGTTAAGGAGTGTTCTTAATACTTGTATCTATCCCTAGGTATTGTAGCTTTAAAGTGGATATAAACCCGAAATTTCTTTTTTTTTTAATTTCATAATGTAGAGTATAAGATTTCCTATCATTTGAGACCAGTCTTGCCACAAAGAGTTAATCCGCCTATGAGCAATTGTCTTTTATTGTTCAGTGAGATAAAACTTGACAAACTGAGAAAAACTTTGTCAAATCCTCCCCCATGCTGTGAGTGACAGGCGATTTACATCTCGTGCACAAGCCTAAGACACAGGCATTATTTTTTAATTCCCAACCCCACTCCTTTCTTCAGCAGCTCTGCAAGGATTGGCTGTTCCACACCTCAGCATGATTTGGCATACTGAAGTCATGTGGTTACTTTCCTGTCTTTTCACTGGATGTTAGAGATCATAGCAGAAGTTCAGTGTAAGAAATACACAGGAGAAAATGCATATTGACAAGGGGAGTGTAGAGG
Organism: Lithobates clamitans; assembly: GCA_037952925.1. Taxonomy (NCBI): domain Eukaryota; kingdom Metazoa; phylum Chordata; class Amphibia; order Anura; family Ranidae; genus Lithobates; species Lithobates clamitans. The sequence goes on from JBBGZY010000159.1 coordinate 1,610,264, forward strand.
TGGGCGGGGAGTCTACTGACATCACGACTCCACCCACCGAGCTCCAGACAACAGACCCGCCCACAAAATATGCAGGTTTTCGGGTCTCATAACAGACAGAGGGGAGACATTTGACAGGTAAAGATACATGCAGGAGGCATCTATATCCTTATAGATAACACCTATGGCAGTAGTAGAAAGGATGACATTGGGTTTACATCCACTTTAAGGTGCTCATGGTGTGGCGTGAATGTCAAGTTATAGCTGTATCTGTATGAAATGACAATCTCATGCCTATGAGGTGCAACAGATTTCATGTTCTTTTGAAGTACAGATCAGATAGGTTTAGAAAGGGTAATGTTTTTCACATGTCCCCTCTCCATAGAATAAACCCAAATAGATTCATTTTGGGTCCTGCCAACAGACTTGGTTTGTATAGGGTGGGTAATGCCTTAACATCTTGCCTCCATTTAGCTTCAATGGACAAAAAAAGTTTTCCGAGAGAAACAGGAAAAAAACCCTTTCAACTCCATTCCCCTGTATCTATTTTATAGGTCCTAAGTACTTACCTAAAGCTTCAGTCATGTGAAACTCTGGGTCCGAAGTCATCTTTCTTCTGATCTGTAGTATGGCAAAGTCTAATCTACCTCATCACTTTTTTGTAATGTGGAGGCTACTCATTGACCGTTGGAAGGGTCTACCATAGACTCCTCCAGCATTGAGCAGTGAGGACACAAAACTGGTAAAGAGATAGGAGAGCAGCTTTGGTGCACCGGTCACCACTATTTGTGGGTGTTTAGGAATTAGGTAGGTGCAGTATTCTAGAGTATGTTTTTTTTTTAAACCTTAAATACAATAAACAAGCAATTGTTCAACTTTTTCTGCGATAAGCAAAGGAGAGGCTTTGCATATATGATGTCCTTTGATGTCTTGCTTGTCATACTTCTTTCTTTGTCTCCATAAATCCATCTGAGCTGATGACTAGTTTACCTTAGAGATTTACGATAAGGATCATAAATGTCCCAGCCAAAAGTTACCCAGACAGGTTTTAAAAATGTATGTGTAAAGTGCTGTTAGATGTCAGAGGTGGATACTGTGGTCTGTGATGTAGTAACGGGCTTGGGTCAAACCAGAAAATCTGGAAAAACAGTAAAAAAAAAAAAAGGATGAAATCACATAGCTCCCAACTGTCCCTGATTTCGAGGGACTGTCCCTGATTTGGAGCAATGTCCCTCTGTCCCTCTTTCTCCCTCATTTGTCCCTCATTTTGGTCTGATCTATATAGTTGTATATAAAATGCATTTTTTATCTTTCAAAAGGTGTTTCCCAGCGCTAAACCATTCATCTAAATTCTAAATTGCTTCATTTGTAATTTTTAAAAGCCAATATAAAGGAATAGTAGAGGTAAAAAAAAAAACCCTTGCGGATTTAATTAACCTTTTGTTTTTTGGTTAATTCTCCTTTAAGGGGGTGTGGCAGGGGGCGTATCCTATGTCTTCATACGTTTGCTAGTAGGTGTCCCTCATTTCCATCTCAAAATGTTGGGAGGTATGAAATCACCCAAACCCCACAAGCGTACAACAGTGCAATTAAATAGAAAATATAATTTTTACAGAAAAGCAGAGTAAACAAATGGAGTACTAATTCCCCATAGAAACTAGTTAGAATTCTTGTAACATTCTTAGTAAATAAAAGGTGAAAATCGACTGGTAACAATCCCACTTTTGTTCCTATTGTCTTTTCTCAAATATTATTAAATCAGACAATTACTATTCATAGTGTCATTATACCTCTAAGGCTGGCCATAGACGGAGCGAATTTCCTGCAACTACGGGTTGAAAGAAATTTGCTTGATTCCCCCATCAACACAGATAGTTTTGACATGGGAATCCCTCCTGCGGAGTCATTGGGGGAGATTTATTAAAACTGGTGCACACAGAATCTGGTGCAGCTGTGCATTGTAAACAATCAGCTTCTAACTTCAGCTTGTTCAATTAAGCTTTACCAATAAAACCTGGAAACTGATTAGTTACTATGCACAGTTGCACCAGATTCTGTGTGCACCAGTTTAAAGGCTCGTACACACGATCGGATTTTCCGCAGACAAAACGTCAGACTTTTGTCCGAAGTGCATTGGCCAGGAACTTGTTTTGCATACAAACGGCACACAATTGTCGGCCAACAAACACGAATGTAGTGACGTACTACGTGGTTTTTCCAGCTCTTTAGCGCCACCCTTTGGGTACCTTCTGTTAATGTTGTGTTTGGTAAGCATTGATTCCGAGCATGCGTGTTTGTACTTTAGACTTTTGTCTGACAGACTTGTGTACACACGATGGGAAAATCTGACAACAGACCGTTGTCTGCGGACAATTTAAAAGCCTGCCATCCAACATTTGTCCGCGGAAAATCCAACAACAATTGTCCGATAGAGCGTACAAATGGTCGGATTTTAGGTCAACAGTCTGTCATCACACAATTCCCCTCGGAAAAACGGATCGTGTGTACGAGGCTTTAGGCTGGCCACACATGGAGCAAATTTCTTCCCCGCAGCTACTACAGGTTGCAGGAAAGAAATTCTCCCAATTCCCCCATCCATACAGACAGTGTTTATGCGTGAATCCCTCCTGCTGGGCCATTGTCTTCTCCGGGCGGGGAGGGCAGAGGAAGCCGTCTTCGCCGGGAGAAGACAATGGTGATTGCTAGAGGCTATAGCAGCCGCTAGAGATAATTGCAGGTAAAACCCGGTATGCTGGTTTTACCCAAGTTGATCGATTGATCAGTTTGGTACATTCAGCATGTCCATACATGGTTCAAATATCATCCGGTTCCTGCTGCCTTAGTAACTCTCCCTCATTTTGTTCTCCTGGCGGGGAAGCCATCCCTGCTGGGAGAACACAGTGATTATTGCCAGGGGTTTTAGCAGCCTCTAGCAACAATTGCATGTAAAATCCAGCAGGCTGGTTTTACCCAAGGTGATTGATCGATCAACTTGGGTACAATTAGCCTGCCCATACATGGTAAGAATCAGCAGGAACTGGACGAGATCCAAACTTTCTGTGGCTGACTTAACTGTCACACATATACTGAAAATTAAGAAAAAAATGATCTGGTCACCAGTGCTAGTGATGAGGGATGGCACAGAAAAACATACAGTTCTATTATTAGAAACAATAGAAAGTATTTTCTAAGACCTGAGATCTTTTATAACTGGCATGCATTGCATTTGAAACACTAGTCTTTAACCACTTCAGCCCCGGAAGAATTTACCCCCTTCCTGACCAGAGCACTTTTTGCGATTCGGCACTGCGTCGCTTTAACTGACAATTGCGCGGTCGTGCGACGTTGCTCCCAAACAAAATTGACATCTTTTTTCCCACAAATAGAGCTTTCTTTTGGTGGTATTTGATCACCTCTGCCTTTTTTGTGTGTGCTATAAACACAAAAAAGCGCCAATTTTGAAAAAAAAGCATTATTTTTTACGTTTTGCTATAATAAATATCCCCAAAAAATATTTAAAAAACATTTTTTTCCTGTATATATACGTATTCTTCTACATAAGCGTTTATTGATTGGTTTGCGCGAAAGTTATAGCGTCTACAAAATAGGGGATAGTTTTATGGCATTTTTATTGATATATATTTTTTTTTTACCAGTAATGGCGGCGATTAGCGTTTTTTATCATGACTGCGACATTATGGCGGACACATCGGACAATTTTGACACGTTTTTGGGACCATTGGCATTAATACAGTGATCAATGCTAAAAAATTGCATTGATTACTGTAAAAATGTCACTGGCAGTGAAGGGGTTAACCACTAGGTGGGGCTGTAGGGGTTAAGTGTGTCCTAGGGAGTGTTTCTAACTGGGGGGGGGGCTGTGTATGACACTACACTGATCGCCGCTCCCGATCACAGGGAGCAGAGATCAGTCACAGTGTCACTAGGCAGAACGGGGAGATGCTTGTTTACATTAGCATCCCCCTGTTCTTCCTCACCGTGAGACAATCGCGGGTATCCCCGTGGACACCGGGTCCGCGGGACCCGTGATCGTGGTCATGAAGCTCCCGGCGGCACGCGCCTGCCAGCGGCTTCTTAAAGGGCAACGTACAGGTACATTAATCTGCCTGTACGTGCCCTTCTGTCGCAGTATATCTGCGTGCGCCAGTCAGGAAGCGGCTAAGGAAGTTATTCAATAGGTGAAATATTAGGAATTTTGAAATGCAATTGGTCAAAACTTTTATTCCTCAGAGACAACAGTTTTCAAAGATATAATTTCAAAACCTTAGGCAGTAACTGGAAACAGGAGAGAAATGTCAAATTTGCGGTGTCTATAGTTGCAATCCTACTACCCATAAACCATAAGGTCAAGTGAGGTCAAATTTTTCTATGCATGAAGGACTCCGATCTTTTGCTTTCAAATAGGTAACTTATCAGGTATTTTCTTTCACAGGTACATCCTGAATTCGCTGTGTGTCCACTGACTGTCACATTTACCAAGTGCATTTGGGGACAATTGCAAAAGAAACTGGGAGTTTCCAAACTTTATCCTCCAGTTTTACAGATGCTCCTGTCTTTGTTTATATCTCATGTTTTATCTCATGTCAAATTTAATTGCCACACATCTGTCGTAGAGGTATTTTTATTTTGTGACGAATTTAAAGTTGAACTATAGGCAATTTTTTTTTTCTCGATTTGGATAGCTCAACCGAGGGTTATAATCCCTGTCACTTTTTGTTTGCCATTTGTGTCCCATTGCGGAGATTTCCCTTCACTTCCTGTCCCATAGACAAAATAGGAAATTACAGGAAATCCCTGGAAGGGAAGGGAATTCCTTGGGAACCCCAACGTCACCAGAAGTAGTGGAAGATTTCCTCTCTATTTCTTTTCTGGAGACAACTCAAAATTTGGGATTTTCTTTTACTTTTACTTTTAATGATAATTGTAAACAGGACAAATGGAGAGGGTGTAGCGTCACATCACATTTGGCTACCTGCTGGACTGCGCATGCGAGATGCCGCCGTATATGTATTCCAACACTGTGGTGATTTGCGCTTGTGCAGAATTTTGTGGCCACACCCCTGAGTCCAGGTTCATGCCCCACCATCCAAGTGGATATAGAGTTAGATTATAATTATGCCAAGTGAAGCAAGGCCGTGCCCAAAGCCTGGCGAGGGGCCCTGTGGCAAAGTGGTCTTACAACAGTGTTGGAACTCATATGGCGGCGGCGCAAAATGTGATGGGTAGCCGAATGTGACGTGACAAGGGCAAATCACCCTAATGGGGCGTACACACGGTCAGACTTTTTCGGCTACAAAAGTCCGACAGACCATCCGACAAACTTTCGACTGACTTTTGGCGGACTTGCAGCAGACTTTCTAACGAACGGACTTGCCTACATACGATCACACAAAAGTCCGACGGATTCGTACGTGATGACGTACACCGGACTAAGGACTAAAATAAGGAAGTTGATAGCCAGTAGCCAATAGCTGCCCTAGCGTCGGTTTTTGTCCGTCGGACTAGCATACAGACGAGCAGATTTCTGGGTCCGGCGGAGTTATGACGTAAAGATTTGAAGCAAGTTCCAAATTTTAATTGCCACTGGAAAAGTCCGCTGAAAGTCCGGGGAAGCCCACGCATGATCAGATTGTCCACCGGATTTGGTCCGTCGGCGTCCCTCTGACTTTTGTAGCCGAAAAGTCCGACCGTCTGTACGCCCCATAACAGGGGCACAAATAACAATAAAAACTGACAAGTGTTCTAATCCATCTCTACTCTATCTAAAACTAAAAAAAGTTTTGCCTTTTGTTATACTTTAAATCACTTACTAACAGCATTATGGACTGATGTGAAAGATCTACTGTAGATCCAGCCTTGTTCAGCCTTTTTACCATGGAGGAACCCTTAAAATCTTCAGGTCTCAATGAACCCCTACTAAAAATGATTAAACCTACAGCTCATGCATGATAAATAAGTTGTAAATAAATGTAAATAAAAGTTTAAAGAATGTGGCTTAGTGTCACAGCATATTTGACACCCAGGGTAAATAATATTTTACTACCCCCCTGCTCTATACAAGAAAATAATTTTCAGTTATTAACTTGAAATAAAAAGAAAAGTTGTGTATCCTTACATTAGAAGTCATTCTGGAAGTGACCCATTATGTTGGTGATTAATGGAAAAGTGCCCCTTTCGAGCGGTCAACATATGTGAAAGATCAATTTACCATTGCCCAAGGAACCCTTTAGCAACCTCAGGAGAAAACTTAGTTGAGAAAGGCTAGAGGTACAACAGCAGTAGTTACAGTATCTCACAAAAGTGAGTACACCCCTCACATTTTTGTAAATATTTTATTATATCTTTTCATGTGACAACACTGAAGAAATTACACTTTGCTACAATGTAAAGTAGTGAGTGTACAGCTTGTATAACAGTGTAGATTTGCTGTCCCCTCAAAATAACTCAACACACAGCCATTAATGTCTAAATCGCTGGCAACAAAAGTGAGTACACCCCTAAGTGAAAATGTTCAAATTGGGCCCAATTAGCCATTTTCCCTCCCCGATGTCATGTGACTCGTTAGTGTTACAAGGTCTCGGGTGTGAATGGGGAGCAGGTGTGTTAATTTGGTGTTATCGCTCTCACTCTTTCATACTGGTCATTGGAAGTTCAACATGGCACCTCATGGTAAAGAACTCTCTGAGGATCTGAAAAAAAGAATTGTTGCTCTACATAAACATGGCCTAGGCTATAAGAAGATTGCCAAGACCCTTAAACTGAGCTGCAGCCAAGACCATACAGCGATTTAACAGGACAGGTTCCACTGAGAATAGGCCTCACCATGGTCAACTAAAAAAGTTGAGTGCACATGCTCAGCGTCATATCCAGAGGTTGTCTTTGGGAAATAGACGTATGAGTGCTGCCAGCATTGCTGCAGAGGTTGAAGGGGTGGGGGGTCAGCCTATCAGTGCTCAGACCATACGCCTTACACTGCATCAAATTGGTCTGCATGGCTGTTGTCCCAGAAGGAAACCTCTTCTAAAGATGATTCACAAGACAGCCCGCAAACAGTTTGCTGAAAACAAGCAGACTAAGGATATGGATTACTGGAACCATGTCTTGTGGTCTGTTGAGACCAAGATAAACTTATTTGCTATGGATCACAGGAGTGCAGTTCATTTTGCACTCCTGTGACCCTTTTTCAGCAGAGAGCGGGCTGAAGTTCACTCTCTGGGGATGTTACAGAAGTCCGTCCAGGCACCACGTCATCACGACAAAGGATTCTGAATCTGCCAGGTGCCTGGACGACAATCGGCTCAGGCTCTCAGCAAGCCGCTGTGAGCCTGAGTCGGCCGCCCCTGCCCCTCCACAGCTCAGCGCTCCAGTGAGCGAGGAGGTAGCAGAGGAGAGAGCTGTGACTTACAGTCAGCAGCTCTCTGCTCGGGGCATTTGGCGGTGTTCGATCAATCGGTTCTCAGTGCAGAGGGGACAGATGCAGCACCGGACCGATACTGCATCCACTTAGGTAAGTATGAATCTGCAAAAAAAAATAATAAATTCTACTTGTCTTTTAATGTAGGATTACCAAACTCGAAATGTTAGATGCTGATTCTAATTAAGCTAGCTTCACTTCCTCTTTATTTCCCTGCAAAGGTAAAGCATAATGGGCTACTATGCATCTCATAGTAGCCCATTATGTGTCACTTACCTGAAACCGAAGCCTGGGATGTCACCGTTGTCCCCACTAGCAGGGAGCGTCCACCTTTGCCCCTCTTCCTTCCGGGGGCCGCGAACCCCGACTCTGTGACTGGCGGGGGCCTCCGGTCATGGCATGAGCCCTATTAGAAATGGCACGATGTGCCCTTTCAAAAGTGCGCACACACCGTTGACATCGGCGCATGCACAGTAGTCATCGGCGCTCGGGTCTTTCGTAAATATCTCCTAAACCGTGGAGGTTTAGGAGATATTTCAAGCACCTACAGGTAAGCCTTAATATAGGCTTACCTGTAGGTAAAATTGGTTGTACAACCACTTTAAGTAAGTGCCATTTATTGTTCATGTTTTCATCCCTGAAGTTGTAACTGTGGCCAAGTGATGGAAATTCTAATATTTCCATATTCTTAGCAAGTAGTAAATGAGCTTTAAAACAATCCTTCACTGTGAAGCAATTCATCCTCAAAGTTCACAGCAGAAGCACTGAATTTGCTCACATGGTTACTTAGCTTACAGCTTAGCTCACCCTTCTACCCCTTGCAGATCAACTGCTGGGTGAGTTAAACTGTCTTTATACTGGGACTTCAGGTTTCTGCTGTTTTTGATGTAAAGTTTGAGGATGAATTCCTCTAAAGTGCCTGAAGCTACAGAGGTCAGTGTGTGTTTAGGTTTTGTAAAGCCTGGCTCCAGTTACATGCTTCCCTTAGTATGCCTACAAAGGCAAGGGCTGCTGTCTCCCTGAGAATTACAGGCTAAAGCCTCGTACACACAGTTAGATTTTTTGCTGGGAATTTTGTGATGACAGACTGTTGGCCTAAAATCCGACCATTGTACGCTCCATCGGACAATTGTTGTCGGATTTTCCGCGGACAAATGTTGGATGGCAGGCTTATAAATTTTCTGTGGACAATTACCTGTTTTCTATTGTGTGTACACAAGTCTGTCATACAAAAGTCCAAAGTACAAACACGCATGCTCGGAAGCAAGGACGAGCCGGAAGCGGTCGGTCTTGTAAACTAGCGTTTGTAATGGAGAATTAACATTTGTGACGCAGCAAATTATGAAATCTCGAAATGCAGAATTCTCTTCTTCTTTAATGGGATAATAATGAAGCTGCTTTGCTGGTGATATTGATGGAATTATGGCAAACGAATTTTCAAAGGCTTTTTTTTTTCTAGTGATATCAAGAATAATAGTAGTTTTTAAGATCAAAGATACAACTATGTTGGTGTCCCATGTCAATTTTACATTGTATTTTTTTAAATGTAACTGCCTACTCCCAAACTGTCATTTGAAGTAAAACACATAGCCAAGTATTATTCTCCACAATTTTTTTTATTGTGCATTAAAAAAAGAAACCAAATAAAATTAGACATGCTATCTGCCAATAGAACTTAACCAAAAAGTGCATTCTATGCATCCAAAAATATAGAAAACATAACAAATAAATCATTATTATTCAACCAAAAAGTAAAATAAAAGCCTCATGTATGTGTCCTGCTTCTTAAAGCGGAGTTCCACCCAAAAGTGGAACTTCCGCTCATCTGATTCCCCCCCCCCCCTCCGGCACCTTTCAGGGGGGAGGGGGGTGCAGATACCTGTCTACTACAGGTATTTGCACCCACTTCCTGGAATAGACTCCTGCGGGAGTCACGCCCCTTCCCGCACCCCCCGCTGACATAATTGGTCATGATTAATAAAGCAACCAATTTTTGGTCCAAGAAATGCTCCTCCTCCTGTTCCTGGACTGGACTTGGGTCAAAGCAATAACTCCAAGGCCAATAATAAATATCACGTTATCTCCTCCGATTCCGCAACATGGCTGGTTGATGAACGGCCATTCAGAAACGAACTGAAAAGCATGAAATGAAAAGCGAGAACTGAAAAGCGCGAAATGAAAAGCGCGAATCAACACTCACCAAACTTTTACTAACATGAAATTAGCAGAAGGAGCCCAAAGGGTGGCACCTGACAATTGATCTTCCTCTTTATCGGCTGGTAATACGTCTAGTATGTCACTACGTTCGTGTTTGTTGGCCCACAATTCCTTGCCATTTGTATGTAAGACAAGTTCCTGGCCAACGCCGTTCGGACAAAAGTCCGAGGTTTTGTCTGAGGAAGATCTGATCGTGTGTACGAGGCTTAAGAGGATTCTGCCCATCTTTGGTCTTGGACCTGCTACACCACTAACATGACTCATCTCATTGAAAAGCAGACACACATAAGTCACAACTTTCTTCCCTCTCTTCAAGGATTGCCTGAGTCACTTGGAAATTTTTCTATACACTGGAAAGTTTCTGTTAATATATAATTTCTTCCGATGTTAAAAGTGATCTTTTTCACTCCTACTGAGTACCTGTGATTGATAATTTTGTAGCCCAAGTATCAGATTGGGTGAAAGATCCGGCTACTTCTGGTGCAGCATAGAACTCTTCAATGGAGCTGCTGAATATGATTTATGCATACAAAAATTTCCCTCTAAAGATAAAAGCAATATATCAGTTATGCTCGCTTTAAACATCCTCTAATCTCTTAAGTTTTAATTTCGTTATATTGGCCCTTTAAAATGTAGTAATTTTGAAATGAATATCCGTTGGTTAGACTGCTGTCATTTACTACAGCAATCGATCGTTAAAAACAAAGGTTGTAACAGGTGTACACTTTTATAAAGCACTGGTTGTTGGGCTTTGCATAAAGAGGTAGACTTTGCCCATGAGTGAGTGGTGATTGGTCATACAGTGCTTATAAAGGTACACACAGATTACGGAAGACTAGATTAGCTGGAAGTCAGTAACTTTCCAGCAATTTATTGTCACTCATCAGTGTTCCATGTATATCCTACTAAGACCACAAAGCAACTAAAGATAGTGTGAGGTGACCTGTAATGAGATGATGCAAGAGGTGGCCCAACTGGGATCTGTGCAATGAGGCCGTAGCTACTTTTTCTTCTTGTGCTTTCACGGGCCACTGGTCTACCTAGTAGAATCTGTTGCCAAACTCAATCTTTCTAATAAAAATGCTTATACTGCGCCATGCAGTGACATTAGGGTCGGTGGGAGAAACCGCTGAGCACATCAGGGGAACCAGGAGATCAATACTTCTGGTAAGTATCCCGGTAAGTGTCCATTTCTGAAGAAAGAGAGAGTGATGTCACCAGCACACCAAGATATCCAAAATGGGCCCAAAGCTTTAATCAGCGGTCACATCGTTACAGCAGAAAGCAACATTTCAGAGCCACGCAGGACCCCTTCCATCAGGCCTGTGAAGGGGTCCTGTGTGGCTCCGAAACTTTGCCTTTTGCTGTAACAATGTGATCGCTGATTAAAGCTTTGGACCCATTTTGGAGATCTTGGTGAGCTGGTGACATCACTCTGACTATACACGGTTCTAGCTGGTGGTCGCTTCAGCACCTACTACAAATACAGCCATCTCTACAGGAATGTGTGCATTGGGAATAATGAGTTGGCATTTCTGAAGAAACTCCAGCCAATTATTTCTTGTGAATGGAGTGGTGTTTGGTGGCGTGAGTAGCAGGAAATGTAAGTTCTTTTTTGTATAGAGAACACTTTAGTGGCAAACTGAGTTTGGAGACCTTTTCTTTGCTCCCTTACTGCTTCGGGAGCCAAAGATGTACCCGGTACTTTCTGGTATGGGGGCGCATGTGAATCACTACCCTTCTGCCATGTGACAGAGTTGGCGTTTTTACATTTATGCTATTACTCTGTTTAAGTGGCAATAACTTTGATATCAATTAGGACAGGCATGTCCAAAGTCCGGCCCGTGGGCCAATAGCGGCCTGCGTTCCAGTTTCAAATGGCCCCACTGGTAATTTGGCTATACATATCTTTTGTGGCCCACAATGAATCCCCAAGCGCCACAAAAGATATATACCCGTATTAATGTATATATATGTGCCTCAGAGGGGACAGGGAGGAGGCGGCATGAGCACCAACAGAATACATACAGTGAGAATTTCCTGTTTACACAGCGGCATCTGTAATAAGAGGTCCCGTCTCCTGGGTTGCCATTGGATGACTGTTTTGTCTATCATAGGAGGCGGGACTTTGTATTAAAGAGGTCGCAGAGAAAACAGGAGATTCTCACTGTATGTAATCTGTTGGCGCTCGACTCACCCCCCCCCCTCAAAGGCTGCAGATGGGCATCGATCAGGCTGCACTGATGGCAACGGTAAGGCTGCATTCATGCAATGGTGAGGCTGCATTCATGCAATGGTGAGGCTGCATTTGAGGCTGCATTCATGTCAATGGTGAGGCTGCATTCATGGCAATGGTAAGGCAGCATTCATGGTAATGGTAAGGCAGCATTTATGGCAATGGTGAGGCTGCATTCATGGCAATGGTAAGGCTGCATTCATGACAATGGTGAGGCTGCATTCATGGCAATGGTGAGGCTGTATTCATGACAATGGTGAGGCTGCATTCATGGCAATGGTAAGGCAGCATTCATGGCAATGGTAAGGCAGCATTCATGGTAATGGTAAGGCAGCATTTATGGCAATGGTGAGGCTGCATTCATGGCAATGGTAAGGCTGCATTCATGACAATGGTGAGGCTGCATTCACGGCAATGGTGAGGCTGTATTCATGACAATGGTGAGGCTGCATTCATGGCAATGATGATGCTGCCTTCATGGCAATGGTGAGACTACAGATGGGCACTGATTAGGCTACGTTGATGGGCACTGACCCTTATTTTGCTTCACGGTTCTTTATTTAAAATTTATTTTTTTTCCTGAAACTTCCCTCTTAACCACTTCAATACCAGGCACTTAGACACCTTCCCGCCCAGGCCAATTTTCAGCTTTCAGCGCTGTCGCAATTTGAATGACAATTGCGCGATCATGCTACACTGTACCCAAACACATTTTTTATCATTTTGTTCCCACAAATAGAGCTTTCTTTTGGTGGTATTTGATCACCTCTGTGGTTTTTATTTTTTGCGCAAAAAAAAAAATTTTGAAAAAAAAAAAAAAAAGTTTTTCTTTTGTTTCTGTTAAAAAATTTTGTAATTAAGTACGTTTTCTTCTTCATTGACGGGCACTGATATGGCTGCACTGACGGGCACTGATATGGTGGCACTGATGGGCACCGATGAGGTGGCACCAATGAGGTGGCACTGATGAGGTGGTACTGACGGGCACTGATGATGGGCACTGAGAGGCGGCACTGATGGGCACTGATAGGTGGCACTGATGGGCACTGATAGGTGGCACTGGTATGCGGCACTGATGGGCATCCATAGGTGGCACTGATGGGCACTCATAGGCGGCACTGATGGGCACCCATAGGTGGCATTGATGGGTACTTATTCGTGGCACTTATGGGTACTTATGGGTGGCACTGATAGGTGGCACAGATGGGCACTGATAGGTGGGCATTGATAGGTGGGCATTGATGGGCACAGATGGACACTGACAGGTGGCACTGATGGACACTGATGGGTGGCACTGATAACACTAATGGGTGGGCACTGATTGGCACAGATTGGGCACATGTGGATGGCCATGGGGTACATACCTGGCCATCCACATGTTGCCCCCTTCCCTGGTGGTCTTAGTGGCATCGCTGGTGGTCCAGTGTGGTCATCTGAGGGGGGGTTGTGCTGATAAACAATCAGCACAGACCCCCCCTGTCAGGAGAGCCGCCGATCAGCTCTCCTCTACTCGCATCTGTCAGACGCGAGTGAGGACAAGCCGATCAACGGCTCTTCCTATTGACATCGTGATCAGCCGTGATTGGACACGGCTGATCACGTGGTAAAGATCAGTTTTATATTACTTTTTTCCTTTAGAAATGTCATTTTACTGTGGTACTGTTCCAAACACGGGAAAAATGCACCACTTTACAGGCATACTATAGACACCCCCCAGGCACGATATTTAAAGGAATATTTCACTTTAAGCACTAAAAAAATCACTGCTCCCAAAAAAACGGCCATTTTAAAAAAACATTTGCATTGATACATGTCCCCTGGGGCAGGACCCAGGTCCCAAAACACTTTTTGACAATAACAATGACAATGACAATAACTTGCATATAAGCCTTTAAAATGAACACTTTTGATTTTTCATGTTAGTGTCCCATAGACTTTAACGGTGTTCTGAATTTTCCCTGAACACCACATATTGTTCAGTGTTCGCAGAACATCCGAACAACCAAAGTTCGGCCCGAACTTATGCTCAGGCCGAACCGTTCGACCATCCCTAGTATTGAGTGTACAGCTTGTATAACAGTGTAAATGTGCTGCCCCTTCAAAATAACTCAACACACAGCCATTAATGTCTAAACCGCTGGCAACAAAAGTGAGTACACCCCTAAGTGAAAATGTCTAATTTGGGCCCAAAGTGTCAATATTTTGTGTGGCCATCGTTATTTTCCAGCAGTCCCTTAAAGGGGTTGTAAAGGTTCGTGTTTTTTCACCTTAATGCATCCTAAGTAAACTGGGCTGCAAGGCAGTATTCCAACATGATGACAACCCCAAACACACCTCCAAGACGACCCCTGCCTGTTAAAGAAGCTGAGAGTAAAGGTGATGGACTGGCTAAGCTTGTATCTAGACCTAAACCCTATTGAGCATATGTGGGGCATCAAACAGAAGGTGGAGGAGTGCAAGGTCTCTAACATCCACCAACTCCGTGATGTCATCATGGAGGAGTGGAAGAGGACTCAAGTGGCAACCTGTGAAGCTCTGGTGAACTCCATGCCCAAGAGAGTTAAAGGGGTTGTATGGGTTCATTTTTTAAAATTCTATTTTAAATAACAAACACGTTATACTTACCTCCACTGTTCTGGGGTCCCTCGTGGCTGTCTTGGCTCCTCCATGCAATAGCTAACCTGCCTCTGGGAAGCTCTATCCTGAGGGGTTAGCTAATGGCTGTGTGTTGAGTTATTATTGAGGGGACAGCAAATTTACACTGTTATACAAGCTGTACACTCACTACTTTACATTACTACTTTACTACTACTACTACTACTACTACTACTACTAAGCAATGTGACATTTCTTCAGTGTTGTCACATGAAAAGATATAATAAAATATTTACAAAAACGTGAGGGGTGTACTCACTTTTGTATATGTAGTGGGCACCTACTTTCATGTAGGTGAGCTTTCTGAGTTTAAATTACAAAGTATGGTTTCAGGTAAATTTGGGCAGGCTTGTATTGTGATTCCAGGCCTGGTTGTTTATTTTGGAAACTGGGAGTGTCAGTGTAGTGCAGGGTGTGGCCTGCACACTTAAATCACAACTGTCCCCAGTTGTGGGGAATGAATTTAGAGTACCTCCTTAAGTTTAAGGAGGAAAGAGCATCTCATTACATCAAATGGAATGTGGAAAAGGTAATAGCTTGAAACAGGAATAACATCAATATCACTGTACACAATACCAACAAAACATATTTCCTTATACAATTTACATGGCCTAACTGTAGATCCCTACAGCAAACATTCCATACAAGCAGAACCAAAGCATTGCTCCCGCAGGAGGAATACTCTGCTTACCACAGGCCTTCATCTGTAAGATAGACAGCCGTCACATCTTCAATTTACCTAAAAGAAGACACAAAACATTTCTAACTACTGCTACACATTACCAAACAGAGGGGGTTATCATCCTCTATTGGGTAATCAATCAAATATACAAACATTTTTTCTTTTATGGCATGTATGTTTCTGTCAGGATCATGGCTCCCTCAAAAGGAGTCTAGCAGAGCTCCCGCAGAGCGCACCCTGAACAGACATGCTCAGCAAATGAATACATCTGCCCGTTGGCAAATAAACTTTCTGTTCGGCTCCTAAACAGGGGTCCTTGTAGAAGTACTTGAGGCAAAGGGACTTAGCAGAGACAGCACACTCTAATGTCCATAACTTTGTCCTTGTCAGGCACCCTGAATGTGAGTCTCCTGCTAAACAGTTTATTTTTGGGGAAAACCCACCCTAACCCATGTGCCTTCTCGCAGTCAATATGGGTACTAAAGTACACTTGTGACTACCTCTCCAGCAGTCCTGCTTACAAGTAATACCTTGGATAAGGTAACCTTTTGCGATTGTCCCCTTGTCCTCCCACTGAGATGGAGTAACTGCGGGTGTTTTGTCCTGCCTTTACCACCAACACTTTGTCTTTGTGAATTGCTCTTCCAAGTCTCCATTCACGATGAATGTCTTTAAATCAGACCCAGACTTTACTATCAGGTGTCCGCTTGGGCTTAGGGACATGAAGATAGTCCCAAACAAGATCATCTTCCCACGCTTCCTGGGAACTTTCAACAATCTCCATAATCCATTCAGGAACATAAGGATAATCTAGGCCCCACTCCTGAGCCACTTTCCTTTGAACTTCCCGCTGGAACCTTGAAAGTCTGGGTAAATCCTAAGGCTCGGTTCACACTGGGGCGACTTGTCAGGCGACCTAGTTGCCTGACAAGTCGCCTCCCGTTCTGTGCTATGGAACCGTTCTAATCGGAGCGACGCAAGTCGCTCCGACTTAGAAAAAGGTTCCTGTATTACTTTGGGGGCGACTTGGGGCGACTTGCATAGACTTCTATACAGAAGTCGTTTTGCAAGTCGCCCGGGCAGTCGTTTGCAGGTCGCCTCGCTGAGGCGACCTGCAAGTCGTGCCGCCCCTGTGTGAACCGGGCTTTAGCCTTTCCACGGCCAGGCAAAACGCATGAGTCAGAAGCTCTACTGACCCACTGTTGGTACGTGGCTGCCCTAGTAGGAAGGACAGAAGCTGAGACATTGAAAGGGGGTACTGGGGTTTTAGATGTACTGAGTGATTTTTCTGACACTCCCGTAGAAGCTTCCACTGAGGTAGGACTCTCCAAGAACCATTCTTCCTCATCACTAGATTCAGCCTCTTCAGGGGATGACCATTCGAATAGGCTTCCGGGACACAACATGCAAAGTCTCTCCACTCCATCAATCACTCCCAGTGCCAGTCCTCCGGTGAGCTCCAAACGGACCCCGGTATCGATCAGAACACGGTCCTGCAACTCAGGTAACCGCTGCATGACGGGTGTACTCCCAACACCTTCCACCATCTTCCTCTGCCTGTTTTGGTCTGGCGCGTGGCACGCTGAACGCTGACAAACTTTTCCTCTAGGGCGTGGCTCCACTCCCCACTTGTTGGTTCAGCACGCGAGGAACTGTAGCTGCACATTTTTAAAGTCCTCCACACCGACACCTGGTGGCAGGCACTATTATACTGCAGACTATCTTGGCAACAGTTACTGAAATGCAGACTCCGTTGCTATGAGAGATGGCTAGTGGTCAAATATGAATCAGAAATCTCGGTGGGACCTCCATGTAGCACGCTACCCCCGAAGGAGCTGCAATTAGTGTGTTCTATTCGTAATTCACATTTGCCATCTAGCCCATCGCAGCCCATAGAAATAGAAAACAGTCCATATTGTAATTTTCTCTTGCTTTTATTGGTATAACATGAACTGGGATAGGAGAAGGGTTTTCTGAGATGCTCTTTTGCTGCTTTATAATCTTTCCTTTGCTTTCTCATGCAAAGACTTAGAACAATGCAGACTATGAGAAGTCACTCTGAATTACTTCTTTATTGGGAAGACAAAAGTAGATTTACTAGAGAATATATGGTATAGAGTCACTCTGAATAACTTCTTCACCTGCAGAACTTTTTAGAACAATCTGTACCTCTATATGTGCTTGGAGATTTACCACCGCCTTTTGACCACTACTTCCCGTCTGTATAGTACTTCCAAGTTGCGCTAAGGAAGAGATTACTCTGAATTATTCCTCCCGCCTGACTGATTGGAATCCCGGGGCATTGTTGAACCCAACATCCCTCAGCCTCTGGTAGTACCCTTCCCCTGGGCTTTCACCTACTTGATCGATAGTCCATGTTCCACTCACAAACAATCGATCGCCCAGTTGTTTTCCGCTTAATTGCTACTTCTTCCGTAATGGTTTCTCCATCCCTTCTCTCCAGTCTGGCACGCTCCCTTCCCCACAGGGGTGTCCAGCAACACCAGCGACTACATGCTGTGCGGTGTCACCAACTCCTCTCCTCCGTGTGTCCTGGTTCCCCCCCTCCTTCCCCGTGGGGGGGGCCCTGCTTGGCACCCCGCAGGGGACCCTTTTTCTCCGGGCTCTCCCTTTCTGGAACTCCCTTGCACCATGTGACCCCAGCTTTTATGAGAGTCCCACCTCCTGCCAGACAAATTAATGATTGGCCAGAACTCACTTACAATAAGACAAGAAAATTGTGTAGCGCTAAAAGTTCAATATGAAAACAATGTAGTCCAATAGATGATGAACGATGAACTTCCCAATAAAGAAGTAATTCAGAGTGACTTCTCATAGTCCGCATTGTTCTAAGTCTTTGCATGAGAAAGCAAAGGAAAGATTATAAAGCAGCAAAAGAGCATCTCAGAAAACCCTTCTCCTATCCCAGTTCATGTTATATCAATAAAAGCAAGAGAAAATTACAATATGGACTGTTTTCTATTTCTATGGGCTAGATGGCAAATGTGAATTACGGATAGAACACACTAATTGCAGCTCCTTCGGGGGTAGTGCGCTACACATATATATATATTAGTTTTCCAGTAATATGCCCTGTATAGAAATATTTTAGAAAAAAATTGCAAAGCTCATAAACTGTGGGGGGTATGTAGGAGTTTCTTCTGTGATTGGAAAATTTAAAGTCAGCAGTTACAAGAACTGTAGTTACTGACTTTTAAGAAGCAGATACTTACCAGCCCATGCAGTCCAGCGCCAACTTCCACACAGCCAACTCTTCTCGGGGTTCCAATTCTTCCATGGTGCCATTTTGGTTTTGGGAACCAGCTGTCACTTCCTCGTGATTTACAGGTGCACCCCCTCCCCACCCCCCTACTGTATATGTGTGAAGCACGACCAGCAGTGAAACTGGTCTTGTAGCTATCTGGGATGTGTGATGTTATCCCAGGAGGATGTGGGAGTACAGGCAGTCCCCGAGTTACGCACTTCAGACTTGCGAACGACTCCTACTTACGAACGGGAGGTAGCGTGACATTCTGCGCATGCACGGCCACTTTTCGACAGTGGGCACCTTGGAAAACATCGGAAAAAGACGTCTGCGCATGCACGGCTACTTGACAGAACATCGGAAAACCTTGGAAAACGATGTCTTTGCCATTCTGCGCATGGGCTTCTGACTTATGAACATTTCGGACTTAAGAACAAACCGGCAGTCCCTAACCTGTTCGTAACTCGAGGACTGCCTGTATGTTAGCCCCACCTAAGCAAGGGATTGGGAAGTGAGACTGAGTACCTCTTAAAAAAGTTACTCACTCCCTGAAAAAAAAAATTTGAATAGGCAAGTATGGGCGGGGGGTTTGGTTTGTGGGAGATCTGGGCGAAAGAGAAGGATATCTTTAATTTTCAAGCAAAGGTCTGCTTTCAGCCTGGGATCATTTCTCACTATTGCGAACACAGACATAGCATGTGATTTACACCCGCATTGCTGTGCTGATCACATAAAATATCTGTGCAATGTGAGTTCATTGGATTCACACAAAAAAGGTGCAGGGACTTGCGGGGGAGATGTGGGAGCCGGCACTGGTTCTCGCATCACAAGAGTGTGAACCCAGGCTAAAAGCACAAGTCCGAACAAAAAAAAAAGTAGTCAGTTCTTATCTCCCATGGCTGTTCGATTACAACTGTAAGGCTTCATGTACATGGGACATTGTTTAACCTCTCCTGAACGATTTAACTTGACAGCTACAAAAACCGGCATCTAAAAACGTTAGCTGCGTTTACATGCCACGTTTAGCCACGTTTATGTATGGAAGCATTTGTAAAAAAAAAAAGAAAAAAAATAAATTTTTTGTTAAAATGAAAAACATCTGTAAGCAAAACACTGCTAAACACGAGTTACCACGTTTAGCAGCGTTTACAGGTCATTATAGGCATTTGGCATTTCAAATGCCTCTGAACATCCGTCTGAACCCATTTTTTTTTGCGTTTCAAAAAATGCTTCTAAACTCAACTGACTAGAAACCACTATGAACGACCCTGTGTACATGTACTGATAAGATAACATAGAGGAGAGGTCAGGGGCAGCTGAAAAAAAATGCCCAACTGTTCCTAAATGTCCAT
Organism: Lithobates clamitans; assembly: GCA_037952925.1. Taxonomy (NCBI): domain Eukaryota; kingdom Metazoa; phylum Chordata; class Amphibia; order Anura; family Ranidae; genus Lithobates; species Lithobates clamitans. Next base: position 1,630,085 of record JBBGZY010000159.1, read on the forward strand.
TTACCAGCAGTGTACATGAGGCCTAAGCTTCCTAGACAGCCCAGATCTTTCACTCTGGCATTGACTCTCTTTGAGCAGTTGTTCTCAACCTCAGTCCTCAAGTACCCCCAACGAACCCTGTTTTCAGGTTTTCCTTTACTTTGCACAGCTGCTTTAAATCAATCTCAATGACATGGTATTGATAAGAGCTATTTTATCTAAGGGAAGTTCCCAAAACATGGCCCATTGGGGGTACTTGAGAACTGAGGTTGTGAACCACTGTCTTAGAGGACCTTGGCATCAAGACTGTGAAAGATAGATGAGCTAACTGGAAAGCTATTGCTATGTGCTCAGCATTAAGTGAACTGCAAATGAAGTAATTGTCAGCATAAAATAAAATTTCCTGCTAAAAAGTAACTAAAATGTTCCTTATAGGTAGAGAAGAGTCAACATCTATCTTCTTGTGTATTGGATTGTCCAACAATGAGATCTTCCTAGTATAATTTCTGTCTCTGTCCATCTACCCACCTGGGGGATGGTGTTGGGAATTCTACCTTAGTTTGGGTTAGACGGATTTTTTTTTTTTTGTTCAGCCAGTGGTCTGAATGCAAAAAATTAGAGGATTACTCCATCCACACAAAAGAGTTGGATGAAGGAATTGTCCTGGCCGGGGCATTGTATGCTGACAGCGGGAACCACTTGTAGCACCCCCTCAGGGTTTGCTGGAAGCAGAAAGGTACCTCCAGATACAGGGAGTGGGCTTACATTCACCCCAGGGCTGAGTCCATGGCTATAATGGGAAGTTTGAACAGAATATAGGCGCCAGTCACTTTAGGTTTTTGTCAATGCTTTAATTAGATCAGAACTTGAAAAAGGTTGTAGGAAAGAGGTTGAGGGGAGGTTTCAGATACCCTTTTTAGCAGATCACTTACAGACTCCTTGAATCAAAGGACTTTATAAAAGGGGAATTTGGGACTTTAAATGAGGCACGGTGAGGTGTCTCCATCCCTGTCTCAGGTATATAGCAAGGGGAAATTGGGACTTTGAATGAAGCAGGTGGAATGCGGAGGTAGGAGTAGAGAGTATTTTATTTCGTAAAATAGTAGTAAAAAAAAGAAAGAATTTCATATATATACATAAATATCCTTAGCACAAGATGTCTCCTCTTGGGGCTTCTTGCGGACCGGTTGTTGGTCCGCTGGTACTGTTTGGATGCAGCATCTAGGTAAGGGCCCCCTGGTTACCCTTCATTGTCTCATTTTGATTGTCATGTCTTTTGTTTCACTCTATTTTTGTCCCCCACTATTTGGATTTTTTCACACACTTGATTATTTATTATTTCTTTCAAGTTAGCTCAGTACTACGCACATCAACCATCTAGTTTATTTTCTTTTTTCTTTTTCACACCACTTCATACATTTTACTGGGTTCATTATTTATTAACTACTCTAAAACAACTACTACTGTTTTTTAAATTACATACATATTTAATATTTATTCCTAGATACTCTTGTTTGATGAGCTACACAATATTACCATGTTTATATGGACACCACTCCTGACTTATACACTTTCTACACCATCCCATGCTGCAATTTCATGTACACGTCACCTCAGCCTCCGTGGAGGGGTTATTTACCTCTGGCTTACCTTGTGCCGCTTTCCGCATGCTTTACTACCTGCCCGACTTGGTAAGTGTGTTTGGCCAATTACTTTTAGTAAAGTCTATACATTTATATATTATGTGATCACGGACACAGTTATCGGGCATGCCACTCTTGGCACTTGCAGGCCACATTATTGCTCTTTATGCCATTACTTTTATTATCATGTATTACGATATGTGTTTCATTGACATGTACTTCTGTATTTATCATGCCTACATCTTGTGCTAAGGATATTTATGTATATATATGAAATTATTTCTTTTTATTACTACTATTTTACGAAATAAAAAACTCTCTACTCCTACCTTCGCATTCCACCTGCTTCATTCAAAGTCCCAATTTCCCCTTGCTATATACTTGAATCAAAGGACAAACAACTTTCTTTTAGCAGATCTTGAATACCTGGGTAGGTCTCTCACACAGACCTAGCAACCAGTGAGTGCCTGGATAAGCCTCTCTCACAGACTTAGCAGCCAGTAGATGCCTGGATAATTCTCTCTCACAAACTTAGCAGCCAGGAGCTTGTTACCTTGATTAAATTGTAAAGCAGCTTGACAGTACTAGAACCTTTAAGCCGACCCGGTGGTACTGTAAGGGTTGTTAGATGTAGGTGCATCCTCCAAACGAGTTACCAGGCCCTTCTGGGAGACCAGCCTTCATCTTGGCTCTCCAGCAAAGGTCCTCCCCTGCATCTCCTCAGTTTGGCTCGGCTCCTTCCACTTAGGCAAGACAGCCTAAGGACCACCTCAGGTGTATTAGGCCCCAGATGGGCTTCTGGGCCTACTGCAGAAGATGCAGCGATACAGCCTCAGGCCAGAAGGGCCCCAAGGTAAGAACTGACTAGAGCACATGGCATCTGTCAATAAATACCCCTTCCCAGAATGCACAGCAGCCAGGAACCTCCTACTGGTCTGTTTCCGGAAAAATAATATTCCTTACAGCTCAACCTAGTTGTAATTCTCACACTATCCTGTGGTACCAGTGACACCTACTGGAAACAGTGGGAAAGGCACAACCCAGAAATCCTGGACAGCCGCACTCAAAAGTAATCTTCGATCTTTATTTAAGTATAATCATAAAAATACATGCCACAGCATCACAAAGCAGGAAGCTACGATAGCTACGATTAAGCACTGACTACAGTGTGAAACGCGTCAGATTTCCTGCTTTGTGATGCTGTGGCATGTATTTTTATGATTATACTTAAATAAAGATCGAAGATTACTTTTGAGTGCGGCTGTCCAGGATTTCTCGTTTACCTCTCAATTACCAGCATTGCCTGCACCTGTTACTTCCAGCATGGAGAAAATGTTTGTTCCTCACAGACCTCTTTCAGAGCGGTGATATTTTTCTCCAAATGCACAACCCAGTCAAGTTTAGAACAGAACCAAATAAACTATGTGCAATCAATCTGAGCTGTTTACAGCTCAGCGAAAAACTAAATTTACACTATAGCCGCAAATTTTAGGAACAAGGGGCTACACACTAATATGCTAAGGGCTCTTCAGAAGAACGGCATTCTTTCTGATTATCAAGGGATCCAGGAACAGATCCCCTGCTTAATCCGTGTTTGTAGTCCAGCCTGGGTAACAACCATAACTCCTACATAGGAGGATGGGGAATAGCCAGTGAGGGATAGCAAGTGTTTTATTAACAGGATTACCAGGTGAAAATAAAGGAAAAAGCCAGAAAAAAAGAAAACTAATGCAGCCACCACATAATGTATAGGGACTTCTGTTTTTGGGTTTAGATATAAATTAAGAGCCAGTTTTCTTTTTTTCTTTTGACTGCATTTTTTATGAAACCTAAACAGTACAGAAACAGCAAGAAGATGCAGCGCCATTGCTTTTAGCGTTACAAATGCAAAATGCTTGCAGACTTCAGGAAAAAACGCAGGTGTTTATTCTTTCTTATAAAGCCGTGGAAACGCTCACTAGGACTGAATAAATTAGTATGTGCAGTAGACAGCTGATCCCAAGTCACCATGTTAAAAATCAACAATCTCCACATGGTAATAGGAGAAAGACAAATAAAAAGTTGTACTATGACATGACCAACCACTCCCTCATCATCCTCCTTAGTAACAGGATATAGTATTGTTTATCTACTTCTGACAGGTAGTACTCTGTGCAGCTGCTGGGAACACACTAGCATTGGCTGAACACCATCATTGCCCAATGTAGTCTTATTTTTACATGTACCCAAGGTATTGTACAGTGGCCAGTGCTTTGTGCTATCTTCTGTTCTCTAGATAGCAAACTCAAAAGGGCCAAAGAAAAACATTGAAAATGAACTCCAGGTAAACATCTAAGCTCACATATGAAATACATAATAGGGAGCGGTTTTACCTGCCAAAGGAATTTAATTTCTGTCCATCCATTCCTGAGATATACACAGCCCCTCATGCAGTGGATGGCATCATATACAGTTTCGAAATGATAAGGTCTTCGCTGTAGTCACTCTATTCTCTCCTTCAATCAACATTGTCACTTAAGTGGGGCATAGATGGTTCAAATCTTGGCTGGTTCAGCAGGAACCACCATTATTGGAACCCTGTATGGGCAGGCTGAATGTATCCAAGTTGATCGATCATATTGAGCCTGTCATATTTTATATGCAATTAATGCTAACGGCTATTATAACCACTAGCAGTAATCACTGTGTTTTTCTTGCATGGATGTCTCCCCCCACCCCTCTGTAGGGGTGATTCCCCCATCAACACAATCAGGGTTGATGGGAGAATCAAGCGATTCCCTTTTCTGCAATACAGGGTTGCAGAAAAGAGAATCGTCCAACTATGGCAAGCTTTAGGCCCCTTTCATACATTATCCGGTTTTGCTCAGCAGGGGATCTGTCTGCTGATCCTCTGCTGAGCGGAGTGGGCAGATGACTGGTCCATGTCTGCTTTTCTTATGCTGAGCAGACACAGCCCGATCTGCTCTATGGGCAGTCAGATGTAAACGGACCAGCTGCCTGTTTACACCTGACTGCTCTCCGATCCCATCTGGCCAGACAGAACAGATCCGAGGTAGCCGGGTGTAAACGGACACAAGCCCCTTTAGAGTATCTCACAAAAGTGAGTACACCCCTCACATTTTTGTAAATATTTTATTATATCTTTTCACAGCTTGTATAACAGTGTAAATTCGCTGTCCCCTCAAAATAACTCAACACACAGCCATTAATGTCTAAACCGCTGGCAACAAAAGTGAGTACACCCCTAAGTGAAAATGTCCAAATTTGGCCCAAAGTGTCCATATTTTGTGTGGCCACCATTATTTTCCAGCACTGCCTTAACCCTCTTGGGCATGAAGTTCACCAGAGCTTCACAGGTTGCCACTGAAGTCCTCTTCCACTCCTCCATGACGACATCACTGAGCTGGTGGATGTTAGATACCTCGCACTCCTCCACCTTCCGTTTGAGGATGCCCCACAGATGCTCAATAGGGTTTAGGTCTGGAGACATGCTTGGCCAGTCCATCACCTTTACCCTCAGCTTCTTTAGCAAGGCAGTGGTCATCTTGGAGGTGTGTTTGGGGTCGTTATGTTGGAATATTGCCCTGTGGCCCAGTCTCCGAATGGACGGGATCATGCTCTGCTTCAGTATGTCACAGTACATGTTGGCATTCATGGTTCTCTCAATGAACTGTAGCTCCCCAGTGCTAGCAGCACTCATGCAGCACATCTAAGTATGTATGCATCCAGGGTAAAGCTGTCCACATAGACCATCCTCCGTACTGCCGGTGTTGTGTCGGATAGGGCCCGCTATGGAGAAGCGCCCATGTTGAACTACACATGCACTGTACGGAACAGCACAACAGCTGATTTTACGATCAGCTGTTGTGACGGTGAGACGGCACCTGCGCACAATAGCCATCGGAAGAAATTTTTCTGTCAGATTGTGCCTCACGCTCCCGAGGCGTGTTCATGTCGGCGAGGGGCGGATTTGTACATGTTGGGGGCGGATTTATAAATGATGGGCAGTGCTGCAAAGATGGGGGCAGAATTTTTCAACAGGGCCAGTGCTGAAAAAAAAAACTTTTTCTGCTATTCTTCCTGGACGCTTGCGGGGCGTGTTTAGGCAACTGATGGGTGGAAAAAGTTTTGCAGCACTGGCCATCTTTAAAAACTCCGCCCCTATCTTTGCAGCACTGCCCATCATTTATAAATCCGCCCCCAAAATGTACATATCCGCCCCTCGCGGACATTAACACGCCTTGGGAGTGCGAGGCACAATCTGACAGAAACATTTCTTCTGTCGGCTATTGTGCACAGGCGCCGTCTCGCCGTCACAACTGCTGATCGTAAAATCAGCTGTTGTACCGTTCCGTGCGGCGCATGCGCCGTTCATCCCGGACACTTCTCGATAGCAGGCACTTCTCGATAGAGCACCATCTCTCACCGCTGTCAGTCTGCAATCATGACCGGCAAGACTACACCACAGTAGAGCGATCTGAAAGCGAGGTTTGAAGCACTCGTGGAGCGCAGCGTGGAAGGGATGACATCAATGGTAGTGCGGAGGATGATCTATGTGGACAGCTTTTTTTTTTTAAATCAGATAGTTTTTATTGTGAATAAACACAAAAAACAAAAAACTATTTGTTTTATCCATTTCACTATACAAAACAATTTCTATGTTTGTGAGGACACAAAGGTAGCTATGTTAATGATCAGCCGGTCTTACATATTGTATGTTTAGACATTAACATTTGTGATAGCACCGTCAAAAGTAAAGATATGAATACATAACAAGGCAGTTGTGGTTTTTTTTGAACATAAGGAATGCCTCGGTGGAGGGGAAAAGAGGCCGATAGGACACCATTTGTACGGACTCTGGCCATTGGGGTAGAATATAATAGACGCACCCATGCTATGAAATTGGGTCCTATTCCAAATTTATGTAAAGCAAGCCATAAGTATTCCCACTCCACCGAGTCAAAGGCTTTTTCTGCATCTAGAGAGGCCACCACAAGGCAGTTGTGTTTATCAATCTTTGGTCACATTACATATCTTGTGTGTCCTCCTTATGTCATTAATTCCCTTTCTGCTCCCAGTCCTTCCGGGTCCATTGAGCGGAACAGAAGTCTCGCCATCCCCTAACCAGCGGGGGGCGATGTACAGTATTATCATGTATCAACCTTCGGGTGGAACTAACCCAAAAACATTTTACCTCTGCAGAGCACCAATCTCCTTGTATGTGTTCCCATTTGGACCAACCGCGTACACAGAGCGTTATGTCATCCCCTTTTCTTATCTCTAGCATGTTGTTCTGGATACTGGGGTCTAGGGTGCTGTTGTTGTTGAGGTTGTTCTACCCCATAGGATTCTATTGTGGACTAGTCGTAATGGAGCTAAACCAGGTGTGTCAAGCCAGGGCTCCCATATATTTTCACATTTTTTGGACTACCTCTGTGCTTGTATGTGAGTTGTTCTCTGATAAGAGACTCATTCACGGAGGCAATCCATTCCGTATGTGTGGGGGCTGCCACAGATAGCCATTTTCTAGCAATACGTTTCCTCGCTAGGAAGAGTGCCCTGAGTATGGCCGTGTATTTGTGAGGTGTGTACTGTTCCTCATCTAGCCAGCCCAACAAACAAAGTTTAGGATCGATTGTAAGTTTGAGGTTCCATATGCTATTGATAGTGTTCATCACTGTGCAATCAATCTGAGCTGTTTACAGCTCAGCGAAAAACTAAATTTACACTATAGCCACAAATTTTAGCAACAAGGGGCTACACACTAATATGCTAAGGGCTCTTCAGAAGAACGGCATTCTTTCTGATTATCAAGGGATCCAGGAACAGATCCCCTGCTTAATCCAAGCAGCATGGAATGGATGTCACTTTTATTGCACCTGTTCAATTTATTCTTGCATCCTGTAATGGACCCGTGTCAACGTTAGGTCTATAGGTAGGCAAATATAAATGAACGTTCATCTGTGTACATCCTTTGACCTCCAATTCATAATGTTTTGGTCCAAAAAAATGAGAACGTTTAGTCCAAAGAATTCAAACATTTCTGTTTTATTTCCCAACCTAAGTCCCCTTTCACGCGGGCGGCTCCATTTGGCGGACTTCGCTTGCTCAGCGGGGGATCGCTCCTCAGAAATGCAGTGTGCTTGTCACTTCTGTGAGATGAGCATAAAAAAAAAAAAAAAAAAAAAAGAAAAAAAAAAAAAAGGAATTACCCTTATCTTTCTACTGTAAACTACTAATCACCCTACCTCCAATGCGATGAAGATGAAAAAAGGCTGACGTGTTTGTAGTCCAGCCTGGGTGACAACCATAACTCCTACATAGGAGGATGGGGAATAGCCAGTGAGGGATAGCAAGTGTTTTATTAACAGGATTACCAGGTGAAAATAAAGGAAAAAGCCAGAAAAAAAGAAAACTAATGCAGCCACCACATAATGTATAGGGACTTCTGTTTTTGGGTTTAGATATGCATTAAGAGCCAGTTTTCTTTTTTTCTTTTGACTGCATTTTTTATGAAACCTAAACAGTACAGAAACAGCAAGAAGATGCAGCGCCATTGCTTTTAGCGTTACAAATGCAAAATGCTTGCAGACTTCAGGAAAAAACGCAGGTGTTTATTCTTTCTTATAAAGCCGTGGAAACGCTCCCTAGGACTGGATAAATTAGTATGTGCAGTAGACAGCTGATCCCAAGTCACCATGTTAAAAATCAACAATCTTCACATGGTAATAGGAGAGAGACAAATAAAAAGTTGTACTATGACACGACCAACCACTCCCTCATCATCCTCCTTAGTGACAGGATATAGTATTGTTTACTCTGACAGGTAGTACTCTGTGCAGCTGCTGGGAACACACTAGCATTGGCTGAACACCATCATTCCCCAATGTAGTCTTATTTTTACATGTACCCAAGGTATTGAACAGTGGCCAGTGCTTTGTGCTATCTTCTGTTCTCTAGATAGCAAACTCAAAAAGGCCAAAGGAAAACATTGAAAATGAACTCCAGGTAAACATCTAAGCTCACATATGAAATACATAATGGGGAGCGGTTTTACCTGCCAAAGGAATTTGATTTCTGTCCATCCATTCCTGAGATATACACAGCCCCCTCATGCAGTGGATGGCATCATATACAGTTTCGAAATGATAAGGTCTTCGCTGTGGTCACTCTATTCTCTCCTTCAATCAACATTGTTACTTAAGTGGGGCATAGATGGTTCAAATCTTGGCTGGTTCAGCAGGAACCAGCCATTATTGGAACCCTGTATGGGCAGGCTGAATGAATCCAAGTTGATCGATCATATTGAGCCTGTCATATTTTATATGCAATTAATGCTAACGGCTGTTATAACCACTAGCAATAATCACTGTGTTCTTCTTGCATGGATGTCTCTCCCCACCCCTCTGCAGGGGTGATTCCCCCATCAACACAATCAGTGTTGATGGGAGAATCAAGCGATTTCCTTTTCTGCAATACAGGGTTGCAGAAAAGAGAATCGTCCAACTATGGCCAGCATTAGGCCCCTTTCATACATTATCCGGTTTTGCTCAGCAGGGGATCTGTCTGCTGATCCTCTGCTGAGCGGAGTGGGCAGATGACTGGTCCATGTCTGCTTTTCTTATGCTGAGCAGACACAGCCCGATCTGCTCTATGGACAGTCAGATGTAAACGGACCAGCTGCCTGTTTACACCTGACTGCTCTCCGATCCCATCTGGCCAGACAGAGGGGAACAGATCCGAGGTAGCCGGGTGTAAACGGACACAAGCCCCTTTAGAGTATCTTACAAAAGTGAGTACACCCCTCACATTTTTGTAAATATTTTATTATATCTTTTCACAGCTTGTATAACAGTGTAAATTCGCTGTCCCCTCAAAATAACTCAACACACAGCCATTAATGTCTAAATTGCTGGCAACAAAAGTGAGTACAACCCTAAGTGAAAATGTCCAAATTTTGCCCAAAGTGTCCATATTTTGTGTGGCCACCATTATTTTCCAGCACTGCATTAACCCTCTTGGGCATGAAGTTCACCAGAGCTTCACAGGTTGCCACTGGAGTCCTCTTCCACTCCACCATGACGACATCACGGAGCTGGTGGATGTTAGAGACCTTGCGCTCCTCCACCTTCTGTTTGAGGATGCCCCACAGATGCTCAATAGGGTTTAGTTCTGGAGACATGCTTGGCCAGTCCATTACCTTTACCCTCAGCTTCTTTAGCAAGGCAGTGGTCATCTTGGAGGTATGTTTGGGGTCGTTATGTTGTAATATTGCCCTGTGGCCCAGTCTCCGAATGGACGGGATCATGCTCTGCTTCGGTATGTCATAGTACATGTTGGCATTCATGGTTCCCTCAATGAACTGTAGTACCCCAGTGCCAGCAGCACTCATGCAGCACATCTAAGTATGTATGCATCCAGGGTAAAGCTGTCCACATAGACCATCCTCCGTACTGCCGGTGTTGTGTCGGATAGTGCCCGCTATGGAGAAACGCCCATGTTGAACTACACATGCACTGTACGGAACAGCGTAACAGCTGATTTTACGATCAGCTGTTGTGACGGCGAGATGGCACCTGCGCACAATAGCCATCGGAAGAAATTTTTCTGTCAGATTGTGCCTCACGCTCCCGAGGCATGTTCATGTCGGCGGCGGATTTATAAATGATGGGCAGTGCTGCAAAGATGGGGGCAGAATTTTTCAACATGGCCAGTGCTGAAAAAAAAACAACTTTTTCTGCTATTCTTCCTGGACGCTTGCAGGGCGTGTTTAGGCAACTGATGGTGGAAAAAGTTTTGCAGCACTGGCCATCTTTAAAAACTCCGCCCCTATCTTCGCAGCACTGCCCATCATTTATAAATCCGCCCCCAAAATGTACATATCTGTCCCTCGCGGACATTAACACGCCTTGGGAGTGCGAGGCACAATCTGACAGAAAAATTTCTTCTGTCAGCTATTGTGCATAGGCGCCGTCTCGCCGTCACAACTGCTGATCGTAAAATCAGCTGTTGTGCCGTTCCGTGCGGCGCATGCGCCGTTCATCCCGGACACTTCTCGATAGAGCACCGTCTCTCACCGTTGTCAGTCTGCAATCATGACCGGCAAGACTACACCACAGTAGAGCGATCTGAAAGCGAGGTTTGAAGCACTCGTGGAGCGCAGCGTGGAAGGGATGACATCAATGGTGGTGCGGAGGATGATCTATGTGGACAACTTTTTTTTAAAAATCAGATAGTTTTTATTGTGAACAAACACATTTCACTATACAAAACAATTTCTATGTTTGTGAGGACACAAAGGTAGCTATGTTAATGATCAGCCGGTCTTACATATTGTATGTTTAGACATTAACATTTGTGATAGCACCGTCAAAAGTAAAGATATGAATACATAACAAGGCAGTTGTGGGTTTTTTTTAACATAAGGAATGTTTATTAAATCTACTGCACAGTCCACTTGTTAATACAATATGCATAACGTATACAGAAACTCAGTTGAACAGAATATACAAATTATGTTGGCATAGTCACAGAAGTATAACTTGAGTATTGAATCATCACAGCTATATTACCATCCAGAATCACTAAGATAGATGTGATATTCAATCTTAACTCTACTAGAAACCATCGTATATAGCTGTGTATCACTCACTCCGAGGGATCACCATTGACCCCCAGGATCCATTTATAGAAACAAGGTGGGAGGGAGCAGGGGAGGAGGGGAAAGGCAGGGAGAACAGGGAGGGGGGAGAGAAAGAAAAAGGGGGGGGCAGTAGTCCCACAGGGGAGTCACCAGGAGAGTTCCAGCTAGATCCTTGGGGAAAAAGGAGGGGAAAGAAGGGAAAGAAATGGAGAGGGAAAGCTGTAGATGGGAGAGGATCCTCTCATTATCCTCTGGGAGTCACGGATACCTCAGTTTAACCATGGCTCTCATGGGCAGGGAGAGACCTCCTTCTGCAAGTGATAACTGCAACTTGTGTTTAGCTACTCTAGGTATTGCCCCTGCCCAGACACAAGAGGTGATAGCTTGTTCCAATTTAACAAAAAAGGAATTTGGGCTAGGGACTGGGGTATGACGGAAGGCATATAAAAATTTTGGGAGGAAGGACATTTTAATTAAGTTTATTCTCCCCACTGGGGTCAGTGGGAGTATTTTCCACACTGCAGCACTGAACAAACTGCTGAAGGATAGGATAGATATTATCCAATAGGTAGTTTTGTAGGTAATTTTGGATCTGAATTCCCAGATATTTGAAAAGCGAAACCCTTTTAAGAGGAAGGGGGGGCCCGCCGGTGCAGGGGTATCAGTCAGGGGAAATAGGAGTGATTTGTCCTAGTTTACTTTAACGCCAGAAAACATGCCAAATCGATCTATGATGTTCAGGGCCGCTCTCAGTCCCTGTTGGGCATCTCGGAGGTATAGCAGCATGTCGTCTGCATATAGAGAGACCTTTTCCGTTAGAGGGAGGAATGATATACCTTCAACCTCCACTGCAGTTCTGAGAAGCACCGCCAGCGTCTCAATGGCCGGGCCAAAGAGGGCCGGGGAAAGGGGGCAGCCCTGCCTGGTGCCTCGGTGGAGGGGAAAAGAGGCCGATAGGACACCTTTTGTACGGACTCTGGCCCTTGGGGTAGAATATAATAGACGCACCCATGCTATGAAATTGGGTCCTATTCCAAATTTATCTAAAACAAGCCATAAGTATTTCCTCTCCACCGAGTCAAAGACTTTTTCTGCATCTAGAGAGGCCACCACAAGGCAGTTGTGTTTATCATTCTTTGGTCACAGTACATATCTTGTGTGTCCTCCTTATGTCATTAATTCCCTTTCCGCTCCCAGTCCTTCCGTGTCCATTGAGCGGAACAGGGATCTCGCCATCCCCTAACCAGCGGGGGCGATGTACAGTATTATCATGTATCAACCTTTGGGTGGAACTAATGCAAAAACTTTACCTCTGCAGAGCACCAATCTCCTCGTAAGTGTTCCCATTTGGACCAACCGCGTACACAGAGCGTTATGACATCCCCTTTTCTTATCTCTAGCATGTTGTTCTGGATACTGGGGTCTAGGGTGCTGTTGTTGTTGAGGTTGTTCTACCCCCTAGGATTCTATTGTGGACTAGTCGTAATGGAGCTAAACCAGGTGTGTCCAGCCAGGGCTCCCATATATTTTCACATTTTTTTGGACTACCTCTGTGCTTGTATGTGAGTTGTTCTCTGATAAGAGACTCAAGAGGCAATCCACTCCGTATGTGTGGGGGCTGCCACAAATAGCCATTTTCTAGCAATAAGTTTCCTCGCTAGGAAGAGTGCCCTGAGTATGGCCGTGTATGTGTGAGGTGTGTACTGTTCCTTATCTAGCCAGCCCAACAAACAAAGTTTAGGATCGATTGTAAGTTTGAGGTTCCATATGCTATTGATAGTGTTCATCACTGCGGCCCAATACCTTTGTAATTTTGGACACATCCACAGCATATGGACAAGGTTACCACTGTCTATAAGACATTGAGGGTAAAGTGGATTCTTCCTTCTGTGCCATTTGTGTAATTTCTCAGGTGTGCAGTATGTGCGATGAATAATGAACAGTTGAGTGAGTTTTTGGGGGGAAGATAGTGACACCTTAAGTACGTTATCTAGTATTGTGTTCCATTCTTCATCTGAAATATGTACCATGTCTTCTCCCCAGCTGGCCCTACATTTCAAGGTCATAGCCATAGGGGTGCGCACAGGGTGTGCCGGGTGTGCCCAGGCACACCCTAATCACCCCATGCACATTAGTGTTATCGCTCTGTGTAGCAGCAGGAACATGGTAAAGATCTCCCTCTTACCTGTTCTGCGATAAGAAAAGTGTTTATGCTCTTCTCTTTCACTGTGCCGGCAGGGAGATCAATGTGCCGGGTTCATATATATGTAGACACATACATATGCATGTGTGTTTGAGCTTAAGGGTGCACACCCCAATACAATAGACTGCGCACACCTATGGTCATAGCTTTAGATACATGACAGAGAAGAGAGTTATATATATATATATAGGAGATTTTTCCCTACCGGGATGATGACATAATTAATTGCGTAAGTACAGTTGGCCTGGTTAGTTCCCATGTGGATGTTGTGGCCTGTGCCGCTATAGCGTGCATAAGTTGTAGGTACTAGAAGAATGAGATATTCGGCAAGTTGAATTCTACGCGTATGGATTGAAAGTCTCGTAGCACGCCTCCACAATATAATTGTGGGATATAGTTTATTCCTCTTCTTGACCAGTTAGAGAAGTCTTATAATTTGTTTAGTTCTGGGTAGTTTTGATTATTCCAAATGTGAGACCAGTTAGTGTAACCTGAATATTGCAGGTGTTGTTTGGTTTTATTCCAAATTTTATCTATAAGTAATAACGTGGGGTACGGGGCCAGTGCCCCCAGTTTGCCTGCCTCTATACACTCCACAAGTCCACCGCCAGATGTCTGAGTGCAGACTAAGTTCCGTATGGGATCAGAGGACTCAGGGCACAGCCAGCCAGTTAAATGTTGCAGCTGAGCCGCCATAAAGTAATAAAATGGGTTTGGTACTGCCAGCCCACCCAAGTCCTTTGCTTCCTGCAAGGTTTCCAGTTTGATTCTTGAAATCTGTTTATGTGGACAGCTTTACCCCGGATGCCTGCATACTTAGATGTGTCTGTTTTAATCATTAACCATGTGAGTTGCTAAAATGTTATACCTTCATTAACCGCTTGCCGACCAGCCGCCGCAGTTATACTGTGGCAACATGGCTCGGCTGCGCGAATCGCTGTCATGTTACCTCGGTTCTCTTTTTGTCCACTATCCACTATATTTTTTTATATTTTGTTATAAAATATTGCAAACAGGTAATTTTTCTCCTTCATTGATGTACGCTGATGAGGCGGCACTGATGGGCACTGATAGGTGGCAGTGATGGGCACTGATAGGTGGCAGTGATGGGCACTGATGAGTGGCAATAATGGGCACTGATCGGCACTGGTTGGTTACACTGATAGGCAGCACTGCTAGGTGGCACTGATAGGTGGCACTCATGGGCATTTATAGGTGGCACCGTGGGCACTGGCAGGTGGCACTGGCAGGGGGTACTGTTGGGCACAGAAGAGGCAGAATTGCCTCTTCCTCTTCGGGACCGATGTCCCTTGCACATAAGCTGGTGATCGGCGTTTTTTTCTCCTCACGCTGTAACAACCATTACACCTCTGGGAACCTTTAGGCCAGCTATATACGGTTCAAATCTCGGCCGGTTTAGCAGGAACTGCCTGAGATTTGAACCATTAGTGAGCAGGCTAAATGTACCAAGTTGATCAATCAATCAACCTGGGCACAGCCAGCCTGCCAGATTTGTGTGCAACTATCGCAAGCGGCTGCTATAGCCACTAGAAATAAACACTGTCTCTCCCCCCCCCACCGGTTCCCACCACTATCCCCCCCCCCCCCCCTGCTGCCGGGAGAAGACAATTGCTCAATAGGAGTGATTCCCCTGTCAGCACTGTCTGTGTTGATGGGGGTGTCATGTAAAAAATGATTGCGGTTGCAAGAAAGATTTTCGCACTGTCAATGGCCTGCCTCAAAGGGATTGTAAAGTTTCACGGTTTTTCACCTTAATGCACTCTATGCATTAAGGTGAAAAACCTTCTGTGCTGCACGTGCCCCCCAGAGACCCCCCTTTTTCTTACCCGAACCAGATTGTTCCAGCGACAAGCACAAGCTCAGCGACTACAGCTGCTGTCTCTGTCCTCATTGGATAGATTGATAGCAGCGGGAGCCATTGGCTCATGAGCGCGCCCACACGGGTGCCACCATTTAAAAACGGCTCTCCGTGGGGGCACCCGATGAAGAGGAGGAGCCTGAAACGCGCTGCCAGGGCACCCCAGAAGAGGAGGATCAGGGCTGTTCTGTGCAAAACCCTTGCACAGAGCAGATAAGTATAAAATGTTTGTTATTTAAAAAAAAACAAAAACAAACCTTTACAATCATTTTAACCGCTTCAGATCCAGGCCATTGCCAAATGACGGCAACAGCGCGGATCTATATTGCCGGGACACGTCTATTGACGTCGTCCCGTGCACGAGCGGCCTGCGCGCCCCCT
This sequence comes from Lithobates clamitans, assembly GCA_037952925.1. Taxonomy (NCBI): domain Eukaryota; kingdom Metazoa; phylum Chordata; class Amphibia; order Anura; family Ranidae; genus Lithobates; species Lithobates clamitans. Next base: position 1,645,813 of record JBBGZY010000159.1, read on the forward strand.
GCAGGGTGCGCGCGGCGCGCTCGGTGATCAGCGAGTCTATGAGACTCGCCTGATCACAGATCAGAGTAAGGGGTTGGTCCCGACCCCTTACCACATGATCAGCTGTCAGCCAATGACAGCTGATCATGTGATGTAAACAGAGCCGGTAATCGGCTATTTTTCCTCCTCGCGCTGACAGCGTGAGGAGGAAAAATAAAACCCGATCACCGGCGGCATCAGTCCCGATCACGGCGATCTTATAACACAAAGCAATAGGCAGCAGTGCTGCCTACCAGTGCCCACCAGATTAACCCATCAGTGCCCACAGTGCCATCAATCAGCGCCACCCATCAGTGCCCACAGTGCCACCCATCACTGCCCACAGTGCCATCCATCAGTGCCCACAGTGCCACTCATCAGTGCCACCCATCAGTGCCACTCATCAGCACCCACATCAGTGCCACCCATCAGCACCCACATCAGTGCAACCTATCAGTGCCCATCAGTGTCACCTACCAGTGCCCATAAGCGCCCATCAGTGCCGCCCATCACTGCCCATCAGTGCCACCCATCAGTGCCCCCCATCAGTGCCGCCCATCAGTGCCCCCCATCCGTGCCACCTATCTGTGCCACCTATCCGTGCCACCTATCCGTGCCACCCATCCGTGCCGCCCATCCGTGCCACCCATCCGTGCCGTCCATCCGTGCCGCCCATCCGTCCCCATCAGTGCCGCCTTATCTGTCCCCATCAGTGCCGCCTTAACTGTGCCCATCAGTGCCGCCTTATCTGTGCCTATCCATGCCCATCAGTGCAGCCTATCAGTGCCCACCAGTGCCGCCTCATCAGTGCATATCAATGAAGGAGAAAAATTACCTGTTTGCAAAATTTTATAACAAACTATTAAACATGATTTTTTTTTTTTCAAAATTTTCCATCTTTTTTTGTTTGTTTAGCAAAAAATAAAAACCCCAGCTGTGATTAAATACCACCAAAAGAAAGCTCTATTTGTGGGGAAAAGATTATAAAAATTTCATTTGGGTACAGTGTTTTATGACCGTGCAATTGTCATTCAAAGTGCGACAGCGCTGAAAGCTAAAAATTGGTCTGGGCAGAAGGGGGGTTTAAGTGCCCAGTAAGCAAGTGGTTAAACACAGTCATCTTCAGGGGAACTGTCCATCAGTCAGGTTGGTGTTTTCTCAGCCAATAACTATTGTTTTCTGAGTATACAGGTATATGCAAATTCCAGCCCTGTTGTATGCAGATGAAGCTTGAAAGTTAAAACCATGCATGCTAAACCTTAGACCAATTGTAAAAAATATCATCATTTGGTGGTCTGATTGTGTTTAAATATTCATTCGCTATTCCAACACAGCTGGGTGGGCTGCGCCCTGCGCCCTGAGCCCATCCTATTTTGAGGCCTGATGAGCCTCTGGCTCTAATCAGTGCTTCAAAAAAAAACACCCAACCCACATTGGATCCATGCATCCTAAAAGGGGCTGGATGAGCGGATAGGGGGGCGGCGGCATGGACAGGGGAGGCGGCGCCCATGCACCCTCTATGGACGGGCCAGCACTGCCGCTACTATCAATCTGCCTTGTGAGACCAGGGAAATAGAGCAGCGCTGCTGCAGACGGGCACAGCGCTGGATCGATACAGGACTGCGTGGGCTTGTGCTTGTGTGGGCTCGATCCTGAGCCGGGCTGTGTGTGTCTAAAGACACACACAGCCCGGCTTGGCCCTGCCCCCCCTCTCTGCTCACAGGAATAGAATGATAACAGCAGGAGCCAATGGCTTCCACTGCCTCAGTAAAGCCTGTGAGAGCAGGAAGAGGGAAGAGAGCCGCTATGGATGGGCACAGCACTGGATCAAGTGAGGACTTGGGTAAGTATTTGGGAAGGGGGAGGAGGCGATACTGCTACTGGGACATTTTTTACCTTAACCGCGTCAACTCTGGGAAGGTTTACGCCCCTTAATGACCAGGCCATTTTTTGCGATACAGCACTGCGTTATTTTAACTGACAAGTCGTGCATTTATGTCCTTTTTTTCCCACAAATAGAACTTTCTTTTGGTGGTATTTGATCACCTCTGCGTTTTTTATTTTTTGTGCTAAAAACAAAAAAAGACTGACAATTTTGAAAAAAAAAAAAACAATATTTTTTTACTTTCTGCTATAAAACATATCCAATAAAAAATGTAAAAAAAAAATTTGAATTTCGTCATCAATTTAGGCCAATATGTATTTTGCTACATATTTTTGGTAAAACAAAATCCCAATAAGCGTATTTTGATTGGTTTGTGCAAAAGTTATACCGTCTACAAACTATGGGATTTTTTAATGTAATTTTAATTTATTTTTTACTAGTAATGGTGGCGATCAGCGACTTATAGCGGGACTACGACATTGCCGTGGACAAATCGGACACTAAGTAACTACGTTTTGATAACTTTTGGGGACCACTGACACCAATACAGTGATCAGTGCTAAAAAATATGCACTGTCACTGTACTAATGACACTTGCAGGGGCTAACATCAGGGGTGATCAAAGGGTTAAATGTATTCCTAGGGGGTGCTTTGTAACTGTGTGGGGGGTGCTTTAACTGTGGGAAGACAGAGATCTGTGTTCCTGCCTAGCAGAACAGCAATCTGCCTTGTTTAAATAGGCAGACTGCCGCTCTGCCTCTGTCGGGAACGATCGGCGGGTCCCGACGTACATCACAGCGGGAATGGGTCGCCGGAGGCACAGACTCGGAAGTGCAAAATCACAAACCTGTATAAGATTTTGCACAGATGACCCGCCGCCCGCAGTAAATGCATGTGGGGCGGCCGGCAAGAGGTTAAAGTGGAACTTTAGGCCAAAGCTAAAAATGAGCGAACGGGCAGGAATTTTAATGCAGAACAGTCATGCTTTGTCTCTTCTGCATTAAAGTTATTTACCTGCCTGTCCGCCCTTGTACAGTGAGCCACGCACGTGCAGCTCACTGTACAAATATGACAAAGCTGAATCTGACTGAAGTCCCGTGCATGCACAGTAGTGACATCATCCCTGGCCCACCCAATGAAAGCGGCCGGCGATCGAGACCTGGGAGCCAGCTGCCTGAAGATGTCAGCGGTCGGGCGAGGAGCTGGAGAACACCACATCGCTGGAGCCGAGGTGAGTATAGTTCTGCTTTAATGCAAGGGATGCATTAACCGGTTCCCGACCGGCGCACCCTGATGTACATCGGCAGAATGGCACGGCTGGGCAAATGGGCGTACCTGTACGTCCTTTTAAATTTGCCGCCGTGCCATTACGTGCGTGCGTGCCGCCGGCCGAGAGCTCCGTGAGTCGGGTCGCGGGTTCTGCGGACTCGATCGCCACGAGGGTTACCCGCGATCACCTGATGGAGAGGACGAACAGGGAGATGCTGATGTAAACAAGCATCTCCCCCGTTCTGCCTAGTGACAGTGTCACTGATTTCTGCTTCCTGTGATCGGGAGCAGAGATCAGTGACGTGTCACGCGTAGCCACGCCCCCCCCCAGTTAGAAACACTCCCCAGGACATACTTAACCCCTCCCTAACCCCCTAGTGGTTAACCCCTTCACTGCCAGTGTCATTTACACAGGAATCAGTGCATTTGTATAGCACTGATTGCTGTATAAATGACAATGGTCCCAAAAATGTGTCAAAAATGTCCGATGTGTCCGCCATAATGTTGCAGTCACGATAAAAATCGCTGATCGCCGCCATTACTAGTAAAAAAAAAAAAAAAATTAATAATAAAAATGCCATAAAACTATCCCCTATTTTGTAACCCTATAATTTTTGCGCAAACCAATCAATAAACGCTGATTGCGATTTTTTTTTTTTTACCAAAAATATGTTGAGAATACGTATCAGCTTAAACTGAGGGGAAAAAAAAGTTATTTTTATTATATTATAAAATATATTATATTATAAATATATAAAATATATTATTTTATTATATATATGCTATATTTATTATAGCAAAAAGTAAAAAATAATGAGTTTTTTTCAAAATTGTCGCTATTTTTTTGTTCATAGCACAAAAAATAAAAACCACAGAGGCGATCATATACCACCAAAAGAAAGCTCTATTTGTGCTGAAAAAAGGACGTCAATTTTGTTTGGGAGCCACGTCGCACGACTGCGCAATTGTCAGTTAAAGAGACGCAGTGCCGAATCGCAAAAAGTGCTCTGGTCAGGAAGGGGGGTAAAATCTTCCGGGGCTGAAGCGGTTAAGATAAAAAAAAGGCCCCACTACGTGTCCTACCCCGCCCAAACACTTTCTTGGCTCTATGTTACCCAGTGCTTTTTTTTCTCAGGGAATAGGTGCTGGTACTCCCCCCTTTCGAGTGAGTCACATCCTACAAACCTCTGAGTACCATCCCTTGGTTCCACAACCTACCTAGAGAATATAGAAGCAAGTACTTTTGGTGCTAAGCAGCTTGTATGGAATTTGCTAATGAAAGCCAGCAACAATAGACCTTCTGAGCCACAATGGATCCCCACAGCAACAATAGATCCCCCCACAACAATAGATCTCCCAGTCTCCAGCATCAATAGTCTCTTCAGCAGTCAGCAATTGACCCCCCCCCCCCCCTCAATAGCATAGCTCCCAACTGTCCCTGATTTGGAGCAATGCCCCTCTGTCCCTCTTCCCCCCTCATTTGTCCCTCATTTTGGTCTGATCTATATAGTTGTATATAAAATGCACTTTTTATCTTTCAAAAAAGTGTTTCCCAGTGCTAAACCTTTCATCCAAAATTTGCAGCATTTGTAAATTTTAAAAGCCAATATAAAGAAATGGTAGTGATAAAAAAAGCCCTTGTAGATTTATTTAAGCTTTTTTTTGGTTAATTCTCCTTTAAGGGGGTGTGGCAGGAGGTATGTCCTATGTAGGGTTGCCATCTGTCCAGGATTCACCCAGACAATCCGGGTTTAAATCTGCCTGAAACCCGGACACATTATTCAGACTGGACTATGGCCACTCAGCAGGGTTGCTGGCTGCAGTTGTCTAAGCTGTGTCTGTTACACTCTCTTTCACACTGCCCAAAGCCAGCACTAACAGTTCCCCCCACATACAGACAGGAGAGGAGAGAGGGCTCGATCTGCTTCTCTTCCTCCCGCCCCTACCCCTCTGTGTCTGCCCACACTCCAATCTTCAGGGATGTGCCTCAGAATAGGAAAGTGGGGGCCCGGAAATTTGAAGTCCAGCAGCCTCAGATACGTCTGGATGAGAGGTGCTGACTGCTAAGGGGTGAGTGAGCTCACCATCCATCCCTGTCTGTGATTGAAGTCTCCCCACTTCTCCCTCCTGCCTCTGAGTGAGTACACTAAGGTAAATCAGGGTTCTCAGAGCACCCCCTATATCACAGCTCCCCTTTACACCAGAGGCCACAGTGTTCCCCCTTACATCAGAGTCCTCTCCGTGCATCAAAGTACTCAGTGTTCCCCTTTAAATCAGGGTTCCCAGAGCATCCCTTATGTTACAGTCCCCAGAGTCTGCAGAGTCCCCCCTTACAGTGTAAGGGGGAACTCTGCGGATTCAGATGTAAAGGGGGAACTCTGCGGATTCAGATGTAAAGGGGGAACTCTGCGGATTCAGATGTAAAGGGGGAACTCTGCGGATTCAGATGTAAAGGGGGAACTCTGTGGACTCTGATGTAAAGGGGGAACTCTGCGGATTCAGATGTAAAGGGGGAACTCTGTGGACTCTGATGTAAAGGGGGAACTCTGTGGACTCTGATGTAAAGGGGGAACTCTGCGGATTCAGATGTAAAGGGGAAACTCTGTGGACTCTGATGTAAAGGGGGAACTCTGCGGATTCAGATGTAAAGGGGGAACTCTGCGGATTCAGATGTAAAGGGGAAACTCTGTGGACTCTGATGTAAAGGGGGAACTCTGCGGATTCAGATGTAAAGGGGGAACTCTGCGGATTCAGATGTAAAGGGGGAACTCTGTGGACTCTGATGTAAAGGGGGAACTCTGCGGATTCAGATGTAAAGGGGGAACTCTGTGGACTCTGATGTAAAGGGGGAACTCTGTGGACTCAGATGTAAAGGGGGAACTCTGTGGACTCCGATGTAGAGGGGGAACTCTGTGGATTCAGATACAAAGGAGGACTCTTGTGATTAACTTCATATGATTAGAAATGTTATTTATTGAAAAATATATGTATAGTTTATACTATAAAAAAAATTGCTGTGCGCCGCTAAAGTGTTCGGGTTTGACTTGAAGAAAAGGTGGCAACCCTAGTCCTATGCCTACATACGTTTGCTAGTAGGTGTCCCTCCTCTCCCCCTATCAAAATGTTGGGAGGTATGAAATAGTAGATTTCGCCCATCAACAATTGACTCCCCCAGAAACAGCAGATCTCCCCCACCAGCAGCAATAGACCTCCCTAGCAAGAATAGTTCCCCCCCAGCGACATAAAGTCCCCAGCACCCCTTGGCATAATATACATTCAGTACTGGAGGTGCCAGAACTGCGTTCCCTGATGTCACCGCTCCAGCACTGCTCACCTCTCACCTGCTTTCACAGGAGGAACTGAGGGCCGTGGAACCATAGGCTCCTGCCGCTGTCAATCATACTCCTGTGAAAAGGGAGGGGGCGGGGCTTGCCTGCACTGTGTGTGTCTTAGCAACCAGCTTGCTACAGGAGGCACACGAAGGAAGGAAGAGGGCAACGTCAGTGGGGACTGCCAGAAGAGGTAAGTGACCCTTCTCTGTTATAGTGTTACACACAGCAGGTAAGTATAACCTCATTTTTCAGCGGTGGACTGCGGTGCAGATCACATGCGATGTCTGTGCAATACGAGTTCAGCCATACAATTTTATGGCTGAACTCGCATTGGATTCACACGAAAATAGTGCAGGGACTTTTTTAGTCCTGAAATGGAATGGGATCACACGGGTGTTCTCACCTAGGCGATCTGATTCCTGTGAGAGTTCACAGTTCGCACAGCGATCTGTGAACCGATCTGGGGGTGTCATTAACAATGTATTGACACCCGCATCGCACATGTGTGAACCTAGTCTTAATTTTTTAAAAATCTACTCAATTTGTATCCAAGCAGCCAGGTCCCTGCACTACATAGCAGATGGTAGATCTAAAAGATATTTATCAGATTGTATAGTATATGGCCATCTTTAGATTTCCCCTTACTTAGGCTCTGTTCACACTGGTGCGATGCGGGAACCCTGCGATTCCACTGCCATAGGCGAACTGTTGCGGGTGTCAATACAAAGTTAATAACCCCCCCGATCGGTTTGCTTATCGCAGTGCGAACTCTCAGTTCAGACATGAATAGGATTGCATGGGTGTGAACACCCATGCGATCCGATTCTGGTGTGGACCAAAAAAAAAGCGAGCGTCAGCTAGTTTTAGTGGCGCTTTATCGTAGTTTTAGCAGTGCTTTTCGACTGCTAGCAGGGCTTTTTTAAACCCCGCTAAGCGCCGAAGAAAGGGTTAAAGGTGCCCATGTTGCTGCTCATTCATTTCAATGGGCAGGACATTTTGGGAGCGGTGTATACAGCTCCCCAAAGATGCTGCTTGCTGGACTTTTCAGAACGCCCCACAAGTGTCAAAAGTCACACTGAAATGAATAGGGAGGCGGTTTTCAGGCAATATTTAGAAGCTATTTCTAGCGCTAAAACGCCTGAAAACCGCCTCAGTGTGAAAGCAGCCTTAGGCTTTGACAATAAAACCTGGAAGCTGATACTGGAAGCTGGCTACCATGCACAGCTGCAGCAGATTCCGTGTGCACCAGTTTTAGGCGGGGTTCACACTGGTACGACACGACAGTCATACCACTGTGGATCCGACTTTGCCCTGCGACTTGAAGTCCGACATCCATCCGACTTCAGTCAACAGGGATCTGACTTTGACCCCCCACGTTGATCCCCAACAATACCAGGCACTGGGCCTGGTATGAACCTTTAGGGGGAACTCCACGCCAAATAAAAAAAAACAAAAACAGCATGGGTTCCCCCTCCAAGACCATACCAGAACCTTCGGTCTGGAATGGATTTTAAGGGGACCCCCCACGCCAAAAAATAGCATAGGGTCCCCCCCAAAATCCATACCAGACACTTCTCCGAGCCCGACAGGTCAGGAAAGGGGGTGGGGACGAGCGAACGCCCCCCCCCCTGAACCATACCAGGCCACATGCCCGCAATAAGGGGGTGGGTGCTTTGGGGCACGGGGGCACTGTCAATAGCCGCCGGTTTGGCATGCGATTTGACATGTCAAATCGCATGCCAAACCGCTTCAATGTGAACCTAGGCTTAAAGGAGAAGTCCAGCCTGAGCTCATTCGGCTGGGCTTCTCCTATAGGTCACAGGAGTGCAAAGCATTTTACACTCCTGTGACCCGTTTTCAGCAGAGATTGGTCTGAAGTCCACTCTCTGCTGACGTCACCAAGATCATTCTAGGCACTGCATCATCCCGTCTGGATCCGCCAGCTGCCTGAACTGATAGGTGTCTCAGCCTCTCAGCGAGCCACTGAGACGGCCGCTCCCCGCCCCTCTACAGCTCAGCGCTCCAATGGGCGTGGAGGAGCAGAGCAGGAGAGATGCTGATTGACAGGCAGCAGCTCTCCGCTCCGTGAGATGAGAGAACCGAGCCATCGGCGATGTTTGATCGCTCGGTTCTTAGTGAAGTGGCGGCGGGGAACAGATGCAGCATCGGCCTGATGCTGCATCCACCAATGTAAGTATGTTATTGCAAAAAGTTTGCAAAATTTATAATTTGTTTTATTGTAATGTATTATTTATGAATAAAATATTATTGTTTATTTTTCTATGATTGGTGCCTGGAAAGTGCATTTTTTCTACTTTCTTTTTATTTAATCCACATTTAGGACGTGGCACTGTGCTACCTTAGGCTCCCGCAGTTCCATCCTGTGTTGGTGCCTCCTGTAACTTTTTGATCCAATGTATGGAAATGGGATAAAAAAAAAATTCCCATACTTCTCTTTAAAACTTGTAAAAAAAGTGCCAGAAAAAGCCTATTCTTAGGGCCAGTTCACACCACATGCAGTCCAATTCGTTTTTTTTTCTGCATTAAAAAAAACGCATGGATAGTAGGTCATATGGTTTTCAATCGCATAGCTCACACCAGTGCGGTCAGTTCCAGAAAAAAATAAAAAAAATAGAACATGCTGCATGTTGTCTGCACTGAACTGTACTGGAACGTGGTAAAACGCATCAAAAACGCACCGGACCTTATTTAAGATGAAGAAATAAGAGGGTAGGGAAAAAATGCACTAGAACGCATCAAAAAACGCGCATGCAGAAAAGCATCGGAATGCATTTCTATGGTGTGGACTGGCCCTCGAAGTGGTTAACACGTCTGTCCTGCGTCATCTTCTAAAGCAGGAAGTCCTGCGATCTTCCAAGCGAAATATTGAAATTATGGCAACGACGCCAGCGATTTTCTCAGCATCGCCTGCCACTTGTGGGTTTGAATGAAATTCCATGGCAGCAGCTAGGAAGCTCTGGCTTGTGTAGTGTGTATGAGGGAACAATGCAGGTCCCTCCCTCTGGTAGGAAGGCGCAGGGAGGGGAGGGCTGACTTTCCATTCCGTGAGGGTTGCAGGGCAGAGAGGCTTGGGGATCTGCACAGCTCCTGCTGCAGCTTATCAAGAGGAGAGCACCGGCAGGTAACACATGCTTCCCTTCTAGCAACTTCTAACCCTGCATCCCTTTCCCTGCCTATGGTATTGTTGCTTTCTCCCAGCTGCTAATACAGGAGGGACCATGCCCCCCATGCAACTTTATCCCCGGTGTCACCCTGACACTAATGGTGAGGATGTAGTTGTCATTGGGCATTGGGATGAGTAACCCTTGCATTGCCAGGGTCTTCATCAACAAGCAATGTGCCGCAAACCTATGATCTGTCATCAGACCACAAGAGACAGCGGTCATCTGGTTCCTATGGGCAACTACATTAAAAGGAGACTGGGCTGTTGTGATCTGGTTGCTATGGGTAACCGCATTAAAAGGCCTTTCCTTAGACAAGACAGCTGGTTGCTATTGGTAACCACATCTTGCAAGTTGCACTATGCTTGTTATCACATTCATTGTATGGTGCCAATTAATTCAGGACCTGCAGAAATGTCATTTTTTTCTTTGTTACTTTATATTTTGATATTGTTACATTTTATGTGTTTACAGTGCATGTGATACATTAGACATCAGTTATGTTTGCTTAGATCTTAAAATATTTCTATGTTAATATTTTGTACTGTTATTTCCTTAGCCCCGGGCTCACACTTGTGCGGGTCGCGAACGCTCACAAAATTGAGTGCGTTTCCGATCCACAGACAAAACAGACACACGGGGTACCATTTGTTCTTAGTGGCCACCCCCTACCCCCCTCCACATCAGCAAAACGCGTGGTGTCGCAGCACCATGCAATTCCGTGTGGTGTGATTTAAAAAAAAAGCGTTACTAGACTCTGTTACCTGCGTTTCTCATTTCGAATGAATGGGCTGCTGTACCCGCGACATATGCGTGCAAATGCGCCACACAAGCGCAAACGTATCCTTTGATCGCATGCCATTCCGTCATACATGAGACATAATCCTGATTATGATGGATTTATATAGCACAAACATTTTACAATATAGAGGGACTGTTATCATGCAATTCAATACAAGAGGGTTGGTCGGGCGCCCAAGAGCTTACAATCTAAAAGCTGAGGATTATGTTTTAGGATTATTTCACACTCTGCTGTCTCCATACTGTGTAGGGTGATGATTGCAGAGAGTAGAGTTTTTGCAAATTCATTTTAATGTCAGTGTGGATCAGATTGCAAGCTTTGCTGCCCATGAATCCTTTGTACTCTCTATAACCCTATCATTATGATCATATAGATGTGATGCACAGTGGAAGGATCTGGCTCAGCCTGTCCGATCACACGCTGTCTGAAGGTCTCCATTGTAAAGAGAACCTTCCTCTCCTCCATTGATTCACGTTCCATCCAGGCCAGCCAATCACAGCGCGCGACCTTTTACCTACTTTCTGTGCAGACGCCGTCATGTGCTCTCAGAGCGGGTTTGGGGGTTGGGTGCGTGACGTCTACGGAGGGGCGGGGTCCGCTAGTAGGAATAGTGTAGTGTGAATGCTCTGCCCTTGACTATAAAAGGGAGATGATGAGGAGAAGGGGGGAAGGTGAAAGTTGTATGGAGTCCTGCTAACCAGTTCCTATACCATCATAGGAACTGGTTAGCAGGTTGCCAGGGACAATAGAATTCCTCCTCAGCTTCCTTGTTTATCCTGTGCTGCTGTTTATAAATAAAGTTCTGGCTCCATTCACACCTGAGCACTTTGCGGTGTGATTCCTTACACCTGACTAGGAGTAACACTCAGACTCCCATTGTGTGTAATTGTGCTTGTTCACTTTTCAACACTCAGTCGTTTGTACGCTCGGCACCGCACGGTTATAGACGTATATGAGCTATATTGGCTTCATGCACAGAGTTGTGCAGAGGCTGCCTACCAATATGTCTGGGACCTGCTGCTACCGCCATGTACAGTCTCTCATTAGGAGGTGGCTGTACACAGTTGTGCGCCAGGAGTTGCGTAAAGCATCCACATACGCACTGGCCTATGCTCTGAGTGTACACTATCTGCATTCAGAGTATACTTCCGTAGGGGCGGCCCAAGCATTGTGGGTGCACAGGTGCCACCCCCCCATCCATGCACCCGGACCCTTTCAGGACACCGGACGCATGGATTCCTGTGGGCGGGGGTGGTACTTTTTGAAGCAACCGATTAGAGCCAGAGGCTCTTAATAGGCTTCAAAATAGGGTGGGCTCGGGTCGCAGAGAGTGCGCCCTGATCCCACCCAGTTGTGTGGCGATAGCAATGAATTTTCACTATTTTCACACTAACGCTCCTCCCCGCTAATAAGGGAGGCAGGTTGTCAGAATTGTTTCCCAATTGGCCAAAGCGCCAGGGCATCCTGCGGGGGGGGGGGGAGCAGTCAGAGAGCCACGAGCGAGGGGGGTGTCAGAGAGCCGCGAGCGGGGTCGGTGGGCACAGTGGCTGCATTTGATGGGCACAAGTGGCGCTACATATGATGGGCACAGTGGCTGCGTTTGGGCACAGTGGCTGCATTTGATGGGCACAGTGGCTGCATTTGATGGGCACAGTGGGGCTGCAATTGATGGGGGGGGTTCAGTGTTTTTCAGTTTGTTTGCACCCCCCCAAAAAATTTTGAGCACCAGCTGCCACTGCTTTAGTGCATATGTAGCTGCTTTACACAACCTGTGGTGCACGACTGCATACAGCTACCTCTTCTAATGCATCTCAATGGGCAGCTGTATGGTTGCATGGGGTCCCAGGAATAAAAAAGTCAGTATGCAGGCTCTTGCATGCACACATGAAGTGTATTTGAGCATAATCTGGTGTTTTTGGCCCCAAAGACTTCAATGGGAGTGCCTGTAAACACACATGCCTCTCTGCACTTAAAGGATACGTTCACCTTTTCTAACAGGTCACATGTTACACCTGTATTCAGGGTAAACATGCAAGACCCCTTTCACACTGAGGCGCTTTTGTGTTAAAAAAAAATAGCACAAAAAAAGCTCACAAAAACCTATTTCCATTAAGATGAATGAGTGCTTTCACACTGGGGCGGTGCGGTGGCGGGGAGATGAAAAAACTGCTGCAAGCAGCATCTTTGGAGCGCTAACAAAAGCACCTCAAAAGTGCCCCTCTCCATTGAAATGAATGGGAAGCGCCTGAAAAGTACTTCAAAAGCCCCTCAAAATGGTTCTTGCAGCAGTTTTTGAAGTCACGCGACCTTCAAAAAAGCGCACCGCTAATACCTCAAAAGCGCTTGAAAAGCTCTCAGCAAATTATAGGCAGTTTTCAAGCACCTCAGTGTGAAAGGGGTCTAACATGTTAGTGCTGCAGCTGCCCCCGTGCCCTTCCCCCCAGCGCTGTGGTAGTTCATTGAAAGTTCCTGTCAGTGTGTAAATGAGTTCCTCTCCCTCCTTGCCTAGCACAGGAAACAAACGCCTGGAGCTTTATACACGTGCAAAAACACGTGCACAAAGGTTGTAAAATGTTTTAAAAACATGCATTAACGTATACAGGAGCACTTCAATAAAAAAAAACATACACTCTACTCATGGGTGACTGAGGGCTGAACGGATCATGTTTTTGTTGTCACGTGGTAGCAGATGTGTAGCAGTGCCGCACTACACCTCCTACGATTGCCTATCATTAGTGGATTTATGTAAGGGACAGTAGAAGCAAATATATAGTACAAAAGTTTTTTTATTAAGGGCTCATTCATACAGAGGATTAACTTTTCTGCTGACCAAAATCCACAGCAGAGAAACTTTACCCTATGCATACATTTTGCTGATTGGGATGCCAACCATGAGGACAGATTTGCAGACATCCCTACCTGCAAAAACTCATTTCAGGGGGGTGGCACCCGCAGATTTTCCCGGGAGATCGCGAGGCAGCATGTCCGTTTTCATCAGATCTCACCCGATTAGATCCGCCAGCGACGGACCTGGACGTAGAGCCATCCGTCTGCTTTTAGCGGATCGGATGGGGTCGGATGTCTGCGGACATGTCTCCGCTGACATCCGACGCTCCATAGACTAACATGGAGCGCCGTTCAAAACTGACAGGCGGAACTGAACGGTCTGATCGTGTGAAAGGGGCCTAAGTGGCAGACCCCAAGTTTCTGCAGGAGACTCAGTGGAGTTTCCACAAGCAGCTGCAGGCATTAAGGCCTGATTTAAAACTATGCATTTTTTTGTGCTTTTTGCAGATTTGCACCACAGAACGTGTACCATAGGAAACCATGTTAAATGGACTGTAGTGCAAATCTGCAAAAAGCACTAAAATGCATAGGTGTGAATCAGGCCTGCCTAAGCCCCATACAAAGCAATGAGAGACCAACAGGGCCCGCAGCTGTTCATTCTGGATGAAAAAAGTTGACATCCACAAGCCAGCATCAGATCCCCCATTTTTAGCTTTTGGATCTGGACATTAGAGTGTTCCCACCTTGCTTTGCATGCTTCCACACCTCATGTTGTAGAAATCTAACAGGCAGGGTGAGTCTATCTTACAACAATCAGGGCAGGTAGGTAGTATTTGGAAGTACATTCAGAGTCACTGAGTAAATGGTGTATTAAGACACAATGGCATTCTCCAAAACCTGAAGTATCAGTTTTGTGTGGACTGACCTTAGTGCAAAGCACAGGTTGCCCTGATCTGGTGTTAGCTATCGTGAACTCACTAATATAAAGATCACATTCATTCATTCATAGCCCTGGTGCCAAACCAGTGGCCCAGGATCCTCGTGTGGCCCTTAAGCTCCTACAGACACTAATCTGTTTTCCCTATTCCCCAATTATAGTAGTGATTTCTAGCAGTCTTATGTGATATGTCTCCAGGCAATCACTGTTCCTTGGAGCATGTTCCCAGTCTCCAACAATTCATATAGCATGTTCAAAGTCTCTCACAGTCTCCTACATCATATCTGCAGTCCCTGACCATCTCTTGTATCATGTCTGCAGTCTCTGACCATCCATTGCATCATGTCTGCAGTCTCTGACCATCCCTTGTATCACGTCTGCAGTCTCTGACCATCCCTTTGTATCACATCTGCAGTCTCCTATCATCTCTTTTATCACGTCTGCAGTCTCTGACCATCCCTTGTATCACGTCTGCAGTCCCTTATCATCTCTTGTATCACGTCTGCAGTCTCTGACCATCCCTTGTATCACGTCTGCAGTCTCTGACCATCCCTTGTATCACGTCTGCAGTCTCTTATCATCTCTTGTATCACGTCTGCAGTCTCTGACCATCTCTTGTATCACGTCTGCAGTCTCTTATCATCTCTTGTATCACGTCTGCAGTCTCTTATCATCTCTTGTATCACGTCTGCAGTCTCTGACCATCCCTTGTATCATGTCTGCAGTCTCTGACCATCCCTTGTATCACGTCTGCAGTCTCTTATCATCTCTTGTATCACGTCTGCAGTCTCTTATATCACGTCTGCAGTCTCTGACCATCCCTTGTATCAGGTCTGCAGTCTCTTATCATCTCTTGTATCACGTCTGCAGTCTCTGACCATCCCTTGTATCACATCTGTAGTCTCTGACCATCCCTTGTATCACGTTTGCAGTCTCTTATCATCTCTTGTATCACGTCTGCAGTCTCTGACCATCCCTTGTATCATGTCTGCAGTCTCTGACCATCCCTTGTATCACGTCTGCAGTCTCTTATCATCTCTTGTATCACGTCTGCAGTCTCTTATATCACGTCTGCAGTCTCTGACCATCCCTTGTATCAGGTCTGCAGTCTCTTATCATCTCTTGTATCATGTCTGCAGTCTCTGACCATCCCTTGTATCACGTTTGCAGTCTCTTATCATCTCTTGTATCACGTCTGCAGTCTCTTATCATCTCTTGTATCACGTCTGCAGTCTCTGACCATTTCTTCTTGTATTATGCTGTATATGGGTTGCATTCCCATTTATTTGTAATGGGATCCCCAATGTGCATATATGCACACAACAAAAGCCTCTAACCCACAATGCACTGCAATAGATGCAACTGAAACATTAGTGTCACCTTGCAGACAATGGACGCACATTGAGGGCACATTGGTAATGAATGTTTGGGCTCATGCAATGCAACATTCATTTACCTGGCAATATATGCACATTCAACACTGTGAATGGGCCCTAAAATTGTGATTCTACTCGTATACATTTACAGTTTAACAGCTAGGGGACACTATAGTCGGGTACTGCATTACATTTTCTGGCTTCTATTAAAGTAGAACTAGTTCATTTATAAACAATCTCGAGTTAAAAATCATAATCTTATAAGGCAAACTGGAATATTTTAAATGCAAGTTGCCCTTTGTATCTGTGCAGATATACCTTGGGATTCTGCCTGCGCCTGGCACTTCCTTTAACAGGGTGACAACGCAGATTCACTCCAGTAAAATCACTACAGCCTTGTCATCCTGTTGAGCGCTGTGCCATTATGCAGGCAGAGGAGGGTTCTCAGCTGTTGTGACTTTTGAGAACAATGCCAGTCAGTGCTGGTCCCACCTATTTCCTTCCCAGGCATTGTGATTGATGGCGCAGAGATATCAAAATCACCGACAAGACCTGTGGAAGGGACGAAAGGTGCCTTCTTCCATGATGAATCCGATGGTGAGAAGAGTCCTTTAGCTCCTGTTATGACATCACTACAATGACATCACAGGGACCACACAGAGCATTTACTGCATCCCTGATTGCGGTAAGTAAAAAAAATTAAAAATGCAGCAGCCATCAAAGAGGGGGAGAGCTGAATATGTTAAAAAAAAAAAAAACGATACATGTACTCCGATCAGCCATAATATTATGATGACGCACCTAATATTGAGTAGGTCCCCCTTTTGCCACCAAAACAGCACTGCCCCTTTGCAGCATGGATGCCACTAGAACCTTGAAGGTATGTTGTGATATCTGGCACCAAGTAGTCAGTAGCAGATCTTTTAAGTACTGTAAGTTGCGAGGTGGGGCCTTCATGGATCGGACTGGTTTTTCCAGCATATCCTGCAGATGCTCAATTGGAATAAGATCTGGAGATCTTGAAGGCCCAAGTCAACACCTCAAACTTGTGTTCTTCAAACCATTCTTGAACCATATTGGCAGGGTGCATAAACCTGCCATTCCTGGCCATCAGGGAATAGCGTTTCCATGAAAGGGGTGTACTGGTCAAAAATGTTTAGGTAGGTGGTACATGTCAAAGTAACATCCACATGAATGGCAGGATCCAAGGCTTTCCAGCAGGACAATGCCCAAAGCATCACACTGCCTCCTTCGGCTTGCCTTCTATCCATACAGCATCCTGGTGCCATCTCTTCCCCAGGTAAGTGGCGCACATGCATCCAACCATCCACATGATGTAAAAAAAAAAATGTGGTTCATCAGACCAGGCCACCTTCTTCCATTGCTTAGCAGTCCAGTTCTGAAGCTCACATGCGCATTGTAGGTGCTTTCAACTTCAGGGACAAGATATTTACTTTACTAATATATGCCACCATTATTTGGATGCCATGATAACAAGATAATCAGTGTTATTCTCTTTATCTGTTGGTGATCTTAATGTTATGGCTGTTTGGTGTATTTTAAAACCCTGCATACTGCTAGTGTAATAGTTTACCAATAATAAATAATGAGATGTTATACTTCCTCTTATCTGCACCAAAAAAACAAACACAAGTGGAATCTTATTATTGATTACACTGTACTGATGACCTATAGAGAGCAATGGCTGTATGAGGTATACACCAGTACTTATGTAAAGCTGCGTATGCGTACGGACGTATGACCCTGGACACAGACTGTCTCTGTACACATGTGTATGTTTACACAAGTACCAGCTTATACCTGCATACAGCTATTTCTCTTTATGAGTTGTATTACACACATAGGTGTGCGCAGCCTACTGCATTAGGGTGTACACCCCAAAGCTCACACACACATGCCTTTCTCTGCAGCCTCAGCTGCACTGGACAGTGAATGAATGGGAAGTGCTCTGTACTGAACGGCTTCATGTGCATTCGCAGACTGAAGCATAGTAAACACAGTCTACTATGCTTCAGTTATGAATGAACACAGTGACTGAGTGTGTTCATTTAGAAAAGGAAGGGGCCGGTAAATTACATATTTACTAGCCCCTTCCCCATTCTTCATAATGAAACATCCCCCACAGCCGGGGGAAGACGAGAGGAGGGAAGCCAGCAGCACTTCGGGGGGGAAGGCGCAACATGGGGGAAAGCCTGGCCAGGAGAGGGAATCCGCACTACACGTAGTGATTAGGCTGTGCTCAGGTACACCTGGCACACCACTTGTGCATGCCTATGGGGTACACAGCACTAGTGGCTCCCAGCTTAGTGTGGCATGCTACAAACACCTAAAAATGAAGGTGTTGTTTAAAACAGCCAGTCAGCTATTTTCTTTCATTTTCTAAAAACTTCTTGTGAAAAGATTGTGAATCATATCTGCATGAACTTTGCCTTTATTTGGCCTGTTACCTCCACCCCTCCCATGTTGTCATCTTTATTGCTTTTATTACGCTGGCTTTTTCTGGGAATTTGAAGTACATGGAGTTTGATTAAAAGCACTTATCAGTACAGATAGCCCAGCACTAAGCAGTCGTTCATTATTACCAATTAAGATTGTCTGTCTGCCACTTCTCCGTTAAAAAAGAATTATTTTAGTCTTGAACAGAAAAGTGTCAATACTTTTTCAAGTGGAGTACCCCTTTATTGTTTCTGTACTCCAGAGACCTACAGCTGCTGAGATTGGGGCTACACAATGGGCCTATTCATACTTATATACTCATACTTATATTACAGTAGCTTGCTGTAAAACCTGTGTAAATCATGTACACGTTGTTGCGCCATTCACGTCATTTACTGAAGCTGGCCATACATTCGTAGATTTTTTTTTTTTCATTCACTGACTGTCCTGTATACAGCTATATACACCCACCTTCCTTCCTGTATTCCTCCATCATCACTGACTGCAGATATACATGATCTGTCCTGTATACAGCTATATACACCCACCTTCCTTCCTGTATTCCTCCATCATCACTGACTGCAGATATACATCATGTGTCCTGTATACAGCTATATACACCCACCTTCCTTCCTGTATTCCTCCATCATCACTGACTGCAGATATACATGATCTGTCCTGTATACAGCTATATACACCCACCTTCCTTCCTGTATTCCTCCATCATCACTGACTGCAGATATACATCATGTGTCCTGTATACAGCTATATACACCCACCTTCCTTCCTGTATTCCTCCATCATCACTGACTGCAGATATACATCATGTGTCCTGTATACAGCTATATACACCCACCTTCCTTCCTGTATTCCTCCATCATCACTGACTGCAGATATACATCATCTGTCCTGTATACAGCTATATACACCCACCTTCCTTCCTGTATTCCTCCATCATCACTGACTGCAGATATACATCATCTGTCCTGTATACAGCTATATACACCCACCTTCCTTCCTGTATTCCTCCATCATCACTGACTGCAGATATACATGATCTGTCCTGTATACAGCTATATACACCCACCTTCCTTCCTGTATTCCTCCATCATCACTGACTGCAGATATACATGATCTGTCCTGTATACAGCTATACACACCCACCTTCCTTCCTGTATTCCTCCATCATCACTGACTGCAGATATACATCATCTGTCCTGTATACAGCTATATATACCCACCTTCCTTCCTGTATTCCTCCATCATCACTGACTGCAGATATACATCATCTGTCCTGTATACAGCTATATACAACCACCTTCCTTCCTGTATTCCTCCATCATCACTGACTGCAGATATACATCATCTGTCCTGTATACAGCTATATACACCCACCTTACTTCCTGTATTCCTCCATCATCACTGACTGCAGATATACATCATCTGTCCTGTATACAGCTATATACACCCACCTTCCTTCCTGTATTCCTCCATCATCACTGACTGCAGATATACATCATCTGTCCTGTATACAGCTATATACACCCACCTTCCTTCCTGTATTCCTCCATCATCACTGACTGCAGATATACATCATCTGTCCTGTATACAGCTATATACAATCACCTTCCTTCCTGTATTCCTCCATCATCACTGACTGCAGATATACATCATCTGTCCTGTATACAGCTATATATACAGGACAGATGATGTATATCTACGGAAGTGATGCGGGTTGCTCATTCTGTCAGAACACCTGGAAGGGATGTATTACATTCTCATTAAAGAGAACCTGTCACTTAAAAATCATCACATAGGGAACATTTTGTCCCCTATGTGATGGAAAGAAAAAGTTAAGCAAACATTTTTTCTTATTTTTTTGCAAAAAAAAAATAGTTAAACACAAGCACATAAAATCCCCCCCCCCAAACAAAATGTTTTTGGAGGCTTGCCACCCCCACATATACGCACGTACAAACATAAACAGACGTGTCAGGGTCACTTCCACACATGAAACTGTTGATTGCGATACACATGCTGCATATCGCCGCGCACGCCAGAGTGAAAGCGATAATTCTAGCACAAGACCTCCATAACACTAAACTGATGACCTATAGGGGACTTTTAAAGCATTGTCTATAGAAAATGTAGGGTACTGATTATGGGTGCAACGGATCGTCATCGATCCGTGATCCGATCCGCGGAGGTTGATCCGTACGGGACACCCGCGATCCGCGGAGCGCTCTGTGGCCTCGACCATAGGAAAGGCCGCGGCTTTGGCCTAGCTCCGGAGCGGCGGCCATCTTGGTACACCCGGTGGCCGTTTAGCACGTGATCGCTCCGTCATGACTCCGGTTCCTCTCTCCCCTCTGTGTACTGATCCGTACAGTGGAGGGGAGAGATCGGATGGCAGCAGTGCCAATACTCTGCAATGCCCTGCCAATACTCTGCAATGCCCTGCTAATACCATGCCAATACTCTGCAATACCCTGCTGCAATGCCCTGCCAATACTCTGCAATGCCCTGACAATACTCTTCCATACCCTGCCAATACTCTGCCATACCCTGCCAATACTCTGCCATACCCTGCCAATACTCTGCCAATATACCCGCCAATATTCTGCCAATGCTCTGCCAATACGGAGATTGTGGATATTACAGTGGGGGAGATTGTGGATATTACAGTGGGGGAGATTGTGGATATTACAGTGGGGGAGATTTTTTTTTTGTTGATCCGAAAATGATCCGAACCGTGACTCCTGATCCGAGGAACGATCCGAACCGTGAGTTTTTTGATCCGTTGCACCCCTAGTACTGATGTATGCTGCCATTTCACGGGTGCATATAAATTTAAGGTTTGACATGTTGGGTATCTATTTACTTGTCTATTATGTGTTACCAAAAATTTGGATAGTTTATTGCGTTTGTTTGCCCTTTAGTGTGTTTTTTAATTTAAATTTTGCGTTTCCTAGCCCTTTGCGGTCATTTATTAAAAATAAAAATATTGGTCTTACTAGGGTGGGGGGTGCGCTTTAGAATTCTTTGCCTATAGGCTCCTGAGATGTAAATCTGGTCCTGGCAGAAAACAAATCTTTGTGTGCGTGGCCAGCGTTAGTTCTGTTTTAGTGTTTGGAAACTTCATGGCAGCTTCCTGTAAGAAGAACAGACTGCAGTTTGTTCACACTATAAAAAAGGAATTTGCTGCCCCTGTTATCAGATATGGATACACAATGTCACTAACATGAGATAGTTCCCGTAACAATCTTTGATGACAGTCTATTAGTTCTTCTTATCTGTCTGTCCTGTTCATTCCATTAGTTACCATTTATATGAATGAAGCGCAGCACAAAGCATGCTGGGTGTGACCCTGTACTCTGCCCTGCATCTGTTCTTGGCTATTATCATCAAAGGAACAGAAAGAACAATCGTCATTCGGGGTAGTGAGCATACAATGATATTTATTAGTACTAGACTTCCTTACACAATAAAACACTGTTTTAAAAGCAGGAAGTAGTTCCATTATTAAAGTGGTTGTAAACCCTCCCTAGTGACTTTTAACTATCGGTAACCCTAGAATAAGGCTTACCTATAGGTAGTGGAAATATCTCCTAAACATGTGCCGTTTAGGAGATAATCCATTTGTAGTGCGCCGATGATGTAATCGGCGCGATCGCCGTGAAGAAACTGACCTCCATGCTGTTTCTTCCCCCAGCGTGTGCCGTTACTGCGTCACGTGGCTCCGGCCAGTCACAGAGCCGGAGTCCATGGCCCCCGGAAGGAAGAGTGGTGAAGATGGACGCCTAGAATAAGGCTTACCTATAGGTAGTGGAAATATCTCCTAAACATGTGCCGTTTAGGAGATAATCCATTTGTAGTGTGCCAATGATGTAATCGGCGCAATCACTGTGAAGAAACGGACCTCCGTGCCGTTTCTTCCCCCAGCGTGTGCCGTCATGCAGCTCCGGCCAGTCACAGAGCCGGAATCCGCGGCCCCTGGAAGGAAGAGGGGCGAAGA
The DNA here is from genome assembly GCA_037952925.1 of Lithobates clamitans. NCBI lineage: Eukaryota > Metazoa > Chordata > Amphibia > Anura > Ranidae > Lithobates > Lithobates clamitans. Next base: position 1,667,873 of record JBBGZY010000159.1, read on the forward strand.
TGGATGCAGCCTGCACAGGGGATAGCGATGAATTCTTTTGCAGGTAAGTGAGATTATCGGACGAACGATTGTCAGGTTTTTTTTTTTTTGCATGCTAGTCTCCATATCATAAACAAATAGGTTACTAAAGTTTGAAAATTCTCGTATGACAGAATGAACATTTGGAAGTAATTTAATGTATTTGTATTGTATTTTCGGACGAAAACTGTACGGATTAAACAAAAATTGTACAATCCGGTATCGTACAGGAAACATCTTTGTGTTTGTCCCTTTCGTAAAATTTTGGACGACTATGTTGTGTACTAACGATCAGATTATCGCAAGATCGATTCGAAAGCAGTATTTTTTGTACGATATTCTGATCATGTGTACGGGGGCTTTAGGCTGCATTCACGCTATAGCAGCGCAGGTGAATAGTATATTTCCTAATGGCATGAAAAATGGAGCAAAACATGTTAATACGAAAAAAAAATTCAATGGTCAAAGCTTAAAAAAGGTGCATGTAGTGCATAGGGTCGCCCATTGACGTTGAGCATCATATTGTAAATAGGGCCTTACACTATAAATGTCAATCTCCTTTCCACCTTGAATAGAGTATGAAACAAGTAAATCTCTGTTAGTTTGTTTTGTGCCATCTGTGTCCCACTTAAGAGATTTCTCTTCACTTCCTGTCCTGTAGATACAACAGGAACTGAGGGAAAATCTTCCCAAAGTGAGGTAAGTCCCCTGTTAGACCATTGTCACAGGAAGTGTCCACTTTGGAAGATTTTCTCTCACTTTCAGTTCCGGTGACTACTCACTCCCCTTACTTCTAGTCCCAGTGACAGTGGTCATCAGGGCAAATAGAGACAGATAGCGACAAGGTTCCAACCCCTCGCCCCTCTATCCAAAACTAAAAATAAAACGTTTTGATTCCAGACACACTTTAACCATTTGACCTCCGGAGGATTTACTCCCCTTTATGTCCAGGCCATTTTCTGCTGCGATATGGCACTGCATTACTTTAACTGACAATTGCGCCGCCATGCAATGCTGTGCCCAAAAAAAAAATTATATACGTTTTTTCCCCACAAATAGAGCTTTCTTTTGGTGGTATTTAATCACCGCAAGCTAAAAAAAGACAAAAAAAAAAACACGTTATAAAACACATTAAATTAAAAAAAAATATATATCAAATTTCTTCATAAATCTAGGCCAATATGTATTCTGCTACATATTTATGGTAAAATAAAATCCCAATAAGTGTGTTTTGGTTTGTGCAAATGTTATAGCGTCTCCAAACTAAGGCATGGATACAGGAATTTTTATTTTATTTATATTTTATACTAGTAATGTTGCCGATCAGCGACTTATCAGCGACTAAGGACTGCGATATTGCAGCGGACAGTCAGACACTAACTGACACATTTGACACTTTGTGGGAACCAGTAACACTGCAGTTTTGGGGTTGCACAAAAAAAAAACTGACAGCTCCGGGCAGAAGCCGCTGTACTAACCATGCAAGGTTAGTCCAGCGATCCCCCCCCGCTGAGCTGTTGAGTTCTGACAGGGAGACGGCTCACCCGCTAGAACACTCCAATCGCCGCTCTCTGCCATTGGCTAAGAGCTCTGATCAGGAGTCGGTCGACTGCTGGCTTTCCAGCATGCATGTCCGACAAAAGCCAGCAAATGTTCTTCGACATTCTGCCTGTGTGTACAGGGCTTAATACAGTTATCGGTGCTAAAAATATGCACTGTCACTGTACTAATGATACTGGCTGAGAAGGGGTTAGGCATCTAGGGACATGAAAGGGTTAAATATGGGCCTAGCCAGTGTTTTACTGTGCTATGCGTGCTGCATTTAGTCAGGGAAGTGAGGCAAAAAAAGTATTTGATCCCCTGCTGATTTTGTACGTTTGCCCACTGACAAAGAAATGATCAGTCTATAATTTTAATGGCAGGTTTATTTTAACAGTTATGCCGCGTACACACGAGCGGACTTTATGGCAGACTTTGCCCGGCGGACCGGATATCGTCGGACAATTCGATCGTGTGTGGGCTCCAGCGGACTTTGTTTTCTCAAAAGTTGGATGGACTTAGATTTGAAACATGTTTCAAATCTATCCGACTGACTTGAGTCCGGTCGAAAAGTCCGCTCCTCTGTATGCTAGTTCGACGGACAAAAAGCCACGCTAGGGCAGCTATTGGCTACTGGCTATCAACTTCCTTGTTTTAGTCCGGTCGTACGTCATGACGTACGAATTCGGCGGACTTTGGTTGATTGTGTGTAGGCAAGTCCGTTCGTTCAGAAAGTCCGTCGTAAAGTCTGTCGAAAAGTCCGCCGGGCAAAGTCTGCCGTAAAGTCCGCTCGTGTGTATGCGGCATAAGACACAGAATAACAAAAAAAATATCTAGAAAAACGCATTTCAAAAAAGTTCTAAAGTGATTTGCATTTTAATGAGTGAAATAAGTATTTGACGTTTCTTGTAGTTGGCCACCAGGTTTGCACACATCTCAGGAGGGGTTTTGTCCCACTCCTCTTTGCAAATCCTCTCCAAGTCATTAAGGTTTCGAGGCTGCCCTTTGGTAACTCGAACCTTCAGCTCCCTCCACATATTTTCCATGGGATTAATGTCTGGAGACTGGCTAGGCCACTCCGTGACCTTAATGTGCTTTTTCTTGAGCCATGTTGCCTTGGCCATGTGTTTTGGGTAGTTGTCATGCTGGAATACCCATCCATGACCCATTTTCAATGCCCTGGCTGAGGGAAGGAGGCTCTCACCCAAGGTTTGATGGTGCATGGCCCATCGTCCCTTTGATGTGGTAAATTGTCCTGTGACCTTAGCAGAAAAACACCCCAAAGCATAATGTTTCTACCTCCATGTTTGATGGTGGGGATGGTGTTCTTGGGGTCATAGGCAGTATTCCTCCTCCTCCAAACATGGAGAGTTGAGTTGATGCCAAAGAGCTTGATTTTGGTCTTATCTGACCACAACACTTTCGCCCAGCTCTCCTCTGAATCATTCAGATGTTCATTAGCAAACTTCAGACGGGCCTGTACATGTTCTTTCTTGTGCAGGGGGACCTTGCTCAGCAGGATTTCAGTCCTTCATGGCGTAGTGTGTTATTAATTGTTTTCTTGGTGACTATGGTCCCAGCTGCCTTGAGATCACTGACAAGATTCTCCCGTGTAGTTCTGGGCTGATTCCTCACCATTCTCATGATCATTGAAATTCCACGAGGTGAGATCTTGCATGGAGCCACAGAACCAGGGAGATTGACAGTTATTTTGTGTTTCTTCCATTTGCGAATAATCACACCAACTGTTGTCACCCTCTCACCAAGCTTCTTGGCGATGGTTTTGTAACCCATTCCAGCCTTGTGTAGGTCTACAATCCTGCCCATGACATCCTTGGACAACTCTTTGGTCTTGGCCATGGTGGAGAGATTGGAATCTGATTGATTGATTGCTTCTGTGGACAGGTGTCTTTTATACAGGTAACAAGCTGAGATTAGGAGCACTCCCTTAAGCCCCGGTTCACACTGGGACGACTTGTCAGGCGACCTAGTCACCTGACAAGTCGCCTCCCGTTCTGTGCTATGGAACCGTTCTAAGGGGAGCGACGCAAGTCGCTCCGACTTAGAAAAAGGTTCCTGTACTGCTTCGGGGGCGACTTGGGGCGACTTGCATAGACTTCTATACATAAGTCGTTTTGCAAGTCGCCCGGGCAGTCGTGTGCAGGTCGCCTCGCTGAGGCGACCTGCAAGTCGTGCCGCCTCTGGTGTGAACCGAGGCTTAAGAGAGTGCTCCTAATCTCAGCTTGTTACCTGTATAGAAGACACCTGGGTGCCAGCAATCTTGCTGATTGATAGGGGATCAACTACTTATGTCACTCATTAAAATGCAAATCAACTTATAACTTTTTTAAAATGCATTTTTCTGGATATTTTTGTTGTTATTCTGTCTCTCACTGTTAAAATAAACCTACCATTAAAATTATAGACTGATCATTTCTTTGTCAGTGGGCAAATGTACAAAATCAGCAGGGGATCACATACTTTTTCCCCTCACTGTATGTGACTATGAGTTGACCTGCATTTAACAGATGCGGTAAAACACAGATCAATGCACTATTATGAATTATCCCTAATACTGGTATTACATAAACCATGTGAACGGTGATGAGTAAGGATCTGTTTAGCTGCAGGCAAAGTTCTCGGATGTTTATCCAACACATATTAAGCACCTTTTTATTACTACAAATACTTTGCATGTATTCTCTGGTGTGTGTCAGTTTATTTCAAGTGCTTGTCGTAAAGAGATGCCTGTGTGTCTGTATCTAAAACAGTCATTTGCAAGCAATCTTTTCTGCTTTTACAGTTAAGCGAAAATCACTTAACCAGATTATTCTGTATAACGTTAAAGGGTGTAGTTCTAAAAAAAACTGCAGAGGTATTTGTCCTTTGAAAATGTGTGTACATCCTTTCTGTGCATAGGAGTGCAAAAATAAATGTTATTAGGCTTTTTCTCTCCAGGTTGAATGTTATTCAGTTTTACAAAATAGAGTGAATCAGGAAATTACCCCTTTTTGGTCACTAGATGGGGCTGATAATAATAATAATAAAGTATATATTAAAGTGGTTCTAAAGGTTACTTTTTTTTTCTTTAAAATAATGAACACATCATCCTTACCTGCTCTGTGTAATGGTTTTGCACAGAGCAGCCCCGATCCTCTTCTTTTCTGGTCCCCTGCCGGGCACTTCCGGTCCCTCCTTCTTGCTGAGTGCCTCCATAGCAAGCTGCTTGCTTGCTGCTCGCTCCCTCTGTGTGGCTATAGGACACAGAGCGCGGCTCAGTCCCGCCCCTGCTCCCTTTTCACTGACTGTGATTGACAGCAGCGGGAGCCAATGTCTCAGCCAATGAGGAGGGAGAGACCCAGGAGAGCTTTTGCTCTTGTGCACATTGCTGGATCGGGCTCAGGTAAGTATTAGGGGGGAGCTGCACACAGGTTTTTTTACCTTCATGAATAGAATGCATGAAGGTAAAAAAAACTTTAGCTTTTATAACTACTTTGAGCAATATTTTCCTGATTCACTTTATTCTGTATGCATGCATAACATTTTATCTGAAGAAAAAATGGCCTAATTATATTCATTTTTTTTCCCCTAGCTCAAACATACATGCAGTTTCTGAGGATGAATATCGCTGCAATTTTTTTTTATATGTCCTCCTCTAAGTATTTAGTAAGCATTCTACTTATTATGCTTAAATGAATTTGACATGCAGGAATCTGGTAGATGGACCCCATGAACAGCATGGTTAGAATTACTGGTATGGACATCACCTTCATTTGTATAGTAAATAGCCTTGGTTTCTGTGGCTTCAAAAAGGGACTGATATTTAAATTAAGGGAATTCTTTACTGAAATAAGTGCAGAAGTTAACATTGATGATATCCTTTTAGAAAACCTAGTACACGCAATCAGAAAATCGGATGGGAAAATACAGCTTTTCAAATCGATCGTTTGATAATCTGATCGTTAGTGCACAGCTTTCGAGAGGCAATCACGATAGTTCATGCAAAATTATTCAAAGGAACAACCACGAAATTATGATTTTCGTTTAATTGGTACAGTATTCGTCTGAAAAAATCAGAAGACCAAGACTGCGCATGTACGGAAACAAAAGGATACATTACAATACATTACATCACTTCTGATGTTGTACGAGAATTTTCGTTAATTGAGTAACCTCTTCATTTTCAATATGAGACTACCATGCAAAAAAAAAAAAACGGACGTTCATTTATCTGATATTCTCATTGTGTGTAAGAGGCTTTAGGTTCCTGACTGTGCCCAGCTTGTATTTATAGTCACTGATCTGGAACAAGTATGCAGTTAGAGAATTCAGGGGAAGAAATGAACTCCTGATCTGCATCATGGTTCTATGGCCAGGTTTTCTCGGTCTCTCTTCCCCCCCAGTGATCACTCACTCAGGCTGTACATTGTAATATTATAAGAGGCAGTAGCAGAAAGCTGAGATGCGTTAGGCAACATGCATATACCTCCCAGAATATAAATTATACTGTACAGGCTCCTTAGTCTAGGAAGTTGATTCTGACCCTGAATTATAAACAAAGATGGCACTGACCTGCAGAAAAAGGTTTATGACGGTGTGCTGTCACAAAGCCGCTACCCATCAAAATATGTTATGGAAGTGATGTTCCGGCACGGCCATCTTGGTACACTCGCACTCGTCCGCAGTAAGCCTACAGTCAGAAGGCGGCAATCAGACATCTTTTTACACCCACTAAAGTCTTGCATTTCCCGCTTAGTTTTACCAGTAAACTGAGTTTATATAGTCAAATACAGTATTTGGAAGTCCGTGTGACTGTGTTGATGTTGAATTTCAAAAGCATCGGCCAGCCTGCTGATCTCACAGGTTTGCTAATCTGACAAAACACCACTGCTTTTAAAATTCAACATCAAAACAGTTTGACGGATTTCTAAATCCTTTATTTCTATATAAGCTCAGTTTACTGGTAAGAATAAGTGTGCAATGCATGACTCCAGTGGGTGTAAAAAGATGTCCGCTTGGCGACTTCATGTAGGCTTACTGCAGACGAGTGTACCAAGATGGCCACGACAGAATGTCACTAAGGTTGCATTTTCTGATGGGTAGTGGCTTTCTGATAGAACAACAGCGTTGGTAGGTGGAGTACCAGGGTACTTAATACCTACAAGTGTTACTTTAACATACTACCTAAATTACAGCTCCAAAATCTGTTGTAAGCCTCCTGTTCACACCGGTGGGATTTGTCATGTGATTTGAGAGTTCCAAATTGCATGGCAAGTTGCACTCCATTGTCAGCAATGGAACCATTTAAATAGCTGCGACTCTGAAAATAGTTTTTGCACTACTTTTTTCCGATTTCATTGAGACTTGCATAGACTTCTGTTGTATGAAGTTGCAAGCTGGCAGTGCAAATTACACTGATGTGCGGCTTTGAAATTGCGCAGAAGTAGCGCGATTTCAAAGCTGCACTGGTGTAAATGGGGGCTTAAAGTGGTTGTATAGTCTTTTTTTTTACTTTTACCTACAGGTAAGCCTATAATAAGGCTTACCTGTAGGTAAAAAAAATATCTCCTAAACCTTTACGGTTTAGGAGATATTCCCCTCGCTATACGCCGCTGACTGCAGCGGCGCATGCGCACAGGGGATTCTCGGCTGAAGCCCGGCAGCTGCCGGACCTGGCCGAGTAAGAAATCTCCCGCGCTGGAACCGCGATACCCGGAAGACACGCCGAGGCAACATGACAGCTCCCTCGGCGTGGACCAGGTAAGATACTGACGCCTCGTTCTAAGGTAAGTATTTCATAATGAGCTAGTATGCGGTGCATACTAGCTCATTATGCCTTTTGCTTTACAGGGGAAAAAAAAAAAAAAAAAATTTGCGGGTATACAACCGCTTTAAAGTGGTTGTTAACCCACTAAGTACACTTTACAGTATCCTCTCTGTTTTATGTATGTAATGTTCCCCTGTGTCTGTGCCTTATAAAAATAATGCAGAGTCCCCCTTAGGCAAGCAGGGGATAACACCAGGAAGGTGATTGACCTAGTGGATGTGGCGAATAGGGAGAACACGGCGGCTTTGCTACTCAGCCTGGATGCTGAAAAGGCCTTTGACCGACTTGGGTGGCCCTTCCTGTTCGCCACATTACAACACGTGGGATTTCGAGGACCGTTCCTGAGAGCCATAAAACACCTTTATACAAATCCCTCCGCACAAGTTAGAACTCCCTTTGCTATTTCCCCAGCTTTCTCGATAACAAACGGCACACGCCAAGGAAGCCCGCTGTCACCCCTATTATTCGCACTATGTGTCGAACCCCTAGCGGCATCTATCCGAGGTAATCAGGACATTAGGGGGATCCCCGTTAGAGGTCGGGAGTACAAGATCTCGTTGTTCGCGGACGACGTGATCCTCACCCTAACCCAACCTAGAATCTCCTTACCAAACTTACACGCAGAGCTAGACAGGTACGGTGCCCTGTCAGGCTATAAAATTAACACCTCTAAGTCAGAGGCCCTCCCAATCAACATCTCGGATACGGAAACGACACACTTGAAAGCAAATTTCACTTATCACTGGAAAACCACTTCATTAAAATACCTAGGGGTACATATCACTACAAAGTTCAACACTTTATATCAGGAAAACTTCCCCCCCATATACCGTTCCATCAGAGCCCTACTGACATCCTGGAAAAAACACCACATTTCCCTGCTAGGTCGGATCGCATCAATTAAGATGACAATCCTCCCAAAACTACTTTACCTTTTCCAGACTCTACCCATCCCTGTTCCCCGCAGCCACCTAAGTAAACTGCAATCTGACCTCTTTAAATTTACCTGGAACTACAAAAGGCATAGGGTCCCTCGGTCGGTGATGATGGCGGCACGCTCGGACGGGGGTCTCGCGTTCCCCAATCTCATTAAATATTACCAAGCCACCCAATTGCGAGCTATAGCCTCCTGGTTTACTCAACGGTCCTATAATAGGTGGACGGAGATTGAAAAAATATGGCTAGCTCCAACCCACCCTAATAACCTACTATGGAACGCGAGGGCAGAGGTCCCCCCTGAGCGCCTACTAGGAGCCGTGTCCCATCTTCGCCGACTGTGGAATAAAATATCACATGAACATGAGTTATCCTCAGAAAAATCGGTCTTAACATCCTTTATCTGCAACCCCAAAATCCCAGACAGCCTTACTCACCAGATGTCTCACCCGTGGTCGTCACGGAACCTTTTCCACTATGGACACATAATAGACCCTAGAACCCGCAGGCTATTGCCATACTCTGATCTCCAGACCAAATATGGCCTCCCGCGTCAAGCCTTCTACAGCTACCTACAAATACGCCATTATGCCCTGTCCATAGCGTCTGATCTACAGTTCTCCCCTCCAACGCCTTTCGAAAATCTGATCATGGGAGGTACAGCCCAGAAGGGCCTAATCTCTGATATTTACAAAATAATAAATGCCTACCCATTAGAAACTAAGGGTAAACACGCTTATATGATCAGATGGGAAAAGGCCCTCGAGGAGGAACTCCCTATGGAGCAATGGCAGACGATATGGACACAGGCGGCGAAAAGCTCCCTCTGTACGCTATATAAAGAAAACGCTTATAAAATAATCCTATATTGGTATATGACTCCGGATATCCTTCATGCCATATATCCCACCAGCTCCGACCGCTGCTGGCGCTGTCAGAAAGAAAAAGGAACACTCCTCCACATATATTGGAGCTGTCCACTGATCACTCCCTACTGGGCAGAGGTGCACCGATTGCTGACCGGTCTTTTGGAAATACAGGTCCCCATGACTCCCAAGTCCTTCCTTCTAGGGGTCCTACAACTAAAAATCCCTAAGCCATATAAAAAATTAATGCGCCATATTCTTACAGCGGCGAGATGTCTGGTCGCCCTACATTGGAAAAAAACTTCCCCCCCCACTCCTGAAGCCCTATACGCCAGGATTAAAGATGTGGAGTTGATGGAACAGATGACGGCCAGAATACAGGATAGGCTGGAAGCACATAATAAAATATGGGAACTGTGGCACCTCCGGGAGGACCCACCATGACAAGTAAACAAGTCACTATAACAACCACCCACCCCCCCTTCTTCTTTACCTTTCTATTCTTCTCCCCCCTCTTTTTTTTCTTTACATTAAATGTTTAAATGACTCTTTTATTAAATTTTATTACTCATTGCATTTTATGTAATCTTGTAATACAAATACAAAATAAAATGTTATTTGAAAAAAAAAATAATGCAGCTATATACCTGTTTCATAGCGCTGATCGGTGCTCACGTGATCTGCCAGCTCTCTCCTCTATCACATGACAGCTGCAGTGGGCGGGGCCGAGGATCCCCCACTGACATCAGTCAGGAGGGGAGGAGGAGAGAGGTGGCCCTGCCCACTGCAACTTTAATGCGAGAAAGGATAGAGACAGCGGGTCATGTGAGAGCCGATCAGCGCTGTGAAACAGTTATATAGCTGCATTCTTTTTATAAGGCACAGACACAGGGCGCATTATATGAATTAGGATACTGTAAATTTAACCCTAATTTAAGCAGCAGGAGCAAAGGGGGCGGGCACAGACATGGAGCTGACAGGCGGGGGGGGGGGGGGGAGAGGATGGAGGAGAGCACAGAGAAGGACAGAGGAGAGCTATGGATGACGGAGGCACCTAATCTGACCACGGTGTCAGGGCTCAGCAGTCATGATAAACCGTGGTCATCTTACAATGGGGAGGGTAGAAACTGGCAGGATCAGCCAGGCATTTCAGGTGATACAGGGGGACATTCAGCTGATGGCTCAGCGGTTGCTAAGGATGCACCGGCCGGCTTCCCGGTCTGCTCCTTAACAACCAGCTATTCACAGTTTGTTAAAGAGAAAAAGAAATGCAAAACGCAAGAAAACTGAAGGCAGAGATGCAGATTCAAGAATGGAAAAATACACCACAAAATGCACCGGAAAAACGCATCAACCACAGCCGCATAGGAGTGAACCAAGGGTTAAACATGACATTTGGCAAGTAATTGTAGCCTTTGCCAAGAGCCCTTTACCAGGCTCAGTACATAATTGGGTGGTTGGTGTTAGTTGTGGCATGCATGGCTCAGCTGGATGCAGAATTTGGCTCATGGTTGGTTATTGATTCTTATTGCACATGGGCAACGAATTCTCTTTTGTGCTTTACAGTGGCTAACTGTACTTTCACGGAAATCTATTTCCTTCTTGTTAGACTCACAAAGCATGAGTGCATCCCAAAACGCATTATATGCAATCTCCTAATGCCGCGTACACACGAGCAGATTTTCCGTCGGAAAAAACTTGGATGGTTTTTCCGATGGAATTCCGCTCAAGCTTGCCTTGCATACACACGGTCACACAAAAGTTCTCTGAACTTTCAACCATCAAGAACACGGTGACATACAACACTACGACGAGCCGAGAAAATGAAGTTCAATGCTTCCGAGCATGCGTCGAATTGTTTCCGAGCATGCGTGGGAATTTGTACAGACGATTGCATTTTCGGATAGGAACTTTTTCCAACCGAAAAATTGAGAACCTGCTCTCAATCTTTTGCTTTTCTGCCAGCAAAAGTCCGATGGAGCATACACACGGTCGCATTTTCCGACCAAAAGCTCTCATTGGTCTTTTGCTGGCCGAATTTCCGATCGTGTGTACGCGGCATAACACTCAGAGTTTCCTTTTGCTATATTTAGCACATCAAAAAAAAAAAATCATACTTACAAGCGCAGACTCTGGCCAAGGGACAAAATCTGCAGTGAACTGCAGCACATATATTGCCGCAGGGAGGTCGTTAGACTGTGCACTCCATCAGAATAGATTATGCTCATCAATTTGTTTGCCTGCATAAAACTGCAGTTGCACGGGAAATTGCTTTTTCCATGATCAGAAATGTATTTTAGTTTTGTGTCTAAAATATATATTTTTTAAACCCCAAAAACAGAGATAAAAGGTGCCCTTTAATAAAAAAAAGATATTGTACTCAGCTTTTCAGCAGCCCTTGTCAACTACAAGTATACCTAACATTGCAGTTTCCATCAGTGTCATTTGCATTCAACACTTCTGAAAGGCCTGTATCTCCCACCATGTGCCGTTGCTCCATCTGGAGAGAAGGTGAAGGCATTGTCGAAGAAAGTGCTGTGGTCTTTTCGAGATCTAATAAATACCTGTGGGCAGAGGTGTAACTAGAACGTTCGGGGCCCCAGTGCAAGAAACCATGAAGGGCCCCCCTGAACGCCAAGGCCCTTTCCATTGGCCCTTCCCACTGATCCCAGGCCCTTTACTTCTAATGCAGGGGCCTTTATAAGCTCTGGTCCACACTGGGACACATGAAGTTGCATGACAAGTCAAAACACATTCGTTTCAATGAGTGCCTTCTTTATCAATGTGACTCAAGTTGCAGTGACAAAAAAAATAAGGTCCTGCACTACTTTTCTGTGACTTTCTTGAGATTTAAGTGCCATAGACTGAAACGTTAAATCTCAAAAAATGCAAGGAAAGAGCAAGCAAGTCACATGACTTTGGGGTCACAGCAGTGTGAACCAAGCCTTATAGTCCCATCCGGCCCCCCCCACACCATGGTGGCAGGATGCCATGGCCCAGTCTCAAGTGACCCTGGTAGTTCCACCATTGCTTGTATGTTTTACTCTTCCACAATCCTTAGAAGGCATGCTTATTACATATGTCTGCATTAACGGGAATGGTTGCATGTGAGCTCATTGCAGCCTCTCCTAACAATAGGGATACATTAACCTGTCCCATGTCCTTCTACCCTAGGTCTATGCCTGTATGTGCCAACAAATATAAAAAAATAGATGTGTATTGTGGAAGTGCTGGATCCTAGAGTGGGCAAGGATATGTGGCCTGATTTGTGGATTTTTAGAGGCAGCTCTCCATCAAAAGGGAAAACCCAAGGAGTCCCTGAAAACATTTGTGTGATATTATAAGCATTGGAGCACCACACTGATTAAATGAGTTCAGTATGGTCTTTTTTATTAGATATGATGCAAAGGTAAAGAAAAAAAAAACGCGTTTCAAGTGCTCATATGTCCCCCTTCGTCAGGGACTTGTGCTGCCCATGAATACCAATCTGTACCTGACTTGTGTCAAAATAACAGACACAGCAGTGACAACCTATGCTGGCTCCTGGCTGCTGCTGTATTTGTTATTAGAACAGACCAGTACAGATGTGTCATCCTTGTCAGAACATAAGCCCTGATGAAGAGAGATTTCTCCTAGAAACGCGTTGGCTCTGCATCATATCCAGTAAAGCTTCTATACTGGATTTTTTTAATCAGTGTACAGCTCCCATTCTTCCAAAACCCTGCCAGTAAATTTAGGCCCATTTAGACAACCGTAAAACAATATACATTTTGTAGGGTGGTAGACAGCTGTCTGATTTTAATTAGTAAGGGCCTCCATTTCTGGAAGAACATAAATGTGCAATGTAATATGAATCAAAGCACTGAGCTGATAAATATAACATCTTTACAGGATGTGACTTTCAAAACAGCAGCGGTTTTGTTTCTGTGGTTTAGGTGTCCTTTTATGAAACTGAGATCAGCGGCGATCCCGAGTCTCACCGCTGATCTCAGCTCATTACCAGTTTATGAAACTGAGATAATCAGTGGAGAACATGTTCTCCGCTGATTATCTCAGCACAGTGAGAATTCACAGAAACGGCCAGTTTATGAAGGTGCGATCTCGGCACCTCACTGGCGATCTGTGACAGAATTCTCACTTTCTGATTCACCATTTCAGAAGTGGAGAATCAGAGTGAGAAGCCTGAAACTGGCTGATATTCTGGAGAAAGCAAGAAGTCTTTTGACTTCTTTCTTTCACTAAACAGTCAGAGCACATCTTCCCCACCATTACACACCCCAAAACCAGCAGGATAGGAATTTATAGTGTGTATATATATATATATATATATATATATATATATATATATATATATATATATATATATATATGAATGTACATATATATATATATGTGTATATATATATATATATATATATATATATATATATGTATATATAATGTGTATGTATGTATATATGTATATGTATATATATATATATATATATATGTATATATATATATATATATATATGTATATATATATATATATATATATGTATATGTATATATATATATATATATATATATATATATATATATATATATATATATATATATATATATATATATATATATATATATATATATACACACATATATATATATATATATATATATATACACACATATATATATATATATATAGCTATATATATAGCTATATATAGATATAGATATATATATATATTTTTTTAGATGTTCACGTCTCTGGCTGGGTTCACACTTGTGCGATGCGTGAACCAGCGTGATTCCTGTGCGGGTTTTCACATCGCACCTACATTGACATCTGCGCACCACTGCGGGTGTCAATGTAAAGTTAATGACACCCCCAGATCATTTCACAGATCGCAGTGCGAACTATGTAATGGTGCAGGAATCGGATCGCATGGGTGTTCACACCCATGCGATCAGATTCCAGTGCGGACCAAATAAAGGGTCCTGTACCATTTTGGTGCAAATGCAATATGGTTTAGGGCCAGTTCCCACTGCTGCGGTGTCCAAGATCGGATGTGATTCGCACCGCACTGCAGTGCAAAATCACATCCGATCTCTGTGTGATGCGATTTCAGCCATACAGATAGTATTGCTAAATTTGCATTGCCCTCGGACCAAACTCTTACAGGACCCTTTTTTTGGTCCACAGCAGAATCGGATCGCATGGGTGTTCACACCCATGCGATTCAATTACTGTGCGAGTTTGCAGATCGCACTGCGATATGCGAACTGATTTGGGGGGGGTTGTTAACTTTTAGGCCCAGTTCACACTTGCATCACAGGCATCGCATGTTATTCGCATCACAGGCATCGCATGTTATTCGCATGTTATTCGCAGCACACTGCCATTCACATTACATGCAATGTGTGTGCGGTGCGATATCAGCTGTACAGATAGTATGGCTGATATCGCACCGCATTCGGTGCAAACACGCACAGGACCCTTTTTTCTGTTCGGACCAGAATCGGATCGCATGTGTGTTCACACATATGCGATCCGATTCATGTCCGGACTGTCAGTTCGCAGTGTGATATGCAAGCTGAACTGGGGGTGTCGTTAACAATGTATTGATACTCCCCAGCGATTCGCATATGGCAGTGTGAACTGACATGCGAGTAGGTGCGATGCAGGAACCCGCAGTGGATTCGCAGTGTTCTCGCATTGCACCAGTTTATCAATTTTTATGTTTATCAATTATGAAATATATTTTATTTTAATTTATTAATAAATATTTATACTTGTATACTTTATTAAAATTATTTTTTTAATGATTATAAATGTATTTTGCATTTATATGAATGGTGTATAGCTGCATTACATTCATTTACTATACACCATTCACATTTAAATAGGGACATGTATGATCTTTAAATATTGATAAAAAAAATGTTTTTTTATAATTAGGTTAATGTATATTGTGTAGGGGGAATTTAACTTTTTTATTTTTTTATTAATATGTTGGGGAATAATGTGTGCTGAATTGTGTTAAACTTTTGTATTTTATGGTTCCTCATACTGTAATCCCGCTACATCACGCGAGATTACAGTGAGAGGAGCCGTTTCTCAGGAGTTCCTGGCATTTGTAGATCGCTCCTCAACTCAACATGAGAAGCGATCTACACACTTTCATAAACAGGCACTCAGAGGAGAGCGATCTCCTCTGAGAATGCCTGAGAACTGAATCGAGGTATTTTACCTCACTTTCATAAAAGGACACCTATGTCTTGATGTACATTCATGTTATAACTTGCAAATTGATTAGGTTTGGTCAAATACACATAGCGGAATGAAGTATTGTTTGTTTGCCTTGTGGTATGAAGTCAAATAGGTTGTCATGTACCCTTTTATCAGCAAGGGAGAATGTAAACTGAAAACAATCTACAGTGCAATGAAGTCATGATTACTGCTTTGGCTGTGCCACTTGTCACGTTGCTTTGCTGTTTTCGTAGTAAGGAGACTGATGATTTCATAATGGGGCAAAGAGCCATAGGCTCAGAACAGCCCGTGTTTGTTTTTGGTGAAGTCCTAGCTTAACCGAATATATAGCCAAATTTTTAAATATCTTTAAATCTGACCCTACTTATGGAAGCTGAACATTCTTTTGTCAAAACCACAAAGCAAATCAAGACATAATGAATAAAGAGCAACAGATTTTCTGCATCTCATCGTTGCGGAATTCTTTTGGGATGATAAGGCATAAAATAATTTTTATCGAATACGTGAATGTAATCTGAAATAGCCTGATCGAACGTAGTGGAAAAACCAAAAGCGATGGCTGCTTTTTTTTTTTTTTCTTTTTGATTCCATTTTATATCAATTGCAATTGTTCCTCTTCATTGAAACCGTCATTTTTTTATTATAACCTCCAGAATTACCAAATTCTTGTGCTCAGTTGAACTCATGGATGGTAGATTGATTCATTTCTGGCAAACACTTTCAATCTAATTTACAATTACCAGTGAATCGAAAGTGGTTGAGATCCAAAATTGCTGCCTCAATGGCAAGCTTTAGGGGGGGGGGAATAGCCTGGGATGCAGTCCATCACTCAATGGCCCATAAATAGTAGATCACTGGCCAAGCTCTCTGTTCCTTTGGCTACCCTTTGCATAACCCAAACAGCACATGGAGCAACCCACTTCCCTGATGCCACACACACATAGGTTGTGTCTTTTTTCAACCTCGCCTACTATGTAACTATGTACTTTATGCCTTTAAACCAGTGGTCTCCAAACTGTGGCCCTTTGCTTGCCTTTATCTGGCCCTTGGGGCACTATTTTATCTACTGATACAAACAATGGCACATAATTCCCTGCCAATGAAGGGGCACAAATCCTCCCAATGACACCAATATTGGGGCAAAATTCCTCCCAGTGATACCAACGATAGGGCACAATTCCTCCCAATGACAACAAAGATAGGGTATTGTTTTTTTTTCCCACTGACATCAAGACCTTTTCTACTCTCAATGGCCCTCCTAAAGTCTTAAGGACAGAAAACTGGCCCTTTGTTTAGAAAGTTTGGAGACCCCGGCTTTAAACTATCTAAAGTCAAACTTTTGTCTTTGGGTATGAAAGGCAAAGGCTAGAACTCCTGTTTTTATTGCAGCCTGTGTCATCCTTTATTATACTTTTCCTAGTGCAGATTGAGGATGAGCTCAGGTGTGTTCGCAAGCCGCACGTGCCGAACCCGCCAGGAAGTCGGCACTGCACAGCGCTAATCACAAGCAGTGAGACATTTCCTGATCTCTGCAGCCGCACATCGGGAAATGTCTCACTGCTTGTGATTAGCGATGTGCAGTGCCGACTTCCTGGTGGGCTCGGCACGTGCAGCTTGCGAACACGCCTGAGCTCATCCTTAGTGCAGATGCCTTTCTATATCTGTCCCTAGAGGTTAGCTCTGGGGTCTTGCAGTTTGGTTATAATCCCTATGTGAAACATTACCTGCATGGACTTTGCATGTCCTCCTTGTTATTTGTGAGGGCTTCCTTTCAAAATCAGGAAACCTATTGGCTGGATAATTGACTTCCAGCCAATTTGGCCCAAGTTGGTGTATGTATATATACAACATGTTTGACGGTGATAAGGACATTAGATTAAAAGTTCCACTGTAGTAGGGTCTGAGGTGAACCTCTTTACTTCATGAAGCACTGCAGAAATGTTTAGGCCTTATCTGCTAATAAACAAAATAACTAAAGTAGTTTATATTCTCCAAACAGATGTATTGTACATAGAAGCTCGATATTCTCAAAACTTCCCCTGTGGATTATTGAAGTCACTGTCTGTGCCAAGTGACAGCTCCAGTTACAGTGATTCAGATTTTTGGCCATTTCCTATGTAAGAAAAACAGATGTATTTGTTGCATTAAGTCAGTAGGAAATACCTGACCATGTTCCAGCGTCTGGCTGAAAAGAAAAACCTAACCCTGAGATCAATATGTGCTTTTGAGTGTTGAGTCTTTGCATTTTCCTTCATTATTATGACATTTGTAGCACTAAGCCTAAGGGGACCTATTGGCAGATGACACGGGCAAAGCCAGGGTGAAGATTATAACTACCAGTCAGTCTTCTTTAGAGGACCCCACAAGGGCTGATGGCTGAGAATCCTACCATAGTGGCCCATGGCTTTCTTTGCTGTAAACTGGCACCCTGGTGTTGCCCCGGGGATCGCTCCATCAGTGGATGACATGAACAAAGGGGCTATAGTGCAGTGACAGTGCTCAAAACAGGAGACTAGAGAGTATTCAAATACAAGCAGGGGTTTAAGCAGGCAGCTAGCAAAGAGCAGATAGGTACAAGCAGGGGTTGAGGCAGGCAGCAAGCAGAGGGTAGTCAGGCAGCCTGGGTCAGCAATGAGCAGGCACTAGATGAGAAACTAGTTCGAGCAGGGGTCAAGACAAGCAGCAAGAAGGGGGTAGTCAGGCAGTTGATGTTGGTAACAAATTGGCAGTAGAGAACAAAGTAGTCAAGCAATCTGCCTCAGCAACAATTAGGCAATAGCAAGCTTTAGCATCAAAGATCACAGGTAGGTAGCAAGAAGACACAGCACTTGCTCGTTCATAGACTGGTACCCAAATATGCTCCAGGCCACTCCTATAGCACCCTCCGTGTACAGTAGAAACATTTTGTTGGGCTCTTCTGTAAGCAGAGGAGCCAGGGTTCATTTGTTTAGAGTTAGCTGGCAGAGCTTCAAGGGCTGAGTCCCTGTTGCCTTCCCCTGGCTTCTGGAACTGCTGGAGGGTTCTAGAACTTGGAGGGTGGAGGAGCAGAGATGAGGTCTCAATATTTATGGAGTCTCCTCCAATCCCTGGGTCAGAACGGACCAGAAATTGCAGAGACAGGCCACAAATATTCTGGAACCTGGCCATGTGAGAGCAGAGTCCAGGGTCCAGCTGCCTGGAGGGGACCCCTGAGATGGGGGGCTCTGGCCCTGGGCAGAAGGAAGGAGCCAAAGAAATAGAGAGAGAGCAGCAGATGAAGCCTCACACACCTCACACACCTTCAGCCTCAGCTATGTTTAGCTGAAGCCATCCTGGGAGCCATTGGGACCTGTCAAGCAGAAGGCCTGTTCAGCAGTCACATGTGCCACAGGATTCACCTAAGGGACTTAGTGAGTAGCTTCTTATGCAGAGCAGACAAGGACAGAGCCTGCCTTCCTCTATGGGCAGTCAAATGGAAACAGACTGCCTGTCCATTGCTATCCAACTGTCATCCAATCCGATCCACCAGATGGATGGAGAACAGATCTCCCTCCATCTGTGTTTAGCGGACAGGATTGGATCACATGTTGGGAGGAGCAATGATTGAGCAATTGCATAAAGAGCAATGAATGGCCTGATCGGGACCCAAGGAGTGAGAGGATACAATACAACTTGGGTGGAGGCTGTAGGGTTGCCACCCATCCGGGATTCACCCGGACAGTCCGGGTTTTGAATTATGTATCCGGGTTCAAGGCTACCTGAAACCCAGACACATTATTCAGACCGAACTGTGGCTCCCCAATGTGTGGGTGGGAAATTTGAAGCCCAGCAGCCAGCAGGTACTTCATGGATGAAAGGGGCTGGTGACTGAGGGGTGCTCTGCAGAATCTAATGTAAAGCTTTGGGAACCCTGATTTAAGAGGGAATGTAAGTGGGGGCTTTGGTGAGCAGAAACCCTCTTGCATAAGAGTTCCCCTTTAAACCAGAGTCCACAGCATTTCCCCTAAAAAAAAAATGCTGTTTGGCGCTAAAGTGTTCGGGGGGTGGGTTGGTGGGGAGGGGTCAGGCACTGTCACTTTTCCCTAACAGTGTCTTTTTATAGTAGAACTCAAGTATGGATTTTGTATTGAATGAGCCAGGGTTTTACTGCTCTCTAGGTCTACATCTTGAAGATTTTCCCTCACTTCCTTTTCTGATAGCTGGTGCCAAATGGCAGAGGAAATGAGAGGAAATCTCCCCAACAGATTTAATTCCTGACGAAGCTATGCAGTTGCTGGAGGGGAGATGTAGGATGTGGTGACGCTTTCTTCCAGGAATGCCTGAAACATTATACTGGCTGAATAGCATTAAAGTGGTTGTAAACCCACTAAAATAAATAAATAAAAAGCCAAAGGCATAATGAGCTAGTATGCATAGCATACTAGCTCGTTATGAAATACTCACCTTTGATCAAAGCCCCCGCTGCGGTCGTAGTACACAGCTCCGGCCAGCGACATCGCTCCCAGAGTTGCTCCAGGGTATCGTGGGCTCCGACACTGTAATTGGCCGGAGCCGCGATGACGTCACTCACGCGCATGCACGTGGGAGTGACGGCACACTAGCTGAAGCAACCGTTGCTTCAGTGCGCATGTGCCGATGACATCGGCACATGCTGATCCAGGGGATATCTCCTAAACCGTGCAGGTTTAGGAGATATCCAGGGTAGCTACAGGTAAGCCTTTATTATAGGCTTACCTATAGGTAAGTGGATTGTAAGGGTTTACAACCACTTTAAAGATCATTGGACAAGTAAAACAGGTAATTTAAGTATTGCAGCTGTGTATTGTACAGGCACACTTATAGAAAGGGATGAGCTCCCCGGTGTGCTGCAATGTCCATAGAGAGGCCGGGTGGGTCATGGAACAGGCTGTTATCTGCAGAGAAGCCCAGGACTTGGCTGTGCTGTCTGGCACTAGTATCTGGATCACATAACTGGCTAAACATATGTAGAAATCCTATGGCAGGTAAAACATTTTATATACCGTATTTATCGGCGTATAACACTCACTTTTGTCCCCTTAATATCAGGGGAAAATCGCGGATGCGTGTTATACGCCGATCCCCTGCGATCCTGACCTGTCAGATCTAAAAAATCCCGGACCCCGATTTGAAAATGGCGCCGCCGGCACCAAAATACACAGTGCTGGTCCTCGGCTCTTCTCTGCCACTTTCGGCTTCACTCGAGCGCCGCCCGAACCTAGCCGAGTGTACTCGGCTAGGTTCGGATAGCTCCGTTCACCGTCACGCCCATCCCGAGTGGAGCCGAAAGTGAACGAGAGCCGCCGAGAAGAGCCGAGGACCGGCTCTGTGTATTTTGGCACCGGCAGCGCCATTTTCAAATCGCGGTCGGCGATTTTGAAGCTCAGCGAGCTGCAAGGCTGCACTGGGGCAAGGCTGCACTGGGGCAAGGCTGCAATGGACACTGGGGAAGGCTGCACTGACAAGGCTGCACTGACAAGGCTGCACTGACAAGGCTGCACTGACAAGGCTGCACTGACAAGGCTGCACTGACATGGCTGCACTGACATGGCTGCATTGGGGCAAGGCTGCACTGAGAAGGCTGCAATGATGGGCATTTAGATGTAAGTTTTTTTCCCTTCAACTTCCCTCCTAAAAGTTTTTTTTTTTTCCTTAAAATTCCCTCCTAAATTGGGGTGCGTGTTATACGCTGATAAATACGGTATATACATTTCAGCGGTGGATTTAGTTTGGAGCTCAAAATTACAGAAATAGTTTGCCATACAATAAAATTTGACTTTTCCCTTTTTTCCCATTTTTAATTATGTTTCCAAAATATTCCAGTTACACTGGTATTCTACAGAGCGTCTTTGCTGCTTATGCTGTTCATAGGACTATATTTGGATTACGCCTCAGACATTTCTCAGGGAAACTTTGTTTTATTACATGCTAAATATGAAGTTGTACATTTTATATTTAGCCAGTGTAAACAGGGAATGCAGAATTTACCATGTATTTACCACTCTTAGGGATTTTGATTAAAAGAAATGCATTGATAGAGTACGTTAAAGAGCTATGTGTGTAGTACTATAAGTCCCAACAGCCAATTAGGTCTCAAATACAGTTTTTTTTATATTTCCACGTGCTTTTTCTGGAAACATCCTTCTGCATGTTGATGGGAACCACTGCAATCCAATGGTGAGCAAGCTGAGGCCCACCTCTAAAAGCCAACATTCTTTTTTGCCAGCTTGGTGGTACATTGCAGCTTGACAAGACCTGGTATCTTACAGTTATGATCACTGTAAGGACTGGGGCAATATCACAGCTTGGTATCTGTTTCATTGCCCATTTGCTTACTATGGGGGGGGGGGGCTGAGGACAGGTGAGGTCACATGATTTGACATTTTATGTTGTCATGGGTTGGCTTTAGGTTTGGGGCTGCTGAGGAAGGCCAGTCCTATAGCCTGTAGTAAGTAAGGACTCATTTTTATAATTGCTGCAGGGGTAACTATAGGAGGTACACGGAATGCAATCAGTTTTTGACCCATAAGATAATACGACCCAAATACATCCCCCCAGTTTGCCACAGTACTACCTACTGTAGTCTATTTGCCTTTAGTAAATCAACCCCATTATGTACACTGGTACAGTGGCTACACCAAGTAAAATTGAGAGGGCTCCTATAAGTGTTTTTGGAATGCTATAAAAATGCTTAAAGGCTTAGGCATCATTATTATACTTTAAGCCTATTATAAGTTGGCAAGTTCAGTAGGTTTCTTAATCTTAGTTGAGAACATTGTGTGCATGTACGACTAAAGATAAATCCATTGTCACAATTAAAATTTTTATTTTCCTATATAAAGATTCAGTAAAAATTCAGCACGTGTGCACATAGAGAAAAATATAATGTTAACAAATGCAGATACATGTTGAAATGTCACATTTCGACAAAATTAAGGTTTGTGGTCACCCAACACTAAAATGTCAGCTTTGGTGGACAATGACGTGGTACAGTACATACTAACTACTGATCAGTCTTTTAAAGTTCATGGTCCTGAACTCTGCTCCTGGATCTACGTAGCGGGCTCATACATGGTCTGTCTCTTAAAGTTTACATTCTTTCATTTTGTCCCTGAATCTAGGTACCAAGCTCAAAGATAGTCTGTCTGTTGAAGTTCAAAGTTCTGAATTCTCCTCCTGAATCTAGGTACTAGGCTTATAGATATCGGTCTGTCTCTTGAAGTTTGCATTACGTAAATCTGTTCCTGAACCTAGGTACCAGACTCTCTTTTGAAGTCTAAGGTCCTGAATTCTGTTCTGGAACCTAGGTACCGGGCTCATAGAAGACTGTAGTCCAACAGTCAGGGAGTTAGAGCAAAGAGCAGACTCATTCACAGTAGGCTGTTGCTAAGCAAAAGCAAATCTGAAGAAACCTGAGATTTGTAAATCAGACAAATTTTAACACTTATGACCAGATCTAAGACCACATCCAAGATTGCAATGCAAGTGCCATTCAATAGGTTACTGAAGTACCTGCATTGCATTGTGGGTGATTGAAAAATAGGCCTTTAAGGTTTGACCAATCTACACTGTTCTTGTAATAAAGCTGTTGTCTTTACATATGTCAGAACTCATTATTTGCATTTTTTTTATCCATAGGAGAGTGGTAAGTAAGGATGGCAGAAGCCCACCAAGCCGTCGCATTTCAGTTTACAGTAACTCCAGATGGCATTGACCTGAGATTAAGTCATGAAGCTCTGCGACAGATCTATCTCTCTGGCCTCCACTCCTGGAAGAAGAAGTTCATTAGATTTAAGGTAACAAAAGCCTATGTAGGCAGTGATACCATCAAACAATAAGTAATTTGTCACTTGATTTTTATTAATATATTCTGTCACAGATGCACTGTATTTCTTGACAGAATGCTCTGTGCAATTGCAGATACTGCCAATGGTAACCATACACCTTCAGACTCTGGTCTGGTTGGGTTTGTTGTTACACGTCTATTTATTGCATGCTTGTTTTCCTCTATAGTGTTTTATCAATTGACATTATTTGCTTTGTGATACCCAATTAAAGAGTTAGCCCACCAAAAACTAATATATATCAGAAGCTTCTTTTATTGTGGGGATAGCATGGACTCTGTGCCTCTCTTGTCATTCTGTAATATATATCAACATAATTAGCCAGCTCCCTCCTCATAGTGGCATATAGGAACCTGGTCCCAGGGTGAAGTTTAATGCCTGCGGTAGTTCTTTGTATTTGCATCTTGTTTCTATTTTATCATGTGCAACACTACATTGAGGAAGTTCAGTGTGACAGACACAACTGTAAGATAGATGTTACAGAAAAAAGAAAGATAAAGAGAGAGAAGTGCTTATATATGAAGCATGTATTCATATGAACATTTCTTGTCGACCATCACAACCATTGAGCTTTCAACAGTCATTTCTACAATCTGGAAAGAAAGTCAGAAGCCATTGTTGACCTCTTTTTATGAAATGCCAGTTGCCCCAACTACAGACCTTATCCTCTGTCTTCAATACTACAAGTCTCTGACAAGGAACAAGTACAAGTTCTGACTTTTACTTGACTTGCTTTTTTTTTCTTTTATTAAGCATATTCAAAATTATACGTACAAGACATCGGGTAGGTAGTACATCATGTAAAGGCATCAATGAATTCCACAGTGATCCAGATAATAGTGTAACCATCAGCAGTCTATGACCACAATGTCCTGAATCCCCAGCCCTACCCCATAACTCAGTATGGTCGCTTTTTTTTCTTCTTTTCTTTTGTTTTTATGTTTTTACAGTAGAAAGCAAACAGTTGAAAAAAAAACCCCCAACATGTCCTTTAGGAGAAGGAGGTAACCAA
The DNA here is from genome assembly GCA_037952925.1 of Lithobates clamitans. Lineage (NCBI taxonomy): Eukaryota > Metazoa > Chordata > Amphibia > Anura > Ranidae > Lithobates > Lithobates clamitans. The sequence continues at coordinate 1,692,165 of JBBGZY010000159.1, forward strand.
TCCCCCCTATTCCATTAAGGGCAGAACCCCACCCACCCTCCCCCCAGGGGTTCCAACGTTCATTTTAGAAACCATGGGCAATGGGATATAGCTTTAAATACCCTACATCCTTCTAACTTCAGCATTTATTGTCAGTGCATTGTGCTCATACTCCCACCCTCTGGTGGAACTCTGCCATTTGGATTATACTCCTAGTCATAGCCGCTACTCTAGGCCCCCTTTTCCTCCAGTAAACTCTTGGAATCCACCCATCTAAACCATATATTCCTGAATTTCTTGGGGGCATGCACCCATGGCTTCATACGTCATCCTATATAAAAGCACATCCGCATTCACTACCTTTGCCCACATCCCTACTGTCAGCTGTTCCCCATAGATCCAGCGCTGGGCTATACATTTTCTTACTCCAATGTATAAAGTCCTAAGGAACAGTTTAGTGTAAACATTCACCTCCTCCTGGTCAAATACCCCCTGGAGGCAGCGTAGGGGAGAACATATATTAGGTAGGTCAAAGTTATCAGATATAAATTCAGTCACTTGAGACCATAAAGATCTTATTCTAGGGCATTCCCATACCATATGGATGAAAGTCCCTTCCGCCCCCCATATATTTATCACATACTGCAGATTCTCTCTTATGCATTCGGTATAATCTAGTTGGCGTGTAGTACATCTGGTGAAGGTATCGAAGTTGAATCATCTTATCCGTGAAAGAGATGACAGAGACAAGATAAGTAACCAGAGCTTCCTGCCATAGCTCAGACAACTCCAGTACAATAGCCACCCATCGAGCCCTGGCCTTGGATATCAACCCCCCGGGTTCCTGGGACCCACCTCCCTATAGTATTTAGAGATTAGTTTGGTTGGATCCAGATCAATTAGAACCTTCTCCAGAGCCGTATTTTGTACCTGAAGCTCCCCTCTCCCAAACTGTGCCACCGCTGCATGACGCAGCTGAGCATAGCGGAAATGCCACATCCTGGGTATTCCAAATTGTTCTCGAAATTGTGTAAAAGTGGACAATCCGTCATTCTGGCATATATGATTTAGATAGTTTATACCATACTTTGCCCATACTTGTCTGTCTGTCAATTTAAAAACTCCTCCAAGGATTTATTACACCACAAAGGGCTATTTGGGGATAGCCGTAAGGGCTCATCCTTCATCCGCTGGGAACAGAGATGGAATATTTTACCCAGAAGTGTCATGACCGATCCCACCTCCCTCCCCGGGGTCCCTTTCCTGTATACCATATTTTGTAGGGTTTCTTGCGAGGAGGCAACTGCTGCTTCCAGTAAAATTGCCAATGTAAAAAGGACAGTTGTGATGCGAAAAAATAAAGTCCAGAAGGCCTAGCTCCCACATCGTAACTGGTAATTTTAGAACAGATTAATAGACTCTGGGGGCTCGTGATCCCCACAGAAATCCCACTACAATGGAGTCAATGGTTCTGGAAATCTGCAGTGTCGCAAAGACCGGAGAATTCGAGAGGATATAGAGAAATTTAGGAAGAAAAATCATCTTAAACAAATGTATTCGTCCCATCAATGTGATCAGCAAATTCTGCTATTTCTGTACCTTCTCTCTAAAGGCCCCAATAATCGGTGACAGATTAGTCTCCGGAAACCGTGAAATAGGGAGCTGTAACACAACCCCTAAATATTTAAAAGAGGTAGACAAGGGAATGGGACAAGCAGATGGAAGTACTACTGCATCATCTATGGGAAAAAGGGCCGACTTTGTCCAATTAATTTGAAATCCGGAGTAATCTCAAATTCCTGAAACAGCCTGAAGGCCCCCGAAAGCGAGGGTCCCGGGTCCTGCAGGTACAAAAGCATGTCATCTGCATATAGCGACACCCGCTCTTCAAACTCCCCAATTCGCAGACCAGACATATTAGATCTCAGATCTCGTAGTAGATCTCAGCTTAGTCGCCAGGGGCTCTATGGCCAGGGCAAACAGGAGGGGCAATAGCGGGCACCCCGCCAAGTCTTCCCGGGATATAGGGAAGGGATCCAATATAATACCATTAACCCATAATCTGACCATCAAATCTGTGTACAGCAGCTGCACCCAGGAGATAAAGACAGGTCCAAAACCATAGGATTCTAAAATGCGAAACAAGTATGCCCACTCTACTGAGTCAAAAGCCTTTTTAGTATCTAAAGAGGCTACTACTCTTGTCCCGGAGTTGTCATGTACAGTTTGGAGGTTCACAAAGAGTCTCCTAATATTCATCTATGCACACCTCCCCTGAATAAATCCTGTCTGATCCGCATCAAACAATTTTAGGATAACTGTTTGTAGTCTCCCTGCAATAATTCTAGCCAGAATTTTGGTATCAACATTCATTAGTGAGAACGGACGATAGGAGTCACACTCTCAAGGATATCTTCTTCTAAAGCAGCACTGCCTTCATTTATCAATATCAGCTAGGTAGGTTTCCAATGCCTCTCCCCCCGCAGTAGAACATGACACATAAAGTTCCTTATAGAATTGAGATTCTTATGCCCCGTACACACGGTCGGATTTTCCGACGGAAAATGTGTGATAGGACCTTGTTGTCAGAAATTGCCAGGAGCCTGTTATTCTTGTCCCTAAACTCAAAGATGCGCCTCCTCTGTGTGAGTCTAAGTTTTGTGGTTCGGTCAAAACAGCACAGTATTCCCTGGTTCTTTCCTGTAGGGTCAGCAGTCTCTCTCTAGTGGGTCCCCTAACATATTCTGCTTCTGCTAGCGACAATCCTGTCTCCCTATCCTGCACTGTAGAGGCCAACTGTTTTGCTATGAACACCCCCCGCAGAGTGGCTTAAAAGGCCTCCCATTGAAGAAGATTAGCCCAGAAGTGATTAATAGCCTCAGTACATTTAATCATCACGTATTCCTCTTGTAGCCAACTAGCTTCCATCCGCCAGTGACGGACCCTGGTTTTGGCCCCAGACTGAATTCCAGCAGCATGGGAGAATGGTCAGACAGACCTCTAGGTAGATAGGATACCTCCTTGACCAGCGCCATACCTTCACCCTCAGCAAGGATAGTGTCTATTCTGGAGAGTGTCTTGTGTGTTTCAGAATAACAGGAGTACTCCTTAGTGTCAGGATGGTGAAAGCGCCAAACATCCCTGAACCCATGTGTAGACAGCCATCGCGCCAGGGGGGCTGGAGCACCAGATGGTGCACCCAGCCGGTCCATAGCTGAGTCCGCTACTGCATTGAAATCCCCCAAAATGAAGATCTTCCCTTCCTCTATCTCATACATGGCCCGTAGCATGTCATCCAGATGTGACAGCGAGAAGGGAGGAGGTGCATATAAATTCACAAACGTCAGGTACCTGTTCAGCATCTGCTCCACTAGTATGATATATCCCCCTTTAACATCAGTCTTAACTGCATGTATGGAGATGGGTATAGCTTTTGTGACCTGTGTAGAGACCCCTCTGGCATATGAAGAAAAACAAGCATGGTAAGCTCCAGCAATATGGGCCCTTTTAGAGAAAGAACCCTGGAACCCTGTAAATGAGTCTCCTGCAATAGGATTAAGTGCGGTTTATACTTTTTTATATAATCAAAAATCAAGGAACGTTTCAATTTGTAATTAAGGCCTCTGACTTTCCAAGCCACAACCCTAAGACTCATCTCCATTGCAAGTGAGCATAGAGCAGGTAGTCTCCTCCTTGGAATGAGGGGAGCCAAAAGATCAGGGCCCCAGAGTTCCCCTCCCACCCATAAGGAGCACAGTAGCAGCATAACTATAAAGGACTTGTTACACACACACTGAGTATAAATAATCCCAACCAGATTTAGTTAAATTTGCCCCAACAGGTCCCAGCACACATCCCCAGCAGCTCAGCTCAAAAATCAGACGCTGCTTTCACAGGATCAGGTAAGGATCAAAAGCCTGCAGACCGAGCTCTGTCCCTTCACTCCTCACATGTTGTGCGCCGGCTACGCCCCCCTTACTTGACTTTCTTAAACTTCTGCTTACTTGTTCCAGATATAAGACAAGATCATAACCAAAGTAGGTCAGCGATAGCAGCCCCTTTTCTCATAACAGTTTTATGAGAACTATGGGATAAACAAGTAATATCTAAATACAAGAATCATGTGCATTCTTACTTGAATCTTGATGTCCTTTGTGTATTTATTCAAAATCTGTGCAGTGATCTAGTATGAAACAACTGCTATACTTTGCCAATGTACAGTAGCTTCCTTTGAGAAGACCAGTCACCGCTGCTGTCTCTCCTTGTGCAGAGACTGGTCTTGTATCCACCCCCCTCCTGTAGTTTTCTGAGTTTTGATATGACTGCTACTTTTATAAAGGAGATATCAGAGTTTGAAAATGTAAAACGATGATCACAATGTGGATATATATCCTTTGCTGCTATTGAGGAATTTATTTAAAAGATATGTTCATCTTTCGTAACATGTTACACTCAGGGTGTAACGAACGGACCAGCCCATGCACCTCCCTGATTCCCCGATCTGACAGCTAGCGGGGATCCCCCCCCCACCCCGATAGCTGTCACAATTTACAAAAAAAACCTGGCCGAGCGGGGCTTCGCCCACTTGGCCATGTCACTCATTTGTAGTATTCTGTGAATGGAAAACTACAAGGTCCTGCAGCCTTTGCGGCTGTCGGCTTGTAGTTTTCCATGAACTACCACGGTGCCGTGGAGCGCTGTGGTAGTTCTTTCTCTCTTCTTGTCAGATTGTATCTGCTTGCCCATATGGGCACACAGATACTCTGGCAGATCTGATGGAAGCCTGCATGGCATCAGTGATCTGCTGATCGCTGGTGCAATGCTTTACAGGCTCAAAAAAAAAATGCACATTTTTTTTTTACCTACAAACAAATGTGCATTTATAATTTTTTCCTAAAAAAGCAACTTATCCTTTTTATCCTTTCAATGAATGTTTTTTTAAGCCTAGAATTAAGGTTTATTGATATTGAATGCATGAGTTGTGATGTTTAGTATCATTATTCCAAAAGTACTCTACTACGACATTAATCAGAAAATGTACAGGTGACAAAAGTGGTTAAGCTAAACGCCAGGTCCTGCCTATCACAGTCATGCCAAGGATAGAGAAAGATTTCCTTGCCTTGACCAAAAATAGGAGTGCATATTTCACAGCGAATTGAACCTGCTCCCCTTCCTCTAAAATAATTATACTTTTTTGAATGACCTTACAGCTAGACATAAACATGGAAGGATGCACAGCAGTGGAGGTACAGCAGATCCAAACAAATAAAGAAGCCAAAAACTTACAGTAGGAAACTTGATTTACTGGTGCATAGCACAAATGAGACCCCCTTTCATTGACACCTTGATAGATGTTAGGGTTCAAGTATGGCCCTGAAACACTATTCGTAAATCAAGGCTTCCTCTGCAAGTTTATTGAATAACTGGCTTCTTCTTTGTTTCTTTTTATAATCCTGACACGGTACCAGCATCATATTTTAATCTAATCGCGAAATGTTTATTTGGTGGAACACAGACTGCAATATTTTTATTTCTTCCGTAGAATGGAATCCTCACTGGCGTCTTCCCATCAAGCCCTACCAGCTGGTTAGTCGTGGTGGTTGGTGTGACATCAGCGCAAATGTATACCAAAGTGGACCCGTCACTAGGATTAATAGAGAAAATAAACCAAGCACTTGCTACAACGTAAGTCATTAAATGAGATGACATCTGTACAATGATAAAGGAAGAAGGGCTGTGTCTCTACTCTGGGCTCACAGCCAAGAATGGCACGTGTATTCTCTATAAAAATATGAGTGAAAGAACAGTAATATGTTTTGAAGCAATGAACATCACTCTAGTGGTGCTCAGACATTACACTATAATACAGAAAGTCAGTGCGGCCCAGCACATCAATGACTAAGCAGATTGCTTGGTCTTAAAGTGGAACTCCAGCTATAATTGCCCACAAAGCCATCTGCCCTACCCCCTGAAGCCCCACAGGTCTTTCTTATTTAAAATGACCTATACAATCCATTTTCTGCAGTCTTCTAGAGAGTCCAGCGAAGTCTTAGGAGCTTCCTCTTCTTTCTTAGTGAAGGGGGTGGGGGGCAGGCATTCCTCGTAGGCTGAGCACTGTTATGTTTTGGAGAACTGTGAGCCCACCCAGTGCAGTGACCCACCCCAGGGGGTGTGTGAACAACAGGTTGGGCTTACAGGAAATGGGCAGAATATAGTGGGTGTCATTCTGTTTGGAGAGGACCTGTGGTGCCAGATGAAATAATAATCTGGGGACAGCACTGAAGCATGGAGGGCATAAGTAAAGCGTTGGCACATTTTTTTTTAATACAGGGTAGAACACAATAAACAGCACAAGTAAAAATAAAAAAGCAGCTAAGCAGTTTCTGCTGCAAAACTTACCCTCGATTTAGACATGTCCTCCACTGAATCTCCGTTCCACAACAAGATGTTGCTGGTTTCCTTGTTAAATGATGGCCAGCATCATTCATCCCAAGTCCAGGCTGTCATGGACATACCACCATGGGGTGTATCACCACACAGGCCTATGGTCAACTTAAAGTAGTGGATTTTAGGGGAAAGTATTTCACTTAGATACTGAAGTTCTGCTTTAAAGTGGGAACTAGGATTATGAGGCTGATTTATGAAAGCTGGAGCTGTGGGGTCTAGCAACCAATAGGGTTTTGTCTAGGTGAACTGAGGAATCTGACTGTATGATATGTAGCACAAATCTACTTTTGCTTCATGGTTCTTTAACCCATCTTTAATCACATTTCCGCCAGTAGGGGGCGCACACACTGCTTCTGCTGTGAATATTCACAGCAGAAGCCGAATGTCGGTAAAGAACACAGAACGGCGATTTGCTTGTGTAAACAAGGCAGATTGGTGTTCTGACTGGGGGGAAGGGACGGATTCAATGTTCCTGCAATGCAGGGACTAGAATCAATTTCTTCCCCTCGTAAAAACAGTACACAGTGTACACCAAAACACTGGCTAGGCACACAATAAACCCTTTGATCGCCCTCTATGTTTAACCCCTTCCCAGCCAATGTCACTAGTATAGTCACAGTGCATATTTTTTGCACTGATCACTGTATTAGTGTCACTGGTTACCAAAAAGTGTCAGTGTATGATTGTCCGTCGTAATAGCGCAGTCCCACTATAAGTCGCTGATTGCTGGCATTACTAGTAAAAAAAAAAAAAAATTCCAGTATATATTCCATAGTTGTAGACGCTATAACGTTCATGTAAACCAATCAATATACGCTTATTGGGATTTTTTTTACCAAAAATATGTAGCAGATTACATATTGGCCTAAATTTTATAAAGAAATTCGATTTTTTTACATTTTTTTATTGGATGTATTTTATAGCAGAAAATAAAGAATATGTTTTTTTTTTTTTAATTGTCAGTCTTTTTTTGTTTATAGCGCAAAAAATAAAAAACACAGTGGTGATCAAATACCACCAAAAGAAAGCTCTATTTGTGGAGAAAACATTTTTTTTTTTTTCCGGGTTCAGCGTTGCAAGACTGCGCAGTTGTCAGTTAAAGTAACTCAAAAAGTGGCCTGATCATGAAGGGGGGTAAATCTTCCGGAGGTCAAGTGGTTAATTTGCCCCTCCTAGGTAGCAGACAGTAGACAGCCCAGTGTAGTGGGTGTTTATTTATGACAGTGGCGAAACTGCTAAATGCAGTAGGCTTCTTTTTACCCTATTTTACAAACTTGTCTGGTGTAATAAAGCTTGTTTAGTTCAGTGATGGTGAGAGGACAGCAATGTTAGAAAGAGACTTGCAAGACTAACATTTGTTTATAGATGGAGCATTTGGATTAGGCTTTAGATCAGTGGTCTCCAAACTGCGCCCCTTTGCTTGCTTTTATCTGGCCCTTGGGGCACTATTTCCATCCACTGATACTAACAATGGGGCATAATTCCCCCCACTAATGCAAATGAAGGGGCAGAATTCCTCTCAATGACACCAACAATGAGGCACAATTACTCCCAATGACACCAACAACGGAACTCAATGACACCAATGATGGGGTACAGTTCCACGATCTCCAGACCTTTTCTACTCCCAATAACCACAGTCTGGCCCTCTAGTTTAGATCATGGTGATTACAGACCGGGAGTTCTAGGATTTCATAATCTAATGCCCCGTACACACGATCGGAAATTCCACCAGCAAAACTCAGATGAGAGCTTTTTGTCGGAAAATGCGACCGCGTGTATGCTATGCGAATTCCAGCCAGCAAAAGATTGAGAGCAGGGTCTCTATTTTTCGGTCAGAAAAGTTCCTATCCGAAAATGCGTTTGTCTGTATGCAATTCGGACGTGCAAAAAATCACGCATGCTCAGAAACAATTTGACGCATGCTTGGAAGCTTTGAACTTCATTTTCTCGGCTCATCGTAGTGTTGTACGTCACCGCGTTCTTGATGGTCGAAAGTTCAGAGAACTTTTTTGTGTGACCGTGTGTATGCAAGGCAAGCTTGAGCGGAATTCCGTCGCAAAGACCATCCAAGTTTTTTTCGACGGAAAATCCGCTGGTGTGTACAGGGCATTACAGTTTCTGCTAAGTGTGTCCTGTGTGCTACCTTCACTGCACTGGTCCTGCCATAGAGAAACATTGCTGCCTTGGCACATAGTCCTAGGACCGCTATGGTTCTCAATGGCTGGGACCATTGAGATAGAAATAGTGTAATGTCAGTGGATAACGCTAATGCCCTGTAAACACGGTCGGACATTGATCGGACATTCCGACAACAAAATCCATGGATTTTTTCCGACGGATGTTGGCTCAAACTTGTCTTGCATACACACAGTCACACAAAGTTGTCAGAAAATTCCGATCGTTCTGAACGCGGTGACGTAAAACACGTACGTCTGGACTATAAACGGGCAGTAGCCAATAGCTTTCCTCTCTTAATTTATTCTGAGCATGCGTGGCAGTTTGTGCTTCGGATTTGTGTACACACGATCGGAATTTCCAACATCGGATTTTGTTGTCGGAAAATTTTATAGCAAGCTCTCAAACTTTGCGTGTCGGAAATTCCTATGGAAAATGTGTGATGGAGCCTACACGCGGTTGGAATTTCCGACAACAAGGTCCTATCACACATTTTCCATCGGAAAATCATATCGTGTGTACAGGGCATAAGACACTTTTGATTTTGTTCAGACCTGATCCAGAAAATACATAAAAGCCATAAATCAATATGCTGTGGTGGTGTAAACCTGCATCAGGATCCATCAACACACACTGTAATATTATGAAATCAGTACAGTAGGCATATTGATTGATTGTTGCCTGTCCAGCGGTTTCTCTGATGTAATCATTCTGCAGACAGTATTTTATTGCTGTGGATACATCTTGCTGGTTACACAGGATCTTTTTCTTCATAATTACAGAGTATACTGTTACTTAAAATTGGTATTCACAGTGACTCCCTTTTTATTTGTAATTGTTACTGTTATAATCAATTAGGTATAATTGTCATAAGGTGTATAATTCAATGACTGTCATTACTTGAGTATGAGAAAGCTGTAAATACACAGTTATGCTTTTTTTTTTTTTTTAATCCAATTTGGATATCTATTATATACACAGTCCTTAACAAACACACTCCATAGACTGATTTGCAGTCAGGAATAGTACTGTGATGTCTTTCTATATAGACATGCAGACTCGTAGGGGGAGATGCACACAGAATCTGGTAACCAATCAGCTTCTAGGTTTTATTGTCAAAGCTTAATTGAACAATCTGACATTAGAATCTGATTGGTTACTATGCATAGCTGCACCAGATTCCATGTGCACCAGTGTTAGTAACTCTCCTTCATATAAGGGAAAAACCTTGCGCCAAACTATAATCTAAAATAATAACTTATGAAAAAAGCTGCTCCCCAAAACAATGAACTAAGCACTGTGCACTTGGTTAAGGCTTTTTGAATGTGACAACCGCTGGTCGCTGGGCTCACGTCCAGAATTTCTCCTATGCTCGAGTGGAACGCACGCCAGCGCTGAACGTAAGCCCAGCGGCAAGCGGTTGTCGCATATTAATTTTTGTAGGGCTAACCTCAGTGCCAGGTGAAGGCACCAACAAATGTAAGCAGGCACCGTTTTCACGTATGATTTTAAATAAAATACAGTATTGCACTATGTATTGTCCCTTTGTTTTCTATATGGGAATACTTGGTGGAGAGGAGGTTACAGTTTAGAAGATCCATCCATTAACCAAGGGTATCCAATTAGGATTTCCCAACAGCGCATTAGACCTTCTTAAAGCGGGGGTCCACCTATCTATCGTGTTTTTTTTTTTTTTAGTTCATTCACAAACTTTTCTTCTCAGCATTACATACTCACATATTGTGTGTAATATGTCCGCCTGTGTCAGATTTCGTTGGAAAGAATAACTTATATTATTCACTGCAGGCGGTTTCCATCTTCATTGTGGGCATTTGAAGCCCACAAGCATTTATTTCCTGGATGTGGTGAATGCTGTGCTCCCAGCATTCACTACTCGTTCCTGCACATGCTCAGTGGCATCCTGGAAAGCCTGAGACTAGCTCCCAGGAGTCTGGGAGAGGCTAGAAACACGCCTACTCCCACGGGAGGAGAACCAGGAAGTGCAAAGAAGAATAGAAAAATAAAAGGTAATTACGGCGATTTAAATTTTTTTAAACGGCATGTCAGCATCTAGGCAAGAAAGAGAATACATACAGATATTGTTCAAAATTTGGGTGGAACCCCGCTTTAAATAAGTAAAGAGGTCATGTCCATTTGGTGAGCAGTTTTCATTTCTGAGCACTTTGGGTGTATCCATATGATAAACGGTGAAGAAATTCTCCCTTTTATCGGTGTGGGTCTACTATCAAGATACAACATTGAATGTTATGGACTTTTAAAATTTATATATCAATCAATTTTTTATCACATCATATGTATATCACAAATGGTTATTAACCGCTTCCCGACCGCCTCACGCAGATATACTGCAGCAGAAGGGCACGTACAGGCAGAATCATGTACCTCTACATTGCCCTTTAAGAGGCGGCTTGCGTGGATACTTGCGATCGTCTCACGGAGAGGAAGAGCGGGGAAATGCATTTCCCCGTTCTGCCTAATGACACTGTCACTGATCAAAGCTCCCTGTAATCAGGAGCGGTGATCAGTGTCATGTCACACACAGCCCCTCCCCCCCACAGTTAGAATCACTCCCTAGGACACACTTAACCCCTGCAGGGCCACCTAGTGGCTAACCCCTTCACTGCCAGTCACATTTACACAGTAATCAATGCATTTTTAATTGGACTGATCGCTGTATAAATATGAATGGTCCCAAAATTGCGCCAAAAGTGTCCGATCTGTCCGCCATAATCTCGCAGTCACGATAAAAATCGTTGATCGCTGGCATTACTAGTAAAAGAAAAAAATATTAATAAAAATGCCATAAAACTATTACCTATTTTGTAAACGCTATAACTTTGCGCAAACCAATCAATAAACGCTTATTGCGATTTTTTTTTTTTTTTTTTTACCAACAATATGTAGGAGAACACGTATCGCCCTCAACTGAGGAAAAAAAATTTGTTTTTTTTATGTATTTTTCGGGGATATTTGTTATAGCAAAAAAGTGTAAAATAAAGCGTTTTTTTCAAAATTGTTGCTATTTTTTTGTTTATAGCGCAAAAAACGCAGAGGTGATCAAATACCACCAAAAGAAAGCTCTACTTGTGGGAAAAAAAAGGACGTCAATTTTGTTTGGGAGCCACGTCGCACGACCGCGCAATTGTCAGTTAAAGCGACGCAGTGCCGAATCGCAAAAAGAGCTCTGGTCTTTGGTCAGCCAAATGGTCCGGCGCTTAAGTGGTTAATCGTTGCACTTTTAGGCACATGTTCACTTTATTCCATGATATATGGTCTTATTTAAAGAATTTATTAGAATAATTTTGCACTTTATACACATGTTCACTTTATTCCATGTCATATGGTTGTATCTAGGGAACCTAATATAATCACTTAGCGCCCCCTATCACCCATTTAACCAACTCTCCTTCATAGTATCCAGTATGCATTCTTCCAAAATAAGATTACTTGCTGATCTAGTCTTCTGGTAACATTGGGTTTGATTTACTAAAGACAAATAGGCTGTGCACTTTGCAAAGTGCAGTTACACTCTCCATGTGCAGTTGCTCCAAAGCTTAGTAAATGAGGTAAAGCTTCACTTTGCATAGAGTACCCAATCACGTGCAAGGAAAATTAAAAAAAACAGCATTTTTACTTGCACATGATTGGATGATGTAAGTCAGCAGAGCTTCTGCTCATTTACTAAGCTCTGGAGCAACTGCACTTGCAGAGTGTAACTGCACTTTGCAAAATGCGCAGCCTATTTGCCTTTAGTAAATCAACCCCATTGAGTTACAATCTACGAGTCATTTTGGACCTTTAACATGCGTTATTCTGTCTTCAAGAAGCTTTGGTTACATAGAAGGAAAAACAAGCATCCATTTAATGCCTAAAATTTATTTTCGATCTATGGATGTCTTAATGCTTGTAAATATACTTTGTTTTCTAACAGTGGATACATGACAAGTCAGACTCAGAACATTGTCAGTGGTGTTATCTTTGGCACTGGTCTATGGGTGGCGCTCTTTGCCACCATGCGCTACTCTCTGAAGACGCTCCTGTCTTACAGAGGATGGATGTTTGAGGAGCATGGAAAGCTCTCCACTACTACTAGGTTATGGATGGTGAGTAGATCCAGTAAAATGCTGCCAAATTTGTTATAGCTCTTGTACTATAATTTGTCTACAATTTTACATAGACACTATAACCCCACCAAAAAAAATGTTTAAAAAAAAAAAATTCTAATCACTATATCAGCTTTTGCCTAAAGCTGCAAACCGAGCCTGGCTAAACAAAGATTATCTAACACAAGATTTGTGCAGATTCTTGCCTGAATCTTGGTGTTTTTTGTGAATTTCTTCCAGACCAAGCGATGTTCAATAGTGTATTACAGCCAGAAGTTTTGTTTGGCTGTCTACAACTACAGCTACAAGCTTGTTGTTGTTGGATTGCAGTGGCTTATTATCTTTTATTGGCCCCTTGATATGAATATTAACTCAATAGCCCTTTAGTTGATCAGGTCTTCATAGGTAAACTTGCAGTGTTCTACTCTTGAGCAATTTGTGTCATTGTGCCAGAGGATAGCATACGTGTTTTGGTTTTTCAGGGAATGGTGAAGTTGTTCTCTGGACGGAAACCAATGCTGTACAGCTTCCAAACTTGTCTTCCTCGCCTCCCAGTGCCAACTGTTAAGGACACAGTCAGAAGGGTAGGTTGTGCATTATTTATAGCATATTTGACCATAGAAACACATGGCTGTTTGTTACTGTGTAACCGCTTTGTAGCTAAAGTACCTTCCATTACATTCATGCTTTTTGAGATTTTGTTTTTAAATGTGTAAAAAAAAAAAAAGTCTTATTTTTCTTTAGGATCGTAACAAGCATCTTACCATAGAGTAATACTGTGCAGTAGCATGTCATTGCAATGAAGCACCCTCAATAGATATGAAAAACACTCTCTGCCATGCTGACTGCTTGGTCCCTTAATTTTATTCAACTGCATAACTAAAGTATATCTAAAGCCAAACCTTTTTTTATTTAAAATAGACTAGGGAATGATTTAAAGCACTGTCAATTTGTTGCCATCTTTGTCTCAATGGGGAGATTTACCTTCACTGCCTGTAACTGTCAGAGAGTAAGGACATCTCTTCAAAGTGAGGACAATCTCCTTTAAAGCTGTCACTGGAATAAGTGTCCCCATTAGAAAATGTCTTCCCTGTTCTAGTGTCTTGTCTTACTTAAAGTACCCTTTAGAGCCCATTCACACAGGGGCAACTTTGGATCCGACTTCAAGTCGCCCCAAGTCGCCTCAAGTTGCGCTACATGAAAAAATCAATGTAAGTGAATGGATCCGTCTTAATGCACACTACTGCAGTCGCTCCGACTTCAGAAAAGGTTCCTGTACTACTTCAATCCGACTAGAAGGCAACTTGTACGCATTGATTTCAATGGAAGTTGCCTCCAAGTCTGATCACTGTTCATACTGAGGCAACTTTACAGGAAGCAGAAAGGAAACAGAAAGTAATTTCCTCCACTAAACAGCCAGCCCCCTCCTTCTCACACACAGCTGATAAGCTCTGATTGGCCACTTGTAAAGTTCCCTGTCCTGCAGGCGACTTCAAGTTGTGTTGTAAGTTGCCCCAAGTCGTGCTGTGATTCATACTCAAGTCGTGTCCAAGTTGCCTCCCAAAGTCGCGCTGGAAGTCGTGTTGCCCCTGTGTGAATGGGCTCTTAGGATCACTCTGGATCAGTCCATGATTTGTGTCTTTTTTTCAATATTTGTCAAGCCATGATAAAGGTGGACCATTTGAGCTTCCAAATGTATTAGCCGAGTGTTGAAAACCATAACAAGGATGGAGGCATTTGTTCAATTATGTTATATAAAGTCCCAACCCCCTCTTCCTTCTTCAAGTGTTAAAAACCATTTCTGGACTTAACACAGTCTGACACTTTCCTTTTTGCACCCTCATTCAATCTGGAACATGAGCCCACAGTCTTTACTCTTTGAAGGGCTGCCCAAAGGGAATTCCTACATATACCAGACTTGAGACTCAATTTGGGCAGTTAGTAAAATAAACAATCCAGTATCCCACACTATTTTCTCAACTTTCAAGCTTTATTGCTTTCTTTGCCCCTGTTGGAGAAATTTACACTCTCTGTTTGTCCTGGTGACCTTTGTTACAGGTGCTAAAAGTAACAGGCAATCTAAAATTTTGAGTTGTCACCGGAACAGGAGGCAAGGATAAATCTTCCAATTTCATTCCTTCCCTACTTGTAGTGACAGCTGTGTTACCGAGAAGTTCCCTCACTTTGGATATATGTCCTCTCACTATTGTGTCTGTGGGCATTCTGCATGTCCGTAACGGACATTCATAGACCGTTGTAAAAATCACAGATTTTCTAAACTGTCACTGAATTTATTGATGGTTGGCAACACGGTTTGACATGTTTGTAGTGGAGAAACTCAAACGCCCAGAGCCCTGACCTTAGCCCTTTTATACACATTTGGGATCAGTTGGAACACTGAGAGCAAGCCAGGTCTTCTCATCTAACATCAGTAGCTGACCCTACAAATGTTCTTTGGGCTGAGTGTTCCCACAGACACACTCCAAAATCTCGTTGAAGGCCTTACTAGCAGAGGGGAGGTTGTTGAGTGCCGGTTCACACAGGGGCGACTTGTCAGGCGACCTAGTCGCCTGACAAGTCGCCTCCCGTTCTGTGCCACGGAACCGTTCTAATAGGAGCGACGCAAGTCGCTCCGACTTAGAAAAAGGTTCCTGTACTACTTTGGGGGTGACTTGCATAGACTTCTATGCAGAAGTCGTTTTGCAAGTCGCCTCGGAAGTCGTTTGCAGGTCGCCTCGCTGAGACGACCTGCAAGTCGTGCCG
This sequence comes from Lithobates clamitans, assembly GCA_037952925.1. Classification (NCBI taxonomy): domain Eukaryota; kingdom Metazoa; phylum Chordata; class Amphibia; order Anura; family Ranidae; genus Lithobates; species Lithobates clamitans. The sequence continues at coordinate 1,707,656 of JBBGZY010000159.1, forward strand.
CCCCTGTGTGAACCGGGGGTAAAGCAGCACAAGGGGGGCATGCTCCATATTAATGCCCATGGTCCCAGAATGGCAATATCCAATATCCTCATATAAGTGTGGTGGTCAGATGTTCACAAACGTTTGGCCATATAGTATGTATTAAATAAGAAATGGACGGGTAATTATACCTTGTTGTTTTATGTGAATTTGTAGGAACTCCTGGTAATGGGGTAAGTCTTTGAAGCACTGACACAATGCACTTATTATTGTAAAGAGCTTCTAACACGCTGATGTTTATGATCCAGCTATGCTTCAGGTTTCAGTATCAGCTTGTGGCTTCAGTTTAAAAATCTCACTATTGCTTTCTAATGTGTTCAAGTAGGAAATCTTTACAGATAATAGCTACGTTTGTCCTGAAGTAGTGGCTGCATATTCGGTGTTGTGTGATATTATTTCTTTAATCGAGGGGATTTTCCAATTTTAGTTTTAAAAAAACTGAAAAGGACACTAAGGGTGGTTGTAAACTCTTACATATACCCAGTAAAGTGACTGCCGTCAAGTGATACACAGAGGTGAAACATTTTTTCTTGGTGTCAGGAAAACTTGTCAGAAGTGATTTATGCTGAAAGCAGAGGAATGAAGCAGCAGACAGAAATGATATGCTCTGGATTGAGACAAGTACACACTATAGAGGGATATGCCTTATTCATATTTCATGTCTGAGGTTTACAACCACTTTAAGGCCGGGTTCACACTACCGTACAGAGCGGCTCACAGCAGGGGTCCGGTGCGTCCCTGTTCACTGTTTCAGGTCTGATTTCAGTCTGAATTTTTGTCTGAATTTGGACCTGAAACGGACCAGAAAACGCACAGAACTCCTGTGTAATTCGCACCGAAGCCGCTCCAGAGATGTGTGAACCGACTCCATTGAGAGCCGGTCACAATGCCCTGACATGCGAATTGGATGCATGGAAAGCCACATCCAATTTGCACTAGTGTGAACCCAGCCTAGAGTTGTACTGCTGGCAAACACCTAAATAAACAATTACGTTACACACCTGTTAACTGTCTTATCTGCCTCAGGGTTTTTACTTTTGTCCAGACACTTTTCTCATTTTTACACCTCTGCCAGGCAGCATAGTCAGGAGAGTGACATCATTTTCTTTGTTAGCATTAAGGAATACAGTGGTGTCATCTCCCTTCTCCCAGTTGGAATAATTGTACAATGAAAGAACAGCACTGATAAGTCACCAGCTGTGCTCATTCTGCGCTCTCCTCCTGTTTGCATGTTTCCTCGCAGTACATGTGCATGTAGCAGATTCTGATTGGTTCTAGGTGCTGTCCCTATTTCTCCCAGTCTAACTGCTGCTAGGGAAGACAGAGGGTGATATCATGTAGGGCTGCAACCAACGATTATTTTCATAATCGTTTAGTTGGCCGATTATTGTTTCGATTGATCGATTAATTGGTTTAAAAGGATCGGCCTGGGGGGGGGGGGCCACATTGCGGGCTCGCTGGACAGGTAAGTGTCCTTATTAAAAGTCAGCAGCTACAGTGTTTGTAGCTGCTGACTTAAAAAAAAAAAAAAAACGGGCGGAACACCACTTTAAGTCAGAATTACATGTTCCTGGTTCTGCAACCTCCTGAGAGACTTACATCACATCTACCAGGAGGCCACAGGATTGGGCACAAAGAGTGGCCTGAGGGTGGGCCCAGTGCAACATCAGTACCTGGCTGCATGTACCTTGGAAGAGGCGGACCAAGATGGCGCCATGGGACCCAGTGTATGTCCCCTGAAGGCCCCTTTCACACTGGGGCGGTTTGCAGGCGCTATTGCGCTAATAATAGCGCCTGCAAACCGACCCGAAACAGCCGCAGCTGTCTCTGCGCTAGCAGGACAGGGAAAAAAGTTCTGCTAGCAGCATCTTAGGAGCGGTGAAGGAGCGGAGTGTATACCGCTCCTGCACCGCTCCTGCCCATTGAAATAAATGGGACAGCGTGGCTATACCGCCGGCAAAGCGCCTCTGCAGAGGCGCTTTGCGGTGGTTTTTAACCCTTTCTCGGGCCGCTAGCAGGGGTAAAAGTGCCCCGCTAGCGGCCGAATACCGACGCTAAAGTGCCGCTATTGTTTACCGCCCCCGTGGGAAAGGGGCCAAACAGTAATGCCCTGTACACACGGTCGGATTTTCCGACACAAAATGTGTGATAGGACCTTGTTGTCGGAAATTTGTGCAGCGGGAATTGAGCACACCAGCTCCGGCCGGTGTCTTGTGTCCTGATTGGCTAGATTAATAGCAGTGCAGCCATTGGCTCCCACTGCTGTCAATCAAATCCAGTGATGCGGGGGCGGGGCCGAGTCATACATTCAACGGCTATGGACGCTGAATGCTGGACTCGGGAGCGCGCCCGCAAGGTAACCCCCTCGGGGAAGCGCTTCGCCGAGGGGGTTATCTGATGTGGGGAGGAGCCGCGAGAGCCGCCCCGGGACCGCAGAAGAGCAGGTTCGGGGCAACTCTGTGCAAAAATAGCTGCACAGTGGAGTAAGTATGATATGTTTGTTATTTTAAATAGAATAAAAAAAACAAACCCTTACAATCACTTTAAGTGCTGTTTTAATTACTAGGGTTTTCAGCTTATGATTGCTGCAATAAAACAAGCAATAAAATATTATATTCTCAAGATTCAATGTAACCTTGATTGTATTATCTGCTTTGAATTGGCAGTTACTAAAGTTTTATTTTGTCCTTTGCAAGATGTTCAAATTACTGAGCAAAGGTTGTGCTGGCTGAACTTCTGTTAATTATACTATAAAATTGAAACAATGTCTTGTTTACTTTTTGTATCACTTTTACTATCTTCCTTTAAATGCTACAAAATAATATATCACCTGCTTTGCCTGTACATTGAAGTCATTGGAGGTTTTGTCCATCACATTGGATATGATATGAAAGTAGTGTGCAGTGGCTGCCCATCCATACGGGGTGCAGGGGCACCATCCCCTAATCCGTGCACCTGGCTCCTGACCTACATGCAGGGCACCAGACGCATGGATTCCAATGTTTTGTTTTTTTTTGTTTTGTTTTTTTGTTTGTTTTTTTTTTAGAAGCACATGATTAGGGCCTGAGGCTCTAATTGGCTTAAAAAAAGGGTGGGCTTGCGGGTCAGAGCACTGCGCCCTGAGCCCACCCAGTTGTGTGAATATTAATTGGCTATTGTCTTCCTGATTCTCCTCCCAACCAATCGGGAAGCTGGTCCTGAGAGACATCACCTGATTGGCCGAGAGGAGAAGCAATCCTTTTGGCCGCCGAGGAGGAGGAGGGAGGAGATGCAGGGGAAGCCGCCATGAAGCCCAGGAGGAGGAGACGCACGGTGAAGCCGCCGCCTGGAGGAAACGCTGCCTGCGGCCTAGATGGGGTAAGTGCAGGGCTGGTGACCACCACTGGAAATGAAATGAATGTTGCCTTTCATTTCTATTTTAAACTGAATGGGTTGTTTTACAAGGTGATCATTTACAATCACTTTAAATTAAAATGTATTACTAAAAAGTTCAAAGTATGCAGGGCATTATCTGATTGGACAAGGTAGAGAGGCAGGGCGGTGATGTTATGCTCAGAGAATCCTTTGCATTCAATTCACAAAATGCAAAGCATTCTCTGAATGGCGCTCTTCCCGAGTGACTGACCTCTTGTGTGCAGAATGCAGCAGCCCAGCTGCTCAGCATGTGACTTGGAACCAAGTGGAGATCACTGGAGTAGCGGTGTCTTCTTCAGTGATTTCCAACTTCTAGGGACATCGGGCAAGTATGGTTTATACGTAGTTATGTTAGTCCAAGCTGGACTCTCTCCGAAAGAAGGGACAGCTGTCACAGGAACAAGTGTCCTCGATGGAAGATTTCCCCTCTATTCACTGATGCATTTCTTTGCGTAGTTTGCCCTTAATTTCCTGTACTGGATGAACTGCAGGAAATTAGTGGAGGAAGTGAGGAGAAATCCACTCTTGGATAGTTGACAACCAAGCAGTGTACCCATAGCAAGATTTCCTAGCAACTCCTGTTGTGAAAAAACAAAACAAAAAAAACATGTTCATAGGCTCTTAGATGTCATTAGTGGTTGAAATATTATCTGTGTGTTTTGGCCTTCGACAGCCAATCAAATGAAATCTACACTTTCCGAACTATCAATACAGGTTTGAAACTTATCAGTTGCTTTGAGGTCTTCAATAAGTATTGCTTTCCAATTGACTCAGATTTCGTAATAAAACACTCATTGTCATATCTGTTATGCCCCATACACACGAACAGAAATTCCGCCAGCAAAAGTCCGATGAGAGCTTTTGGTCGGAAAATGCGATCGTGTGTATGCTCCATCTGACTTTTGCCGGAATCGGAATTTCGGCCAGCAAAAGATTGAGAGCATGTTCTCAATTTTTTGGTCGGAAAAAAGTTCAGATCGGAAATTCCGATCGTCTGTACAAATTCGGACGCGCAAAATTCCTATGCATGTTCAGAAACAATTCGACGCATGCTCGGAAGCATTGAACTTCATTTTCTCGGCTCGTCGTAGTGTTGTATGTCACTGCATTCTTTACGGTCGAAAGTTCAGAGAACTTTTGTGTGACCGTGTGTATGCAAGCCAAGCTTGAGCGGAATTCTGTCGGAAAAACCATCCAAGTTTTTTCCGATGGAAAATCCGCTCGTGTGTACGGGGCATTACTGTTTCAGTCTATTGATTTTGCCTGTAGTAGACTGGATTTGCAAGCTGTTCTGTAACTACAAATGAACAGTACTTATAGCTCCTATCTTATCAAGTCATTAGTAAAAGACATTAGTAAAATCATACACACTGATAATTTTCTGAATGACTATAGATGGAGAAGATAAAAAAACAGTGCAGTATGACCACTACAGCATCATTATTTTGGCACTCTAACTCTTTCTTCCTTTATTCCTTTAGTACTTAGAGTCTGTTAGGCCCCTCATGGATGAGCAACAGTTTAAGAGAATGGAAGGCCTTGCCGATGATTTTGCCATTAACCTTGGACCAAAACTTCAGTGGTACTTGAAGCTGAAATCGTGGTGGGCCACAAACTATGTAAGTGACATGTTTTTTCCAGCAGTTTCCAGAAGTGCAAATAAGAAGAAAGCTTTTATTGTAATGTGAAAACAGTGTAGCTTCGTCAAGGGCTCTCTCTTAATTTTTGTTCTGTGTGATGTAGGTGACAGACCTGCTGTCTGAAATGCTAGAACAAATCTGGTTGTATTATCCTCATATATTATTATAATAATAATACTTTTATATAAAAGTTGTAAAGGCTCAGGATAACAAAATAAATCATTTGACAGACTGGGAAATTCTTGGAGGCGTTACAAGAAATATCTAATAAAAAGATAAACAGAAAGCAAACCCAAATCTGCTTTTGTTCTGTCCTGCAATCTCCTGGAGGCTGTGTGCCCTTCGAGTTGAAAATTGACAAATGGCCTTATCTCATGTATGCTGCTCCAGGTGCTCAATTTGCTCTGTCCTTTGTTCTATGCCGACATGCACTGCTGCCTTTTGCTGTCTTGGTACATCTTGTAAGAACTGCTCTGATAGATGCACTAGTTTTCGGCTCTGCTAGATTAGCAATCGTTTTTGTGCTGGACTCCTGACACAGAAAACCATATCCTACTGTTAGGTTCCTGTCACTGTAACGTTAACCCTTCTTGCAACCCTAACCTTCTCTGTAACCCTTAACTGTAATTTCAATTCTCTGTAAAGCTTACCCTCCCTGTAATTACAACCCTCTCTGTAGTCTTAACTGTAAATCCAACCCACTCCATAACCCCAACCCTCCCTCTAATTCCAACCTTTCTTGTAACCCCAACCCTCCCTCTAATTCCAGCCCTCCCTCTTATTCCAATCCTTGTAACCCTAACCTTCCCTCTAATTCCAACCCTTTCTGTAAAGCTGACTATAGATGGATCGAAAACCGGCCTGTTCAGCAGAGACCAGACCAATTTTGATCCACGTGTCCCTACTTAAGAGAAGTTCATCTAATGATCGACTTCTTTTGAACAGGCTTGTTGGTAAATATGTCTTGGTCAGTAGCTGCAGCTATGGATCAGTGTATTCTGACCGCAGAGAGTCACTGCTGTCAGAATACGTGGCAGCTGGAGGATTCCTCCATCCACAATCAAGGTGGATGGAGGAATCTGTTATGTTTTTTTTTTCTTAAACAGCCCCTTGGTTGATTGTAAAAAAAAAAAAAAAAAAGTGAGTAATTTATGGTCAGCTTAACTCTAACTGCAATTCCAACCACAATCCCAACCCTCTCTGTACACTTAAGACAAAATTAAGAACATTTGCCCAGATTTAGTTGCCTCTAAAGTCCGGCCCAATGTTCTTTCTTTGTCTTAAGCCATATTCAAGGATGTGGCAATGGAGTCGTTTTTACTATTTTCCTTAGCCTCTCTGTAAACCTAACCATCCCTGTAATTTCAACTTCTGTCTGTAACCCCTTGTAAATCCAACCTGTGTGTTACCTTAACCCTACCTCTAATTCCAACCCTGTCTGTAACCATAACAATTATTTCAACCCTTTTTGCAAACCTAACCCTCCATGTAGATCCAGCCTTCTCTCTACCCCCCCCCCCCCCCACCCCATATTTCAACCCTCTCTGTAACCTCGATTGTTCCTGTAATTCCAACCTCCACTGTAAACCTAACCCTCCCCCAATTTCAACCCTCTCTGTAATCTTAAAACTAACCCTCTCAGTAATCCCAACCCTCTCTGTAGCCCTAATAATACCTGCATTTCTCTGTAACCCTAGCCCTTCATGTTCAACCTCTTTGTAATCATAACCCTTCCAATAATTCCAACCTTGTCTGTATCCCTAACCCTTCCTCTAATAACAAACTTTTTAACCTTAACACTCCTTGTAACCCTAACTCTTTATATAACCCCAACGCTTCCTGTAATTCCAACCCTCTCTGTAATCCTAACCCTTTCTGTAATTTCTCTTGCTGTAATCCCTAACACGTTCTCAAATTGTAACCCTCATTGTAGTTGCAACTATAATAAAAACCCTCCCTGTAACCCAAACCCCACTCCTCCCATGCAACCATCCCCCCCCCCCCCCATTACCCAAATATACCATAAGCCTTTGTTTACCTGTGTCCTAGTATTGACTTGGAGTTTGTGTTGGCTTTTTTTTATTGCTGCCATTAGCTAAGAATGTGTCAGAGGAACAAAGTAAAGGCAATCATAAGCAACTGCAGGGGTGGCATTAAAGTGAACCTGTTGTTTTGCTCTTTTTGTTTAAAGTACATGTTCACTTTAAAGCTTCACTCATTTACCACTCTCTTTCCTCTAATGGTGCCAAATCATGTTTTCTTTTCCAAAATCCCTCTTTGTGTCATTGTGTGTGGTATGCGTGGGAGAAATATTTGTTACTAGTGCAGAATTTAGTAATCACAGAATTGTACTCATTGTTAGAATGCCTTATGAAAAGACCCATAGTATCTCAATTATATAGCGTATGTATATCATTGTATGAGTTTTTTATATATATATATATTTTTTTTATAAAATATTTATTTTATATTATTTAGTCAACTGCATAGCAGCTAAAAGGTAGTTATAGATTACGTATTTCTTTTTGACTCTTGTATTTTTAAAAGTATTGGTATCTTCTACTAAAAAGTCTGCAGTAGAAAAATGTAAGCTAAATTTGTCCAGGTTTTCAATTTGCTGGTTAATATAGACTCTGTCCTTAGTGTGGTCATATGGAACTTTTGTATGCATGCCATTCTCTCATCACAGTTGCTGTAGATTAGTGTTTGTCCACTTTCTTGATATAGGGGGCTCAACTGCAGCTCCTGATATATATCATTGAAGGGCCACACATAATATTTAGTGAATATAAGGTTAAAGAAAGCTGTCAAAGACTAGGAGCATCCTACAAGAGATGGCCACAGACTACGAACATGCTATAGGACTTGTTGGAGACATAACGTCCTTCAAGAGACAATGAAAGACATTGCATGCTTCAAGAGACAATTAAACTTTTCTGAGGACAACTGGATGTTTATTTTCTATCTTCTGGGTACTCATTATTAACGTGTATCTAAATCCCCAAAAAACAGTTGACTATATTGAACTTACCAGTTTTTAGATGTGGTGGCTGCATTTGTTTCCTTTTTCTAGTGTTTTTTTTTTTTTTACTTTATTTTTCACCTGGTGCTTCTGCCAGTAATACACTTCCTGACCGAGTGGACAAGCTGACTGATCTATAGAGGAGCAGCGTTGTCAACCTAGGTTGATCTCCTGATTTGGACTTCAAACACTTCCCCTCACCTCCCCTCATTTCTGTGACCTAAAGGAACATCACTTTGTAGTTAACAGAAGTTAACAGCATTTTTTTGTACTTGCGCAAAATGTACTTATCTTTAACAAAAGAAAACAAATGCTGCCACCACATATAAGAATTTGTAAGCTGCAAAATTTTATTTTTTTCCAATTAGGTTTAGATATAGCTTATAATTTGTGTGACACTTTTCTTTAAAAGGTTACCCTAAATCTCTTTTCTCACTGTACTGATTTCTCTGTTTCTTGTTAGGTAAGTGACTGGTGGGAAGAGTACATCTACCTCAGAGGCCGTGGACCAATCATGGTCAACAGCAATTACTATGCAATGGTGAGTTTGTCTATTTAGAGAAAGTATAGCCAGGTGGGTAGGTGAGATAGAATAAAATCAACCAAAAAGCTAAAACAAACCAACTAAACCAGTGGGAGAGCCATCTAACAGAGGATATATGCATGTTTCTCTCCTGTCACATCTCCTTAAAATAGGTTGATTCCTCATTTTAGGATAGTGGCCATGCGGAATTGCGGATCATTCTTTTTTGCCCCGGGCCAGATTTGCATCTAGAACTGCTGCCTTACAGCACTAATACATGCTAATGTTATGGAACCACAGGGTTTTCTGCCCATCACCAGCACATTATATGGAAACCATGGTTTAGAGGAGTAGAGATTATGGACTGACAAGATGGTACAGTCAGAGAGATTATGGTGAGATGGGTTACGAGTCAACCAGCGCAATTCACAGTAGAGCCTTCTCAAAAGAAAAGTTGCCTGTCAGTATCATTTCCATCACAAATTTATTGTGTTTAGGGAAAAATCTACTGACACATGGACATTTTTCCAGTGTATTATTCCACCATTTTTGTGACGTAGCCATATTGTGACTTTAGCTAGAATTTGCAATACAGCCCATCAATTCATCAGAATGTTATCAGTGGCTAATTCCTCCCATTCCTTACATATGTTCAGATGAACTTGCGTCTGTCTGCTGAATATTGTTTTATCTTCACCAGTTCCTTGTAAATTGTTTTATCTCATGTTCTGTACTGCTTATTACTAGAACAGTTGGGTAAATGTTAGCAATGTAAAGTTCAAACTACAATAAAACCACTATCAAAATAAAACACTAAATAGCAGGACATTTTATTACCACTTGACATCATTTGCCCTCTCCCTTATGAATAATGTTCCCATGAATTGACATTTAAGTACATTGACTATTAACCTTTATTTGGCCTTTGTTTCCAAATAAGAAGATACAGCTATTCATATTTATCAGTGACTACCGGTGTAGTAAGAGAACCGCCCCTGCCGTTATAGCTTAACTATAGTTAACCTGTGCTGTCCCCATGCAGGACATAAAAACAGGTTCACTTTAAGTTAGCCCTTGTAAGCAGCATCTACTCATCTATTGTTTTGTTTTATTAAGCTGGGGAGTGAAAGGAAAGCCTTAGGTGAGCTATGAGTCCAAGGATTCTTAGCCTCTCCATGTGACAGAGATGATTGACCAAATGCCACCACGTGGTATGGGTCACATTCTCCTCCCAAAATTGGAAGTACTGAGCATATCCTCAGTGCTGAAATGAGTGGCAGGAAAACAAAGGAAAAGTAAGTGTATGCTGGGGTTTATGGGAGATTGAAGCAAACCTATTGCTTTTTCTTGAATGGCAAGCTTGCCATCAGAAATAGACTGAGAAAATGGGAAATATGCTCAGTATTCTGTCCGTGACAGCAAAGTCTCAGTCACTGCTGGTGACCCATATCTTTGTTTTTTTTTGGGGGGGGGCTATATTAAAGGTCCTGTGATTAATGGAAAATCAAACCAACCCAAAAAGGCTAGTTCTGACAATGTAACTGCATGTCAAAGCCTGGAAGTACTAAACAAGTTGCTGAATATACACAGCCGCTTCAGTTAGCATAATGCCATGCCATACAACATTTTGCTATGGGGCCCTGTGATTTCTAGTTACGCCCCTGAATGGAAACTAGAGAATTATTTAGGCTGCCATTGATGACCTCTTTTGGAAGTTGCCTGGCAGTCTCTGGTTTCAGCTCCTAACTAGAAACAAGCTTGGAAATTAGTCAATTAAAAAAGTCAGAATCCTTGATCTGCGTACTTGTTCCAGGAAAATGTCTCAGAAAGAGCTATTTGCCAGTAAATTAGCATGAGACAGGCAAATAGTATTTTAAGAAGAGCAGCAATGGAAGGTACACACTGTATGCTTTTCAATACAGGTGAAATTATGTCATTTATATTCTTTCCATGGTCACAATTGTGATGAATATATTAATGACCTTTATCTTCCAGGATTACCTATATGTGTTGCCAACCCATATTCAAGCTGCAAGAGCTGGCAATGCCATTCATGCCATTTTACTCTATCGAAGAAAACTGGACAGAGAAGAAATTAAGCCGGTATGTATAGTTATGTCCATAGCAATACTACTGATGTTTTTGTAAAATATTGTTTCACTCAATAATGAAAATGCTGTGTGGAATGTGACATATAACCATCTTTAGGGCTGCAGTGCCAAGATTCATCAGCTGGACTTGGCTCTTTATATTGGAGCCATACTTCGGAGCTCAAGGCACATGGGGGGCAAACAGTTGGCTGGTCTTTAAGGCTTAATGGGAAACATGCTGGAGTGTAGTTCTTCTAATTAATTTAGATTAACTGGAAACCAACCTTTGTGGGCATCTGATGGACCTTTGTGGGCATCTAAAGAAAAATATGTAAAGGTGCCAGATCAGCATGGGCATAACCTAATGACATCATCATGCTATACATTGTGATTAATTTGTGAACTTTGACTAGGTGAGGCACTGTATATAAAATCTGCTAATGGTAGTCTTTGGCTGGATGGAGTTAGAATGAAAGGGGGTGAGCCTCTGTCAGGTTAAAAATGTTGTTTGTCTCTTCGTTGAGCAGATATTTGTTGTCAGATTGTAAATACTGTCTCTGTGCCTATCAAGTAGATTTGTCTTCTTTTCCTTATACATCTGATACCGATCACATGGGCAGAAAGTGAGGGGAAATGCATACAGCAAAAAAACTTACAGGGGTGCTAACCTTCCCTTCTCTTCAAGCATATTTGTTTTAATGGCTGCCTGTGTTCCAAATACAGGAAATTGGGACATTGGATGTGGGAAAACCCACATTCAATTTGTGTGAACCCAGGACTGACAAAACATAGGAGGGATTTACTACAGCTGGTGCACACAGAATCTGACTGAGGGGTGTCAGCCCTGCCCAGTTATTTTTTGCTAAACTGCTCAAATCCTCTCCCTGTCCTATTCAGGGCTAATTGTTCTGTGGTCCAAGGTATGAACTGGGAAGTCTCACCACCTTCCTGGAGATAACACAGGAAGTATGTGGAGTACACAGAACAGCTCTGAATTTCTGACATGATTAACAGTGTTTTTGCACTTACAGTGGAACCCCAGATTGTGAATAATGCGTTTTACAAGCGTTTCACAATACGAGCTGTTTTTAAAAAAAAATCCTGACTCACTTTGCAAGCATTGTCTCGCAAGACGAGCAGTATTCAAGCCTCTGGGGTGTGCAGTACAGCATTTGGCCAGAGGTACAGGGGCGCCGGAAGCCATTCAGAGCCGCTCGTAGACACTCGGAAATGCTCGGAGACACTCGGAAACACTCCGATCCTGAGTGTCTCTGATTGTCTCTGAGCGTCTCTGAGTGTCCCTGAGTGTCTCCGAGCATTTCCGAGTATCTCTGGCATTCCCCCTACCTCTGGCCACATGCGGTACTGCATAGACAAGCAGTGGCTGTGGAACGGATTATCTGAGTTTCCATTATTTCCTATGGGGAAACTCGCTTTGATATACGAGTGCTTTGGATTACAAGCATTCTTCTGGAACTAACTATGCTCCTAATCAAAGGTATTACTGTATATAGCAGATATAAAAAAAACACTTTCAATAGTATATTTAAAGTATATGTAAACCCTTACCTCATAAAATAACCTATTCAGTCTAAAAAAGGGATGCAACATTTATATATGTATAGATAGAAAAAACATTATAAATGCTTTTTTGCCCGTTTGATCACATAAGTGATCACATAATCTCTGTTCTCAGCTACATAAGGGCCAGGGGAGGAGAAACAGCAGCACACTGGTCTTCCCAGTGAATAGCTGTATGTGTGGGTGGGGGGGGGGATGATAGGACAAATCTGATTATTGGAGGAGAGCAGGCTGAGTTCCCAGCACAGCTATAGAACTGGCCACACGGTGCTCTCATGCCTAGTGTGGTTGTTTTTTTAATAGGAAAGCAGAGGGACTGGAAGGAACACCAGGGATTTCACACACAGGAAGCAATACAATTAAAACAGTATACTTTTTCATACAAGTACATAGTACAACTGGCACATATCAGGTTGGACTTTTCGTCTACAAAAGTCCGACGGACGCCGACGGACTAAAGCTGGCTGACAATCCGATCGTGTGTGAGCTTCCCCGGACTTTCAGCGGACTTTCAGCGGACTTTTCCAGCCTCAAATCTGACGGACTTTAGATTTGGAACTTGCTTCAAATCTTTACGACGTAACTACACCGGACCCAGAAATCCGCTCGTCTGTGTGCTAGTCCGATGGACAAAAACCCACGCTAGGGCAGCTATTGGCTACTGGCTATCAACTTCCTTATTTTAGTCCGGTGTACGTCATCACGTACGAATCCGTCGGACTTTTGTGTGATCGTATGTAGGCAAGTCCGTTCGTAAGAAAGTCTGCCGCAAGTCCGCCAAAAGTCTGTCGAAAGTCTGTTGGACAGGCTGTCGGACTTTTGTAGCGTGTGTACGCGGCATTGGCGTTGGCAGACACCCGTTGTCTTGTTGGGTTTTAAATAAAGATCTGTTTTTCAGTTGAAATAGAATTATTGTAAAGTTCCTTGGAGGATGCAAACACTTGTAAATAAATTACATTGCCTTGTCTTTATTTCTACCCTTAATATATTTCTAAAATTGTATTTGTAACCCCTGCGGCACACTGTGTTGGTATGTGGTGTAGATTCTGCTGATGGGATCCACTGTTCCATTATGCTCATCTCAGTGGGAAAGAATGTTTAATACTTCCCGGATCCCTGGAGAAGAAACAGGTAAGAGCAGCCAGTGGTTGTATAACCAGTCCCTGCAATTGGTCAAATATTAACTGTGAGACTCCTCGCCCATCACACTGGCATGGATGTCAGCTTCCAAGGATTACAGTCAATAAGATTAGATGGCGACAGGTCAAAGTGTTTGACTGCCAACAGGAATTTGGCTTTATCCTTTACAAGGAACCATGTATACAACTCCATGGAAGCTGACATATAAAGAATTTGAGGGTTACGCTATATCAGTATTATATTTGTTGAATTTGATCTCGTTTTGAAAATTCCCTAAATTAATTCTTGATTGATGATGGCCAACAGGCACTGCCTGGGAGCAGTTTTCAATGATGACAATTTTTTATGGTCTCTCGCAGGTAATATTTCACATCTTTGTCCTTCCTTCGTCTAGATGGCTGCTTGGCTCTACCTCTCCTTAATTTGTGTTTCCATTCCAGGTTCATCTGGGTCCTTTCATGTTTTGTATTGCTTTATTTTTTTTTTAAATGACTTTTTTGCCTGTTTGACAATACTTTATTTTCCATACCCTCCCCTTATTTTGTCTCATCCTTTTGTTTCCTTTCAGCTTATGATTAATAATACCATTCCAATGTGTTCCGCCCAGTATGAACGAATGTTCAATACTAGTCGTATACCTGGCATTGAGACAGGTACAGCTTTGGCCCTGTCTTCCATGTTGTCAGTCATCTCAATTGTAGCGCATGTGCAGCAAGAGCCACGTTTTTTTTTAACACGCGTGTGACAACATAACACTTCATTTTTGTATGTTTATGTCATTTTTTGTTGTATTGTTTCAAAATGAAACGCAGGAGCCTAACTGTACTAGAGTGGACCATTTACAAACTGACTGCTATATACAGTGGAACCTTGGTTTACAAGTAACGCGGTTAACAAGCTTTTTGAAAGAAGAGCAACTTTCTTTTTTATATTCTGACTCGGTTTGCGAGTGTTGTCTGAATCCAAGCTAATGGGCAGTGCAGTACCCCATTTGGCCAGAGGTGCGGGGGCGCCAGAAACACTCGGAACGGTTCAGAGCCTTTCGGAATAACTCAGGACTCAGAATCACTCAGAAATACTCTGTTTGAGAGTGTTTCCGAGGCTTTCCGAGTTCAGCCAAGCTGTCCCCGAGTATTTCCGAGACTCTCCGGCGCCCCCACTTCTGGTGACACGTGGTATTGCATGTAATAAAAGTCAATGCGGAACGAATTATCTTAATTTCCATTGACTTCTATGGGGAAACTTGCTTTGAAATGCGAGTGCTTTGGATTACAAGCATTCTCCTGGAACGGATTATGCTCGTAATCCAAGGTTCCACTGTTCCACATGGCAAATTTTGTTGCTAGTTCCATTTTTAGTGGATTTTTGAAATGCTAAGGGAATTCTGAAAGCTGAACTCTGGGCACAAACCATTTTATTTGATATATTCCTCAATAATGATCCAAAATGCCTTTTGAAAACCTAGCTATTATTTCCATGTGAAAGCAATAGTGAGAATATCACTGTGCTGCACATGTGTACAAGGGAACGGATACAAAACCAGCTACCATGCAAAAGGAAAGAGGGCAGCAGTGAGCGGGCTTTATTACAGAAAATCTCTATAGAGAGGAAAAGCACCAGAGTTACTGCACAGATCTGCAAGAAATACACAAAGGACAGCAAGAATACTAATGCCTCTTATATTTAGACAATATTTATTTAGCCCAGATTTCATCTTTAACGGGTGTTTTTTCCCAAAAATTCTCAGGAATACTGTACCACTGAAGTTAGCAAAGACTTCTAAGAAGTAACTATTTTTTTTTTACCTGGAGAGGCTTTCTCTGAGGCTTAATATAAATGAGAATGACAGGCAAAATTCTATGTGTTCTTTTTAATGTCCATGCTTATGTACCCGATTACTAGCAAAGAGATCAGACAGCACATATATACTGAAAGAATTAGGCATATTGTATGTCCTAGATATAAAAAGTGTAGCGCTAAAGTGAAAATATTCTATGTAAGAAGATTTAAGAGAGGAGGGAGCCAATCCATATTTAAGTGAAAAGTAACCACATCCAATCCTAAAACTAAAAAGATTAAAACAAGTATGTGAAGTGAATTTTAGGTATGTAATCTGATAACACACCTATATAGAAAATACAACGCTCTTTCTTTGGTAGTGCATAAACAATCAACAAAATAATCAAAAAAATCATGAAATCAAAGAAATGGTGAAATATATCAAAAAATAGTGATTTAAAATGTCCACACTTCTGGCAGTGAGATATAAATAGCAGACATATTGATAGTGTCAAAAGTGTCCACAATTCTGGTAAGGGGTATACCCCCGAATAAACCATAAGAACTTGATTGTCTAGTCCATGTGATACATATTGCAATTGAAGCAAATTCAATCCAAGGCAGGTGACATATTAATGTCTTCACAATAATAATCCAAATCAGAGTAAAGGATAGAGTACTCTTACCGACTTTGGTGGACTCACAGGCCGTTGGCGGTGAGTCAAACGGGCTTGCACTGTCTTAGGATGGATGACAGTATAGGAATGGTCTGTACACTGGTAAACTTCCTCTTCAGATGGGGGGCCAGGAACCTGCCCAGATGGTCCGTACGATCACCGTCTTTGTCAGCATGTGTGAACCATGTATAAAGAAAAAACAAGGAGCCTCCACATGGTGTAAATCCAAAAACCTTTCAATTGGCGTTTATTTGATCAGTCAAGATCATCAAGCAATCCATAAAAGGCTAAAAATGGTAGAATCGATTCCAATAATAAAAACAGAAAACAAGCGTGGTGTGGGTGGCTGGGTACAGCAAAGAGACCCGACGCGTTTTGTCTGAAGAGACTTCGGCTGACCCCAAGTTTTTTATTATTTTTTTTACATTTAAACATAACAAACATGTCATACTTACCTGCTCTGTGCAGTGGTTTTGTACAGAGCAGCCTAGTTCCCCCTCTTCTTGGGTCCCTTGCCGGTGCTCCTGGCCCCTCCCTTCTGCCTAGTGCCCCGCAAGCAAGCAGCTTGCTATGGGGGCACCCGAGCCGAGGTTCTCCTTATTGGCTCACTGACATTGATTGATAGCAGCAGGAGCGAATAGGGCCCAGTTGCTGTCTCAGCTAATGAGGAGGGAGAGTCCTGGACTCTCATGCAACATGGCTGGATTGAGATGGGACTCGGGTAAGTATTGGAGGGGGGGGGGGCTGAGGCACACAGAAGGTTTTAGAATGCATTAAGATAAAAAAACCTTCTGACTTTAGAACCACTTTAAGGCTGAACTCCAGGAATTCACCAAAATCCACCCTTGTTGTGGGCCCTTCACCTTTTCGCACTGCAAGGGTTACCTGCTCGTTAGGTCTAGGGATGCAGTAATAAGTAAAGTACTCACCTTATTCTCTGCTCAGGCAGGCTTCCTGGACCTGTGTGACCAGTCCAGCGCTGCTTCCTCTCTAAGACGCTCTGGCCACAATCACACTCCAGCCTCTTTCACATACAATGCAGGTCTGATAGCCCTGCATTGCACATAAAGACACCAAGAGACTGCCCAGGTGCCAGAACTTTGTAGAGAAGAGGAGAGCGCCAGAGCCGGGGGTTAAAGTAAGAAGTCGAGTCTCTAAATCCCCACTCTGATTTAATGAGCATTTAACCCTTGCATTGTGGTGGGTTGACAAGGGTACATTTGGACTAATTTCTGAAGATCAGCTTGAAAACTGAGTTTCATTTGGAGAGAGAGTATGAAAGGAAACAGTTTTAGCTGTGCTCTTGAATCCCATAATGTATGGATGCACCTTAAAAATTGAGAATTTGCAAAACAAAGATATTATTTAAATAGTAAAAATGTTATAGCTTCACTTTAGGAAACATGTTGTTATTAGGGGTAAAGCACAATGTTTATTGCAGCAAACATAGCTGAGTGTTTGATACCTTAAAGCGTGGGTGTATCTCTATGTGTATTGGGATGTGTGCATGGATGATTTCTGTCTGCTGTTTTATAGACACAGGGTAGATAAAACTGACCTCTCCCACTTGGCTCATTGGACCCCATAGGGAGCACACGTGTCAGCATACATAATGCTTCTATACTTACAACTTCAGTAAATATTTAATTTATCATTTCCTTCCTTTTCTGAGTAAACACAGTGAGTGATCTGTACCGATCGCTCCTGTGTTTATTCTTAACTGAAGCATTGTAAATTATGTTCACGATGCTTTCGTTTGTGAATGAACTGGAAGCCACTCAGCATAACGCTTCCCATTCGTTCACTGCAGAGAAAGGAACTGGGGAATCTTTGTCCACAGTCCCTTTCTCCGTCCTACAAATGAGACAATGGTGGTCTGTTTAGACACTTGATATTTCACCAAAGCCCCCCAACAGGGCTGCTAAAAAATAAAATCGTAAAAAAATAATAAAAAATAAAAATTGTAAAAAATAATAAAAATAAAAAACTACAGACACCGTCCACTGCCCTGCTGACACCAATCTCTGCTCTACTGACACCATCCACTGCTCTGCTCATATACATGCATGTGTGTTTGCGTTCTGGGGTGCACATCCTAATGCAATAAGCTGCGCACACCAATGTGAGGAGGAAACAGTAATAGCTACTAGGCAGGACAGTTAAAGTTTGATGGCGTAGAGGTGTTATCACCCACCCAGATACTAGGAACATGCCCTTATCTATATGTAGCAGGTAAGTGGCGCTCTACGCAGAAAGCACTCAGGTACTGTTGTGCTCACTAGGTAGTGTAGAGTATGTATTAAACCTATACTGCCTAATTCATTGTATAATGTGTGTCTGTTAAGAATTGTTGCAGCCCTTTTATAGAATATACTCGAGTTCATAAGAATGGACATTATTATATATGCCTCTGCTGCTAGTCTGTGAATAGGTTTAGTATAGATCATCCTAATTAACTGATAGGGGCACCTTCCATGTATAAATATATCTTACTCCCTTTACATCTGCTTTTACACTTCTCAACAATTCAAAGAAATATCTGTGGTCTACATCAGGGGTCTCCAAACTTTTGAAACAAAGGGCCAGTTGATTGTCCTTCAGACTTTTGGGGGGCTGGACTGTGGCCAGCAGAAGTGGAAGTTTTCCTGGCATCAATGGGAGTAAATATTGCCACATTTGGTATTTGTGGAAGCAATAGCACCCCATTGTTGGTATCATTGGGAGGAATAGTGCCCCACTGTTTGTGTCAGTGGGAGAAATGGTGCCCCATTGTTGGAAACAGTAATATCTACTAGGCAGGACAGGTAAAGTTCGCTGGCTTAGAGGTGTTATCACCCGCCCAGATAGTGGCAGAATAGTGTCTCATATCAGAGGGAGGGATATGCTTCAAGGGCCAGATAAAGGCAAGCGAAGGGCCACATCCGGCCCCTGGGCCACAGTTTGGAGACCACTGGTCTAAATCAGTCAGCAGTTATGTTTGTAAATGGACCACACAGCAAGCAAGCTTTATAACAGCGTGATGTTCGTCAAGTCTGCATTTGAATTGCCACTTAATGCTTTTTGCATTGATGTTGCTTAGCACACTACAGTCTATTTTTGTACCAAAAATCACTTAATACTTCACCTACTTTCATGATCTAATCTTTTACTAACCCAATATTGTTTTACTGTCAGAGGCTAAGAATAATGCAACTTCTACTGACCGTAAAACGATGACTTTCCTAGTGAGCTAACAGCTTTCCTTCTTTATGGATTATGGTGTTTGTGGTGTGGGGGGATCTTATTTAATAAATGCCTGATAATTATATTGATAAATCATTGAGCATCTTGTGCACATAATTACTGTTTTTAAATTTACAAATGGCACAGAAAAATAAGGAACAAATTAAATGCTTGCTTTTTCTATTTCTCAAGTGTTCCATTGGCTTGGAATTGGTCAGTTCTGCAGCCATTACAAAGCAAATAAATGATAGGATCACACTAACCATGGAATCCAGCAATGAAAGTTCTACTTTCATTATGGCCCCTCATGTGAGGAAGCAGAGACTCAGATTGATGTTGGTAATATTGTCACTGGGTATTTTTGAGATATACAAAAAAATCAATAGGTGATTTAGCCCACCAGTGCCCACCCAATTGCTAGATTTAAGTTGACTTTTTAGACAAAAGAAGCTCAGAATATACTGTATGCCCTTCTACCAAACTTGAGAGATCGAAGTCAGACAGTATATTTTTATTTCTAATGTCCGAGTATTGGCTTTAAAAGATTTTAAAGTGCTGTATGTCCTAATGATAACATGATGATATGTTAACAGTCTTCCTTGTATGGATAAATAAATGGTAACAGAAGCGCTGAAATACTTACCCTTTGTGGAGTAAATGCTACTTTGGGTTCCCTCCAGTGCTTATCTTGTAAAGAAAAAAGCCTAGGCAGTTGGCCAGCCATCTTTGTTGAAAGATAGAGTCTGATTTCAGATTGGCTTCTTCCCTTCTGCAAGAATCATTTAGACAAACATCTTGGCTTTTTGTTATGTAATTACTACTGTGAGAAGCTTGGAGCAGCATTTTTCATTAGGAAAGGTAAAGCCCCATACACACGAGTGGAATTTCCGTAAAAAAAAGTGTGATGGGAGCTTTTGGTCGGATATTCCGACCGTGTGTATGCTCCATCCAACTATTTCTGTCTGAATTCCCGCCAGCAAAAGATTGAGAGCAGGTTCTCTATTTTTCGGTCGGAAAAAGTTCTTATCCAAAAAATGCGTTCTTCTGTATGCAATTCGGACACACAAAAAATCATGCATGCTCGGAAACAATTCGACGCATGCTCGGAAGCATTGAACGTCATTTTCTCGGCTCGTCGTAGTGTTGTACGTCACCACGTTCTTGACGGTCGAAAGTTCAGAGAACTTTTGTGTGGCCGTGTGTATGCAAGTCAAGCTTGAGCAGAATTCTGTCGGAAAAACCATCCAGGATTTTTTAGACGGAAATTCCGCTCGTGTGTACGGGGCATTAGTATTTTAGCCATTTTATTCCTATTTATTTATGCATACCACCAAGACTGTTAACACAGCTTTAAGGTGATTGTAAGCGATTGTAAGCGACAATTACTAAATTGTACCACTTCTTTAAAGTGGTTGTAAACCTGAGCCATGAAATATGAACAAATTATATCTATAATGTGTTCTTGTCACATTTAAGAGCACGAATGCCGCGTACACACGATTGGACATTCCGACAATGAAATCCTGAGATTTATTTCCGAAGGATGTTGGCTCAAACTTGTCTTGCATACACACGGTCGCACAAATGTTGTCGGAAATTCCGATCGTCAAGAACGCGCTGACGTACAACACGTACGACGAGCCGAGAAAAATGAAGTTCAATTACCAGTGCGGCTCTTCTGCTTGATTCCGAGCATGCGTGGAATTTTGTGCGTCGGAATTGTGCACACACAATCGAAATTTCCAACAACGGATTTTGTTGTCGGAAAATTTGAGAAGCAGCTCTCAAATTTTTGTTGTTGTAAATTCCGACGAAAAATGTCCGATGGAGCCTACACACGGTCGGAATTTCCGACAACAAGCTCCCATCAAACATTTGTTGTTGAAAATTCCGATCATGTGTACGCGGCATTTGCGTCAATTCTGTCTGCTGCTTCGTTCCTCTGCTATCTGCCTCACTTTTGACAAGTTTTCCTGACACCAAGAGAAAAAAGGTGACAGGGAGGGATCTCCAGCTGATTGACAGCCTCATTTCTGTTTATGTGTGCTGTTTGTAGGGGGGGGGGAGTGTGTCTCTTCCCTCCAATCAGCTCTCAGATCCCTTCTCACTGAGCTCTGCCGATTTGTAACTTCAGCTCCCCGCCCCCTTTTTTGTGAACTCTCCGACAAGCCTTCAAATTCAGTACAGATGTAGAGAAGAGAAAACTGCAGATAGACAGGTGCAACTTATGTAGTAAGATTTCTTTCATTTCTGTGTATCACCTGGGTATTACTTCAGTTTTACTTCACTGGGTATATGTAGGGGTTTACAACCACTTTAAGCAACACAACAGTACTGTAAACCAGTCTCCACATTGCAGATAGTTCCAAACGATTGTCTATTGACATCGAATAGAATTCAGTCTCTGGAGGAAGGGAAGTTGGAAACAGATTAAGCCTGACATGGGCTCTTGTTTTTATAACTGTAACTCTCTGACCATTGTAGACACCATTCAGCATGTAAAGGACAGCAGGCACATTATTGTCTACCACAAGGGACGCTACTTCAAAGTGTGGCTGTATCATGATGGACGACTACTGAAGCCCAGGGAGATTGAACAGCAGATGCAAATAATTCTGAATGACGAATCTGAACCTCAGGCTGGAGAGGAGAAACTGGCAGCCCTTACTGCTGGAGACAGGTATGTGATGGACCGTCTTTGTATGGTCTTTACACCTGCTAGTGGGTCCTGATAATGAATGGGACCTTGAACAATAAGCATATGTAGAAAGTACTCCATGTAGGCTATTTAATAATTAAATGACTATTTTTAAATCGTGCCATGATTTACTGTACAATTTCATATCAAGGTGACAGCCAAGGACCTTGTTACAAAGGGGGGAAATCAGCATAGCTACTATAACTACCGTATTTATCGGCATATAACACGCACAGGCGTATAACACGCACATTCATTTTAATAAGGAAGTTTCAGGAAAAAACTTAAATTTTAAATAAGGAACTTTGAAGCAAAATAAGGGTCCATGCCCATCTGCAGCCTCACCATTGCCATCAATGCAGCCTGAATAATGCTCATCGGCAGCCTCACAAGTGCAATCAATGCAGCCTTATTAGTTCACATCAATGCAGCCTCACCATTGCCATCAATGCAGCAGCCTCACCATTGTCATCAATGCAGCAGCCTCACCATTGCCATCAATGCAGCAGCCTCGCCATTGCCATAAATGCAGCAGCCTCGCCATTGCCATAAATGCAGCAGCCTCGCCATTGCCATAAATACAGCAGCCTCGCCATTGCCATCTATTGACTTCCTATTACAGAGGCCGCCAAGTAAACAGGAGATTCTCACTGTATGTAATCTGACGGCACTCGTCCCACCCCCCACCCCCCCGTTGCCTCCGAGGCAGCTGAAATTGAAGTATTGGCGTATAACACGCACACGCTATTTGCACCCGATTTTCATGGTGAAAAAGTGAGTGTTATACGCCAATAAATACAGTACTTGGCCCCCAGAAGATTTACCCCCCCCTTCATCACCAGGCCATTTTTAGTGTTACGGCGCTGTGTTACTTTAACTTACAATTGCGTGGTCATGCAGCACAGTACATAAATTACATTTATAACAATCCATATTCCCATCGCACACGTTCCTGGAGAAGGCCTGGGATTCTGGGTGCTGCAGCTGGAGATGGGATCATGAAAGTCACAATGAAGATATTTGCCAGCAGACCACCGATCTTCAAATTGAGTCCAAAAGTTTTTTTTTGTGGTCAGGTCCGTGGTCTGCTGGCAAATATCTGCATTGTAAATAAAATTTATGTCCTTTATTTCCCACAAATAAAGGTTTCTTTTGGTGGTATTTGATCACAACTGGGTTTTAATTTTTTTGCGGTATAAACAAAAAAAAAACCAACAGTTTTGAAAAAAAATATATATATTATTTACTTTCTGCTATAAAACATATCCAAAAACAAAAATGATAAAAATCTAATTTAGGCCAATATGTTTGCTACATATTTTTGGTAAAAAAGTTATAGCGTCTACAAACTATGGGATAAACATATATTTATATTTTTTAAACTAGTAATGGTGGTGATCGGCGACTTATAGTGGGACTGTGATATTGCAGCGGACAATTTGACACTAACTCACACTTTTGACACTTTGTGGGAACCAGTGACACTAATACAGTGATCAGTGCTAAAAATATGCCCGTCACTGTACTAATGACACTGGCTGGGAAGGGGTTAAACATCTAGGGCAATCAAAGGGTTAAATGTGTGCCTAACCAGTGTTTTTGTGTATACTGTTTGCTGCTTTCACTAAGACCCCTTTCACACTGAGGCAGTTTTCAGGCGTTTTACCGCAAAAAATAGCACCTGAAAACTGGCTTTCATGCCCCCCCAGTGTGAAAGCCCAAGTGATTTCACACTGGGGTGGTGCGCTTGCGGGACGGGAAAAAAAGCCCTGCAAGCAGCATCTTTTGGGGCGGAGTAGAAGTGCTGTATACAGCGCTCCTACACTGCCCCTGCCCATTGGAATAAATGGGCAGCGCTCCCGAAGCGCTGCAACACGGGCGCTATTAACCCCTTCTTTGGCTGCTATCAGGGGTTAAAAGCGCCCCGCTAGCGCCCAAAAAGCGCTGCTTAAACAGCGGTAAAGCACCGCTAACGGACCCGCTGCCCCAGTGTGAAAGAAGTCTAATGCCGCGTACACACGAGCGGAATTAACGACAGGAAGAGTCCGATGTGAGCTTTCCATTGTATATTCCGACCGTGTTTATGCCCCATCGCACTTTTTCTGTCGAAAATTCAGACGGACTTAGATAGAGAACATGTTCTATATTTTTCTGACGGAACAAATTGCTACCAGAAAAAGCGCTCGTCTGTATGCTGTTCCGACGCACCAAAAACAACGCATGCTCTGAAGCAAGTACGAGACGGAAGCTATTGGCTACTGGCTATGGAACTTCCGTTTTCTACTCCTGTCGTACGCGTTGTACGTCACCACGTTCTGGACGGTCGGACTTTGGTGTGACCGTGTGTATGCAAGATAGCTTCTGTCGGAACTCCGTCGTAAAAACCTTTAGAGTTTATTCCGATTGCAAAACCAGTCGTGTGTACAGGGCATAAGGCATGTGATGTTTTTTTTTCCCTGCGGGAAACCAAATACCATCACATCCTCACTGTCAGGATGAAGTTCTGCATAGTTTACATATGCAGAGCTCCTTCCAGCCTTTCTTCTTGACAATCAGTGGGTGCCGGCGGATATCAATTGGTTGGCAACCGCTGATCAGCTTCTGCCATGACTAATCACAACCGATGTGTCATGCTGGCAGCAAGCACCCGCCCCCCTACCAGGAAGTACAGAATCACATGTATAGTATATATATGTGATTCTGCACAGAATGGCTATTCTAGAGCGGTCGGCAAGTGGTTAAACTGCCAGTCCATTGTCTGTCTGCATGGCCATTTGTACTCCATTAAAAATTGGGGCAGCCACTAGGAGAAGCTAGTGGCTTTCACTGTAGTAGCACTGCCCACTACAGTGATTTCCAGCTTACATGGGGATCCCATAGGAATGACGCATGCATACTTACATTGGTCCAAGCTGGACTAATGTCACAATGTAAAAATCGCCACACCTGAACAGTTATGTAAGAACTGTATAAGGGCTCGTGTTAATGATATCAGTTTGAGACACTTCTGAGAACAACCAGAATTCATTAACAGGTGAATTTGACCTGCCATTGACCTCCTTCTGTCCTGCATTTACCCTTGCCTCAAGCAAGCTTTGCATTTTCAAAGACTTTTAGGCCCCTTTCACACTACCGCGACTTCAAAGTCGTGCGATTTGCCGCGTTTTATATTGCAAATTTCGTGGTCGCGATTTCGATTCGATTTCGATTCGATTTTGTTTCATCTACAGGCGTTTTTAATTTTTGACTATTTAAAAAAAAAAAACACTTCTAAACGCAAACGTGGCTAACCGCAGCATGTAAACGCGGCAAAATGGAATTTTTTAAACATCCCATTAAGCCTTAAGGGCATGACAAACCCACCTGATGCAAAAAACAAAAACAAAAAAAGCCCATTGACAAAGGCCCTAAAGCTTATTATATCTGTTGTAAAATTTCAGTGGCTAGATTTTTTTTTGCTGTCTTGCTTTGGAAACAGTAACCCATAATAGTAATAAACACATTTCTAGATGTTTATAACATTTAAATAATTAATCACAGAATATATAGGTTTTACTTTGCAGGAATTGTGCTATATAGACATTCGGTTTTCATACCAGTGATAAACCCATTTCTTTTGTATGTGTATAATACAGGGTACCTTGGGCCAATGCTCGTAAAACCTACTTTACAAATGGAAGAAACAGGCAGAGCCTGGATGCTGTTGAGAAAGCGGCTTTCTTTGTAACCCTGGATGACACTGAACAAGGATACAACAAGGATGACCCTGTGACATCTCTTGACAAATATGCCAAGTCTCTCTTGCATGGGAAATGTTATGACAGGTATGCTTTCTGAGTGATATTTGTATATGGAGACTTTTTTTTTCCAAAAAATTGTTTAATCATTTCCATGCATTTACTAGATTATATCTGGCTGAATATATTAACCCCCCTGGCGGTATTCCCGAGTCTGGCTCGGGGTGGATTTTTCATACCAAAAGCGGTATCCCCGAGCCAGACTCGGGCTTGCATTGCAGGATCCAGGAAGAGTTTACTTACCTTGTCTCCTGGATCCTGCGATGTCTCCCCGCTGTGATCGTCGAGCCGCTGTGTCTCGCTCGATTCACAGTGCCGAGCTCCATTCCCTGCGAGCGTTGCGATGCACGGGGACGGAGTTCGGCGGCAAATTCAAAAAGTGAAACACACAGTACAGATACAGTATACTGTAATCTTACAGATTACAGTACTGTATCAAATAATGACACATCCCCTTTGTCCCTAGTGGTCTGCCCAGTGCCCTGCATGCAGTTTTATATATATAAAACTGTTCCTTCTGCCTGGAAACTGGAGATTGTCCATAGCAACCAAAAAGTGTCCCTTTACGTCAAAAGTGGCTTTAGACCAGCTAGAAAACAGCGATAGTAAATTAGAACACTTGCAGAATTGAGCGATAGTGAATTGTGGGGAAATTTATTTTATTACTATTTTTTTAAATTTTTTTTTATTATTTATTTTTATTTATTATATTATAATTTATGTTTTTGTGTTTCAAACTTTATCATACCCGGGATATCTACTAGACTCTGGTTTGGACAGATTTAAGTGTATTATTGTTAATATTTACAGAGCTACAATATAAAATGCCAAATTTCCATGCAAAATAATGGTACCGCTTTCAGCACCTAAAATCCGAAATAATCATACCGCCAGGGAGGTTAAAACTGATTTTTGTTAACCTCCTTTTGTTTAACACTCCCAGCGTTAAAGTCAACCTCTGTCTAAAAGTTTTTGTAACATAATCCATATCCCTTAGCCAGGAAAACTTTTTTTTTAACCTACTTTCTCCAAGGGAACATGATCATATTTTTTTCCACTTTAACATCCCTACAGTGGTCGCTGAGGTCTTTACTCCACTGAATGTGAGATACAAGATGGTGCCCTGCATTACTTTCTCCAGACACAGAGTACCCTCTTGGATCATGTATCAGGCAGTGAATGGCAGAGAGGGTTATCAGCTGTATCAATGTTGATAATCATATTCATCAGCATTGTGCGGCTGCTAAGGATAGCAATGTTGCAGTTAATTCACTAAAGGGTTCTGAAGCGTTGTCTCCTCCTGATGGAGGACTCAAGAGGTGGCAGAATCAATAGGTATTCTTAAAAAAAAAATTAGTTAGTAAACTGTTGTGCTTATTTGTATTGTGCTTCTAAGAACACATAGGACATTTTTCAATTTAGTGTATAGTTGCACTTTAATGCAGCCAGTAATTTTATTTGAAAGATAATTGTACAATATGGTGTGCATTTACTAAAGGCAAATAGACTGTGCATTTGTCAAGTGCAGTTGCACTCCTTTCTCCAAAGCTAAGTGAATGCGGTGTAGCTCTGCTGATTTTAATCAGGGACATGCAATCAGGGGAGGCAGGTGAGGCAGAGCCCCAGCTGCCATGAAAAAACAAAACAAAAATGATCAAGCTTCAAGGGTCATAGCTCAGAGACCTGGGGTAAAAGTTCTACCCAACCACTGGTCAAAATTTGGGGCTCCTAGCACCTATGGTTCCGGAGATACGGGGCTACTTGCGCAACCTGTCAGAAGCTACATACAGCACGGCCAGTTTGAATACAAGCTGGCACACTTTGTTTGCAGCAGACTGAGAGGATGAGCTTACAGTGCCTCTCCTTACTTCTTGTCAGAGGCACTGAGCTCAATGGACAACTTGGAGCCCTAGACCAATGGTAAAGCACCATTGGTCCAAGCTGTCCAATAAAAATGCTGCAGTGGAGGTTCTCCTCTCACTACAGTGTCTATGAAGGGGGCATGTGTCTAAAAGACACATGCTCCCTTCCAGCCCAGCCCTCTTAAAGCGGTTGTATAGTTATTTTTTTACAGGTAAGCCTATAATAAGGCTTACCTGTAGGTAAAAAAAATATCTCCTAAACCTGTACGGTTTAGAAGATATTCCCCTTGCTATGTCCCGCTGACTGCAGCGGCTCATGCGCACAGGGGATTTTCGGCTGAAGGCCCGGCAAATGCCGGACCTTGCCGGGAAAGAAATCTCCCGCGCGCATACCCGGAAGACACGTGGAGGCAACATGTCAGCTACCTCGGCGTGGACCAGGTAAGATACCGACGCCTCGTTCTAAGGTAAGTATTTCATAATGAGCTATTATTCAGTGCATACTAGCTCATTATGCCTTTTGCCTTACAGGGGTATAAAAAAAAATGTCAGCGGGTATACAACTGCTTTAACTACAAGGAAAAAACATGGGTTTATGGGTATAAGGTTTACCCATAATCCCATGTTTTTCTCACACAGTTAAGAGGAATAATCTGCTGCTGTTGAAAATGTACTTTTTTAATCAAGCTAAATCATATATTATTATGCTATATATTATAATAACAAAATCATTTATTATTTATCTATTTACTGTGAAATTACAGGTTTGACGTTATAACTTTAAACTTCAGTAATTTGTCCGTTAAGCCACCTGCTTGAGTACAGTTTTTGAAAATATAATAAATTACCTTAAAAACAATATATAATAATAATTATTTTTATAACTTATGGTAAGTTATAAACCACTTGGCACCCAGGCCAATTCTGATACTTCTCTTCTACATGTAAAAATCATAATTTTTTTGCTAGAAAATTACTCAGAATCCCCAAACATTATATATATAATTTTTTTAGCAGACACCCTGGGGAATAAAATGGTGGTCGTTGCAACTTTTAATGTCACATGGTATTTGCGCAGAAATTTTCAAACATGTTTTTTTTTTTTAAAAAAAACCTGTTTTATGAATAAAAAAGAAAACTACAGTTAGCCCAATTTTTATTTTTTTTCATGTGTAATGTGAAAGATGATGTTACTCCGAGTAAATAGATTCCTAACATGTCACACTTTAAAATTGCACACACTTGTGGAATGGCGCCAAACTTCGGTACTTAAAAATCTCCATAGGCAACACTTTAACATTTTTTTACAGGTTTAGAGTTACAGAGGAGGTCTATTGCTAGAATTATTGCTCTTGCTCTAACATTCTCAGTGATACCTCCCATGTGTGGTTTGAACGCCATTTACATATGCTAAATTAAGTCCTTATGCTGGTTAACTTAGTAAACTATGAGAACTGATGAAGGTTCTATATATAATCTATATAATCAGAGAATGGTTCGGGTTCTATTCTTTTATTATATAGATTATATATGGCACTTTCATTAGTTCTCATAGTTTACTAATTTAACCAACATAAGGACTTGTTTTAATAAAATCAGGAGCTAATGAGAATCGAATACGTAACTTGTGAATATGTAACCTGTGCGTATCTGGCTCTGATACTAGCCAGTGACTCACTACCACTGACCTCACCGCACATCCCTGGTTTTAATCATCCAATCGTGTGTAATCACAAATGCAGTTTTTCTTATTTTCCTTGCACCTGGTTGGGTATTCTTTACAAAGTGAAGCTTCACCAAATTCACCAAGCTCTGGGAAAAGTGAGAGCAACTACCCTTGCAAAGTGCACAGTGTATTTTCCTTTAGTGAAACCACCCCTATGCATATTATTATACATGATTTATATAGCGCCAACAATTTACGCAGCGCTTTAAAATGTAGAGGGGGACAGCACAATTACAATTACAGTACAGTTCAATACATAAGGGACAGGAGGGCCCTGCTCGTAGAGCTTACATTCTAAAGGGAGGGGGTGTGGTACAAAAAATAAAAGATGCAGGGAATGATTTGATGGGGGGTGGCTCAGGGACAGTTGTTAGGTGGGTGTGGGATAAACTTCCCTGAATAAGTGAGTTTTCAGGGATCTCCTAAAGGTGGACAGGTTAGGGGCTGATCGAACATACCGGGGCAGGGAGTTCCAGAGGATAGGAGAGGCTCTGGAGAAGTCCTGAAGGTGAGCATGAAAGGTGGTTACAAGGAAGCTAGAGAGCAGGACATCCTGGGAGGAGCGGAGAGGGCGATTTGGGTGATATCTGCAGATGAGATAGCTGATGTAGCTGGGGGCAATGTTGTGGATGGCCTTGTATGTTGTGGTTAGCATTTTGAATTTTATACGGTGGGGTAGGGGAAGCCAGTGAAGGAATTGGCAGAGAGGAACAGCAGTCACGGATCAGTTAGTGAGGTGTATTAGTCTAGCAGCAGAATTCATAATAGACTGAAGGGGGGATAGACTGCGTAAGGGTAGGCCATTAAGGAGAGAGTTGCAGTAGTCAAGGTGGGAAATAATCAAGGAGTGAACAAGTTGCTTTGTGGTTTTATTAGTCAGGAAGGGTCAAATTCTGGAGATGTTGCGGAAGTTAAGGCGGCAGGATTTAGCCAGTGATTGGATGTGGGGGCTGAAGCAGAAGTCAGAGTCAAGGATTACACACAGAACCCTGGCATGTGTGGAGGGACCAAGGGTTGTGCTGATGATCTTAATGGTAAAGTCATGGGGATGCACGGGGACCAGGAAGGAGGAAATGTAACAAGCTCCGTTTTAGAAAGATTGAGCTTGAGAAAGTGATGTGACATCCATACCGATATGTCATTCAGCAAGTTTGAGATCCGTGAGGAGATGGACGGGGGTGAGTTGAGAAGTGGAGAGATAGATCTGAGTGTCATCGGCGTAGAGGTGATATTGGAAGCCATGGGAGGTTATCAACTGGCCCAGGGAAAAGGTATAGAGCGAGAATTGGAGGGGCCCAAGGACGGAGCCTTGGGGTACCCCGACAGAAAGAGGAAGAGGAGCAGAGGAGATGGAGTTGTAAGTGACACTGAAAGTGTGCTGAGATAGGTAGGAGGAGAACCAGGATAAAGCAGAATCACGGAGGCCATGGGAGTGTAGTTTGCTGAGGAGGAGTAGGTGGTCAACTGTGTCAAAGGCGGCAGAGAGGTCCTATGCCCTGTACACACGATCAGAAATTCCGCCAGCAAAGGTTGGATGTGCGCTTTTGGTCAGAAATTCCGACCGTGTGTGTATGCTCCATCGGACTTTTGCTGGCAGAATTCCAGCCAGCAAAAGATTGAAAGCAGGTTCTCTATTTTTTGGTCGGAAAAAAATCCTATCCGAAAATGCGTTCGTCTGTATGCAATTCGGACGGGCAAAAAATCACGCATGCTCGGAAACAATTCGAAGCATGCTCGAAAGCATTGAACTTAATTTTCTCGGCTCGTCGTAGTGTTGTACGTCACCGCATTCTTGACTGTCAAAGGTCAGAGAACGTTTGTGTGACCGTGTGTATGCAAGGCAAGCTTGAGCGGAATTCCGTGGGAAAAACCATCCAAGTTTTTTCTGACGGAATTTCTGATCATGTGTATGGGGCATAAGAGTATGAGTATGGAGTAATGGCCATTGGTTTTAGCAGTTAGTAGGTCATTGGGGAGTTTTAGTAGGGCAGTTTCAGTGGAATGTTGTGGACAGAAGCCGGACTGTAGGGGGTTGAGAAGGTTGTTGTCCGTGAGGTAGCGACTCATTCGGTCATGGACAAGGCGTTCGATGAGCTTGGAGGCAAAAAAATGGAAGTAGGGAGATGGGTCTTAAGTTATTCAAACAGGTGGGGT
Source organism: Lithobates clamitans (assembly GCA_037952925.1). NCBI lineage: Eukaryota > Metazoa > Chordata > Amphibia > Anura > Ranidae > Lithobates > Lithobates clamitans. Next base: position 1,739,020 of record JBBGZY010000159.1, read on the forward strand.
CTAGTGAGGGTTTTTTAAGTATGGGTGTAACCAGTGAATGTTTGAGCGGGGAAGGGAAGGTGCTGGAGGAGAGGTTGAAGATGTGGGTTAAGGAGTTTAGGATAGAGCAGAAAGGTGGTCGCAGTAATTTTGAGGGGACAGGGTCCAGGGGACAGGTGGTGAGGTGGGCCATGGAGAGGAGTTTATCTACTTTGTTGGTGGTAACTGGGCAGAAGGAAGAGTATTGAGTATGGTGTTGGACCTGATGTGTTGGGTAGGGGAGGAAGTTGAATGCTGGATATCTCCTCGAGAATTGTGTCGATTTTGCTTTTGAAATGGTTGGCAATCTGTTGAGCGGTAAGCAAGTTGGTGGGTGGGGGCAGTGGGGGTGAAGTAAGGAATTAAGGGTAGAAAAGAGTTGGCAAGGTTTGGATGAGAGGGTTTTGATGAGAGTGTTGTTGTAGGTTTGGTTAGCAGTGTGGAGGCAGGAGTTGTATTTGAGAAGGGCAGATTTGTAGAGGGTAAAGTCTTGTCGGGATTTAGATTTATGCCATGCTCGCTCAAGAGCACGGCTGTGTCTCTTGAGACTTCTGGTGTCGTCTGCTTGCCAGGACTGTGGTAGATGGGGCTTGGTTCTGCATGTAGAAAGAGGAGCAAGTACGTCTAGGGAGGATGACAGCGTGTTGTTGTAGATGTAAGTGGTTAGATCTGGGCAGGACAGGGGTGTGATTTTTTTTCGTAAAGGCCATCAGTAGCAGAATGAAGAAGGCAAGAAGGGAAACCACCCCTATGCATATGATGTTGTACATTTCTTTGTAGGTTAGCCATTGACATTCTTGACTGTGAGGTTCCTCAGATTTTCTTGTCTCAATATGTTCTCTTGAATAAGGAGAGTGAGAAGTGTTTCTAATGATTGTACTGAATTCAGAAGGGTCATGACATTATTCAGCACCATCCAGAAAAAGTGAAATTTGTTTTAGATAAAGGTGACTGCTAAGAAAATGTTACATTACTTACTCTCTTTGATTACCTGCTTTGGTCCCATTTAGAGACCAAATGCCAACCTACCTAAACCTTTAAGTGAAGCAGTGCTTTGGCCCTGCAATGCAGAACAACAGCCTCACTTTAACCCCTCTCTTCTCCAGTTGCACATGCTCACCTTTCCTTTGCTTCCCCACTGATCTGTTCAGCCAAAAAAATAAGCTCTGTGTAAGCTCAGAGTTGCTCTGATTGAAGCTTACGCAACTGAGGGATTTCCCTGCCCCATGTAAGTCAGCTGACAGCCCCTTGTATATTAGAAGATTTCCCTGTCCCATGTAAGTAAGCCACATGTTTTGCTATGCCCAGAAGTACCGGGTTTTCTTCACTGTCATTGACAAACTGGACAACAAGTGTGTAAAGGAAAGGTGAGTATGAGCTGATGATGGAGTGGGGACTTTTAAAAGAAATTATGAGTAGATTTACTTTAAAACTATGGGTGGCATCTGGAGGACTGACTTACCCAATGGTGTCTTGCATCGCCTTGGGTTTCTGTTTCTCATCTCTTATTCGTTAGAGCAGTTGTTTTACTTTGCACATTTCATCAGCTGTTTTAACACTGGGCTTGTTTCAAGAGTAGAAGATCTTTAAAGTACCAACCCATAGAAAAAAATCATAAAATAGCAGCCAACTTTCAGCTTCTATACACTCAAGTACTGGTCAGGTGCTAAGCCCTCCAGCTTGCTATTGCTCTTAGAACACGTTTCCTAAGTCTGTCTTTTCTTTTCCAGATGGTTTGATAAAACAATCAGTTTCATTGTGTTCAAGAATGGGAAGATGGGCATGAACTGTGAACATTCCTGGGCTGATGCCCCAATTTTGGGCCATCTCTGGGAGGTAAATGATTTTAAACTATTCATGCATCACCAGTCTGTTAAACCACATTGTACAGATTACTGATCACCTTAAAATGGTAGTGTAGATCTTGCTTGTAATGCCTAGTACACATGGGCTGAATTGCAGGAGACATTTGCAGATTCAATAAAAAACGTCCGACATTCGACCTGTGTGTATGTCAGCCGGTCCGACAGAAGTCGCCCATTTGGCCAGCTTCTGTCAGATGAGCATGCTGGAAAACCAGCAGCCGACCGTCTCCCGATCAGCGCTTTCAACCCATGGCAGAGAACGCTGATAGAGTGTTCTGGCAGAGGGCTGCCCCCCTGTCAGAATGCAACAGCTCAGCAGAGCATATAGCCGCCTCTGCACTGAGAACTGAGAGATCGAACATCGCCGATCGCTCAGTTTTCAGAGCTCCATGAGCAGAGAACTGTAGACTGTCAGTCACAGCTCTCTGCTCTTCTCCCTCCTCGCTCACTGAAGCGGCGAGCTGTGGAGGGAGCGGAGCGCGGGTCATCTCAGGCTCTCAGCGGTGAGCTGAGAGGCTGAGCCAGGTGTCAGTCCAGGCACTTGGCAGATCCAGACTTCATGGTCAGGAGGACGCGGTGCCTGAACTGAAATCGTGACATCAGCAGAGAGCGGACTTCAGCCCGCTCTCCGCTGAAAACAGGTCACAAGAGTGCAAAATCAATTGCACTCTTGTGATCCATAGGATAAGTACAGCTAAATGAGCTTTGGCTTGACTTCTCCTTTAAGCGTACACACAGATTGACGCAGTCTTTTTTTTGAACAATGTTGTTGCTTCTGTGTTTTACAATTTTCTTTTTGTGTCGCATGTACAGTACACTATGGCAACTGATAAACTTGACTTAGGATACGAAGAGGATGGACATTGTAAAGGAGAGCCTAATCCTAGCATCCCTCCTCCAAGCAGACTGCAGTGGGATATCCCTGAAGCGGTAAGATTCCCAATACTACAAATACTAAATGGCTACATTGTGGATCAAGGGATTGCCTTTGGGGATCAGAAAGGATTTTCTTGCCATATGAATAAATTGGATCATCCCTTTTACAGGTTTTTTCCTTGTTCTGAAGCAACTGCAGGTTTAAGAATGCAAGGTTGCAAGGTGTTTTTAAGAAAATTATTCCATGTAAAAATTTGTTTTTTTTGCTTTGTTTTTTTGTTCTGAAATTTTGCAAAAGATTGTTTGTTTTATTTGTGTTTTTGGTATTTAACACTCCTTGTAATGAGAAGCTATTTTTAGGATGCATTAATTAACCACTCCAGTACAGGGAACTTTGACCCCCTTCCTGCCAAGGCCAATTTTCAGCTTTGAGCGCTGTCGCACTTTGAATGACAGTTGCGCTGTCATGCAACACTGTACCTATCTGACATTTTTATTATTTTGTTCACACAACTAGACTCTTTTGTTGGTATTTAATCACCACTGGGTTTTAAATCTTTTGCTAAACAAAATTTTGAAGAAAAAAAAACGTTTTTCTTTGTTTCAGTTATAAAATGTATATATAAGTAAGTTTTCCCTTTCACTGATGGGCACTAATATGCAGCACTGATAGGCGGTACTGATATGCAGCACTGATAGGCAGCACTGATAAATGGCACTGTTGGGCACTGATAGGCGACACTGATGGGCACTGATAGGTGACACTGATATGCAGCACTGATAGGTGGCACTGATGGGTGGTAATGATGGGCACTGAAAGGTGGCATTGATGGGCACTGATAGGCGGCACTGATGGCAATGACAGGCATTATTGATGGGCACTGATTGGCATCCCCTGATTGGCACGGATTGGCACTCTAGGTAGGCACTTGTGGGCATCCTTGTAGGCACCGCTGATGAGTCTTCACTGATAATCAATGCGCTGATCATCATCGCAGACCCCCCCCTGTCAGAAGAGACGCTGATCGCCTCTCTTCTACTCACGCCCTGTCAGCGCGAATAGAGGAAAAGCCGATAACCGGCATTTCCTGGTTACGATGTGATTGGACACAGCTGATCACATGGTAAAGAGCTTACGTCATAGGCTCTTTACAGAGATCAGAGATGCAGTGTGTCAGAGTGAAACAAAGCACTACCGATTGCTGCGCGAGCGGCTTTTCCTGCTGGACGGCATAGGACGCCCAGCCAGTATAATGAAACCACCGCCCAGCCATCATTCTGTTATAGGCTGGGTGGGATGTGGTTAATCTTGTGTCAAGACTTGTCCCAGTCTACACATCTCAAGGGTCAGTGCAAAAATGTAATATGACTGATAATCTCACTTAACATTTTTCTAAGCTCATCAGTGTGGGTAAGGGATTGTCTGGTTGGCAGTAAAGATTGCTGATGGCTTTTGTTAGCTTTCTAGGCATTGACCAATGTAGCATTTGTTGCCTAAAAGTCAATTAGAATGATCATTTAATATGGTTACTTTATAATTCTATTAGCATATACCAGCAACAGATATGATGTACTGAATATCTTTTAGTTAATGAGGGCTAAGAAGCCTGGAACAGCTGTATGTAAGTTGATATTCTTGGCTGTAAAAAATTGACTTCTAGATCTGGGGTATATGCCAGTGGTTCTGGATGAACAGAGGGGTACAAGGGGGAAAAAAGAAATCATTTGCATGATTCCACCAACTTACCCATAAACAAAAACCAAACTCCTTGTTTCTAGGCTTTGTAAGGACATGTAAATAACTTCTGTTATAAGAAGGCAATGCCGTATCTCACATTCATTCACAAATGAAAGAGAAAAGTTGACAACTTAAATTACAGATTTAGATTTTGTGTTCTACTTTTACAGAATACTTTATTAATCCCAAAGGGAAATTGTTTTCTACCCAGAGTCATTTTTTCCTGGTTCAGGAACATTCCAGCCAGATTTTATGTTTAATACCCAACAATATAGTTGTTATCTTTTGCTCACTGCTGGAGGCAATTGTTCTTTCCTATATGCAATAGGTTTGATAAACTAAAGGCAAATAGACTGTACACTTTGCTAGTGCAGCTGCACTAATTTTCCCCAGAGCTTAGTAAGACCCCTTTCACAATGGGGCGTTTTTCAGGCGCTTTTGGGCTAAATATAGCGCCTGTAAAGCGCCTGAAAAACACCTCCCCTGCAGTCCCAGTGTGAAAGCCAGAGCACTTTCACACTGGGGCGATGCGCTGGCAGGACGTTAAAAAAAGTCCTGCAAGTGGCATCTTTGGGGCAGTGAAGGAGCGGTGTATACGCCGCTCCTCCACCGCTCCTGCCCATTGAAATTAATGGGCACTGCTGCCGAAGCACCTGCAATGCGCTTCGGCAGTGACGCTACATGGGTGCATTTAACCCTTTATTCGACCGCTAGCGGGGGTTAAAAGCGCCCCACTAGCGGGCTAATAGCACCGCGAAAATGACGGTAAAACGCAGCTAAAACTAGCTGCGTTTTACCATCAACGTCCACCTGCCCCAGTGTGAAAGTAGCCTTATTGTGGTGAAACTGTGCTGATTTCCACCATCCGATCATTTGTAAGCAAAAATTACATTTTTTTTTCCTTGCACCAGATGGGTAATCTTTATCCAGTGAAGCTTCTTACATTCAATTTTGGAATAAATGGACCTTCCTGAACACAATCTACATATACTGTTAGAAATTTGTTTGTTCAAGAAAAACTTTCTATCCTGCTCCTTCTGAATGTTCTCATCTGGATTTGAACCCACTAATGATTAGAATATCAAACGAATACTCTTAAAACAAACACATTTCAAACAAAATGCTACTAGTGTATGGCCAGCTTCAGTCTAATGCAGGGTTTCTCAACTCCAGTCCTCAAGGCGCCCCAACAGGTCATGTTTTCAGGCTTTCCATTAGTTTGCACAGGTGATTTGATCAGTTTCACTGCCTTAGTAATTACCACAGCTGTTTCATCTGAAGGAAATCCTGAAAACATGACCTGTTGGGGCGCCTTGAGGACTGGAGTTGAGAAACACTGGTCTAATGCCCATTTACATGAGCCCTAAAGAGCATAGGGAGACCGTTTTTATTTTGTTGACACAGCTGTTAGGTTGGCCAATATTATGCCAGTGCAATGAGGATTGAACCCTACTGTGCTTCCCTAGGAGACCTGTATAACTGTCAGAAGTTCTTTTCTTCACACATGGAGATTTTCTCTGTGCATTGGGCTCCAGTTTGCCTGTTTTCTCTTTATTAAAGAATGGGAGGTGTTTAATCATGAATATACAGTATATCACTTCGCCATTGGCCAAATTTGAAGACTAAATGATAGATAAGTGTCCCATCTTGTGCCACCTTTAGTAACTGTATGGTCACACTTATTGTACTGTGCACATGAATATACTGTATCTTTTACAAGGGAACCAATGGAAATTCATGACCAACCTTTGGCTAACATTTTGCCTCTTGTTTCTTTGTTTTAGTGCCAAAACGTGATTGAGAGTTCCTTAAGTGTTGCCAATGCTCTTGCAGATGACGTTGATTTTCACTCATTTCCTTTTGACAATTTTGGAAAAGGGCTTATCAAGAAAACCCGAACAAGCCCAGATGCCTTTGTCCAGTTGGCCCTTCAGCTGGCACATTTTCGGGTAAGCTTTGATGGGAAAAATGGCTGTATTGATATAGACTGGAGGGCTTGCTCATGAAAGTTGTTATGCAAGCCTTGTAATACAATGGAGCCAGATAAGCTGTGTTCATAAAAAATTGTCAATTTGTTCCTAATTAAAACATTGCTTACATCATAATCCAAAACTGTAATGTTTTACTTCAGAGGCTCTTCTCTATGCATTGCTGAGGTTATTACAGTTTTGTCTACAAAAGGAATGACAACTATATCAGATCACTTCACATGTCTTTTCAATTTTGTTCACTGCAGGACAAAGGAAAATTCTGTCTGACATATGAGGCCTCCATGACCAGATTATTCAGGGAAGGCAGGACTGAAACTGTACGTTCCTGTACTATTGAAGCCAGTGAATTTGTGTTGGCCATGGCAGATCCCAAACAAAGTGTAAGTACCCAAAGCAGATCCTACAGCAACTTTTACAAGTCTGCATGAATAAATTCCTGAAATGGTACAATATAGAGTAGCAGTGTTAGGGCTCATGCATACTGCAGCTTAAAAAAAAAGGCATTATAGCTTTTATTTCATCTTGAAGAAGTTTGTACTTTTTTTGTTCTTTTGCACACTTTCATTGAGCTCTTTGAGGTTTTTTGAGCTTTGTGTTTTTTTTCACAAACCCTCCCCTCAGCTAATTTGTCCTATTTTAAAAAAAAAAATTGTGTGTGTTTTTTGAGCTTCTTTGAGCTGTTTCATGCTTTTTTGCACGTTTGCGCAAGTTTTTCGGCGCTTATACCATGTACACACGATCAGAAATGCCGCCAGCAAAACTCAGATGAGAGCTTTCTATCGGAAAATGCAACCGTGTGTATGCTCCATCGGTCTTTTGCTGGCGGAATTCCAGCCAGCAAAAGATTGAGAGCATGCTCTCTATTTCTCGGTCGGGGGAAATTCCTATCCGAAAATGCCATTGTCTGTATGCAATTCGGACGTGCAAAAAATCATGCATGCTCGGAAACAATTCGCATGCTCGGAAACATTGAACTTAATTTTCTCGGCTCGTCGTAGTGTTGTACGTCACCACGTTCTTGACGATCGAAAGTTCAGAGAACTTTTGTGTGACCGTGGGAATGTAAGGCAAGTTTGAGCAGAATTCCGTCGGAAAAACCATCCAAGTTTTTTCGGATGGAAATTTCGATCGTGTGTACGTGGCATAAGGCATCTTTTCTGCTGGAAAGCGCCTCTCAAAAAGGCGAGTTAGGTGGGTTTTATTTCTGCCTGTAAGAGCATATGCCTGTAAATTCCTGATAAAGCCAAAGTGTTCATGGACACATTGGCTAACATGGAGGGGAGTTTCCAGGCTGAAAAAATGAGAGCTTAAAAAAGCTCAAAAGCCTGTAGGAGCCGCTTCTTTGAGCTTCTTTGAGCTGCAGTGTGCATGAACCCTTATTGTTTATCAAGGTTGTCGAATCATTAAAAATCTCTCGTTGAGCTCCAGGAAGATGACTTTGGCTGAGATGATGCCATCAGTCTGCTGCAGGCAGATGGAAATATTGCTTCAGTCCCATCTTTCGCATCTGAAGGAAGTCACAAAGTAAGAGGGTGAACTGTGACATTGGATAACACAGCCAAGAACTGCATAGGCACCAGGATTTACATGATGGCTTCATCCCTGAGATATGTCATCATCTCAGTTCAGGAAGTAGATGCTAGCCCTGGGTAATGCCGGAAAAAAGGTGGCACTGTCATTCTGTCTCAATAAATACATGTAGATGTTGCACTTAGGTTAGATTCACACCTTTGCATGAATGCTTGATGTGTCTTCCATGAAAAGCAAAGGTAATGCTTTAGAACGCATCTCAAGCATGTGTCAATTTATTTCTGTATAGGCTACTGGAAAGAGAGCTCATGCTACAAGACTGTCCTATGTTCTAATCTATCTAGTGGTGCCCCACATTCTTTTTTCTTAAATGCTATAATAAGGAAGTGACTTTCTAAAGTGATTCTTGTGTTACACCTGTATACCGATGGTCAGAGAACTAAGATATTTAATAAAATTTACTTTTTTTTTCACGCAGAATGAAAATAAAATTAGGTTATTCAAGGCAGCAGCAGAGAAGCACCAACAGATGTACCGCCTGGCCATGACGGGAGAAGGAATTGACCGTCACCTCTTCTGTCTCTATGTGGTGTCAAAATACCTGGGGGTTGACTCTCCTTTCCTTAAAGAAGTAGGTCTCATCTCCTTAAGCAACAGTCATTTATATTAGTACAGTTTATAGTCTACACAGATTGAAAATGAAAGCGGGGTTCCTAGCAAAAAAATTGTTAAAATAAATATATTGGAAATATATTACCTTCCAAAGCAATTTTATCGTTGTTCAATCAGTGCTCTAATCCAGACATCCCTGCCACCCATCAAAACCATTTCTTAAGGCCGCGTACACACAAGCGGACTTTTCGGCAACAAAAGTCTGACTGCCATTCCGGCGGACTTTCGTCAGACTTTTGACGGACTTCTGACGGACTTTTGAATGAACGGACTTGCCTACACACGATCACACCAAAGTCAGATGGATTTGTACGTGATGACGTACGACCGGACTAAAATAAGGAAGTTGATAGCCAGTAGCCAATAGCTGCCCTAGTGTGGGTTTTCGTCCATCGGACTAGCATACAGACGAGCAGATTTTTCGACCGAACTCGAGTCCGTCGGAAAGATTTGAGGCATGTTTCAAATCTAAAGTCCGTCAGATTTTCGACTGGAAAAGTCCGCTGAAGGTCCGATGAAGCCCACACACGATCGGATTGTCCGTCGGACTCGGTCCGTCAGACCAGTCCAGTCAAAAAGTTTGCTCGTGTGTACGCTGCATAAGACTTCCTTGAAGGCTACAACCAGTACTAAATGATCCAACACCCATGGAAGCCTGTCAGTGGACAATGAAGGAACAGCAGGACACCTCATCACTCTGCTCTCCCTGCTCTCTACTCCAGTCTGTTTGTTCCCTTTCATCTCATCTGCACTGAAGCAAAACTTCACTGGTTCCTAGTGTTGGCTTTCCTTTTTTCCAGTCTCTGTCCTGCTGTAAAAGGGATTTACATAAAATGATATCTTTACAAATGTGAATTATACCAGTTGCATTCAAATATAATTAATTATTTTTTAAGTGAATGCAAATTTTTACATGATATTTGTGCAACTGTTTTTTAAAAGCAAATTGTCGTGAAAAAATATAATAAAATAAATTTTAGTGTAAACACACACAATATAATACACATTTATTGGTAAAATATAAAAGATGAGGTTGCATCTAGTAAATAGATAAAACATGCCAAGTTTTAAAATTGTGTGTGCTCACGATATCACAAAAACGACGGTACCCAGAAATCTGAATAGGTGATGCTTTAAAAGCCTTTACAGCTCATCAGTTTAGAGTTTGCATTGCTTCTTTTCATATGCGGTTGGTGCTATAGAGAGGATTGTCATTGCTGACCCTTTTCTAAAAATGTATGTTGCCTGGCTGTCTCTGGCTGTCATACTTTCTGAACAAGTATGCAGCACATAAAGTCAGTACTCCATTGTTCTCAGTGCTGGGCTTTTGACACTGAAAGCAGGTAACAAAAGAATCTTCTTCTAAATGCCTTTAAAACATTCTGAATTTTAAGGTGGACATTAACAGTTAACCCTTTGCTTAATGAAACTTAAAACTCAACTCCTAAAGTGATGCCTTAAAACTTAAACCACCCCTCTAATGCCGCGTACACATGATCGGAATTTCAGAAGGGAAATGTTCGATGTGAGCTTGTTGTCGGAAAGTCCGACCGTGTGTATGCTGCATCGGACATTTGCTGTCGGAATTTCCGCACACAAATGTTTGAGAGCAGGTTCTCAAATTTTCCGACAACAAAACTTGTCGGAAAGTCCGATCGTGTGTACACAAGTCCATACAAAAAGGTCAAGCATGCTCGGAATCATGCAGAAGCCTATTGAACTGGCTATTGAACTTCCTTTTTCTTGGCTCGTCTTACGTGTTGTATGTCACCGCCTTCTTGACGTTTTGGAATTTCCGACAGCATTTGTGTGACCGTGTGTATGCAAGACAAGTTTGAGCCAACATCCTTCGGAAAAAAAAACATGGTTTTGTTGTCGGAAAATCCGATCGTGTGTACAGGGCATCACACTTAAGCCTCGTACACACGATCAGATTTTCCGATGGGAAATGTGTGATGACAGGCTGTTGGCGGAAAATCCGACTGTTTGTATGCTCTGTCGGACAATTGTTGTCTGACTTTCCGCCAACAAATGTTGTCTAGCAGGTTTTCAAATTTTCCACGGACAAATGCCTGTTGACAGATTTTCCGATCGTGTGTACACAAGTCCATCGGACAAAAGTCCAAAGTACAAACACGCATGCTCGGAAACAAGGACAAGCCAGAAGCGGTCGGTCTTGTAAACTAGCGTTCGTAATGGAGAATTAACATTCGTGACGCGGCAGCTTATGAAATCTCGGAATGCAGCGCACAATTATCTTCTTCTTTAATGGGATAATAATGAAGCTGCTTTGCTGGTGATACTGATGGAGTTATTGCAAACGAATTTTCAAAGGCTTTTTTTTTCTAGTGATATCAAGAATAAGATTATATATACTCGAGTATAAGTCGAATTTTTCAGCCCATTTTTTGGGCTGAAAAAAGCCACTTCGACTTATACTCGAGTCATTTAACAAAAATGCAAGTATCGGAGGAGAAAAGGGGACGGGGTCGTGCCGATGTGTTCGCTGATGCCGTCACTAGTTTGCTGGGACCACGGGTTTCCCCAGCAACCAGTGACGCTGCGTGCGTGCACCCGCCCCCTGCTCCTCACCGCAGGTCTCGTGCCGCTGTGTTCGCTGACGCCGTCACTCGTTTGCTGGGACCGCGGGTTTCCCCAGCAACCAGTGACGCTGCGTGCATGCGCCCGCCCCCTTCTCCTCACCGCAGGTCTCGAAGACGAGCTCGCACTCACGGGCAAGCAGGGGCATGACGTCACGTGCGCGCCCCGCCCCCCTGCTACTCGCGGTTCCCGGCTTAGGCTTTCTACATCTTTCTACATCAATCCGCCCCTCCTGCATTCAAGATACTGGTATGTGGGAACTAGTGATCACTAATGGCATGGCATATTTTGTTTAGGGTCATGCTGATGGGCACATTTTTTATGTTAAGGAGCACTCTGATGGACAGATTTTATTTTAAGGGGAACACTGATGGGTATATTTTTAATGTGCACACTGATGGGCATATTTTCTTAAGGGGTACACTGATGTACACATTTTGTTGTGCCCATCAGAGTGCCCTTTAACATAAAATGTGCCCATCAGAATGCACATTAAAAATATACCCATCAGCGTGCCCCTAAAATAAAATATGCCCATCAGAGTGCCCCTTAACATAAAAGGTGCCCATCAGCGTGACCCTTATTTTATGTTAAGGGGCACGCTGATGGGCACATTTTATGTTAAGGGGCACTCTGATGGGCATATTATATTTTAAGAGCAACACTGATGGGCACATTTTGTATTAAGGGGCACTTTGATTACCGGTAGCTGCTGCATTTCTCACCCTCGTCTTATGCTCGGGTCAATAAGCTTTTCCCAGTTTTTTGTGGTAAATTAGGGGCCTCGACTTATACTCGGAACAGCTTATACTCGAGTATATACGGTATTATGCTTTTTTTTTTACCACAACACCATTATCCCGTAGTTTTTAAGATCAAAGATACAACTATGTTGGTGTCCCTTGTTAATTTTACATTGTATTTTTTAAAATGTAACTGCCTACTCCCAAACTGTCATTTGAAGTAAAACACATAGCCAAGTATTATTCTACACAATTTATTTATTGTGCATTAAAAAAAGAAAACAAATAAAACTAGACATGCCATATGCCAATAGAATTTAACCAAAAAGTGCATTCTATGCATCCAAAAATATAGAAAATATACCAAATCAAATCATTATTCAACCAAAAAAATAATGTCAAAGAAATAACTCCAAGGCCAATAATAAATAACACGTTATCTCCTCCGATTCCACAACATGTCTGGTTGCCGAACGGCCGTTCAGAAACTAACTGAAAGCACGAAATGAAAAACGCGAACTGAAAAGCTCTAAATGAAAAGCACAGAAATAAAAGCGTGAATCAACACTCACCAAACTTTTACTAACACGAAATTAGCAGAAGGAGCCCAAAGGGTGGCGCCAAAGAGCTGAAAAACAATGTAGTACATCAGTACGTTCGTATTTGTTGGCCAACAATTGTGTGCCGTGTGTATGCAAAACAAGTTTTGGCCAACGCCCTTCGGACAAAATTCCACGGTTTTGTTGGACAAACAATCCAATCGTGTGTACGAGGCTTTAACCTAACAATTGAGCCCTCGTTCACACCAGATGCATTGGGTTGTGCTCGGCAAAAAGCCTTGTTCCGTATCAATGCAATTCACACCACTGTGCTGTGTTGGGGTGCACTAAAGAAAAGTATGGTACGTAGTACCGCTTTCAAGACAACGTCGTGTAATGCAATCAACCACATCACTCTGTGCCCTGCCAATATAACTGTAATTCTGGGTACACACGAGTGTACTTCTCATCGGACTGAACTCCGAAGGACTTTTCAACGGAGTTCCGACGAAACGGACTTGCCTACACACGATTCCACCAAAATCTGATTGTTTCGAACGTGATGGCGTACGATCAGACTAGAAAAGGAAGTTCAATAGCTAGTAGTCAATAGCTGCCCTTGCGTCGTTTTCGGTCTGTCGGACTAGCATACAGACAAACGTTTGCTTTTACATACACTTTTAACACTAACCTAATCCTTAAAACCCAGGTGAAGTTTTCCAAATTTAGCTTGCAGTGAAGCGGTAAGTGTGTTTTGCGTTAAAGAGTTTTCAGCAACCCTAAACAGCTTGTCCCTTGTCTGTAGACTGCAGCTGAGGACCAATGCTCTCTATATAAGATCTCTCTCTGCAGTTTTTCAATATGCACTCTCCATGGTAGGCCTCATTCACATGGGTTCTGAGACCCTTAAGCCGCGTACACACAGTCGGATTTTCCAACAGGAAATGTTTGATGGGAGCTTGTTGTCGGAAAGTCCGACCGTGTGTATGCTCCATCGAACATTTGCTGTCGGAATCTCCGCCAACAAATGTTTGATTGCAGGTTCTCAAATTTTCTGCCAACAAAACTTGTTGTCGGAAAGTCCAATCGTGTGTACACAAGTCCGTCGCACAAAAGTTCATGCATGCTCTGAATCAAGCAGAAGGAGCCGCACTGGCTATTGAACTTCATTTTTCTCGGCTTGTCATACGTGTTGTATGTCTCCGCGTTCTTGACGTTCTGAATTTTTGGCCAACATTTGTGTGACCGTGTGTATGCAAGACAAGTTTGAGCCAACATCCTTTGGAAAAAAATCCACGGTTTTGTTGTCGGAATGTCCGATCAATGTCCGACCGTATGTATGCGGCATTAGACTGTGAATGGGCAGTTTGTTTACGCAGCTTGAGCCACCAGGTGGTGTTTACAGGTAGCCTATGTAAGTGTATGGGGATGCAGTGGCTGCACAGATGCAGTTGCTCATCCTAATATGACAGGCATGCGAGTAAATGGCTTTGAACGCACACTGTCTGTGTTCAGGGCTGCTCACCCAAATGCCTGTCAAATTAGAACGAGTGTCTGTGTCCGTGCAGCCACTGTGTCTCTTACACTTACATTGCTGCCTGCATGCAGCACCTGGTGGTGATTAAGCTTTATGGGCAAAGTGAAACTCGTGGACTGGTTGGAATCTGGACTGAGGCTGTAAGAAACCTCCTGACAGGGTTTTGCTGTGATGTGCGACTTTTAGGACTTCCTGTCCCCACCTGGTGGTTCAAGCCACGTAAACCAGGGGACAATTCATGGTCTAGGGGCCCCAAAGCCTGTGTGGATGAGGCCTTAGAGCTGCAGTGATATAGTCAGGAGGGACGGTGAACATTGTTGATTGCAGCACTGCAAGCTTTGGCATGGAGGGGTCAGGTTGGACCACCACTGTGATACAGAAGCAGTGCTCAGTTGCAGGCTACATGGGAGGTATAAGTTGTATGGGATGCTGTAACTTATAACTTTCAGGCTGGATTCACACTATTGCGAATTGGATGCGGGTTTCCCCCACAGGAGATTGTGAATGGCTCTCTATGGATCTGGTTCACACACCTCCAGGACGGCTCGGGTGCAAATTGCACAGGAGTCCTGTGCACCTTTTGGTCCATTTCAGGTCCCAATTCAGCCAAAAATTTGTGCTGAAATGGAAACCTGAACCGGTGAATGGAGACACACTGGCCGCTCCATGCTCTAGTGTGAACCCAGCCTCATACAAAGGCCAATGGTAACCCTTGCAGCACTTACCATTTCACTGCCTGCTCTAAATGATTTTCACAGATACTTCAAATGGGCTTTAACACCTAAACCAACCCTTATGTCGGCAAACCTTCATTATCTAGTATCTGAAACCTCTTTACCTAAAGCTACCAGTTCCATGCCAAAATGTAACATCTGATCAGCTGTAACTGAAAACTGAGCCGCGTCTTCTGTGAACAGCTGGAAGAGAACCCCTATTGTGTTTTTATTTGAATTAGCAACCTGTTTAACTTAAGATCCAGATACTGTAATTTGAATAATTTTGCAGTCATTATATGGTTACTATGATGATACTAATGTCAACATTTAATTCTCACAGGTCCTGTCGGAGCCATGGAGATTGTCTACCAGCCAGACACCACAGCAGCAGGTTCACCTTTTCCAGTTGGAGAAGTACCCAGAAAATGTTTCAAGTGGCGGTGGCTTTGGACCTGTAAGTAGACTTGACTGTTCCAATAATTTGCAGTGTAATTGTTGTGATCAAAAACTCCAAAGAGCTATGGTGTGGTCATCCTACCATACCATATTAAACAAGCCGGTTGTCCTGTAGTAAAGGTAAAGTCTGGAAAGGTTTTCAGGGTTTTTTTTTCTGGCTGTCTTCAGCAGGGCAGAAAGTTCTGGGAAATCCAAAATAATGAAAAAAAATATCTGCACTTTAAGACCTTGTCACAAGACCATTTATATTTTATATATGTTATTTACCTGATAAAGCCTCTTTTATTTAGACATGCAAAAGCCCTAAAACGTCTGCTGGGTGCCACCATCTTGGATTTGATATCAGCAACCCCAGCAGACTCAGAGCTGTCAGTCGTATGACACTCTATAATAGTGTTCCCCTTTGCTCCTATCCCAGCAGCTGCATAAAAGGTTATGTAGGAAGGTGAAGGGAGGGACAGAGGAGATGGACCAGCACAGAAAGCAATATTGTAAGTAGTCACATTTGCTAGCAAGTGCAAAGGCACATTGTTAGTGAATATAAAATTATTTATGGAAAGAGAAAGAATTTAAAATACTTGATTTGTTTGTGCTTTTACCTGCAGTTTTTATATTGAAGACA
Organism: Lithobates clamitans; assembly: GCA_037952925.1. Lineage (NCBI taxonomy): Eukaryota > Metazoa > Chordata > Amphibia > Anura > Ranidae > Lithobates > Lithobates clamitans. The sequence continues at coordinate 1,754,924 of JBBGZY010000159.1, forward strand.
ATAGGGCTTCTTTAAATGTCTAGCTGTACCTCCTTTCCTTGCTGGAGGGGGTCCCATGTGTCACTATGCAGAGATATCAAAGTCAATTGACAATTCTTGTTTTAATCCATACAATTGAATTATACCATAGTATATTACTGAAAAAATCCTGCTAACCGTTTGTTGTATTTGCAGGTTGCTGATGATGGGTACGGTGTCTCCTATATCATTGTTGGTGAAAACCTGATCAACTTCCACATATCAAGCAAATTCTCCAGTCCAGAGACGGTAAGTATAATTTATGCTTGCTTCCTTTATGACTAGTAGCTGTGGAAACCCTTCTTCAGATTTAGATATGTATTGCTAGGGACTTATCATTGAAGTGATAAATGTCATTCTGATTAAAGGTGCCATTCAGTAATGATTGTTTTTGCAAGCCAGAGGTCCCCCAACTTCTGTTAGTTTTTGTAAAAAAACATGAGGCAACTTTCAGAAAAAAACTAAAACTTCCCTATCTGATTAGGATTGAGAGGGTCCCTATCTAATTAGGATTGGGATAGGATTCACAGAGAACCTTGGTATTTTGGATGCAGTACAGATTTTCACCAGCAGGTGAAGCTACAGGAGAAACCTCTACCTATATATTCTCCAAACCCAGGAACTTTGGAGGGGCATGTCACAAATACGCAGAAAACTCCAGTTTTCTTTGAAATTCTCATTCAGTATGCAAGATATCAGTGAGCCATGGTTAAACCTTAGTCAATAACATAAAAAATATACCTTACCACTCTAGTGCAGCACTGCTTAATTTCTCTACCTAACTCAAATGTAAGTTGTAATTAATGTGCAACACAATACATCAAAAATTATTACATAAGAAATAAAAAATTAAAATTACCTGCATGCTGGAAATTAAATACAGTTGGTGCTTCACACATACATTATAGCAGAATCATATTGCACACCATGTGATCTCGTGAAATAAGGTGCCTACCCGGCCACCAGTGGGTGAAACCTCCCAGTCTCAAGTGCTGTCCTGGATGATTCTCAGAAAAGAAGTTACCAGCTTTAGGTCCTCTTTGAAGAAGCACTGTCGCCAACTTACATAAAATTACAAGTTCAGACAACTTGCCTATGGCAGCAAGCATGGATAACTGGAAATGAGCTGCAATGGAAACTCCTTCATCAGACAGCAAATGTCTTGATGGATTTGGAGGAAGGTGAGAGTAAGAGCTATTACCCTTTAAAGGGGAAAGGGCTGCAAAGATATCAGAGGGTGTTGGAGACAACTGATCACCCAGAGAGTGGAGAGAAGAAAACTGATGTTCAAGGGTAAGGCTGTGAGTGACCTATTGGATATATAGGTGAACATTTGGAGGTGGGAGCATAGTGTGCACGGTGGGCAAAAGACGTCTGACACAAAGGAGTGGATTTTGGAGTGAATCATGGTGGAGCACAGGAATATTTGGTATTTCACGAGATCATATGGTGTTTTTGATGTATTGTGTTGGCCACTAATTATAAGTTCCATTTTCTGTTGGGTAGAGAAATTAAGCAGTGCTGCACTAGAGTGGTAAGTTATACATTGAGGTGTGGGAACACATTACAGTGTTGGCTGCAGCCTATTTGTGTGTAGTGATTTATAGTACACTTGAGGTTGGAAGAATTTACACAGATTTAACATAAAATATGTAAAAAATAGGATGGAGTTATATGTTAAGCAACTTCTGCTTGTTTACGTTTTTCAAGAAACATGCAATATGTTATCACTAAGACCCTTTAACATGAACACTGTCAGGCAAAATCAGGTGTGTTTTTTTTTTTTTTAAATCAAAACAGCGTTTACTGAGCATAGAAAAAAAATATACAGACATACGGGTGATTAGTGCAACAGGCACCATAATGTCGGATCAATCCAATTGACATACATGATGACATAGCATAAACAGTAAGGTACTTTGCGTATCATAATCTGTAGAATAGTATATTGGCACAGAGCCTGTAAAGGGGGATGGAAATGATCCTTTGAGGGGCTCATGGGAGGAGTGTATCTAGTCTAGTCTAGTCTAGATAAGGACCGCAACCCCGCGAGAGTTAGTAGTGTGCAGGGCTTGGTATAACCATCCCACCCAGGGTTTCTTGAGACTCATCTGCTTCTGGCCTGCCAGGTGGGTCTCAACCAGAATTGAAATGTCCACCCGTTGAGATTTAAGGTGGGAGAGGACCACCACATGCTTGGCCCTCTCACCCAAGCCCCGGACATTCCAGGTTACAATTTTTAGGGAGGCCATGGTGCGTGTGAGAGGTCCAATGTGTGCAGTCGGACACCCAGGGGACGGCAGGCAATAGAAGGCAATGCAGTCATCCCATGACATTTCTTGCTAAAGTAAACTTGCCTGCTGAGCATCCAAAGGCCAAAGTGGCCATTTATGTGATGCTGGGCCAGCATTGTGAAGGTGTTATAGGTGCAGGACCAGCATGCATGTATGGATAGCCCAGCAAACTTAAACAAATAAATTGTTATATACATAATTAGCAATGACAATAAAGAGACAGCAGAGTACATGCAGTGTGTCAGCTTGGATTCAGAAAAAAGGGGAAGAAAAATACAAAAAACAGAGAACAACCGTACTACAACGGCACTGGACCAGCATAGCAGATTCAACACTCCGCCAACCACCAAAGGTAGAGGGGCAGAGGCCAGCCAGGGAAACATTGCTATAGAGATAAAAGTCATGGGTGGCATAAATGCCACTGCTTTGGGGTGACCGTCAGGGTCTGGGAGATGAGCAAACTGGACAGCGCACAGCAGTGCAGGGGGTATCCAGTCCTGGGGGATGTGGATGCAGGTGAGCCGCCCGAGGCATATGGGTTAAGCTTAACATTGGGGGGGGGACGATAGCTTTCAGAACTTCTGCCGAAAAGTCCAGGCACACTGCCACCGTCACGTTGCCGACTGGGATGTTTCCTATTTCTCGGGTTAGCCGTAGGACAGTGTCACGGTCACGATAGTTCAGGAACTTGGCGATGAAAGTCCGCGGGGGGGCTCCAGCAGGTGGGGGTTTCGCCGCAAGGCGGTGGGCGCGCTCTACCACTTATGTGGAGGAGAAGGCCTCCCTGCCGTAGGTCTTCATTAGCAGGTTTTCCAGGTACGTGGGGGGGTCCGCGCCCTCGGACCTCTCGGGGAGCGCCACGAAGAGCAGGTTACACCTTCGGAGGCGGTTCTCCATGTCGTCCTGCTTGGAGAGCACAGTGTTCAGCTGATACTGTAGTTGTTCGGTAGTAACCTGAAGTGGGTGCAGGCCCTCCTCCATGTGGCCGATGCGACGCTCAGTCTCGGATACCCGATCACGCAGTTTGTGGATGTCTTGCCTGATTAAGGAGATGTCTACCTTCACCTCCTCAATCCTGGAGGTGAGGGTGGATTGGCATAAAGCGATGGCTTCCAGAACTCTGGAGGTATCCCTAGATGACTGATCGTCCTCTTCAGGGAGCGGGTCGGCGCCATCTTCCTCACCCGGGTCCAGCTCCTCGTAGCAGTACTTGTCTAGTTTGGCGATGGCGCCGGATCTTTTAGGGGGAGACATGCCAGCACAGAGACAGGACGGCAGTCCAGAGCTTTGTGGTGTCGATTTGTGGAAAATATAGCCTCCAGGATTAGATAGCAGGATAAACCTCGAGCCGAGCTCTCACGCTGCACGTCTTATTCCATGCAGCTCCAGACCACGCCCCCCCAATCAGGTGTGTTTTTAACTCGCCTCAGCTGCAGCGGAGGCCTGTAATGCAGGGCGCATGAGCCCCGCCCCACCTATCTATGCGTCTGGTCCCCTAATCTACATGCGGGGCACCGGACGCATGGACTCCAATGGTGTTTTATGGGGGTTTTTTAAGCACATGATTAGAGCCTGAGGCTCTAATTGGCTTCAAAAAAGGATGGGCTCGGGGCCCCGAGCCCACCTACTTGTGTGACAATAGCGAATTAATAATCGCTATTGTCTTCCTGATTTTTCCTCCTGGCCAATCAGGAAAGGGCCGTGGGTCCTGAGACCCGATTGGCCATGGAGTCTCAGGACCTCCTCTCGGGAGGAGAAGGATGGCCCTGGAGTGAAAGCTCCATGGACGGCTCAACCGCAGCCACATCCAGCACTCCGGCTCGGACAGTGGAGGGAGGAGGAGGGGAGATCAGTGTCATCCTGGGTGGACTCGTCATCTGCCTCTAAACTAAGGAGGTCCTCTGCCTTCCCGTCCGTCTCCCGCCGGGGGGGGTGTTGTTTGGTGGTGCTGGCGATCGCTGGCTTCATTTTCGTCTCCCGTGTGTGGGGGGTGAGGGGTTAATGGCCACCCTAGACCCCACGTCTCCTACCTGGGGAGCACCAGCCGTCACTGCTCAGCTGCCTGTCAAAACCAGGCAGTGGCCTGTCCAGCCCCATACACATTGTTGCAGTTGAAAAACTATGCTTCACAGTGGAAAAATAAAAGATCATGTCGAGGTCAGCATGCAATACCGTCGCCTGCCACCACAACCCATAGAAGTGAAAGGGATCACACCACAGCTGCGGTGCAACCACACCTCATAGATGCAGTTGCACCACGGTGAGGAGGAACTTTAAAATAGACCTGTAATCAAAATTTACACTTCTCAAAAATTAGTAGGGCATTTGTCAACATTACCAGGTTACATTCTAGTTTTGGAAAATCCGTAAACAAAAATGTTCATCAAATTCCAAATTTCCATCAACCTAGGCAAAGATTACATTTTATCTGAATACTATGTGCATTGTGGGTGTTAAGCATCATAAGAGACTGCGGAAAGTCTGTTACTTTCATTCGGATGATCTCAAGAGTAAAGTTAGCCATGCACTGCTGGACTGGCCAAATTTTGATCAGTGTGTGGAATTCCCTACTTGACAGAAGTCGAATGTTTAATCAGGTTCTGTTGAAGGGGCATAATGGAAAATGATCCATCAGTCAGTGACTGCAACTAATCAGCTGCAGCTGCTGATCAGTGTCAGAATACAAGGTCCCGGCTGGGGGGATTCTGCCATCCATCTCATTTGTGTGGATACAGAAATCTGGCTGAACAAAAAAGAAAACTAACAGTACATGACCAACTTTAGATAGGGAAGACCAGCAGGAAGCAATACTTATGTACTAAGCAAATATGGCTGTACTATATAAAACACATCATATATAATTACTGTACATACTATAAAGAAAAACAAGGTTTTTTATATCCCCAAGGTAGCCACCACACTCTATATGTATAGAGATAAGTAGTTGCGGAGGTGCTCACCCACAAAGGGATAACCATACAAATCCAAAAAGGTATAGAGGCACTCACAAGTCTTGCAACGGATATAAGTCAAAGCAACAGCATTTTATTGTCAACGTTTCGACTGCACAAACAGTAAGAAGGTTGTAGGTCTATATTAAAGTGGTCCAAAACCTAATTTTTTATTTTAGTTAACAAACATGGTATACTTCTTTACTGCTCTGTGCAATCATTTTGCACAGAACATCTCTGATCCTCCTGTTTTCGAGTCCACCGCTGGCGCTTTTGGCTTCTGCCACCATAGGAATCCGCTTCCTATAGTGGCACACCTGTGGAGTCTATCCTGAGCCGCGCTGTCTCCATCCATTGACACATACAGTGCAGCTCTGCCCCACCTGCTCCCTTGTCACAGGAATTGATTGACAACAGCAGGAGCCAATGGTTCCCGCTGCTATCAATCTGCCCTGTGAGGAGAGAGAGTGGAGAGAGCCTCTGCTCTCAGGCACAGCGCTGGATTGAGATCGGGCTCACCTAAATATAAGGGGGGCTGCGGGGAAGCTGCACACTGAAGGTTTTTTATCTTAATGCATTGAAAGCATTAAACCTTTTTTCTTCACAACCACTTTAAGGTAGAATAATGAAAAAGGAACTAAATAACCGTGTGACAGTCTATAAATGATTCACAGTGGCTTGTGGTTGGAAAGTCAAATGTAGACGTGCAAGTGTGGTGTCTGACTTTGTTTTTGTTACAATGTGAATATAAGTGCAACAAAAATAGTTTTTTTTTTTTTTTTTTAATAGAGTAAGGAAGGATTAAAACCTCTGTCAGTTTAACTTTTGTTCCTTTTCTCTTGGGGTAATATCCTTTCAGTTTATACCAATTAAAGCGGAAGTCCCACAAAATTTTTTTTTTTAAAGTCAGCAGCTACAAATACTGCAGCTGCTGACTTTTAAAATAAGTACACTTACCTGTCCAGGGCGCCCGCGATGTCGGCACCCGAGGCCGAACCGTCCCTCAGTCCTCGGATGCTGCCGCCGCCATCTCCGGTAAGGAAATCAGGAAATGAAGCCTTGCGGCTTCACTTCCCGGTTCCCTACTGCACATGCGCAAGTCGTGCTGCACAATCCGAATGGTCCCTTCTGTCTCTGGGACCCGTGTGTGTCCCAGCAGACAGTGCGGGGGGGACGGGAAGAGGTGTAGACTCCCGTGGGAGTCTATGCCCGGAAGTGGGTTCAAATACCTTTCTTAGACAGGTATCTGCACCCCCCTCCCCCCTGAAAGGTGCCAAATGTGACACCAGAGGGGGAGAGGGTTCCGAAAAGCGGAGGTTCATTTTTTGTGTGAACTCCTGCTTTAAGAAGTGAGATGAGATTCGCCAGTAAGAAGAGTTCCCCCTTTTGAAGGTTGTCACTAGATAACTGTCCACATTGGGGGAGTTCCCTTCATCACCTGTTCCTGTGACAACTGTAAAATTTGGTACTGCCCATCATTTTCTTTCTTAGTGACAGTGAAATCTGCCCTGCAGGTAACCAGCAATACAAACCTGACAGATTCTTGGCTATAAATACATATTAATGCCTGCATGGTTTATTGTTGCAAGTGATTTTCTTTTTTCTTTATAGAGCAAGTTACTATTGTAGAATGGTACAGATCTTAGGTGTGGGATCTCTTTCTAAGAGATTGGGACATTATAGTGATTTTGTTAAGAAGATTCATTGTATACTGACAGTTGATATGGTTTGAGCATCTCGTGCAGATGACCCCTGGGTCAGGAACATCCAACTGGCTGCAGACCTAGATCACACAGGAAAGCTAGATCTCCCACATGACTAGGTTGCTCCTAAATTTCCCAAAAAAGAGTTGGAATTAATAGCCAAGAAAGAAGAATTTTGTTTGGTTCTTGACAACCACTAAACCAGTGGTGTCCAAACGATGGCCTGTGGGCCAAATTCGGCCCTTTGCTTGCCTTTATCCGGCCCTTGGGGCACTGTTCTTCCCATTAACACCAACAGTGGGGAACTATTCCTCTTACTGACACCAACAATGGGGCATATTTCCTTCCACTGACACGAATGATGGGACACTATTCCTCTCACTGACACTGGCAATGGGGCATAATTCCTCCCACTGACATAAACAATTAGGCACTATTCCTCTCACTAATACCAACGATGGGGCACTGCTCCTCCTTTTTTTTTACTCCCACTGACGTTGGGGCATTTTCTATTTCCATTGGCCACTCCAGCCCCCCTAAAGTCTGAAGTACAGTAAACTGGCCCTTTGTTTAGAAAGTTTGGTGACCCCTGAACTAAACAAACTGGTTTTAGCATGGTGTCTTTGTTGGCCATGGGTTCAGTTCCTTCAAATTACACTACCTGCAAGAAATTTGTTTGTTCTTCCCATGTTCATGTGGGTTTCCACTGGCTAGTTTCCTTTCCTCCCAGAAGCCAAATGCTTACAGGTTGGTTATTCAGCCGATCCCAGTGTGTGTCTGTGTGACGGTGGTCTGGACATTAGTCTGTGAGCACCTTCAGGAGCAGGGCATGTTATAGTCACTTCTGTGTACTTTCTTAAAGTGGATCTAAAGCCTTAAAAACTTTCTGTGCTGCAGAATCCCCCCCAGCCGCTCTTTATTCTTATCTGAGCCCAATCCGATCCAGCGATGTGCGCGAGGGCAGCGGCTTTTGCCGATGTCTCCCCACCTCCCTGGACAGATTGATGGAAATGAGAGCCATTGGCTCCCATTGCTGTCAATCAAATGCTTTGCCGAGTGAGCAGGAGGGCGGGGTTGAGCCACTCGCTCTGTGTCAGTAGATGCAGACAGGGTGGCTTGAGAGCGAACTTTCCTTGGGGGCACTTGCTGAAGAGGAGGCCAGAACAAGAGGATTGTGGCTGTTCTGTGCAAAAGTATAACATATATATATATATATATATATATATATATATATATATATATATATATATATTTGTCAATATAATATTAAAAAACATGAAGCTTTAAAGAGGTTGTAAAAGCAAAAGGTTTTTTTCATCTTAATGCATTCTATGTGTGTAGCAGCCGCCCTCAGCCCCCCTAATACTTACCCGAGCCCAATCTCTATCTGGCAATGTCCACAAGTCCCTCGGCCATCCGGGACTCTCCCTCCTGATCGGCTGAGACACAGCAGCAGAGCCATTGGCTCCTGCTGCTGTCAATCAGTCAGTTAGCCAATCAGGAGAGAGAGGGGATGGGGCAGAACCACAGTTCCGTGTCTGAATGGATACACAGAGCCACAACTCGGGTGACCTTATAGCAAGCTGCTTGCTGTGGGGGCACTCAACAGTAGGGAGGGGCTGGAGAAGCGAAGAGGGACCCGAATAGAGGAGGATCCAGGCTGCTCTGTGCAAAATCACCTACAACAGAGCAGGTAAGAATGACATACGTGAACTATCAGAAAAATGGGTTAATTGGCGCTACCTGGAAAACCTGCTTGCTAAGCATATACAGGAAAAAACCCTAGAGATGGTTTTATATTGTTACAGTTTTACACACCAATGTGCATATCATCTCAATCAGTATATAAAGGGGGGATATCCCAGTAGCTGGTAGCTGGTGGGAATGGGTAGGAGGCGTCCTAAAATCCCTACACAGTAGGTTTTGTTGTTGTATATATGAGGATAAGATATAATTTTTTGTATAAAATGTAGGCAGAGTGATATAAAGGTAAATTGCCTGAGTTGGTGCAATATTAACAGAGAAGTTGCACTGTATGTATATTAATATGCACTATGATAACTGTATACAATAATGGCAAGCAATCAACCAGTTAGGTACACTTTAAATTATACCAGCCACTTGGGTGCAACTCAAGTAATACAATAAGGCTGAAACATAGCATATGCTACAGTAAGTGTATCAAAGTGATGTATATTGATCCCATAGGTTTATATCTGCATCAACCACATCCATAAATGTACATGCATCAAGCTTGGAGTGTGAACCATATGAGTGCATTACAGTTCATATAGTAAGACCTGGACCCAGCATATGCTGCAGCAATTTAATCAAAGTGGAGTGCAATAGTCCCATAAGCTTATATCTGCATCAGGTCAGGAACTCCCAGGGGTGACTTTAGTGCATAAAATGTTGCCAGGTGACTTTTGTGCTCCCCCTTCTGATTTCCTACTCACCGACTCCTGTTACCCCTGCAGGGGTAATGGGCCTGTAATGCTTTAAATGGAACTCACTGCTCCCTGTTGCTTGCGGCGGATGCCTCGGATATATCCTGGTTGGTGGAGGTGCTGCAATACCCCATGCATCAAAAATATAAAAAAGGGCTTCCATAGTGTGGTAACGTAAAAAAACTTTTTATTTTTAAAAAACATATAGTAAAACAAATGTCCCAGAAAAGTGTGTATTCCCGCCCAGTTATGCACTGGGCTAGGATAACAACGATTCCCGACAGGAAAACAGATTAAAAATCACTGTACCCAAAGCGTGTATCGAGATGGGGGATGTGACAGCTGTGCGCTGCACCTGCGTTCCATCCACTCGTAGGCACGGAAGTGACGTAGTTTGCGTGGTTCCGTCGTGCACGCTTCGTCATTTGACGTCCTCAGCGTCGCGCGCATGACTGTTGTATACAGTTATCATAGTGCATATTAATATACATACAGTGCAACTTCTCTGTTAATATTGCTCCAACTCAGGCAATTTACCTTTATATCACTCTGCCTACATTTTATACAAAAAATGTATATCTTATCCTCATATATACAACAACAAAAAAATGGAGGGGACACTAGAGAGAAGAAAAGGAAATTGCTGCTCACCCCTTAAAAATTGGAACAAAAAAGGAAAGATTTCCCCACATTGGGGTTTTTAGGCAGCACAGTAACAGATATAGTCAATGTTGTATGAAAAAATATAACAATTTTATTGGATAATATACCATCAGAGTTAAAAACAATGAGCTTCAGTGGGAATTACTTTAAAAATTGTTGGCTGAACATACATAGGCAGACATTTGTTCATAACAATACTTTAAATCATGAACATCAAACCTGACGCGTTTCAACCCCTATATTTGGGGTCTTCTTCAGAGGATCAGTCTGCTGGGGAGAACACGAAAATAGAGTTGATATACACATATAAGTTCCATTGGTATAAATATAATATTAACTACATTAACTATGTAATACATCAATGCAGTGTAGTTACCAAATGAATGTATGTCCAACGGAAAACACAGATTCCCACATGGAGATCCCTTTAAAAAGATATGTTGCTTTGCCCTCTTCCCCAAGGGGAGGATTCCAAACACCTCTACCGCCACCGCAACCCAGACAAGGATGGTGAGAAGCAACGTGGCTTACGAGAGGTCACACTTTAAAGCACCGCCCGCCAGAGCAGACGACCGGCCGGAAAGCATCAGACCACCTGCGATGAAAATTTGCAAGGCAAAATAAGTAAAAGCCCATAATAGGGTAGTCAGATTTATTCTGTGGACTAAAAAAGCCACTGAGGGATCAAGGCCATCTAAGTTTATAAATGTAATATATATGGCTCAAGCCGAAAGGGTTACGAACCATATTTATCTGGTATGTGTTTAAAGGTAAATACCATAGAAGGTATATAGCTGCAAGAATAATGGTAAATACTCTATTTGTGCAAAAAAAAAAAAAAAAATGGTGGTGACGGAGTGAAGGAAAGGTGAAAAAGGGTTGAAAAGTGAAATAAAACATGCAAACTAGGTGTAATGAATTATAATAAACAACTAAAGTGGTGCAGACAAGTGCAAGTGAGTGGAGAGGGGGGGGAAAAGGGGTTGTTTGGGGGGTGGTGATGTGAGAACGGAATTGTTACCTCAACAAGTTCTAGATAGCGCATGTGGGTGCATCAAATTGTCCCATATGGCTAGACTGTTACTTGTTAGCCAACCCAGGATTGGTCACAAGCTGTATAAGACTCAGGGGGTTGGTATCCACAACCTGAGTCAGCCAGTCTAAAAACAAACAAAATATATAATTGTAAAGAATATGACCAAACATATTGTTAGTAGTCAGAAAAAAAATGGTAATAATAGGGGTCAATGAGCCCTAATTGTGTGAGGCAAAAAGATGCTATAACAACACATGGCTAAAAGGGTGTACTTACTAAGTGGTCGAGAGTGACAGCAGGAGTGATAACAGGCAGCAGAGGATGTTTGCAGTTCACCAGATAAGAAGAGATTGAAGACATGTTACAAGTGGCAGTTTTTATACCTATAATTAGGGGGGGGGGTGTACCTTCTCCCCGGCGTTTCGGAAGAGCGTAGCTCCGAATTCTCGTCATTCTCGCTGAAATCTCGCGATGTCTATGACGTCACGTCATAGAAACTCTGTTTGGTCTTTCCGACGTAGTGTGCTCCACATTCGCAGGACATGAGGTACACTACGCCACGTGTTTGACAGTTGGTGAAATGTGACGGTTTAAAGGTTGTCCCATTTGGGAGGTTAAAGATCTTTTCACGTCTTATATACGAGCAGCAAGAACAGTGTCCACAAGGGAAAGATCCCAGGACAGAACAATGCCTGCATCTTTTTTGTGCATTTTTAAACTCACTTCTGAACTAGTTTGTCCCTTAGCGAGGTTGCTCGTCTATAGGTGATTGAGGGGGTGTCTGTAATGAACCTACTAACTTTTGGGTCATCTCGGAGTGTGGGCCAGTGCTTACGAATAATATTTCTGATCTCATTATGTTGTTTGGAGAAGCGCAGGATCACCCTGGTGGGGTCCATACCAGGGTTGCCCCTGGCCCTCTCCCCAAACAGTAACGTGTGTCTAGATTGTGCAGCTGCACGATTGTACGCACTGCGTAGACTTGAGCGGCTGTAACCCCGTGCTAGTAATCTAGTTTGTAGTTTCTGTGCTTCCTGCTTGAAGAGGACCTCATCAGAACAGTTCCTGCGTAGACGCAGGTACTGTCCATATGGGGTAGACCTCTTCAAGCCTGTATGGTGAAAGCTGTCCGCATGGAGGATGGTATTTCCTGCGGTGCTTTTCCGAAACAGGGTGCTAGAAATGAGATCCTCAGAAGTACGTCTCAACTGCACATCCAGGAAGTTTATTTGATCACGATTATAGGTCATAATGAACTTGAGATTGCGTTCATTATGATTGATGTGATCAAAGAACTTCAATAGGGATTCTTCGGGTCCCTCCCAGACCAGGAGGACATCATCAATGTATCGTCGCCACATACGTATGCAACTTATATGTGTATATCAACTCTATTTTCGTGTTCTCCCCAGCAGACTGATCCTCTGAAGAAGACCCCAATTATAGGGGTTGAAACGCGTCAGTTTAATGTTCATAATTTAAAGTATTGTTATGAACAAATGTCTGCCTATGTATGTTCAGCCAACAATTTTTAAAGTAATTCCCACTGGAGCTCATTGTTTTTAACTCTGATGGTATATTATCCAATAAAATTGTTATATTTTTTCATACAACATTGACTATATCTGTTACTGTGCTGCCTAAAAACCCCAATGTGGGGAAATCTTTCCTTTTTTGTTCCAATATACAACAACAAAACCTACTGTGTAGGGATTTTAGGACGCCTCCTACCCATTCCCACCAGCTACCAGCTACTGGGATATCCCCCCTTTATATACTGATTGAGATGATATGCATATTGGTGTGTAAAACTGTAACAATATAAAACCATCTCTAGGGTTTTTTCCTGTATATGCTTAGCAATCAGGTTTTTAAGGTAGCGCCAATTAACCCATTTTTCTGATAGTTCACGTATGGTTAGCAGGGTACCCCCTGTGAGTGCTCTGCGTAAGGGAGGCAGCAACCTGTTCTCTTGCAACATAGGCCTATCCTAAAGAGCAGTTTTTTCTACGTGGTACTGAGGTAAGAATGACATGTTTGTTGTTTTTTTATTTTTTTTAAATGAGACTTTACAATCACTTTAATATAGCTTTAAGCACTAAAATGGCTAATGCTATGTGAATAAATCAACTGCATTTGAAATTTATTTTAGCCTAGGTTCACATTGGAGCGATTTGGCATGCAATTTGACATGTCGACAGCAATTGCCGGCAATGGCATCATCAGAATCGGTGCGACGCCGCATTTGCGGCGCCGCACCAATTCCCAAAAGTAGTTTCTGTACTACTTTTGGCGACTTCGGGATGTGATTTCCATAGACATCTGTGCAGCAGCCCACACAGGTGTCTCTGAAATTGACCCCAAAGTCAGGACTGACATGCGGGAACGAAATTGTGCGAGTTTGGCTGTCCCGCTGTCAATGTGAACCTGGGCTTTCGAATGATTACTGTATGATCTCTAATTTAAAACAATAACGAAACACTGTGGCAATTAAAATATATACTTTTTTTTTTTCCTTAGGATTCACATCGCTTTGGACAGCACATCAGACAAGCAGTGCTTGAAATTATGGGTTTATTTAACAACAGTACAAACAACTGCAACAAGGCCAAGAAGTAATACACTCATATTTTTCTCCTAAAGAGACCAGAAAAATCATTCAGACACAAATCTAAGTTCTAAAACATACACAATGCAACATAAGAAAATAGACTCTGTAGTTGCTGAATGTAGTGACTGCGAAATGACAGGTCATATCAGACCTGTTCACCTTACATCGGTTTAAGAATTTTCTTTTATACATTTTTATGTTTCAAGGCCTGTGGAACGTACATACACTTCATATCATTTCAGTTGCTGCTGGAATGTCAGACAGAAATGTTACAAGGGCTTCTTATATTTTGGAATAGTATATATAGCTGTGTATAACCTCATTTGCTATACTCCGAACATTACACGCATTACTTTTTTTTGTCTTGATTTGTTTTCAACTCGGTCAGCAACCATCTTTTAAACCGTCCGTTTATTTATTGATTTTTTTTTTTTGCCAACAGCTAACCCCAAATGGTTGACATGTGGATCAAGAACTTCATCTACATCCAAGTGCATAAAACATGTAAAGCTTAGAGGGGACCTAGACTCAGACAGCCTTATTCATAAAGCATATCTAAACTCCAAAACAATAATTTAATGTACAGCAGCTTATCAGTTCTTACATGTGGTGGTTGTGCTCACTCACTGTATTGAAGGAGCCATGGTTGTCACAAAGGCTGGACTTCAAAAATGTCTTCCTCTCTTCATCTCCTTATTTTTTTGCTCATAGGACGTAAAAAGGATATTGAATTTTTGACAAGATCGATGGTATTTTCTGTACTTGCCGAAAAATGTTCTTATGCCGCGTACACATGGGAGGACTTTTCAACCGGACTGGTCTGACAGGATGAATCTGTCAGACAATCCGACCGTGTGTGGGCTTCATCGGACCTGCAGTGGACTTTTTCGGTCGAAAATCAGACGGACTTTAGATTTGGAACATGTTTCAAATCTTTCCGACGGACTCGAGTCCGGTCGCAAAAAAAACGCCTGTATCGTCTGTATGCAAGTCCGACGGACGAAAACCGACGCTAGGGCAGCTATTGGCTACGGCTATCAACTTCCTTATTTTAGTCCGGTCGTAGGTCATCATGTACAAATCCGTCAGACTTTGGTGTGATCGTGTGTAGGCAAGTCCGTTCTTTCGCAAGTCCGTCGGAAGTCCGTCGAAAGTCCGTCAGTGTGTACACGGCATAAGATTACAAAAAATAAATAAATAAATGCAGCCACCAAATTTAGAAACTGTAAGCTGCAATGTATTAAATGTTTGTTCTTGGGTTTAGATAAGCTTTCAAACAGTGTCAGACAAGTAGTGAATGATATAAAACTTGCAGTAGAAACACAGCTGCTCTTTAGCCTAGGCTCACTTTGTTATCCATATCACAGTGCTGTGTGGCTGTGAGGTGATCATCATATTAGCAGGGAAGCCAGCTATCTCCAAGCAGAATTCTCTGCTTCTAGACTTCAGGTCCCAATAACACCATTAATGCAATCAAAAACAGGAGTGGGCAGGATATGCCCCAGATGATGTAGAATTCCTGATAGGCTTCTGTAAGGCTAGAAAAACAGAGGGTGCCTAGGCACCATTGCTAGTGGAAGTGCACTGTGTCTTCTAATCAGGAAGTATTTGCTGAATATACATTTATACTATATGCTTTGACACATTAAACTGTGTTAATGAATCCCTTTTAGGCAGCCAGAGTTTTAGAGTTTCAGACTAGGTCTGCTTTAACCTCATTTAAATTACTGTAAATATCACATTAACTGTACACTGTTACTTTGCTTTTAAAGGTGCTTTCCAAGCTAAATTACTTTTAGCCAGTGGTTCTGACCCCTCCACTATTTCCCCAGGATCAGGACCAGATTTTCAATTTACAGAGTGCCCTAGCAACCAATCACAACTCATCTCTGAACTGACTATACTTATTGAAATCTGGTTGCTCTGGGTTATTGAACATTCCAGTATATTATTGAATAAGTCTGCAGCTGTGATGTCTCAATGTTTTTAGTATGATTATGGGTCTTAATTAGCTGGCAAATGGTATTTTAGCTTTAAAAAAACTTTTTAGGGTACATAGGCAGAGAGAGTATATTTATCTACATTTAAACAGAACTGAGTTATCTTGGGGGACCTTACCTTATTACCAAATGTTAACTTAACTATGTCGTTAGTTGAAATTACTTTGTGATCTTAATGAGTACTTGAATATGCAGAGCTATTCTCTGTAACTTATAAAACTGCAATTTATTAAAATAATGACCAGGGAGTGGATAGGTTGAAGTATAAGTTTATGTAACAAATAAGACAAAGTAGGGTGCTTTAAAGCACATCTATAGTCCAATGAGTGTGCCAAGCTGCCACTTTAATGCTAGAGCAGATGCCTGTAGATTAGTTCCAGAGAGCTCCAAGTGCCCTGAAACTTTGGGAGCTCTTATATACAAATATTGACCAGCTCCTTAAGGTCAAGAGTTAGGGTTCATCCCATGCCACCTCTTGCCCTTCATTGTTTGCCAGTGATGTCTCAGAGATAAGCCAACAGTGAGGTAGGAGAGGCCAGCCCAAATTCTGGCCACGGGAGCTGGTTGGTATTTGCATATTACAGCGTCCTAGTTTTTAAGACTGCTAGGGCATGCTTACAACAAAACTGAAAGTATAGACTGGTGCCTGCTACAGCAGGATGATGGCAGCTTCGTACATTTACCAGGACTACAGGTACATTTTAATTAAACGTGTTCAACCTTTAAAGCCAGTAGAGTTTTGATTTTAAATCATATTCTCCCTCTTAAAAGTGTTAAAGCGGTAGTAAAGTCTTTATTTTTTTTTAATGGTCCCTCGTGCAGGCTTAGGTCATAATGTACTAGTATGTACTGCATACTAGTACATTTTGATAGACTTACATGCAAACGGAGCCCTCCAGGCGCTAACAAGGCTCTCCTTGTTCTCCGTCAGCTTCCATCTTCGCCTGGTTTTCTTTCCGGGTTCACGATCCTCAGGCACTTGAATGGCGTGCTATAGGTGACGTCACTCCCATGCATGGGCACGGGAGTCACATTGTTGCGGCACGCAGAGCGGGCCATAAATGTGGTCTGAGCTGAGCGTGTGTGGCTCAGATCACATTACCTGCTGACAGGCAGGTGGGGCATTTGTGACTGAAGAGGCCACTAGGGTCTCTTCTGTTCTAAAAAGCCAGCTTGTCAGTGGATTTTCACTTGTAAGAGATTACTACCACTTTAATTGTGTCTATGTTGTCATTAAGATTTTGTAACTACATGCAACAAAACAATGTCTACTGGAATCTGCTTGGTTGTTATGGGTATCTTTTAAAGATGGTGCTGATCTGTAAGTAGGTCCTGTACAAAAATGAATGGCATACTTATATGGCTCAAGGTTTGGAAAAGTACAGCACTGAAAAAAAGGTAACACGAAAGATGGAATATATTTTTCATAATGCAGATATATTAATGAAGAATATAGAAACCACTTTTAGAATCTAATAGGATAGTTTTTTAATCTGTTGACCAGAAGCATGTATTTCAGGCCTTTTTGGCAACCTGGATATTGGAATTGGTCCAGTTCTACATTTTTGGACCTTGCTCTCCTTAATCGGTATGATCCATGCTTTTGAATCTCAGCTCTCCAAAATGTGTATTCATAACTGCACAAAATCTACCATAAAATAGATAACAAGCCTAATTAAACTAGATAACTTAGGTGGTAAGTAGCATTAAAGCAATACTGGAAGAGCTTCATTAATTGGAATGGGTGCAGCTATCCACTTTTGGGGTCTATTCACACCTTTGAGGCCGAGCTGTGATTGCCAAGACCTAAATCGGATCTCTTTTTTCTAGCCATATTTTTATGAAATACATTTTCTATTAAACATTAAAAAAACTCCTGATGATCTAGTCTGCTATTTGTTGTAACTTCACCTGCGTAACCTCTCTGGCTTTTACAACAGCAAAGTTGCAGTTTTAGGTTGTAGCCCGGTCAGTGTGAACAAACACTTATCACAGATCTCTGGCACTGATGTGTTTGTGATTGGCCTTTGTAAGTAACAATTTAGGGAGACATTACTTCAGTTTGTATTTTTGTAAATGCCTGTGCCATATTTGTAAACCTTTTTTGTACATTTGAAGTGGTGATCTGGGAAAGTATGGGCATTTTGGCCACCCCTGTGTCGGGAAAGGAAAATTCTGTGACAGTGCCTTATGTATACAAGACTCCCAAACATAGAAGCTATGGTGGGGTTTAAAGAAACCTTAGATATATATAAGGATTATAGATGAGTGACTACAAAAATAATGATTTAGAATGTGCTTGTTGACTAAGAGGCTTCAAATGCCTCCATACCTATATACAGAGTATCAAGAAAAAGATGCAGTAATAGCTGACTGTGCACAACCTTTGTAGAATGTTGACATTTTATAGGATACCAATAGCCTATTTTGGAGTATGCTTGAATGTATATTGGGATATGTTCAAGAGTCACAGAGATGTGAATATATTTAGAGATCGCTGCTCAAATATCTTCATTTTATTTTGGGTGAAGGTTCTTGGAAGGAGGCGATTATGTACTGCCTTTTACTTACCTTAGATCAGCGGGCACAAGTCGTGGCCTTCCCCAGCCTTGTAGTGGCCCTGTTCTCTTCCTATTGAATGTGGCCACTTGGTACTGCGCTTGCATAGACCCTAATAGACAAACTGTTTCCCTGTAGGGTTGCATAAGACATGTTTTTCCAATAAAGTAAAGTTAACCCTTAATGAAATGTCAGAGCAGCTTTGCCCACCACTGCCTGAATGTTCGAAATATTAAAATCTCTTACTAACGATTCTCTTCCAAAGATTCATTTCCATCTTGATGGAAAATCAGTTTTCTTTGATATTTTCTAGCCTATCAGTTGTTGTAAAATTGTTTTGTATATGAAACCTAAATGTTGTGCAGCCAGATCACACAAAAAAAATTGTTCCAGTTATGGTCCTTCTGAAATATCTGTACTCTATATATTTCTTAGCAGTCCTAACTGTCTATATCTAATGAGTTCCTCAAGCAGTCTCTTCCTCTCACACTTTCTGCCTATAGAGACTCTTTTGCCACCTGAAGAAAGTTAAAATACTGCACCCTGTAAAATAAGACTTTTAATATTTTTTGAAACAGCAATAAGGTGCCATAACACACAGATCATAAAAATGTTTATTTATTATACTTCAACATTAATAATATGTAAATACAAACAAATATTGAAAACAAGCAAGGGATATTACATACAAATTCTTATGTTGTTGCCAAATGCTCTTCGCTCGACATGTTTCGCCAGGAGGCTTCTTCAGGAGCCGTAAAGCATTGTATATAAAATATATAAACACTATATTATGACAAATCTTTTCCAAGTCATTTATACAAACAGAGCATAGATTTAAAAAAAAGGGGGCTTTAACAACAATTCAGTAAACAATAATATCATCAGTGTCATCAATCACATCCAAAACCGACCACATTGTGAAGGAGGATAAACCAGAGGAACTATTACCATTGATATTCAAAAGGTTGACTGAACAGCCTGCACAAGGTGTCACTGAGGTTCATGCATAAAGGGAACTGTCCCCACCAATACTAGTAGGCCATGTATATAGAAAAAACAAGTCAGGTGTATCTACCACAGGACGATAAATTCGCCCCAGACAGAGATATTCCCAAACAGGGCAAAAAACCTATTACTGTATACCTTTTTATAATGATTCCAAATGGTACCCTTCTATTCAATAAACTGATGGCAAAACCATGGGAGGGGTTTCAAGGAGGAAGCCAAAGGTTCCTTGCTTTTAATATTCGATATTCCTTGCTTGTTTTTAATATTCGTTTGTATTTACGTATTTTTATGTTGTATAATAAATAAACATTTTTTATGATCTGGGTGTTATGTCGAATTTAAAGTCCCCTTATTGCTATTTCGAAAAATGTTCTTTTCTGGGATGCAGGTGTCCTTTATCTCCAGTGTTGAAAAGCAACTACTGCCGAAACAAAGTTTGGAACTTCCTGGTTCCCTGCTGTGAAGTGTGGTTCTATCCGCCAGCCCCTACTTTACTACAGAACAGAGTAGTGACATAGGGGCTGGTGGATGGAGCTATAATGCGCAGCAGAGAACCAGGCATCAGACTCACATGGAGGTGTGTTGGATGCTGAAGATTCTTCAGACTGTATAACTCTTCATCACCTGGCACTGAAGTAAATATTAAACGTCTTCTTTAACAGCAAGCAGGTTTTTTCATTTTCTTTAGGTGACAACAGTGTCCCATTAAGTGCCAGCCTCCATCAATGGAGAATCCTGCAATACTCAGAGGTTATGAGCAGCAGGACGAGGAGCACAGCAGAGGAACATCTCAGCCAGATTTCAATGGCAAAGCTTGAAAAGAGAGTCATTTTACACAACTACCACCCAAAGCAAAATTAATTGTTTCAGTGAAGAACTTCTTTAAAGGTGGAACTGACAAACGTGTTAAAGGCACATTAAGAGTCTATTACATGGTTTTGGTTAACATAAAAAGGCAATTAATATTTTGGTTATATTTCAAAAGATGAATGTTCATTAGTAATTGAATGGAATGCTTTTTGTTATTATTTTTCATATCTTTTTTAAAGGTGCATTTCCCCTGATATGAATGTGCTTTCTGAACTATGCCTTTAAAGCAAATATCAGCCTTAATTTTATTATGAATCTAGCTTTTTTTTATTATACTTATTTAACGTTTTTTATTTTATAAGCCCTAAGCCCGTAGTAGAGTAATATCATTGTAACGCTTAGTGGCTCTTGGTTACCTCAACAAACAGGGCTAAGGTGTTATTTTAGCAGACTTCTATTAACTGAATAACACATGACCTTGATAGTACAGTATTAAAATGAACAAACCCTTTAAAACATACACTATTTGGGGGACTGCACCTTTAAATGTACTGTGTAAGCAATGAACTAAGAATTGAAGGAAGCTTATCATACCTTGTACATAAACTCTAGATTAAAAGTCTATTCGGTTTAATCACATTGTCTCACACAAGTATAGCTACTACTTTGAGGAGGCTGTATAAATGTGCACTATTTATGACTGACTAGTGTCAAATTTGAATTATTTAGTCAAATTTGTTATTAATTCAGTGGTGTAGGTGAAATCTGATGTACACTCGGGTGTTTACATATTATAGAAGCTGCCAATGTAAACTATTGTTCTGACAGATGAGAAATGTAATTGACAAAATGTTTTTTTTCTTCTATTTAATTTGAATTTGAATTTACTAAAGCATATCAATTTATGTAGAAGTCCTCTTCTTTTGTAACATTAAGTACCACTGCATGTAAATACAATGTGCTCTGTTGGGTGTAAATCTTAGACTGGCTAAGATATTGGATTTAGACTGTCATTAATAAAAACTTTAATTTAACTTTTCCAGTTGTGTTATGCTTTTTTTAGTTGTTTAAAGTGTATGCCTGGACAAAATGAAAAAAAAAAAAACATCTGCAATACATGCACATTTCCCCATTATCCTTAACCATTTGCTGTCCGCCCCATAGCAGTCATGGCATAGCAGGGGGCTCTCTTGGGCAGAATCACGTATATATATATATATATATATATATATATACGTGAATTTGCACTTCTGCCTGCAGGGGGCGCGCGTGCCGCCCGCAGGCCACTTCTACTGTGAATTTCTGCCAACACCCACCGATTGTTGGTAATACACACAGAACTCAGATCTGCCCATGTAAACAAGGCAGATCTCATGACCGGGGACAAGGAAAAGCAGGGAACAAAATCCATCTCTTGCCTTAGTAAAAGCACCTAATAAAGTACACAAATTTGCTGGCTAGGCACAAAGTTAACCCTTTTATGACCCTAGATGTTTAACCCATTCCCAGAAAATGTCATTAGTACAGTGACGGTGCATATTTTTTAGCACTGATCAATGTATTCATGTCACTGATTCCTTCAAAGTGTTAGTGACCGATTGTCCACCGCAATATTGCAGTCCTGCTATAAGTCCCTGGTCGCCGTCAGTACTAGTATAAAAAATTCCATAAATGTATCCAATAGTTTGTAGATGCTATAATGTTCACGTAAACCAATCAATATACACTTATTGGGATTTTTTTTACCAAAAACATGTAGAAGAATACATATTGGCCTAAATTTATGAAGAAATTCTATTTTTTTTGGATATGTTTTATAGCAGAAAGTAAGTTTTTTTTTTTTTTTTTTTCGAAATTGTGGGTCTTTTTTTGTTTATAGCGCAATAAATACGAAATGCAATGCTGATCAAATACCACCAAAAGAAAGCTCTGTGGGAAAAAAAGGACATACATTTTATTTGTGTACAGTGTTGCATAACTGCGCAATTGTCAGTTTAAGTAACGTAGTGTCGTATCGCGAAAAAATGGCCTGGTCATGAAGTGGGTAAATCTTTCGGAGATCAAGTGGTTAAAAACACTGCAATTACAGAAATATACTTAGTGATCCTGTCAGAAATCCAGTGAACCTGTAATGTTCTTCTTTAAACTGCACTGAAGTGTTATCAGCGCTGCCCAGTTCAGTACTGTGAACTACAGAACAACCCCCCCTCCCATCCAGTTAGGGATAAGGAGCTGTTCTGTAGTCCTAACAAACTTCTTGTCCTAAGATGACAAAGGCTATACTCCATAGATATAGTATAACAAGTGAGCATTATCACCTTAGGACAGAAAGTGTGTTACTGGCTGAATCACCAGGTAGAAAGAAAAGAAAAATGATCCTGAAAAAAGAAAACTAAAGCAGCCAACACATCTAAGGACTGGTAAGCTGCAAAATAATACATGCAAAATAATACATTTTTGTTTCTGAGCTTAGATACACTTTGGAGCACATTTATAAAGCAGTGAATGCATTGCATAGCAAAAAAAAATTATTGTCAAGGTTTTTACATACCTGCAGTGGCATCGCTAGGGGGTGGCTATTGAGGCTATAGCCCCGAATCTGGGACCCAAAGCCCTGAGTCTCTTGTCGCAGGCCGTGGCTGCGGGCAGGCTGCATGAGGGAGCCTGGCAGGTGGATGACAGAAGCGAGCAGGCAGACAAGCAGAGATGACATAACCTCTCTCCGCCTGCCCCGCATCACCGCTCTTCCACCCTCACAGTGCGGGCCTCTGCAATGTCGGAGGTGTGGCGGGGAGCAGCGAGATGACATCATCGCTCACTGCCTGTCCCGCATCACCACACTCTTGCCCTCACTCAGAACTAAATGGACCAGTGCTGCCAGCCTGCCACCAATGCAGCGACAATGCACATTTGGTGGCACTGACTGGCATGGCAAGTGACAATCCGCAAATAGTGGCAGGCGATCATCCACATCTGGTGGCAGGTGACGTGGCAAGTGACAGTCCACATCTGGTGCCAGGCGACAGTGACAAGTGGCAATCCACATCTGGTGCCAGGTGACGTGACAGTGTTACGTACCTGGGATGTGAGCCTGACGTGTAGAGGAAGGCCTCTCGTACAACTCCGGCTCGCGGACCACTGGTAGTGATACAGCAGCCACAGGAGCACGGTGGGGTATGAGTGCCTGTAAACAGTTCAATAGTCCATGTAGTAGCGGTGATCAGCAGGCAGATAGTAGATGAGCTGACACGATGCTTGACTGGTGGCAGGCTGGGATGAACCACAGAGCAGTACCAGATGCAGGCTTGCAGGGCTGGGAGCTGTAGCAGGCTGGATGAGCGAGATGCAGGGTCAGACAGGCCGGGTCGGTAATAATCAGGCAGATCAGGCATAGATGGTAGGCAGAAGAGAGGTCAGGTCACAAGCCAAGTAGTACCGGAAGATCAGAAGACAGAATCAGCAGGCAGGATCAGAGTCTATGGGAAGCCGGGATCAGAACAGGCAGCAGGCAATCACAGGTAACAACAAGCTGGATCAGAATCAGAGGTCACACAGGAAACAGGATACAACACAGGAGCTGCAGACCAAACAGCAATGAACCTCTGTAGGAGCCCTGTTTAAATAGCCCGCCTGACTTCAGTATTAGTGACAGGTGTGTGTCTTAAAGTGCTAGTACGCATGCGTGCATGCCGGGTGCTTACATGGAAAGCCTGTCTTCCCTGACAGACAGTCTGCAAATTGTGGCAGGTGACGTGGCAAGTGATAATCCACATAAGATGGCAGGCAATGGTGGCAAGTGACAACCCACATCTGGTGGCAGGTGACGTGGCAAGTGAAAATCCACATCTTGTGGCAGGTAAGTGACAATCTACATCTGGTGGCAGGTGACATGACAATCTGCAAATGGTGGCAAGTGACGTGGCAAGAGACAATCTACATCTGGTGGCAGGTGACATGGTAAGTGATAATCCACATCAGATGGCAGGCAACGGTGGCAAGTGACAACCCACATCTGGTGGCAGGTGATGTGGTAAGTGACAATCCACATCTGGTGGTAGGTGACATGACAATCCACATAAGGTGGCAGATGACGTGGCAAGTAAGAATCCACATCTGGTGCCAGGCGACAGTGGCAAGTGACAATCCACATCTGGTGGCAGGTAATGGTGGCAAGTAACAAGCTGCACCTGGTGACAGGCGATGGTGGCAAGTGACAAGCTACATCTAGTGGCAGGAGATGTGGCAAGTGATAATTGAAGCGCCAACACCAGCCATTGCCCGCAAAAAATTGCTTACCACCTGCGTGCCCCGAACCCCCCAAAACAAAAAGGTTGGTGTTCGCTGCTATGGGCTCTAGCCCCAGATCTTTTGCAGACCTAGCAATGCCCCTGCATACCTGATATTATAGAGTAACTCAGGATGAGGAGTTGGTACCTTGTAATAGTTTTCATTGTTGCTTATATATTTTTTAATGATATACCCAGCAATTCCTTCGCCCAGAGACACAGCAAGAAGTAAGAGGGGATCTCCTCAAAATTAGTGAAAATACCACCTTAAAGAAATGTCGCCAGAGCAGCTGTGCCCAGGGCCGGGACAAGGGGTGGGCAGGAGGGGAGGCTGCCCTGCGCGCAATGGTTTATTGCAGGGATGTGGGTGCCCTGAGGGAAGGGGGGGAGGGGGAGAGTTTGGCATCTTTGCCCTGGGCACTGGTTGTCCTTGTCCCGGCACTGGCTGTGCCCATTGGAAGATATGCCATTTACTCTCATTTTGGTGACAACAGTAAACGCTGCATTCCCCTCCATCCTCCCCTCCCAGTGAAAGTAGCCACCAGGGGAAAAAGTGGAGATCTCCCCAACGGGGATATAGAAAGTAATAAACACATACTAGAGGTTTTAACCTATTCATATTCTATCCAAAACAAAAAAAAACAAAAAAAATTTGGCTTGAGTTGTAAAACATCGGCTCCAACCTGAAAGGTTATGTTATGTTTTGGTCCTGTCGTGTTGAGTTATCAGATGGTTTGTTGTAATAATGATCGCTCTAATGATGGTATGTCCCAAGGAGAATTTCCAGTTCTGACCTATGTTCATAGCCATTAAATGTCTATATGATGACGTCCTGTTCCCCTAACTTATTTTGCATGTATTGTATCAACTGAGCAGGAACAGGTAAGAGTATGCAATGAAATTTGCTAACATCCTTGCAATATATGTAACTAGCTTGGAGAACACTGTGTTTTCTCAATAAATGTAGAGTTTCAACATTAATATGTTAGTTCTGTAATTCGCTCAACTTTACAATCATTATAACTGTAAAATAATAACTGCTGTCATAGCAAATGAGGACGTGTTGCTCTAACTTTCACAATTTATTAGTGTTAATACAACCTTGTTTGTCTTGTGTGTGCAAACCAGCCTACAGTAATGATTGGGTAACAGGAACACAAATGAGTTGCAGGACTAAGACAATAATGAGAAAAACTTGGTTAATTGCAATCAGTTTCCTGGAGCGCATGTTGTGAAATATTTGCTCACTTGCCAGGTTTGTATAGTTCATGTGATTTGAAATCCACCTTAAATCCACCTTATGGTTCTGTTCACATCTGAGTGATCCGAAACGCGGCGATTCCGCCCACGATTCGCAACGCTCAGATGTGAACTGAGCCTAATACCTCTGGGCTAAGATTTTATATTGTCTATTAATATAGCGTGGGTAGCACTGGTCCACACACCAACATAAAATCTCTATAGTGCAGTTATATGAATATGTGTAATCAAGCAATTATTAAAACAAATAATATTGCACCTCCTATCCACAATATTCACTAATCATATCACATACACAATGTGCAATTATTAAGGAAAGTGCAAATGCATAAATATGTGCAAACAAATACAATATTGCAAAAAAAAAAAAAATGACATTAATTAAAGTGCTTATAAAGTGCTATTATGTGCAAAGAAATATATTTAACCCAATGACATTCTTCAAGTGCCAAAGTGATAGTCCACAAAGTTCCAAAAAATATTTTAAACTATGAAAAACAGTTTCCACCGAATTGCAATCTCAAAGTTGAAAATAAAATATAATAGAACATAATAAAAATCCCCTTCACAGTGAAAAATCCACCACCAAAAAGTGACTGATACCGTTACTAAGAGAGGAGCGCACTCAGAGATTGAGCGTGTATGCTGGTCTATAATTTGACTAGCCGATCGATCTGGTGAGTCCGATCTAGTGAGAGTGGTGAAGAATTCACTTTTTGGTGGAGGATTTTTCACTGTAGAGAGGATTTTCATTCATTTTTATTTTCAGTTTTGAGATTTGTTTTAATAATTGCTTGATTACACATATTCATATAATAGAGATTTTATGTTGGTGTGTGGACCAGCGCTACCCACTCTATATTTGAATTGTTTTCATTGATATATCAATAATTGGAGCAGCAGCAGTCTAGTAGAATACTTTCAACGCACCCTTCTGTGGCGCTGTTATTTTGGTATTTTGTTAAGATTTTATATTTACTGTAAATGTGAAAATTCACCGCTAGTGGGGTTTTTTGTAATGTAAGGGTATCTATAGACACAGAAATAGGTTAGCACAATGGGGCCCTAGGCAACACAGAAGCTTTAGCCCCAATGCTTTGACTTTAATAAGGATTGCAATAGACACAGAGAAGCTGTCCTATTTGCACTGTGTGTACTGGCACGGGCCCCACCAAACACCAGATGCCTAAAATTACATTGCACTATCCTCCTAGTCATTGCTGCATTACCAAATAGGCAGAGTAGACACTGACTCATTGTCCCAATGCTCTTTAATGAGAAAGTAAACTTCCATCTTTAAGTTTTACCTATAGGTAAGCCTATAATAAGGCTTACCTATAGGTAGTGTAAATATCTCCTAAACATGCACTGTTTAGGAGATATTTACTGTCCTAGGAGCCAGTTCTATCACTGGCGCATGTGCTCTGAAGGAACGGCCGCCCGTGCCGTTTCTTAAGAGCAGTGTGCCGTGACCGCCATCGCGGCTCCAGCCAATCACAGAGCCAGAGCTGCGGAACCGGAAGGAAGACCGTGTATAGATTTTCTGAAAATGCAATGCAATATGGCTAACTGGAGGTGTTCTGTACCCAGAATGTGTACAGAACGCCCCCCCCCTCCCAGATATGTAATTTCCTGCTTGCGTGATTGGCTCACTGATTTTCCCAGAAGATCACAGCAAACTCATTCCGTTCCCTCAGAACTGTGTGCTACGACTTCCACGCGCATGTGTGGGAGTGACATCAAACAGCCGAGGCTCCCTAACCAAAAGGAAGACCGGGTGAAGATGGAAGCCCTATTAGTGGTGACAGCGCACCACTGGAGGGCTTCCTTATAAGGCCATTCTTTCATAATGTGCTAGTGTGCAGTGCATACTAACATAATATATTACCTTAGAGGGGACCAGACGGTGCGTCTTCATTCATTGTTTCAAGTCTGATTTCAGCCCGAATATTGAGCTGAAGTCGGACCTGAAACGGACCAAAAGACGCACAGGACTTCTGTGCAATTTGAACTTGAGCTGTTGTGGAGATGTGTGAACCAGCTCCATAGAGAGCCGGTCACAATCTCCTGCTTTGCAAATTGGATGCAAGGAAACCTGCATCCAATTCACACTGGTGTGAACCCAGCCTAAGGCTCAACAGGAAATGCGAAGAAATCTCTACAAGGTGAAGGCAATTCCCTTCCTAAACTGTTGTCACAGGAACAGTTGTTCCCACTAAGGTATTTTTCTTTATCTCTTGCAACTTGGATTTCCTATCCCTTTTTGTCTGAATGACAATGGTCACCAGGACAAGGAGAGATCCTGACATTCATATACCCCTTGTCCAATCACAGAATGTCTTGTATTCTTTGAAAAAAATAAGATATTTTCTGAATGGAGGAGCTTCACAGAAAAGTGACCTGCTGTGATTGCTGTGCTCTAGCCCCCGACTGTCAATTTCACTACCAAAACATCAGCAGTGACATACCGCCAGAGGCTGCAGGTAAGTAACATTTCTCAAGAAACAAGTAGCAGCCACCAGTGGGGCACACATAATTAGCATTACCTTATTTTTTGCCCACAGTTTAGCTTTAAATACTTACACTCTGACCCATAACTCAAATAAACACTTATGAATTATGGATGCACTAAAAAAAAGTAAAAACTCAAAAATGATTGGTCCAAAACTAATATTGACCTAAGCAACTTTGTACCATACCCCATGCCAATTCTTTGGAGCTGCAGTCATGATGCTGAAAACCTTTACTCAGGTGTATAAAATGATTCATTGGAATCTCTCAGAGGTCAAGTGGTCGTTTTTGGCAACATTTTTCTCCTCCCCCAGATGCAAATATTATAAATGGCAAACCTAGTCTTTCTATACTAAGCAATATAATTTAGAAAAAAGCATAATACTTGTAAATTACTACCATGGCAAGTGGACAGAACTAGGAACTAATGTGCAGAGATATCTGGAGATTTGAGATTAATATAGCCTTTAATTGACAGCATTAAGCTAAATAAAACATCCTTGGTACAAAAAACACAGCGTTTTTTAGGAAATCACACTTTTATTTTAGGAGTAATAAAAAGGTATATAGAGTAAATAAAAAGCATGGGTGGTTACAGCTGCAGAAATGGCTTAGTTTTGTGTAGGTGGGTTATACAAACAAAGATTTAAGATTCCAGATGCCATTAAGATGATGATGAGAATAAACAATAGTGATGTTATAGTAGTAGTAGTGATGTTCAGGCCACGGGCCGTAACTCTTGGCACCAACTCTGTCTCCCAGGAACTTCCGATCTCTGGACTGTAGATAGAAAAAAAAATGAAAGACATATTAGATTTGTCTCAGGTTTAACACACCCTTTAAGCCTAAGGGTGTATTCAAACAAAAATCAGCACATGGGATATTACTTACTATTTATCTAATGAGTCTCTTGTGCTGCTAGCTCCTGCTTTCCTCCTCTACACCCACCCCACGCTGTTGTGGTGCAGCAGGGGTTAATAGAACTGATGGAGCTGTGAAAGGCGCTCATCAAGAGTGCTCAGCTTTCCCCTTCCATTTGCCTCCTCCATTCATAGAAGCTGTACTATAGCTTCTATGTATGACAAATAATGTACTGTATGAACAGGGCTGGTGCAAGGGTTTTTGACACCCTAGGCGAAACCTAATTTTGCTGCAGCCCCCCCCCCCTCCATTGACTCTACCCCTGACTCCACCCCCTTTTCCCTTACCCTGTAAACCCCACCTTTTTAATGAAGCGCCTACCAGCACTCATCAATTCAGCCTACCAGCACCCATCAAGGCAGCCTCACCAGCGCCCATCAAATGCAGCCTACCAGCCCCCATCAATGCAGCCTCACCAGCGCCCATTAAAATGCAGCCTCACCAGCGCCCATCAAATGCAGCCTACCAGCGCCCATCAATGCAGCCTCACCAGCGCCCATCAATGCAGCCTCACCAGCGCCCATCAATGCAGCCTCACCAGCGCCCATCAAATGCAGCCTACAAGCGCCCATCAATAATGTTTGCTTGCTTCCATTCATTCGGAAGTTGGGACACAGACACAGTCATCCGCCACCGCTGCGCCTCTGACACTATGTGCGAATGGTGTGCGGCTGCCTGCTGAAGACTTAGTTGCTTGCTGTAGAGAGAAAAGAGGAAAACCAGTGGCCAGGCGCCCTAGGCAGCAGGGCAACCTAGGTGACTGCTTAGTTTGCCTAGTGGTACTGTAGCACCAGCCCTGTGTATGAATAATATAAATTTTAGATCACATTTAGTTCATAGAAGCTAAAGTACAGCTTCTATGAATGGGGGAGGAAAGGGCGGGCATAGTCTGCACCAGTGGTGGTGCGTCCATAAGGGTGCACTGGCGCCACCCCCCTCTCTCTCCAGCCACCCCCTCTTTTACCAATTGATAGATTCATGCATTGCATGAATCTATCCATGGCCGCCGCTGCCACCCCCTATTGAGGCACCCGGCCCCTTTTAGAGCACCGGCGCCTAAATTACAGCGGCGGGGGGTGTTTTTGAAGCACCTGATTAGAGCCATAGGCTCTAATAGGCATCAAAATAGGTAAACAGCGTGTGCCATGCTTGGCGCTCGCAGTTCACCTAGGTGTGTTAGAAAAGCGAATGAATATTTGCTTTCCTAACACTGAACCCCCTCTCCACCCATAAGGTGCTTGGGTCTGTTACCCATCACCTGATTGGCTGAAATGACAGGCGCTGTGATTGAACAGGCGCTGTGATTGGACGCCTATCAGGGAGAAGACATTGAGGACATGAAGGAGCATGGAGGACACTGCTTGCCGCCTGCCACCGCCACCTCCTGCCCCGCCAAGACAGGGTAAGTGCCAGGCAGATGGAGGGCGTGCACAGTGGCAGCATTCGATGGGCACAGTGGCTGCATTTGATGGGCACATTGGGAGCATTTGATGGCACAGTGGGAGCATTTGATGGGCACAGTGGCTGCATTCAATGGGCACTGATGAGGCTGCATTTGATGGGCACTGATGAGGCTGCATTTGGTGGGCACTGATGAGGCTGCATTTGGTGGGCACTGATAAGCTGCATTTGATAGACACTGATGAGGCTGCATTTGATGGGCACTGATGAGGCTGCATTTGATGGGCACTGATAAGCTGTATTTGATGAGCACTGATGAGGCTGCATTTAATGGGCACTGGTGAGGCTGCATTTGATGGGCACTGATGAGGCTGCATTTGGTGGGCACTGATGAGGCTGCATTTGGTGGGCATTGATGAAGCTGCATTTGATGAGCACTGGTAGGCTGCATTTGATGGGCACTGCACGGGTATGCTGCATTTGGTGGGCACTGATGAGGCTGCATTTGATGGGCACAGGTGAGGCTGCATTGATGTCAGTAACAGCGCTGCCAGGCCAGTCTGAGGGGAAGTCAGTGATGGGGGGAGTGATATAAAGGTTTTCCCTTATATCAGTAACCCCCCCTAAGTGCGAAATGCGTCAGGTATTCTTGTACCACCCCACAGTCGTGTTTTGTGTACCCCATGATCCTGTATTTTGAATAAAAAGATGGATTTATCCATTCCAGTGTGCAGCTGTCCAGGTCTTCTTGTTCTCTTTTATTTTGTCATTACTTACAATACCAATGTGGTATATATACCCTTTTAAATATATTTATCTTTTGTATTATTTTCTAAAGCTGGCTATAAATCGGTAGACTTTCATTCGCATTTTCAAAATGTTCATTCAATTTCCTAATGGTAAGGGTCAAATCAGCATTTGTTTTTGACCGCAGTGAGCAGGATGGAAATTTTAAAACAAACAGTAAATGTGGTTTTCATTAGGAAGAAATCGTAAATATTGTAATAAAACTTGTTAATATGTTTTGTATTCCACTCAAATAACAGGAGTGGATGAAATTTTAAGAGATTTCAAACCAACTTAGGCTGGCCATACACTTATAGATTATCTGCAGATTTTCTATGGTTAGATGGAAAAAGTGGGAGATTCCTCCATCCACACAGTTTAGCGAACATGGAGAGATCTGTTGCACGTTTTCTATCTAACCATAGAAAATCTGCAGATAATCTATAGGTGTATGGCCAGCTTTAGTTAGCTCTATGATAGCAAGAAAGAATGCTCTGATGAACGATTTTCAGAATTTATATATAGACATTAGAACAAAAATCTCACAATGTTTGGCAAGCTCAAAAATAATTTAATTTTCATTTTAATTTATTTTCATTTCCTTTTTATTTTGAAAACTAAAAGGAATACAATATAAAAATATTTTTCTCCAGTATGTCCAGGTTTGAACAACTTTTATTAAAGTCGTTGTAAACTCTAAAAGTTTAAGGTAAAAAAAATGACCCACTAACTGCTCCCCTTAACCCTACACACTTACCTGACACCTCTTGCTGATCCTTCCCCTTCATAGGCTCCTGCTGCTGACAGTCAAACTCTTGTGAGGAGGGAGTTTGGAGGGAGTGGCTTGCCAACACTGTGTGTATCTATGGACACACACAGCCCAGCTTGGGGGCGCATGTGCACGGGTTGCCCTCCACAAGAAGTTAGAAGCTCACTGGGTTGCTAGCGAGTAAATAAGTACTGTATGTTTCTATACCTCCAGCCTCTTTTAAGAAACATTGGGAAAATACTTGTAATGTACAGACTTTCTGAATATGTTTTTTTCTAATAGTGTGAACCCCTGCACTACCAAGCTGTATATTAAACTAAATGTGTATTTGTACAACACATTTTTGGAATATATATATACAGTGTGTGTATGTGTGTGTGTATATATAGATATAGATATCTATATATAGATATATAGATAAACAGTGGGGACGGAAAGTATTCAGACCCCCTTAAGTTTTTCACTCTTTGTTATATTGCAGCCATTTGCTAAAATCATTAAAGTTCATTTTTTTTCCTCATTAATGTACACACAGCACCCCATATTGACAGAAAAACACAGAATTGTTGACATTTTTGCAGATTTATTAAAAAAGAAAAACTGAAATATCACATGGTCCTAAGTATTCAGACCCTTTGCTCAGCATTTAGTAGAAGCACCTTTTTGATCTAATACAGCCATGAGTCTTTCTGGGAAAGATGCAACAAGTTTTTCACACCTGGATTTGGGGATCCTCCTTGCAGATCCTCTCCAGTTCTGTCAGGTTGGATGGTAAATGTTGGTGGACAGCCATTTTTAGGTCTCTCCAGAGATGCTCAATTGGGTTTAAGTCAGGGCTCTGGCTGGGCCATTCAAGAACAGTTGTTGTGAAACCACTCCTTCGTAAATGTGTGTATCTGTCCACAAATCATCTAGATATAAAATCCTTTTTATTTAGTTCCCAAAGTGAAATCCACCCACCTGAATCCAAATACTGTATATAAAATCATTTTGTGCCTCCACCCATAATTGGAAAGTGGATCACCATAAATATGTGACCTCCAAACCACTGAAATGCTAAGAAATCTCTTAATAATCTCTTAATAACTTTATGTCCAGCAGGAGAAATTGCCTATCCGATGTTACTGACATGGGTGTAAGAACTCTGCAATAATCCATGCACGGGAAATGAATATTGATATAAAGACACAAGCAGAAAGCAGTTACGGTATATCCCTCCCATCGTTTTGTTACTCAGTCAATACCACATACTTTAAGACCACTAGGGTTCCAATGATAAACTTTCACAAAATAAAAGCCTAATCTATGCTTAATGAAACCTTTTCTAATGTTCCATATATGTTCAGATACACGTATTGATAGAGGTCTAATGCTGTGTACACACAACCAGACTTTCCGGCAGAAAAGGTCCGATGGAATAATTTCATTGGATATTCCGATCGTGTGTAGGCTACATCGGACTTTTTCTTTTTAAAATTCTGACGGGAAAACCGTTTGTCTGTATTCCGATGGACCAAAAACGACGCAAGGGCAGCTATAGGCTACTGGCTATTTAACTTCTCTTTTCTAGTCCTGTTGTACGTCACCGCGTTCTAAACGATTGGACTTTGGTGCGTACGCAAGTCTGTTTTAGCGGAACTCCGTCAGAAAAACCGTCAGAGTTAAATTCTCACAGAAAAAACGGTCATGTGTACGCGGCATAATAGTACGTTTCATACTGCTGAAGTGCCTTTACCTGAGGCTACACAGGCAATCCAGAAGAAAAATGAGTAGTTTGCCAAAAAATAATATGTTCACTGTAAAGTTTTTACTATTAATCCTAGAGCTAAATGGTAATTAATTTTCTCTCTATATGATGAGTTATTCATATGACCACTTCCTTTAACCTAATGGGCATTTTCACCCCCTTCCTGCCCAGGCCAACATTCAGCTTAAAGCACTGTCACACTTTAAATGACAATTGCGCGGTCATTAAAGCCTGTGAAAAAAATTATATTTGAGCTTGGTTTGGATCAACAATACTAGACTTTATTTTACCCTTCAATGTACCAGGCTTTTTATTACATTATATAGTTTTAGGCCTCTATATGAGGATCAGTCCCAAGACTTCGGCCTTACATAATATGTCATGCAATGCCAGTGCTTTTTTTTTTTTAAGACAGTAATGAAAAAAAAAAAATGTTTTGGGGAGTGTATTTTGATGCCTTGCTTCTAACATGCATTTCTCTGTGTTCTCCTGGCACCTCTCTGTTTAATGCTAAAAACAGGCTTCTTCTATAAAGAATGGGGAATCAAAAGTCTTCTAAGGGACATGAGGAACACACCAACTGACCAGAGGCTAATGAATCCCTAGTGAGGGATTTCGTCAGAAGCCCTAACTCAGGGAAAGTTGCACAATGTCTGAAAGATGGCCCCAAGGAGAGGGCCTGCCTCTCTCTCTTCCAAGGAGCTCGCAGAACTTGACTTCTCCAGACACTCAGCACAACCATCCTTACCTTACTCACACTGAACTCCCCCTGATCACTGGGTTCACCTCCCAATGTGACCTGGCTTCCCGCTAGGCCCAGCAGCCTGTACAGAACTGGGGGAGGAAATGGCATTCTCCTGCCATGTGACTCCAGCCCAGGCTGCTGCTAGCAGCAGAGATCCGTCACCTTCCCTACTACACGGGTAGGGACAGTTACCACGGCACATAAGGACTACTTCTCTGGACATTTCAGGTGAAGACTCGATCCATGGTGAGCCTGCCATTCTCACCTGTCCAACACGATTACAAACAGGTTGCCTGAGCACCTACCCAGCTCAACTACACTGTCAATGACACCATTATGTTTGCAGTCTGGGATCCACATGCTACCTAAGCTACGAAGGGCTCCAAGCACAGAATCTCACTGCCAAGTGCATACTAATAAAGCACCTCTTTCCAGTATTGGGACTCATTTACTGACAAAGCAAATACAATGACAATTAAAACAATTATGCCTAATGGAGAGACTATATGAAAGATATACCAGTCCGAAAGAACTTTAGATGCAAGGTCCAAAGAGATATGCCACTCTGAAATAGCTACTCTTTACTCTGACTTCGAATATCTGACACAAAGGATCAAATCGACTAAAGATGAGCTTCAGACTACCAAACAGGACATCCACAAAACCCAAATGCAAAGGATTACTCAATGCTTGACTGTAAGAGAACAACCTTGAAAATCTTGAAAATAAAGGTTGATGCAATAATATGGATCTGGGCCTGCCTGAAGCCTCCAGTAATTAAAATTGACCCTACAAAATATGCAGTATATGACAACATGCTGGGGAAGTGTCCTGGATATGCAGTAATGTTTGTCTGTCAGCTTACCTCTCCATGTGTTCAGCTTTAGAGGCCAGCCACTCTCACCTGGCTGCTTAAGTAATCTCTCCTCAAAGCATGGCTCCACCCCAGACCCTATCAGAGAAATCTATATTAACCTGTGCACTGCAAGCCAGCCTTGCTGAATAATATTGTGTTTTTGGCTTCCATACTTGCTCTGTGTGCTACGTCTGATTCCAGTTACTGATCTTGGCTTGTTCTTGACTATTCTTACCTGCTTGTTACCCCCACCTTTGGCTATCTCCTGACTATCCTTACTTGCTTGTTGCCCCAACTTTTGGCTATCTCCTGACTATCTTTTATTGTCGCAATCTGCTGTATTCTCTCTACCTGCCTGTAGTCTACTGTGAGCGTGAGCTGGGAGGCCCTGGGGGTCGCGACCTGGAGCCAGACTGCAGCTAAATCCATCCCCACCACTAGGGGCCTCTGGTGAACACACGCTGGCTGTTAGATTCCACGCCCTGGGAAATCTCATGCTCTAGCTCCCAGTGTCATCTGTGTTAGTACTACAGAGTACCTGCTCTCCAGGATCACCTAGAGCTCCATTTGCAGCAGTCAGCCGTAGGGTCCACTACCTTGTGGTGTACTCCAGATCCCAACGGGGTGCATCTGTCACCTGGACTCAGGTGACCTGACAGGAAGATTTCCACCCATTGCATGGAACTTGATCAAGCCCATAGAGCTCTTAGATCTCTTGGTACTACTGCGAGACCAGGCAACATAATTTGTAGCGTCTGTCACTATAAAGAAGAAATAATGTCCATATCATGCAATATAAGACACATTGAATTTGATGGAACCAAAACTCATCTGTTTCCTAACCTTTCATTACCACAGATTGCTCTAATCCCTTCTCAATATACCATACTACTGGTGATTTCCCTTTACCCTTACAGCAGGACATGAAGGCAAATCAACTACTCTTTGCTATCCAGAAGATCAAAGATCTTCAGTTATTCTGTATTACCCTAAACATTGCCTGCCCTAAAATTTAGTGATGGGAATGCCTCCTAGAACTTCCTTTACCATCTCCTATGCTGCAGAAGGTTCAACACCGAAGGAATCCCAGAAGCCTTCACTTCCCCTTCACCGAATGAGAGCCTCCTAATAGCAAACCCTCCATTTAATTCTCCAACTTTGCACTCATTCCACTTGCTATGATGGTCAAATACCTGATCTGTTCATCCGCTATCATGGTCAAGTATCTGAACTGTTCTTTCTGCTCTGATGGTCAGGTTCCTGAACTGTGTGTACAAAGAAGCCAAAGTTCCATCTACTATGGTGATCATGTACCTGCACATTTATGACTTATGAACTGCAATAGCTCAGAGGATAAAATGGACTTTGTATTCTACAGTTCTTTGAGATCTACATTCCAATTGCTGTGCTGCAGCTGCGATCTGATCACTGGATGTCTAAGACTCTGCTGTCCATCACCAGATAGGGAAGATTTTGACGAACTTCTATGCTTCTGAACTCTTGAAAAGGAAAATTTGTTGTCCTTTTGTTAGTCCAACACATAGTTTTTATATTTTTTGGACTTTGGATATTTTTTGATTTTTCAGCCCTATAGCCAAAGGAGATTTTCTGTGTAAGCAAATCAGACATAGAGACTGTAGGTAACAAAAACAAAAACAACCTGCGCTTAGTGGAAAAATAGTAATGCTCTAAATTATATGAATAGGAGAGCTGCACTCAAGGTATTGTACACATCAATAATAACAGATTTAAGGTAGAAAAAATTGTGTTGCGCTATCACTTGTATAACAAAATCATATCAACCCAATATAAACCATATTTTTGTAACGTGCATCAGTGCAGAAAATTACAATTTATAATATAATTCATATTTATTCAATGGTATATTAAAATAAAGTGCAATCATGCAAAAATCAAGTGCAAAGGAAATTATATAAAAAGTTTTTTAAAAATCAAGTGTGACTCCTTAAAGTGACTCCTTAAATCTTCCAGTGGCAATCACCCAGTGCTCCCCTTTCAGATCAACAAATATAGCCTCTTACTGTAATATTTGACCTAATATAGGTCAATAATCGCCTTAGTGAGCTTCACCTCTCACTTTAGGTTAGGCTAGCTCTGCGTTTTCAACTGCCCTTTGATGGTAATTGGTATGAAGCACCACATAGACTTCTCCCCGGCAGTATTCAAACCATATGAATGGCATGGCAACAAGAAGAGGAAAGACTCATTGCGCAACATCCAATACAAATTAACAAATGTTTATATAAGATTCTACTTACAGCAGCGAGGATAAAACAAGAATTGGAATATACAATCCGTCCTAAGCCCTCCTTGGGCATGCTGACATCACCACTATTTCCTATGCCTTGCCTGACGTACGTTTTGTCGTAACAGACGTCTTCTATGAGGCAGTGGGAATAGTGGTGCTCACATAACTCTCTTTTAAACATTTTGGTTTGGCACCAGAGGGCATAAGCCTGAGGTCCATTACTTATATATGGTGGCCATATTAAAGGAGCCCAGCCTATAATGGCTGAAACCACACAACCTACTTGCAATAAATACAAACAGTCAATACAGATTCAATATCACATTATGGCTTTTACCTAGTTCCTTTAATTCCAATTAAAAAAAAAAAAAAAAAAAAACAATATAAAATGTGGGTGTCAGAATTTCACAAGGAACACAACATAGTATTATAATGCGGCATTAAATTGGTAACACGAATCCATAGTTTAAATGCGGCGACCACATTATTGGAGTCTACTTTTGATAAACTAATTGATATATAGTTATTGGTAGATACATTTTAGATTCCCCATTTTTAATTTAAGGTAAATTTAACCGGGGGTGGAAGAACACATTAATTACTATTTTGTTTACAATAACTCAGTATTGTCCTTCTATTGTTGACATGTTGCCCTTGTGTAAAGTGGAGGCGTTATTATATGAAATTTGTGAGCCAGGGGGTGGAGTGATAGGGTACTTGCATATTGCATATTTCATATTTCCCTATTATTGTTTGCTCAAAATATCTAATAATGAATTCTAAACCTGGCTAAGGGGCCATACAAGACATATGTCAATTGAATGGTCACTGTAGCCTACTTCATGCTAAAGGAATGCCATTACAAACTAACCAAGTCCTTAAAAAGTAATTTTGCTTGCAAGGGGAGTGGGCCGGGGGTTGGCCATTCCTTACACACAAGCCCTCTATACTACAGTTATAACTTGGAACATTCAGTCTCACATCAGAGCTGCCATTAGGCATGTGTCCTGGTCATCGGCCATGCCATAATGGGGGGAGTCTGTGGCAAAAAAGCATCTGTAATTAAGTATTCTTGTTATAGTTTCTAATATTATCTGTATCAGTCATTACCTTTTTTAAATGTTATACTTACAAGTATTTGTGTAATCTCTCTTTGCACATATCGAATACAAGCCAAAACTGTAAACTATCACTTATCCGTGATAAAATATCTGCTTTAAAGCTCAACAAGAAATGAGAAGAAATCTCTACAAGGTGAAGTTAATTCTTATCCTAAAATCAGGAACAGTTTTTTTCCCTCATCTCTTGCAACTACTCTTCAGACTTTTTGTCTGAATGACAATGGTCACCAGGGCAATGAGAGATCCTGACATTCATATGCCCCTTGTCCAATCACAGAATGTCTTGTATTCTTTGAAAAGAATACAAGATGTTTTCTGAATGGAAGAGCTTCACAGAAAAGTGACCTGCTGTGATTGATGTGCTTCAGCCCCGACTGTCAGTTTCACTGCTGGAACTTCAGCAGTGACATACCACCAGAAGCTGCAGGTAAATAAAATTTTTCAAGAAACAAGCACCTTATTTTTTGCCCATCCCATTTTTGCCCACAATTCAGCTTTCAATACCTATGCTCTGACCATTAGCTCACGTAAACACTTATGGATTATGGATTAACTCCAAAAAGTCAAAACTCAAAAATGATCGGTCCAATACTAATAATGACCTAAGACAATTTGTACCATACCCCATGCCAATTCTTTTTGGAACTGCAGTCATGATGCTGAAAACCTTTACTCATGTGTATTAAAATGATTTATTGGAATCTCTCAGAGTTCACGTGGTCTTTTTTGGCAAAATTCTTATCTCTGCCCCCAGCTGCAAATATTCTAAACAGCAAACCTAGTCTTCCTATGCTAATTAATATAATTAAGAAAAGAGCATAATACTTGTAACTGACTACCATGGCAAGTGGCCAGAACTATGAACTAATATGCAGAGATAGAAAGGGGGGGTGGTGTAAACGTAACAGACTGATAAGATAGTAGTACTGGAGTGGCGTAGTGCCTAATTACAAAGAGTGAATGATAGATAATAGATCATGCGTTGCTAAAATTCTATACTGTGTTCATATGCAAATTTCAAATAAGAGGTGCATGTGAAATGAAGCAAATGAACACCTAGTTTAAACTACAGACACATCACATGCGGTGTACAGAGCAATTCAAGTTTGTATGAAAAGTGAAAACACATATAAAGTAAAATAAAAATCGCACTCAGGTGCAAGATAGTTATGGGTGTCCTAAAGGATCATGAAAAATATGTGTGCAAAGTGACAACACATATAGAAATAAAAATCAGAATGACAAAGTAATAAAATAAACCACACTCAGGTGCAATGTCACTATGGGTGTCCTAAGAGATCACCATGCAAGTGATAAATACAGTGCAAAATGAAACTATGCATGAATACATATGAACATATGGATATACGTGGAACAAATCCTTCATCTACAGTGTAAAAAACTATAGATATACATTTAAAGCATAAACACATACAGATATAAAGTGCTAAATGAACCGCACTCCGGTGCAGTGTACATATAAATATTCTACGGTGGTATTAAAGTGTCCAGTGTCAGGGATCCGTGCTCACAATATAATATAACATAGTTCAAAAATGCAAAGGAAAAAAGTGACTTTGTGCAGCAACAAATAGTTGCAGGGCTTCTTTAAACGTGCTTAATGGAAACGTGAAGGCAGCAGCTAGATTCTAGCATCGCTTTCCTCAAACAGGTGAAGGATGTGAAGTGACAACACCAATCCTCTTCATGCAGCAATCCCACAATAGAAGGTTTTTGAAGGTACAAATCGCAAGGGGGTACTCACATAATACTGCAACAGGGAATGAGTGGTATCCCATAACCTTCAAAAATGACTACACTATGTGGCACCTCTGTTTTTTCTTTGGCCGCTATGCTCCCTGTATGATCTGAGGCACATTGAAAGGCAGCTTGGGACCCAGGACTGATGCCCATAGGAGACATCAGATATACTGATTGATTCATGCTGTAACCTCAGCGCAGTGAGGTAAGGGGCCACTGCCCTCTATTGTGGGATTGCTGCATGAAGAGGATTGGTGTTGTCACTTCACATCCTTCACCTGTTTGAGGAAAGCGATGCTAGAATCTAGCTGCTGCCTTCACGTTTCCATTAAGCACGTTTAAAGAAGCCCTGCAACTATTTGTTGCTGCACAAAGTCACTTTTTTCCTTTGCATTTTTGAACTATTTTATATTATATTGTGAGCACGGATCCCTGACACTGGACACTTTAAGATCACCGTAGAATATTTATATGTACACTGCACCGGAGTGCGGTTCATTTAGCACTTTATATCTGTATGCGTTTATGCTTTAAATGTATATCTATAGTTTTTTACACTGTAGATGAAGGATTTGTTCCACGTATATCCATATGTTCATATGTATTCATGCATAGTTTCATTTTGCACTGTATTTATCACTTGCATGGTGATCTCTTAGAACACCCATAGTGACATTGCACCTGAGTGTGGTTTATTTTATTACTTTGTCATTCTGATTTTTATTTCTATATGTGTTGTCACTTTGCACACATATTTTTCATGATCCTTTAGGACACCCATAACTATCTTGCACCTGAGTGCGATTTTTATTTTACTTTATATGTGTTTTCACTTTTCATACAAACTTGAATTGCTCTGTACACCGCATGTGATGTGTCTGTAGTTTAAACTAGGTGTTCATTTGCTTCATTTCACATGCACCTCTTATTTGGAATTTGCATATGAACATAGTATAGAATTTTAGCAACGCATGATCTATTATCTATCATTCACTCTTTGTAATTAGGCACTACGCCACTCCAGTACTACTATCTTATCAGTCTGTTACGTTTACACCCGGATTAGCGCAGCACCACCCCCCCTTTTCTATTTTTAGCCATTTTTAGGGCCAGGTTGGACCCTTTTCGGTGCAAGCTGCTTTTCCCCCTCATATTGTTTCCATTTTTTGCATGGTAGCGCAGGAATACCTTATTTGTTATTCTTCTAATATGCAGAGATACCGGGAGATATGAGATGAATATAGCCTTTCATTGACAGCATTAAGCTGAATACCACAATCTCAGTACAAAAAAATTACCCAGTAGTTTCAAAGCAATCACACTTTTATTTTGGGAGTAATAAAAAGCTATATAGAGTAAATAGAAAGCATGAGAGGGAGGGTCACAGCTTCAGGAATGGCTCAATTTTATGTACGTGTGTTAACATAGTTGACAGTCCAGACTCCAGTTGCCATTAAGATGATCATGAGAATAAACCATAGTGAGGTTATTGTAACAGTAGCAATGTTCAGGCTACGGGCTGTGGCACTGTAACTCTTGGCACCAACTCTGTCTCCCAGGAACTTCCGATCTCTGGACTGTAAAAAAAATGAAAGACATATTAAAGCCTAGGGGTGCATTCAAACAAAAATCAGCACATGGGAAATTATTTACTATTAATCTGACGAGTCTCTGGTACTGCAAGCTCCTGCTTTCCTTGAAATCTTCCTCCTCTGCACCCCCCCCCCCCAGGCTATGCTGGACCCTTCTACCCACATTCTACATTCACAGAAGCTGTACTATAGTATGTATAGCTGTACTATACTGTGACACATGAATGATGTATGAATAAGGGAATAAGGGACAAGCAGATGACTAAAAGGTGCGTGCCCCCTCCAAATTCATAGATCACATTTCATTCATAGAAGTACAGCATCTATGAATGGAGGGGGGGGGAGGAAAGAGCAGGCATAGTTGGAACCTACCCCAGGCAGTTGTGGCTATACCTTGTCACCAAATTCAGGGGGTATTGGACAGGAGGTGTAAGGGAAGCCCTCTCATCAGCTTATCCTCTACCAGGTACATGACAAGTAGCTAGCAGGAGGAACAACAGCGCTCAGCAAGGAATGCGCTACCCAATACTCCCAGAATGGTTACAGAAATTATTCATGTATCGATCTAATATATGTAATGTATAAGCCCTTGCATGGGCAAGAAAATACTGACTGTATATATTTTGCCTTTATATTTTTAGTTTACACTCATATACGCATTTTGCATGGATGGCCATGAGCGGCACTTAATTGATAAAATAAAGCATTCTTTAGGTTTCTGGAAAGCTCCACACTTTATTATGGTATATGTTGCATTAACAGGGGATGTGGACACCATGTCTGCATATAGACAATTAGGAGATCTGCTTATCCTTATATTATTCATCTTTATAATTATTGAACTTTATAAATATTTCAGTATTTAATTTATTTTAACAGGGGTTGCTGTATTTTTTTACCATGGCGACAATGTCACTTCCAGGGGTATCTGGTAATATACACATATCATTGATTACTTGAAGTGAGGTGCTCTATGACAGGGGTTGCTCAGTAAATATAGGCTTCTATAAAGATGTTCCTCATTTATAAATGTCGATCAGCAATTCTTGGAGGTATCCACAGACATTTGATAACTGTTGTCTAAAGTATTTTATTTGCCTATTCAGATTGCCAGTGTGTGTTTCCGGTGGTGGGGTTGAAAGACAGACCGAGGTCCAGGTTATTTTAGAGGAAAACAAAAGTTAGCAGTTGGTGAAAATGATCTGGGCAATCAAAACTTCCCCAAATAGATGAGTATTTCGTCCATAACCAGGCAGATATGCTAACAAGAATTTAGAATTACTTAATCACTAACCAGTTTAACCTTTGTGGATCAGAGCATTTTTGATAATTCTGGTGTAGCACTCTCCTAGGTAGGTGCTAGGATTAAGCAAGTTTAGTTCTGGCTCACTGTAACCAGTGTGGATATATTGACTATTCTAATCTGTTCAGTGTTTCACTTGCTGGAGGTTTGGTTGCTCTCTCTGCTTTCTGGAGAATGGTGGGTTATTCTGGAACAAAGGTGTGGAGCAAGGAAGAGGAGCAGTGTGAATATTTATACCCCAATCCCTGAGAGTGTGGCCTTGGCTGCTGGGAGTCTGTATCAA
Organism: Lithobates clamitans; assembly: GCA_037952925.1. NCBI lineage: Eukaryota > Metazoa > Chordata > Amphibia > Anura > Ranidae > Lithobates > Lithobates clamitans. Next base: position 1,798,638 of record JBBGZY010000159.1, read on the forward strand.
TACTATGGGACACAGAGCAAAGTAATCAATACTATATATATATATATATATATATATATATATATATATACATATACACACACACACACACACAGTTGTGCTCATAGCTTTACATACCCTGACAGAATTTATGATTTCTTGGTCACTTTGCAGAGAATATGAATGATAACACAAAAAACATGTTGTTTCACTCATGGTTAGTGTTTGGCTGATGCCATTTATTGCCAATCAACTGTGTTTACTCTTTTTAAATCATAATGGCAACAAAAACTACCCAAATGACCCTTATCAAAAGTTTACATACCCTGGTGATTTTGGCCTGATAATATGCACATAAGGTAACACAAAGAGGTTTGAATGGCTATTAAATGTGTGTGTATAAAAGGTCAATGCGTTTCTGGACTCCTGACAGAGCCTTGTATCTTTCATCTAGTGCTGCACTGACGTTTCTGGATTCTGAGTCATGGGGAAAGCAAAATAATTGTCAAAGGATCTACAGGAAAAGGTAGTTGAACTGTATAAAACAGGAAGGGGATATAAAAAGATATCCAAAGAATTGAGAATGCCAATCAGCAGTGTTCAAACTTTAATCAAGAAGTGGAAAATGAGGGGTTCTGTTGAAACTAAACTACGGTTAGGTAGACCAACTAAAATTTCAGCCACAACTGCCAAGAAAATTGTTCGGGATATGCAAAGAAAAACCCACAAATAACTTCAGGTGAAATACAGGACTCTCTGAAAACATGTGGTGTGGTTGTTTCAAGATGCACAATAAGGAGGCACTTGAGGAAAGATGGGCTGCATGGTCGAGTCGCCAGAAGAAAGCCATTACTATGCAAATGCCACAAAGTATCCCACTTACAATATGCCAAACTGCACAGAGACATTCCTTAAACCTGGATCGCTGATGTTTTAGGACGTGTGAGCTACAAAGGCACAGGAAATTTGGTCAAAATTGTTGGCAAGATGAATGCAGTATTATCAAAAAATACTGGAGGAACATTTGCATTCATCAGCCAGGAAGATGCGTATGGGACATAATTGGACATTCCAACATGACAATGATCCAAAACACAGGGCCAAGTCAACCTGTCATTGGCTACAGCAGAATAAAGTGAAGTTCTGGAGTGGCCATCGCAGTCTCCTGACCTCAATTTTATTGAGCCACTCTGCGGAGATCTCAAACGTGCAGTTCATGCAAGACAGCCCAAGAATTTACAGGAATTTGAGGCTTTTTGCCAAGAGGAATGGGCAGCTTTACCATCTGAGAACATAAAGAGCCTCATCCACAAATACCACAAAAGACTTCAAGCTGTCACTGATGTTAAAGGGGGCAATACACGGTATTAAGAACTGGGGTATGTAAACTTTTGATCAGGGTCATTTTGATAGTTTCTGTTGCCATTATGATTTAAAAAGAGTAAACACAGTTTACTCTTTTTAAAGTTTTTGATAATAAATGGCTTCAGCCAAACACCAACCATGAATGAAAGAAAAGTTTTTGTGTTATTCATATTCTCTGAAAAATGGCCAAGAAATCATAAATTCTGCCAGGGTATGTAAACCTATGAGCACATATACATATATATACAATGCTGTGAAAAAGTATTTGCCCCCTTTCTGATTTTTTTATTTATTTTTTGCATATTTGTCACACTTAAATGACTCATCAAAACATTTTATTATTACACAAAGATAACCCGAGTAAATACAAAATGCCATTTTTAAATGATGGTTTCATTGATTTAGGCACAAAAGCTGTCCAAACCTGCCTGGCTTTATGTGAAAAAGTAATTAACCCCTAAACCTAATAACTGGTTGTGCCACCCTTGGCGGCAACAACTGCAATCAAGCATTTGCGATAACTGACAATGAGCTTTCACATTGCTGTGGAGCAATTTTATCCCACTCTGCTTTGCAGAATTGTTTTAATTCAACCACATTGGAGGGTTTTTCAGCATGAACGGCCTGTGTAAGGTCAGAATACAGCATGTCAATTGGAATTGAGTCCGGGCTTTGACTAGGTCACTCCAAAAATTTGGAGGTGGATTTGCTGCTGTGTTTTAGATCATTGTCCTGCTGCATAACCCAAGTGCACTTGAGAATGAGGTCACGAACTGATGGCCAGACATTCTCCTTTAGGATTTTCTGGTTGAGCTCAGAATTCATTTTTCCATCAATTATGGTAAGTCGTCCAGGTCCTGAAGCTGCAAAGCAGCCCCAGACCATTACGCTACCACCACCATGTCTGACTGTTGGTATTATGTTCTTGTTATGAAATGCTGTATTAATTTTATGCCAGATGTAACGGGACTCTCACCATTTTTTGTCTCATCAGTTCACAGAATATTTGCTTAAAAGTCTTGGGGATAATCAAGATGTTTTTTGGTAAATTGTGTTCTTTTTGGTCAGCAGTGGCTTTGGCCTTGGAACTCTCTCATGGATGCCATTTTTTTGCCAAGTCCCTTTCTTATTGTTGAATCATGAACACTGATCTTACCTGAGGCAAGTGAGACCTGCAGTTCTTTAGATGTTGTTCTGGGTTATTTTATGACCTCCTGGATGGGTCGTCGTCATGTTCTAGGAGTAATTTTTGTAGGCTGGCCACTCCTGGGAAGGTTCACCACTGTTCCAAGTTATCTCCATTTGTGGATAATGGCTCTCCCCGTAGTTCACTGGAGCTCCAAAGACTTAGAAATGGCTTTGAAACCCTTCCTAGACATACATGTTTCTTTCTAATCTGTTCTTGAATTTTTTTTAGATTGTAGCATGATGTGTGGCTTTTTGTGATCTGTTAGCATGCTTCACTTTGTCAGACAGCTTCTGTTTATGTGATTTATTGATTCAACAGGTCTGGCAGTAATCAGACCTGGGTGTGGCAAGTGAACTTTAACTCAGCTTTCCAAAAAATTGTGGTTAATCACAGTTCATTCATGATTCAGCATGGGAGGGGGCAATTACTTTTTCACATAGGGCCAGGCAGGTTTGAACACCTTTTTTTTCTTTAATAAATGAAATAATCATTTAAAAACTGCATCTTAGATTTATGTAGGTTATCTTTGTGTAATGTTAAAATTTGTTTGATGAACTCAATCATTTAAGTGTGAGAGATATGCAAAAAAAAAATCAGGAAGGGGCAAATACTTTTTCACAGCACTATATATATATATATATATATATATATTTTTTTTTTTTTTCCCATTAACTTCGTGGTCTGACTTTAGATCTATGTTTATTCTAGGCATGTTTGAAACCATCTACTGTTGACTGTCTCATTACCTCTGCTGGCAGTTTATTACAAGCATCACCTACCCTTTCAGTAACATAATACTTTCTAAGATTAGTTTTGAACTTCCCTCCAGTTAGTTTGAGAACACGGGGACATGACCTCAAACTAACTGGAGGGAGGTTCAAAACTAAAGTTTTAAAGTGTTGACTGACACTGTGCAACACTATCCCCAGTAATTATGTTTTTTTGCTATTTTTCCCCAGAAATAACTGAATAGTGCCTTTTGTTGTGGAGAATATACTGCTTAAAAACCAACCAAGGCTTTAAAAAAGAATCTAAAATACTGCTCATAGTAGTTAAAATGAAAAAATGGGCCAGCCTGGCTGGAGTTGGACTTTAAAGAGTGTTCCATGCCTATACAAAGTATATTGGATAGAAGCATACAGCATGTGGCTATAATAGTTTCAGTTTGCAACTGGCACCTTTAAAAGTCATTTATATTCTATATTTTTAAAAACTCACAATGAGTTGTTTGATATTACCACAAAACAACATCTGATTCCAAATAATGTACAATTCTCACAGTCACTATTATAAGCATATATCTCACCTTCACAGAGTACACAAGAGCAAC